>JAVJGJ010000059.1:4690179-4780161 GCA_035590215.1 Microhierax caerulescens
TGCCCGGCAGCGGCAGGCCCGGCCGTCCCTGGGGGGCCCGGGGCAGCGGCGCGGCGGGGGCAGGCGGGCGGGCGGGCGGCGACGGGGCGAGGGGAACCAGCCTCTGGGTGTGCCGGGGCGGGATGGGATGGGACGGGATGGCGGGGAAGGTTTCTTCCCCGAAAGGGTGGTCAGGCATTGGAACAGGCTGCCCGGCCACCCCAGGAGGCGTTTAAAGGACTTGTAGATGTGGTGGCGCTTACTGGTGTGGTTTAGTGGCGGACTGGACTGGGCGGTGCAGGGTCAGCGGTTGGCCTCGGTGATCTCGAAGGGCTTTTCAAACCTAAGTGGTTCCGTGCTGCTAACTCGCCTTAGGCACCGCGCTGTGTTCCCGTCCAGTGTGTTCCTGTACGCGAAACTGAAGTTTCTTGGACTGGGAACTGAAGCATGACTGCACCTTTTAGAAAAGGCGGTGGGGATCGCTCTTAAGTGTCCCTCAAAGCCACCGAGGGTGTGCCCTGGCACAGTGGATAGATTTCCCTTTCCCTTCCCCAGTTCCTGAGGCGGCAGCAGGTTCTTCAGTTGTACAGGAAGATCCTGCGGGCTATCCGTGAGGTCCCTGCAGAAGCAGATCGCCACTATTTAAAGGACTGGGCCAGGGAAGAGTTCAGAAGAAATAAGGATGCTACAGAAGAGGTGAGGATTGGGAACCTGCAACCCTGACTGCCTGCCCTCGGGAATGATCAGTGAGCTGTCCTGTACTTTGTCACCTTTGTTTCGTAGGTGTCACTTCTAGGCTGCTGTGAAGTCTCCTGTTACTTTCTCTTAAGGAGCATTTATGTGAAGAAACAATTCAGCATCTCTATAAATATTATCCCCTCTGTTGGTGGTAGTAATGTTTCTCTAACTTCCAGATAATAATCTGGAATTAAAAAGTGAGAAACCAAACAAATCCTGCTTACTCAAACCACAAATCAGAAAAATTATATTGAACAAGACAGTAACTAACATAAATGTATTAACGGTCAAGCTTTCTATAGCTTTTTATTTTTTAATCTTTAATTAAAATGGTGCTCAAGCTGAGCACAATTAAACGGGATGGTTATCGATATGAAGCATGTACGAAATGCAGAAACCTTTGCATTTCTTGTATGTCTCCTGTTTTCTGGTTTGTTCCTTTTTCTGGTCGGTGCTCAAGGAATTGGTGGCTGAATTCTGCAGACAGCATGTTAGAGTACTTAAGATAAAGATGCTGAGAGAAACAACCACTTCTTCAGTAAAACACCCATCCTCCTAACGCCGGTGTGCAGTTGTCACCACTTACTTGCAAAGGTGGTAGATGCAGAGGCATAAAGAAAACATTATTAGGAGCTTGAATCCAGTTCAAACCTGAGCTTTAAAGCAAAGCCATAACCAGCCCCCAAACCCATCGTTAAGGAACTGGAGAAAATTAGTTCGTTTATCCACCTGTTTTGTAACCATCTCAGTGACTTCAGTGTTACTTCACACAAAGAAACAGATCACAATAGTGCTGGTACGAATTGTATGTATTTGATGTGTTAAAATCAGTGTGCTTGTAAAAAACCTGTGCTGTGTCCAGACACTCAGTTCAGTACATTCCGTTTTGTTTTACAGGATGCAATCAGGATGATGATTACTCAGGGCAACATGCAACTTCAGGAACTTCAGAGAGCACTTAAGCTGGCAAAATCCTGATCTTAATTTTTGTTGACAGCTGGACTTCCATCTGCTGCAAACAAGCATAGTGTTTTTTCCAGAATGTGGTTATAATAGCAGCTTTTGCTGACAACCTGATGATGTTTGAAGATGGGCTCTACCACAGTGGGGGTTTAGTTTGTTTTTTCCCCTTCCCGTTCTTCTTCTTGGTTTGGTTACCCTCCTGTGTGGAAATCACCCTGCCAAAGAACTTTAAAGAATTGATTGGATGTAGCATGTGATGATGTGAGAAAAGCAGAAAGCACCAAAAATTAAAACAGTGGTGTTGTGCCAGGGAAATGGAAAATAAATGTAAGCCAAATAATTTTATCTGTTTTCTATTGTGGCAACTCTTAAGTGGTAACGTTCATCATGGTAACAGCTCTTTCTGGACTGTGACAAGGATTTTTACCAAAACTTGACATTAAAAAATGCATTTGGGATAAATAAATGGGGCAAGACAAACAAAATAAACATTAAGAACATGTTTTGTATATAGATGTTGATTTTCAGTTATAGCTGAATAAAACTTAAAAAGGGAGATCTTTATGAAAATTAGCAATTTTAGCCCCAGAAACAGTTATTACAAATTTAACGGTAAGTACCTTGAAGTTAGTACTTAAAAATCAATATAAAGCAAAATTACAGATAGGAAATACTAACTGCAAATATGGTTGTTTGCAACTTTTTTACCTTCTTGCTTGCACCTGTTCTTACCTTCCTGTGAAGTGCAGTGCTGCTTTCCCCCCCCCCCCCCACATATAATTTTAAAATGCCAGGCAGCAGTAGATAAATACCTGACCCTCCAGTAGCTGTGAGCAATTTAAGTTGTTTCAAGAGATGCGGGACCCCTTCCCTCTCCCACTCCGCTGCTAAGGGAGCCACCTCCCCTTGCCGGGGGGGGGGGGCTTTCTGCTGAGTTGGCGAGCTGGATCTCCTCACAGCAAGTCTGGTGAGTGACAGGACAGTATTCCCTCTCCCGGCTCCAGGAGGGAAGAAAGACTCCGCTCAGGAGCAGGCAGGGTATGCTTCTTGCTGGAGCCAAACAGAGGGTCTTCGTAGCTATGTACTTCAACAACGCTGCTTTGCAAAAAGCTGCTGCTTAACAAGAAAGAATGCCTCTTTTTTTTTTTTTTTTCTTCCTAAATGCTTTTCTGAAAGTCATTGCAGAATCCTTTCCTATGATACTTTTTAGCTTCACGTTACAGGATGTGGCTCAGGCAACCAGTGAGGTCGTAAGAGAGTTCAGGTTTGCATGGACAGAAGCCTTTTAAGCTTCTGATTGGTCAGTGAAAAATACGTATGTCTAAATATTTTGTTAAAAATTTCAATTTTGTTAACATTTTCTGGTAGAATGGTCTTGACAGAACATTAATGTATTGGGGATTGACTTTTCACGTTACCAGAAAATGCTGTTAGGGAAGGAATTTTGACTGAACAAAGCCGTAATCAGTTCTCACAGGTAGTCATTCCCTTTCCCTTCAGCCAGTGATTGGATTTCGGCTCCTTCGTTAGGAGCCTCTGCCCTGCTGCCTCATCACAGCGCTTTCCATTTGGAGCCCTGAGTCCGCGTTACTCCTGTGACTGCAGCTTGTACTTTCCAGGTTGTGGCCACATAATCCAGGAGCAGGTCTTGAGCGGCAGCGCCCTGGACAACTGTTGATCTCACGAGTGCTGCTGCCTGGCTCTGGGCTTGCCCAGCTAAAGCTGCCTGCCCAAGGCCCTTCAGCGTCCAGGTAGAGCCTGCTCGGCTAGGTAAATTTACTCCAGGTGTGTGCTGCAGAGAAAGGCAAGTAAGGTAGGCATTTTATAAAGAAGTCCTTCAACTCTAGCAGTTTTGAAGTAGGGGGGACTACTGGGGGGAGTACAAAGGAACTGGCAGAAAATGCCTTTATTTTATAATATGCTTCTTGCCTTCAGCAAACCTCTAATATCAGTACTCTGACACTAAGTTACTGTCTTAAATTACTACTCCACTGCCTGCCTTGGTAGTGCAGTTTGTATGGCAGGTAAATTGGCTAAAGCCACAGCCTTGCCCTTGCCCTTGTACAAGCTCAGGAGCACATGTGTGATCAGCTGCATCACTCAGCTCTGTGCCAGAAACTTCAGTGCCAGAATGGTGGGTGCGGGCATCAGCTAACAAATGGCAGTTGGTCCCTGCAGCCTCCCTTGGGGCAGATGGTGGACCTCGTTTCTGTGTCTTATAACCACAAACACACAAGTTTTGAAGTTGAAGTCTGATTTTCTGATCATGTCCATTTTCTCTGGCTAGAAAATGTTACACCACAGACTTCTGAGCAACAGTTATTTTAATTGCTTGGCAAAACATTCACTTTATCAAGATGATACAAAACTTAAATAGCATGCTTCTGCATTCCTACAGTAGCTTAAACAAAACTGTGAACATACGAAAGTGTCTATATTAGACTACGGAAGTCAGAGCAGTAAAACTTGTGTTTCCATAACTGCAGATATACTTGTCTTGATAGTGCATTAATAGGAACTTTAAAAATATTGATATATAATACAGTTTTCTTTGCTTTATACATCTGTTAAGAAGACAGAAACTTAATTAGTCAATGGTGTCTTCAATACTGTAAAGTATTTTATATTGATTTTAGGGTTCCTCAGTACAGAAACAAAAATCTCTCCTTGGCGTAACAGTACTATGCTGTGTTTGAACCAGTTTTGAACAATTGTTCTACCACAAACTGTTAAGTAAATGTACTTTTCTAAGAGAATCTGATGGAGCCTTCTCAGAGGTATAAGGAGGAAACCCTAAAGGGGTGCAGATGCAACAAGTTACAGTGCCTTTAGTTTATCTGGAGTCTGTCAGCTTGGACAACATTGGTCATGGTAAGTTTTCATTTTTATAATGAAACACATCCATAAGAACTTTAACATGTGTTAAGTTCCACGTTGCGGGACTGTTAGGACTGGTTTCATGAAGACCTGCAGACTCACCACGGCCTGGCCTCTCTTTTTAGAGATTCAAGGGGGGAAACAGAGAGAGGAATCAATCATTCAGAGGAACAAAGGAAGACAGGCTGAACAAGGTGTCTGGGAGATAATCCTGACTCCGCAGAAAAAGACACATTTGAGTACAGGGAACCAAGCTTTCACTTCTTTAGATAAAGGACTTTTTCAAGCTTCTTCAGTAGTAGAGATATCAGCCATTTGCTGCTTGAAGGAAAGGAGAGTTATACAAAAATTATACCTAACAAACAGACAATGGTTATGGTAAAATATTTGCCATCCATGCCCTAAACAAAACATCTCGGTCAGATTACTGGAATACAGCCCTGACAACCATGTAACTACAAGGAGCTTTGCAACCAGGACACTGTTAAATAATAAATTAATTTGTCTTTTTTTTTTTTTTTTTTAGTAACGTAAAACCAAAAGAAAAGCAAAGCAGCAACTTAAACCGCTGTACCCAATGCAATGACTCACCTTAGCACCTCACTCCATGACAGCCCAGCTGGAAACCTGCATCTGTCACTTAAATGGGCTTCTAATTTGAGTGGGTTCTGTAGCTTCACTCCACTGACTAGGGAGAGACACTGGGGAGTATCTAAAATAGTATCAATAGCCCTTCACCCCTATTTGTATTCTGTTAAAAGCTCTTAAACATCCTGGATTTCTTTTAGGATTGGTATCACTACATGTTTACATGTAGCACACAGTGGAACCCTCTAGCTACACATGACCTACGTGGAAATAAGGAAATTTCCTTTTCAGAAAGCAGTTTTGGTTTGTAATGCAGTTTGTTTTCAAGCAGCACCTGGAAATTGAGAGTGCAATATTTAACGGACTATTGGAAGTAACAAAAAATTGATCTGATCTGCAGCATCTCATTGTCTTTAGTACAGTCTGCACAAGAGTATATGAATTCTCCTTAGTTCTAGAGTTTTCCAAAGTTATTTCTACTCCTGAAAGAGAGCAGTTTGTTTGCATGTAACAAGCACTACAAATATATATAAATATATATATATATATCTCAATATTCCAGATTCCTGTACAGCAGGTTCCAGAATGAGTCCTGTTGCTTGTCTTTACCTGCTTGGTAGACACTAGCTCTCTTTCTGCACCTTAGTCCTTAATTTGCTGAGCTCTTCTTCTAAGCTTTTGATATGCTCCTTGAGCACAGCTTTGTCTTGCTGTGCTTTCTGATTAGCTTGGCACCTGGCTTCTTCTATCTTCCGTTCATACCACTTCTCCATCTGCGTGGACACGGCCTCAAAGAAATACTGTGTTATCTCCAGGGCCTGGGAGGTGTCTCTGAGTGGAGGGGCAGGTGGCTGGCCCGCAGGCAGGGTGGAGGGCTGCTGCTCCTGGCTCTGGTGTGCCCCGGCATGGTGCAGAGCTTTGTGCCTTGACTGCGCACTTTTGCTGGACTTCTTTGTCTGAGTTCCTTTGTCAATGAAGTAACTGCTCTGTGGTTCAGTCTTTGCAGGCTCAGTCAAGGGCTCCAAAGCAGCCTGAACCTTAACGTGTCTTAATTTGGAGCCCAGAGGCTCACAGGAGGGCAGCTGCTGCTGGAACCTGTGAAACGTGCTGGCACTAACACCTCTGTCCTTGGGCCTGACGTCTTGAGCCGGGGCAGAAGAAGAAACTGGTCCGCCAACGATTAACTGCTGCTCTGTACCTACAGAATAAGACACAGACATACATAGTTATGGAAGTCCCAGGCATTTATTTTAGCATTTGGAAATCCTCACTGTTCGGTGATGAGGCCGTTTCCCACGTACGATGCTGTGTGTACACTGCAAAGGCTTGTATTAGTGTATCACATCTTCCCAGTCAGGGGATGAAGAGTCATTAAAAGAGAAAAGCTGGCTTAGGCAGAGGCACTGCATTGCGACTGTGGGACTACAGACTGACAGCCACCAAAGGACTTCATCAGAAGGATGTGGAACAAAGGTCGGGCTAGATTGCCCAGATGAGTTTATGAACACCCTGCTGCTACAAAACTTGAAGGCCCACAAATTTTGCAAAGGTAACACATTCTGATGCTTCTGAACTGTTCAGTGCAGTATAACTCACCGTCACGCTACCACAAGATCTCCTGTGTGGTCTTCTGCCTCTCTAGTCTGACAGGGTGTCTCCTTGTCCATGGCTGTTCACTCTGCATGGTGTTTTGGGGGCGTATACAATGTCTTTTACAGAAGCCCAGGGCTTTGATAGCATTATTCTTGGATGCAGAGACTTGGCCATTCTGCCTGTCTCTTTTTTTTCTCTCTTTTTTTTTTTTTCCCCCTCAAAAGCTTCCCTGACCAAGCACAGAGAGATGTGGCTTGAACCATATCTTTGGGTGGCCTTGATCCCTGAATGGGCTTGAATGCTCTCAGCTATTTTTGTTCTTGTCAAATGACCTAATAATTAAATGGACTTTGGTCCAGGAAAAGAGGAAAAATCCTTGCACTTTGAATATTAACACGGGAAATTAGTATTTTAGGTTCACATCCTTGCACCCTGCCATGCTTCTGAAAATCACTAAATGCAGTACACTTTCTTCAGTAGACTTTGACAATCTGCACACCTTCCTGACAGACAACAGGGTGGGAACAATTCTGAGTGGGAAGCTGAAGAAATTTCAGAAAACAGAGTTATTCAGAGCACCAAAGGATTTGGCTTGAAAGACACAGTGACATGGAAGCACCAGGAAGAGTCAGTGGAATTCCACCCAACCATGTCTTAAAATATTCCCAGTGGCTGCCTTGAAGTATATTCTAATCCCAAGACATCAGGCATATGGAGGAGGGAAATCACACAGCCAGGATTAACATCCATGGCATTAATAAAAGCATCCCTCAGTTAATTAGCTCGCCTTTGAATGAATATGACATCTAAGCACCTAACAGGGTTGTACCTGACACATCATCGTGTTGATTGCAAAAATGTTGCCCAAAGCTCTGTCCTGGCATCTGGACTCTGCTCCTTCCCCCGTCTTCTGAGAGGCTGTTGGGCAGCGTGGTGTAGGAATGCTGGTGGGAGCCCTCTGACTGCAGCACGGACTGGTTGGCTTTACACTCCTTGGCACTCTGGGGGTGGTTCTCGGTATCCAGGGTCTCAGTGAGAGACTCACAAGTGGACAAAGTTGATTTTGGTCGTGATGACCTGGAATCTCCAGAAAGCTTGAGCTCCAGATTCTGAATCTTCAACATGCACCACGTCTTCAGCTCATCAACCAAGGAAATCTGAGAAAAAGACTGTAAATTAGATGACCCTGAGATTGGTTCCGAGCTGCTGAGGGCGTGTGGTAGGGACAAGGAGAAGCAAGGCAGGTTATCTGTGGGCTCAGACTCCCTGTACAGCTGTGCATGCTGCCATTGGGAATATTTCAAGGACTGCAAATCAGGAAAGACGAAGCACTACTGCAGTAAGTAAAGGCACCTTCTTTAGTCCAAGCTACCACCTCTTAGTCTGAATGTGCTACTCTAAATGCGACCGTAAGTCATCTGGATCAGGGATGACTTGTTCAATCGTACAGTCGGTGGTACTTTCCAAGTGCAAGGAACATCACATGTGGTCAAAACTGCCATTTTTAAGAGTGAAACTCAAGTCAGACACTTCTGGGGCACAGCTTTATACCATTACCAACCTCTGCTCCTCTGTTCATTCAGGGACAAAGATGAGCCCCACACTAAATGACAAATTACTATCCCCTTTCAAATTACAAAGGTGCTTAGTAAGTGTCAGCTGCAGAGGCATTTACCAGTGATCATGTAAAATATGAGTAGTTCTTCTACCCTCTTACTCATACAGCATCACGAATTCAGGTCAGGCCCTCCTATGCTCATGGACACTTAGTCCATGCATTTAGTAAAGCCCAACTCAGGTTTTCCAGTAGCTTCAGTTAGACCCAACACAACAGGAACAGCTGATAGCACTTAGTGAAATTTCAGCAGTTCACCTGACGTGTCACTCCAGTATCTCATTTCTTAAACAGAGATTACAAGGAGATGGAGCACAAGCCTAGGCATTCAGAAGCCAATATAATACTGTCTCCTATTATGAAATAAAAACTAAAGCTGCCTTAGTTGGGTAAGTACTTTTCTTTGGAGAGAAGTGTTTTGCAGATGTCAGACTGAAGTATCTTGATTGGTAGTTTATGCTAGGATTATCGCAGCTGCCAGTTTAACACAAGATTTGGAATGGTCTTTTAAAAAGTGCTGACAATTTACTAGCACGAAGTATATTTCTCAATCCTTAGAAGAATACCAATAATAAGAAAAATAATTGTGTTTTATATTTACCTGTGTGAGTGGAGAAACACAGGTTTCTTGTATGTTTTAGTGGTACCTTTTTGCAGAAGCTAGAAGGGCAAGAGCTGGATCCCTACGGCAACAGTTATTCTCGTAGTGCTGGTTAAACGAGCACACAAAGAGAACTTGCCTATCTGCAGTAACACACAACTTGGAGATAGTGCGCTGTTGCCAAAGTCAGGGGGAAGAACTGAAGCCTTTTAATACATAAGGGAAAAAAAGATCAAACAGAGAAGGGAGAGATTCCCAGGGCACACAGTCAAATGGATGAGAAGTAAAAAGAACAACATGGATCTTGGCCTTTGTTACTGTTTGCAGTTCCTGCAGACGTCCTTTAATGAAGCAAAAGCTGAAGGTACAACTGTTAAAAAGTTTAGCAAAGCACTATGTTCTAAGAAAGTTACAGATCTCACTTCAGACCCACCAAATTAAATCACGACAGTGGGACTGGATTTCACATTCCCCATTTCCAATGTAAAAGCTGTATAAATTTGGGTTAGATATTAAGGTGGTGGATAGGAATAATGTGGGTTTTGAAGCTCTTTTGCCTGTTTCAACAGATGAGATAAATCCCCAATATTCTCTCTGCCTGCTGGAATGAAACTCGGGAGGTGATCCATCGGAGCTAACAGGGAGTAGCTGTTTCAAGCCCTACCTGCCGTTTCTCCCCCTCGTTTTTTTCCAGCTCAGTGTGCTGTTGCAGGCGGTGAAGGCACTCTGTTCTCTCTGCGGACAGCCGCTCAGCCATAAGCTTGTCTAAAACACGGAGCTGTGGGGAAAAAAAAAGAAAAAAAAAAACCAAAAACAATTTAGCTGAGATGATCATGTTAAAAACCAAATAAACCCCCCACCTGTGAACCTGGTAAGTCAAAGTACAGACTGTTTTTCAGTCTTCATTTCTAGGAATGCTGCCAACTACAACTAGGTTTAGTTTGTCAAAAGGTTCAGTCACAAAATTATCAATGAACAACAATTAAAAAATAATTTAGATGATCTCGGATCTCAGTGCAAACAGCATTCAGCAAAAGGGATTTTTACAATTATGAACCAACCAGCTGCGGAGCTGCCTTCTGACTTTTTAAGTTTCCCTCTTAGGGCCTCAAGCAGTTTAGATTTACTGTCTAAAGAAGCACTGGAAGCCACTTAACATTTTATAAGTGTTTTTTGCAAAACTCTAGTTTGCAACATTAGATCCCTGTTGAATGTCACAGTTCCCTGGTCTTGAGTATTAGATCTCAGGTTCATTTTTACAACACAAGAACCAATAAATGAATCATGGCAATGAAAACATTCATTAAGCTTAGAGTACGTTTCTTGTAGTCATACGGACAAGCAGACCTCAGGGTTATATTCTTACTTGATGCTGAGTTTTGCTTTCCATCTGGCCCAGCTTAACATTCATCTTGTCTTGTACTGTCCCAAATTCAGCTTTTATCTCTTCCACTGTTGCCTCCAGCTGATTCTCCAGTTTATTTATCAGGGGCTCACAACGACATCCATTTATCGGTGCCTGAAAGGAATAACTAATACATTTACTTGCTACATCCCACTGTTCCCTTAGCACACCTGGAACATTATCGGAGCCTTCTTGAGTCAGTCTTGGGCTCCTCTGTACCATGTACTGTATCTCACCCTCCTGATAACGCCTTCCCGTAGCTCAGCAAACAGGCTATTAGTTGGAAAAGCACAGAGACTAGAAAAGGATTGATCTGATTTATGTGGTGCATCCTCACGCGCAGTGTTGGTTTCACTGTAGCCACAAGCAGTGAGCTCTGATGACACGTGCAGTGGCACCGTGGTGTGTGAGGAGGACACCACGTTACAGGCCTGTACCCCCATCTCGATGCTGTAATTCTGAATTGTACAACAAAATCCCTGATGTTGCGTATGTGAGTGGGTTTGTATTTTAACCTAATGCCAATAATTAGCTTTTTTTTATTATTATTTTGTACTGTGTGTCAAGGTCCCACAGCTCCTGCCTGCCTTCACACTCTGCTGGCCTTCAGCTGCCCGTGTCTTCTGTGCACACCTCTGCCCTCCCTTGACTGGCATGACACCATGTCCAGGTCCTCTGCAAGGGGAGATGCACTGACCACATTGAAATCTCTCAGGGAGGTGGCCACAAAAGGCTCCCTTGAGCAAGGACAGCTAATCCTCATCAGCTTCCCCTGCTGTCCACAGCAAGGCTGGCTCCTTCAGGGGGTGAGTCAGGAACCCACAGGGGCTGCTCTGAATCTGTCTGCAGAGGAGCCTCCCTCTCTCTTTTGGCTCTGCAGTAGTTTGACAAATTAGGGATTATGTTATTCCCATGGCAGGGGAAGGCAGGTGGTTTGCTAAGCTCTAAAGGAAGCTTCAGAAATACAGGTACTTAAATTCTGTTTGCTATTCAGGGCCTGAGGGCATCAAAGAAGAAAGAGAGGAAAAAAGAAGGGGAGAGACGAGTGTCGCGTATTTCAGGAAATACTGTAAGAGTCTTGCTCTGTTAAGCTAATCCTTGTGAACAGGTTAGGTTTGTATAGAAATCCTGTCTGCTCTGCACCGTTCTTCCTGCTCCCCAGGTCCTTCCCACTGGCCCATGCTCCTACCATCAGATCCTAGGGGCAGTGAGATACTCCTTTAAACATATGAAAGGTCCTCCATCCTTTCTGATGTCTGCTGTTAGGATAATGCCACAGTGCCCCTGTCTGGAAATTTCCCAAGCGTTATACAGGGAGACGCTGGAAAATATGGCCAGTAAAATCTTGGAAGTCTGACCTGAGTGATCTTCAGAATCTGCTGAATTTCTACTATTTTATTTTATAATCATCCGAATTTTCCTAACAGCAAGGGGCTGAGGAGAGTAGGTAGATGGATGTGAGAAGCTAAGGAAATGAAAGGACTGACCTCCCAGAGGTACAGGAGGGCAATATTCAGAAAACAACAATACAGACATTTATAATGTCTACAGGGTAACTTGCTGGCTGGTTTTACGCTTTTTATAAATGTGTACTGGTAAATACTTGCAGAATGAAATGCCTAAAATACCAGTCTCTAAACCGGAATAAATGTACACCAGCTGCTAACTCCAAGTTTCTGTACAGCTCCTGCCTCCTTGAATCCCCAAGGACATGTTGCAATAAACAGAAAGAATCGAAACAAAATGTATCGAGTGTACTCAAGCTCTTGGCTTAGGTAGTAAGCTTCAGTGCTGGCACACTGCTCTCATTTATTTTCCTTGGAAAAGCACTCTGAATTTCCTGTCACAAATCTTAATGTTTCAAAGCATATCATAAACGTTCCAGTGTCATTTCCAATCGCAGTTCCCACCTTACGTCCAAACAGGAAATCCTTTGTAGATCAAAACTAGTTAAGCACGTCACGTTTAACGTCCACAAAACCAGCCCACTGTTTACCAGGCTTCAGGCCAAAATGCAGCTGAAGCCCAACCAAGGAAAACAGATCCGCAGCCATCATTCCATACCACCCAGGGTGCCGTTAACCAGACGTACTTTCTATCCCTGAGGTAACTGTGCCCCAGGTCCAAGCGCTGCCCCCTGTGCCTCCCCTCCCCCAGGGCAGCGGCTGGCTCACCTGCATCACCTTGCCATCCTTCCCCCGGTACAGTGTGTACAGCTGGTAGGCTCGGACCTCGTGGGGAGGGGGTGGAGAGGAGCAGTGATGTTTACTTCTGCGCTTGGGCACGTTTTGCTGAGGCCGAGGGAGCGGCTGCTGATCAGCTGGGGAGATGGGGTCCGAGAGCGCTGAAACCTGCGTAAATACACACAACGGTTTCCCTGTTTATGAGCCTCTTGGTAAACTGTTCCTGGGGGGAACGGGACAAATCCATCGTGACAATTACAACAAAAAGCTGATTAAAACACCAGTCCAGCTGCAGTAGCTGGCCCACAAGCTTGGCGTCTGTCAGCACAATAATGAAATTTCTGTACAATTCTGGTTCACATGACCCTCTACAGCAGAATTTCCCCACCAGAAATCGGTTCTGTCTGAAGACTGTCTCTGCCCCATGGGCATGGTGAGGCTGCTGCCCCGATTCACCGATGCGCTGAAGGGACACCTGTACTACTGCTCAATAACTGCCCCTTCTCTCTCTACCATCTTAGATCTACTGATATACCTTTTCCTTTGGCTTTTTCTTTTTGCTCTTCTTTCCTTTAGGATCTGGTGAGTTTGACCGGGGTTCATCCTTCAGATCGCTCTTCCTCTGCGGTGGCTGGTCGCTGCTCAGTGTGTCATCAGCAGCTGAGACGCTGCCCTGCTTGAAGCAAAGACAGGGAGATCAGAGCAGTTGCAGAGACGGGGAAAAGGCACCTTTTCTTCACTTCCCGTGTTTTTTTAAGCTGCTGTGCACGTGAGTGGGCAACTCTGTACCAGCAAAGCATGACAGACTGCCTCAGACAGCTGCCGTGGTCATGCACAAGTGATGGCTCCAGACATACAGTCCCGACGGGCTTTGTCTGCGCTCCCTCCCCACAGCAGATGCCGCCGGTAATGCCGGGTTGTACCTTGCTCTGTACCACTTCATCCCGTGGTACTGACTGAGCTCGCCTTTCCTCCTTCAGTCTCTCCCTCCTCTTCCTCAGGCTTCTTCCACGGTTAAAGCGTGAGACCTGAAGGCAGAGCACACTGTTACGCAGCGACGTCACGCTCTTCCTACCACAGAAGCCAAGTAACGTAGCAGACCTCTTTCACCTCCATGGCAATGGATAAAGGAGGGCGTGCTGCCAGGTGGAGGCTGATGGGCCAAGCACATCGTGGGCGTTTATAGCCGCGAAAACACAACAGCACGGAGCTGAGCCTGCCGGGGCACTCTGCTGCACCCTGGAAGGGTGAGCACCTCCTCCTGCGTCCCCAGGCTGGTTGCCAAGCCCAGCCCAGCCCTTCTCACACAGAGGTGACCGAGAGGAACAGGCCAGGGATCATACCTGGATACAGAGCCCTCCCACGTGCCTTCTGGGGTGAAGAGCATTTATAGCATTTCACACACAGCAGCAGAACATAAGCAGGACCCCATTATATATGTGGACCCCCCAACATAATGGAGACCATAATATTTTGTCCCCATTGCAAAGCATCTTCCAGTGGGAGCAACCATCCTGGGGATGGGATGCATCTGAGGCAGGTACCAGAGTGACACAACCCAGGAACTTTTTGGGTACAAGGCAGCTTTCTAATCACTGCAGGAACAAGTGCCTCTGGCTGCTCCATCCTCTGTCAGTCAGGACAGCAGGACCTCTCACAGCGCCTGCTTAGTGCTGGGGCTTAATCCAGACACCTTGCTAGGCTTGGGGGCTGAAAGGCTCCACACTCACAGACCTGAGGCCAGCACACAGCGCCAGCAAAACCACAGGCAACTTTCACAGCAGAAGATTAAGGACCAGGGGATGTAGCCTCTCGAGGCTGACTGGCCTCAGCTCCATGGGTGTGTGTGTGTTGGGGAAGGATTTGTAACATACCTGTGATGCTTTAGTCAGGAGAAGCGCAACCTCAGGGTTATTGTGCTGTCTGGCAACCTCTAGAGGGGTCTGACCTGCCTGAGAGGAAAAAGAAAATGTCATTTCCTTTGAAGCACAAGTTACTAGAAAAGTGGAATTTCTCCACCCAAGGTTAGTACATGCTCTTTGCACACAAGAGTAAAGCGACCAACTGCTCTCATTTACCCAGATTTAATTCAACTCAAACACCCAAATATTTCCTACCATATGAAGAGTGTTGAAGAGGGTCTGCATTAATACAAGTTACCAGAGAAACTCCACATCCTGCTTACATTGTTGACAACGGATGCATCAGCCCCTGCCTCCAGCAGCAGCTTAACCACCTTCCTGTGATTCAGCGCAGCAGCTACATGGAGCGCAGTATCCCCTGCCTGCAAGTCAGAAAGCAGAAAACAACCGTGTAACACAAGTCCTTGGGTCTCACCCTGCAGAAAACACACCTTCCTAAAAGATACTCAAGAGGTCAAAAGACCAACACTGATGCAACAACTAAGCTTAAATTAAGGCCCAGTCAATAAAAAAATGCAGAGCTGGGAAGAAGGAAGGGGACAGGAGGGGGCAAGGACCTATTTCATCCTTGTTTTGAGAAATGCAGCTGGGGTTCTGGTGATCTGGTTTAACTCAACCAAGCGACACACAACGCCGCTTAGAGACAGCTCGGCTCTAACAAATGGTGTATCCAGCAAATGGATACAACATCTGAGGGCAGAATCAGTTTTCCCAACAAAACCTCCCCTTTTTTTTTTTTTTTTAATTTTTTTTTTTTAATTCGTTTTTGCAGGTTTGATTATTTGGTGCACAGGTGGTCACGTATCGCATTACTCAGAAAGAATCAGCAGCGAGATGGCTGGTGTTCTCTCTGTGAGATTCCTCAAGAAAAACTGGTTTTGGACCAAAGCCAGGAGCCGACCCAGGCCCAGCACTAACACAGTGCTCTGTCCTTGTGCCGTGCAGTGAGGTGAAGACAGCTGTGATCAGATTTAGGCACTGGTAGCATAGCTAGCAGCTGCTTGAGGGAGACTGTACATGTATATATAATGTCCTCCTGTCCACTTTGCCTTGCACTTTGCCTTCAGAAAATTAGCTCTCCTTGAGACTAGTGAGTATCTATTGCTTGCTGCTAACTTGGATGAGGCATATTCATAAATAAAATCATTATATGTGCAAATATGGAACAACTTAGGGTAGTGCTGGGGAGTGAAGGAACGGAATGTCTCTCTGGGCCAGATTCACACCAGTTAATCTTAATATTCAGTAGCTCATTTTGCAAGTTAAAAACTCATTTCCAAATAAAATTACATAGTAAATTTAACGTGCTGAAACCCATTTTGTTTGTTGTAATATCTCATTATCTAAGACAAAAGATTAAATGCACAGATCAGAAAACATCTTTATGATCCTCAACCACACGTGGAAAATTTCCCAGGAATACGAGACAATGTGGTTAAGCACCACATAATCTGTTTATTTAGCAGATTTAACACATTTTACTGTGCTAAATCCATCTACCACCCAATTAGGCTATGCTACAGATACAGCAATCAATTACTTCTCTATAAAACAGCTATGGATGATTAATGCTAGGTTAGACTAACCATTGCTTTGAATTTAAAGCATACTTTTTCTTCACTTACATCCTTTTAATTCCCCCTACTGCAAAATGCAGCAAAGTAAAGTATTCCAGAGGAATTTGCACTTTTGTAGCATCTGAACATGAGTGAGTTCTGCTTCACAATGTCTCTGTAATGGCTATAGGATCATTAAATCCTAGTTACGGTGGAGAAAATGGGCCCCCATAAAATGGGTCTCTTGCCCAGTCTCATTCTGCACAGAACTGGTAACGACCCAGGAGTACCAACTCCTAACCCTATGCTACCACCCCTGTTCCAAACCCCCTTCCTACACAACACACCATTGCAGAACCTCATAAAAAGGCAATGCTCTAAAGAAATGATGCAAATGCGATGGCAAAATAATAAACCCCCTCATATGCCATTACTTTAAGGCTATTCTTAAAAGCTTAGGCATATGGTGACACAGTGACACAGAGTGAAGCGGGATTACTGTGGTAGGAATCCCTCTTCCCAACAACTAGCTGTATGCAAAGGGCACAGAGTCGCAATGAGGTTCATGCACTGACCTGGTTCTTTTCATGGACAGAACAGAAAGCACTGAGCAGCACCCTAATGATGGGCAAGTGATTATAACGAGCAGCAACATGCAGACAGGTATCTCCTGCCTGCAAACAGAAACAAAGCTCTGAGCATGTAATCGCAGTAAGAAAGCTTGTGCTTTTCATGGTGTTCAGGGATGAAATAATCCCATTAAACCAAAAAGGGCAGTAATTGCCACACACACACACCCCTGAACAGCAATGCCGTCTTCTCTGCAGTACAGAATCCACTGTTACGGGTGGGAAGGTGTAGCAAGAGCTGGGGTCAGGCAAGGTGGGGCTACAAATTCTTTAACTGCTGACAGGAAATACTGGAATTTAAAAATGCTGGTTTACTGCACTACAAAACCTGATGTACATTTTAATGTTAAATCTGTTCTTCTGAACCACAAACCAAAGGGATTTGGAAACTCAACTCGGTGTTGCACATAATGAAGCAAACATGAGGAGTGTGGGCCAGAGCAGTGTCCCCATGAGGGGTGGCACATGCGCAGCTGGGACTGGCAGCTGGGAGCAGAGCCCCACGGGTTTCCATTTCTGTGTGCCTCTGCCCACCTTGTTGTCGAGCAGGGACAAAAACATCTGGCTTCCTTTTGTAGATTTTTTTTTTTCCTTTGTCATGCCAGAATCATTATACAATAGGAAGAAAGCTGTCTGAAATTGAAGTCACCTTGAATCTACCTAATTTGACAGACCAGTGCACAGTATGTATTATCTGTCTCAGTGAGCGCAGGCCTGAAGACTTTCACCGCTCTGGCATAAAACCCCTTTAAGCTTTCCACCTTTTTGAGAGAGAAGCCCTTTTGCAGAATTGCACTACAGTCAGGCAATCAGGACCCCAAAAAGCAGGAAAGGACCAGCTGCCTCAGTCTGTGCAACAGCAAAACCCTCTTTGGCTTCTTCCATCCCCGCTTAAGAGATGGGTACAAGTAGTGCATTGTTCAGTCCTACCAAAAGCATTCCTGTACATGGTGTATACAATGGCTTGTTAGTGGGTTTTTTCAATAGCATTGAAAAAAAGCATTTTTCCTAAAGCATTTCTGAGTATTTCTACAACTTGAAGCAATATAACTAAAACAAAAGGCCCAGAAAAAAATTAACACTTTCTTTTCAAAACTCACATTATTTTTGAGGTCTGCTCGAGATCCTCCAAGTAACAAAACACGAGTACTCTGGGAATGGCTGTTCTGGCAAGCCAGGTGAAGAGGTGTGTTACCTGCCTTAGAGAATACAGTAAAATATAAAAGTTGTATTTAGAAATTGGACATAAGCATTAAAAAATAAAGCCTCATGGGTCTTCCCACAAGAAGATCCACCCAGGAGTGGGAAACCGCACTGTTATTTTCCCAAAGATATGAGCTGAATGAACCTGGAGACTGAAGTACCCTCTTCATCATTAAAATTATTTACCTGGGATATAGTAAAGGCAGAAATTGGACAGTCCAACGATATCTGCATTAGTCAAATCTGTTTGCAGGAAGCAAAGACTCTAGAAACTGCCTTGTTCCTTAATATCAAACAGCACTATCAAATATTTCATTTAAAGATATGCAACTCTTGTGTTTCGGGTTTCTCCTGTGCACACACACGAAGATTCACGCTGCCATGGCACAGCATCTCTGATCTCGAGTACAGCCAGCCGTGACTGCTGCAGGGTGTTAGGCAGACGAGGGTCACGGTAATGTCTGTTTCCTTACAGTTGTAACACAAACCAGCTCCAAGTCTGGCTGGGTCTGTAGGTGCTTTCACAGGGCAGGATGCAGATGTTAAGCTATCGGGAAGCTTCAGTGTTCAGAAAGCAGGCCAGTCTCCAGCCAAGATGAGAAGAGGCAAAAAAAGCAACCCAAACCCCAAAGATCCACATGCTAAGGTTCCTGAAAGAAGCAAACATACAGTTTTTACAGACAGAAATCAAAGAAGTTTGCTTGTGTATTGTCTTTGCAACACGGAAGGATTTTATTGGTCTGACGAGGTTTTCTGGCAGCATTTGGCTTTTGTTGGCCTGAAAATGTTTGGGGGTTTTGGCTGTTGGGAGCTAGAAATAAAATCAGCTCAAGTAAAATGGTTTCCCGTATTTACTAGGCTGCCAGTTCACCTTGATTATGCCCTTTACTTTGTTCCCTGTGCTTTCAACACACAGATCAAAGCTGCAGGGTTTGAATTGCAAAAGGCCAACTCTTGGTGTGGTCTTTGGTCTGCATTTCCACATTACAGGCTGTTTCAGGCCTGAATGCAGCTGTGGCTTACTGTGGCAGCTACAGTAGCTATGGCAGACGTGATTTTCTTTCTCAGCTAAATTGCATTTTAAGTGTCAACTTTTTCCCTCCTGGGTTTATCTCTGAAAAGCCTCTGCAATATCTTTATCATTTGCTGTTTGGAAGGTCAGCCCTGGTGGGAAGGCAGAGAGGTCCTGTGCAGTAGGTGACAGGTGAGGTGCTGTGAGGTGAGGACCTCAGTGCTAGAAGAAGTCATGGAGCCGGTGCCTAGGGTCAGGGCTCGCAAATCAGGCTCATCCGGCTCATCTCCCAAGGGGTGACAAATCTCTCACCACCTTCTGTGAGAGGGAGGGTGGGTCCAAGTTGTGCTGATGTAGGGGTCTTCACTGATCTATTGAATCCTCACTCAAATGTACAGACTGATGTAGGATCTAAAAAGGCGGCTACAACCGATCTCACGGAATGATCCATTCCAGTGTGATTGCTGCACAGGAGAAATACTGCTACCCCGGTGGTTTACTCACGTGTTGTCCCATTCTTCAAATTCCTGCCTGACTTGCCTTTAAAATCCCAGGTGTCCTACCCGTCCTCTGCATTTCACTTAATATAGAAGCTGTTTTCAATTGCATTGCTCTTTTACATACTGTTCTCAAGGTGCTGTGCTGCAAGAAGTGCATCCATACAAACGTTCCCCAAGCAGTTTCAGGAGATATTAACCAGGAGTTACAGAAAACAGAGTCAAATCCCTCCCATCTTCTTCTGCTTAGCAGGATATGGCAAATCTAGCAGGTTGTATCTGTCCCATCCAGCCAAAACTGCACGATGCCCAGGCATAAGTCAACAGCCCATAGGGTGCTCCTGCACATGGCACTCAGCCCTGCTGCCTGGAAAGCTGTCAGAAAGATTATGTCTTTTCATGAGTAACATAAAACATTGAGAGACCAGAGAAACCCATTTGGGGATTAAGTAGACTTAAGCTCTTCATTTTTCTTGAAATCAAAAGGGGTAAAAGCACATGCATGTGTGCAAGCAGGCACAATTCCCACATTTTTCAGCAGCTCCTGAGAAAAGAGCCTGTCTTAAAAAAACACCCAAACAGTGAAATGCAAAGGGAGAGGATTGTGCGGGTAAGACATCAAAGACCAGCGCAGGAGCTGCTCACGCAGTATTAAAGTCTGCCAGTCATGTTTCAGGTATCAACCCCGCTGAGCTATTCCGTGCACACACGTTCCAAGAGAGGATGTCTCCTGTTGACATACACAGTATTGTAAGCTAAATCTTCTAATACCCTGGGGCATCCAAGCATGCAGGATAACCACCTTGCTTCTTAAGCCCGCACCTTTGTACACCAGTATACGTATATACATAGGAAGCATATCCAGGGGTAGCCGTACAATGGTTCACAAGACTATAAAGTCAAGCATGGGAAGTCACCTAAGTTCCTTTGATACCACCCTAGGTAAACATTACAGCAAAAATAATTACAGAAAATAAAACCTGGAAGTTGGAACAATATATTATAAGAAGGAATACAAATAAAATAATATCAAAGATGATGCAATTACAGACCACAAAGTGACCATGCTTGTATAAACATATGTTTATACACTGCACATATACACATGCACATACAAAACACTATGTCCAGGCAACGTGCCTTTTTACTCAAAATCTTAGACCTTGGCCAGCTGTCTTTCTTCCTTTTCTTCACTAGCCCCTTTCATTTGTAGTTTTAGAGACATGTTTACCAAAAAATGCTCAGAGATCCCATAAAGCCATCCCAAAGCCTTCTCACCTCTAACAAAGGACACGGTGCCAACGGTGCGATCTGGCTGACCCATCCGTCCAAACCTGGACCCAGCTCGCACCATAGGCTGCTACCGCCACTTCCCAGACTATTCCATTAACTCTTGAATTAGTGAATTGAAGTTTCCCACAGGTATTACAATTAGAGTGGAACTAAAACTCCTTGCTTTGTTATCCTCTCCTCTAAACTGCTCTCAAGGTATTATAAATACCAAAAGGAACATAATCCAGGTTCATTACAAGATTTTGGTAAAAGCGTACACTAATACATATTAGGAAGAACTTAGTAACAAAAGATACGCTATTATTTCCCCTCTGTGGCTTACATTCCTTTGGCTGTTTAATTTTAGGAAAAAAAAAAAAAAAAAAGAAAGATTCTGAATGCCATTTTCCTATTAGTACAATTAATTTTCATTTTAAGTCACACCAATCACAATGAATCCGCTTGGTATAAATTAAAGCGCCATGGGATTTCCACAAGAGTTGCAGCACACCTCAGCTGTAATTAATGTATCATTCAACGCGCTATTGAGTTCCTCCTGCGTCAGCTATCAAAATATGAATTTCCTAATGCCTGTGGAGGAAGCATCCAGGCGCAATAAATGCAGAAAAGGAAGAAAAAAAAAAATCCCACTAAGAGCTGGTTCCCCACCCACTGAGAAGTGCCATGGCCAGAAATCTCCAGTGCTGAGAATCCGCCACCTTACACTGGAACTGAAAGCTCCTCCTGCATGGGTCTCACCTTGTTCTTGGCAAGAACATTGGCTCCTGCTTTAACGAGCACTTTGGCAGACTGACTGAATCCATGCCAACAAGCTTCATGAAGAGCAGTGTTCCCATCCTGAAGAGCACACACAGAGGAGAGGGTTAGTGCACTGTGCCCACACGCAGGGTAGTATTACATACAGAACACAGCAGCTGCATACCCACCTGCTCACTTAAAAAATAAAACATTTTCCTTTCCTACTAGCTTATTTTTTATTTTATTTTTAGAAGAGGGTAAAAATATTGTTATTCCTTTTGTTTGGAACTTGGAATTAAGTTATATTTACTCCCAAACTAAATTTACAGCCCAGCATTCTCAGATTCTGGGATAATCAAGAGAAACCGTGCAGTGTTCTGCATAGAGCATAGCATGATTGTAAATTTCTTTAATTCCTCCCTTAATGAGCTGAGAAGACACTCTTAAACCAAAAACTACCAGCCTGATATAAAAAATAACTATATCAGTTATTTATATTAAAGAGATGATACAGCTTTGCTTTCAGTGTCACTGTTCAAATTACTTTCAAAGCACCCAATACTTACTCGGGAGTATAACCCATAACTTTCTCTCCGAGACCTTAACGTTACTGGCTGGCAAAGCTGCCACCCCACAGCGCTTTGCTTTCGCCTGTTACCTTGTCTTGTCTGTCCAAAGCACACCCCTCTTGAATCAGAGTTGCTATAACATCGGTGTTCCCTACGACAGCAGCCCGGTGCAATGCTGTCTGATCACCCTGCAAAAAGAAGCACATTTGTCATCAGCACCGCTGCCACCTCGTTTGGACTCAATGCAAAAAATGCATATGTCACACACAGGGGCCTGCACCTTCAACACACCTACTGTTCAAGTCCAAGCTGCGTTTGAAACGGTCCCTGTAAACAACTATCGTTACAGTTTCTAAGATAAATGAAGTTATTGGAAGTATCAGAGAGCTACAAACCAACTGTTTACAGCAGTTTGCAAGTCATCACGATCCCATATACAGTGCTGAAGCACTCTAAAAATATGGTAGTATCAGGAGGCAGTGAGCGTAACACAATTTGGCACCACATGTCCGATAATCAGCAGTATCTGTAGGGAACTCAAGGGAATCACAGGCTGTCGTAATTCATCATAAGGATCCTCCAGTACTTACACTAACTGGATGAGGCTCTCCTGTTTTGGCTCTGATTGCTCCATCAGCCCTACTTAGGATAAGGAGCACGAGATGAGATTGGTCTCTTCAGCACCTCTGATGAATTTACCAATTAGTACTAAGAGTGGAGGCAATTTTATGATAAGAAGCACAACTGCAAGACCGTCAACTTATTTCATCCAAGCAACTGTGCGATCCTGAGGTCCAAACAACTTATGTTTCTCATTGACCTGCCACATAGCAGCACCAAGCAAATTTCTTACATTGGTTTATTTCCTTTACAGCCAACTTTTGAAAAGATGCTGATGTGGTCATCTTGTCTGGCTGCCCATCCACCTCCCCTCTAACAACTGTTGGACACATTTGCTTAGCTAGAGAGCCCAAGATTAATTTTCTACAAGCCTTCCAGAAACTGAAAGCTAGAGAGACGCAAACTACTGGCCCTGCCTATCCAGGGTTATCTATATATTTTTATGTGCATGTTGGTGAGACCCGGGTAAAAGAGGGGGAATAGGAGGATTTATGCAGCAGCATGTAAGGGATGTAAGACGCTGACTGACGGGAATATGAGTTGCAGTCGCTTCACTGCTGCCACCACAACCTGTCTTGGCTTTCCTTTGAAGTTGCTTTGAACAGGCAATGCTGAAGCACAGCCTGAGTCCAGGCACAAAGACGAGCTTCAAAGCTGCACACAGCCTTTTTGGGGGATGAATAAGCAGACTGAGAATCCAATCTACTTCTGCTTATCTAGATAATAGTCATCAAAAACACATGCAGGGCAGACATCTGCACTGTGTCCTGAGGATAAAAAGCTCACAGGAAAGCTAGTCCTAAACAGATCGGATTTTTTTCTGCTACAAATATTTATCAGAGAATACCAAATTATATTAAATACTAAAACTAGAGGAATTTCTGTATTTTCTGTCCTGCAGTCTACAAGTCTTTCGATAACTGGATCATTTGAATAGTTTGTTCTCAAAGGCAATTAGCAACTGACTTAAAGTTGCTCTTGGTGGGGTTCTTTTGTGCCAACGACACCAAAATAGTTATTAATTGACTAATAGTTATTATAAAAATAAGAATACAATAAGCACTGCCAACCACAACCTTTCAGTAACCCCTGTAATGCCTACCACCAGTAAATAATTAAATGGACTTATAATCATGAAGTTGATTTTAAAAAATTATGTTGAAGCCTTTTTTTTCTTTTTTAAATTTGCTTTCTATGTTTTGTCTCCAGAGGTTACATACTCTTACATTTGTTCTTGTCCTTATTAAGACTGGAAACATATTTTAAGAGATATTGAACAAAGACAGTAGTGGTTCCAGAAACTGGGACTTTTAGAAAAACAGTCTTGGAAAGCTGACAGCACTGCAATATCTCTAAATTTCGGTATTTGCTGCAAATTTAAAGATAACCAAAATATTACAGCAAATGTCCAAATTATACCATCTCACAAGTGCAAGTGTCAGACAGATTCCAGTAACTATTACTATAAAGACATCTGCTTGCTAAGGAGCTGGGGAAAACTAACACCCTCTTTTGGTAACGCATGGTTCTGATGACTGGCACAGCTGCTGCTGCTGCAGCAGTGGGTTATGTGGACAGTGCAAAGGTCATTCTGTCTGACTACCATGAAGTGGAAAGTAACCTGCCAACCTCTCCCTGCCAACTGGTATTGCCGCACCAGCAAAACTACAGAAGATGTTATAATAAAGACTAAAAAAAAAAAAAGATGGCATCTGCCATTGCGACAGATGAAGCTTGAACAATGAATGGTTGGTTCCTGCTTTTTTACAGTCCAGAAAATTGATCGTGGAGAAGACCAAACTGGGGGCAGGAATGGATTCTGTTTGATTTAGTTTGTACTTAAAAATCTTTTTGCTGGGCCAGTTTAAATCAAGGTTGTTCTTGTCATGAACCAAATCCCATCACAGTAATTGTGGTGAGGTCAAAGGCCATTCAGCTTTTTGGGCTTTGTCGGTATGACAGCTACTTCTAATGGCATTTCAGTCAAATTAAAAACAAAGACATATTTGGAAAGCAGGAAGCACACCCCACTGCTGCAGGAGCACGTCTCCTTGGGCAGCACAGCCCATGTGCTGGGGGGCCATTCACTGTGGCTGCAGGGCGGCACTGGGACAGCTTCAGCCATGCCTGGGCCTTGTCCCACACTGTATTCTGGTCCCTAAAACAAAAGCCTGGGTAGATGAAGGAACACAAGTCCTGCAGGTGGCAGGCTCAGGTGCCTCCTGCCCAAGGTGTGGGCTTTGGTGCTGACATCTTCCCTACACAAGTGCAGGGAGGGCCAAGGATCTAAGAGTAAGGTCCAACCAACACCCTGACCAGGTGAATAAACATCTCATCCATGTATCAGGGAGTGTCAAAGGATATCTCAAACCCTGCCTCACCTGGACTGAGGCACCTCCCAGTGAAGAGATGGCAGGTATCACTGTCCTGGTGAAGGTCCCTACTGCCCCTAGGGCCCCCTCAGACCTAGTTGACTGTCCCCTCGGACCTCTGCACACACCTTAACCTTAAACTGCTTAAGGTGCTGTGAACGCTGAACCACCTGACTGTGATGGCCTCTGCATGTGAGTCACTGAGCAACCCAGCCACAGATGGTGTAGCCCACCTACAGACCACACTGCCCACACCCCTGCGCTTCTAACCTGTCCTGCCTCCCCATCAGCAGGGGAGCAAACCCCTCTCCGGCCTCTTCTGGAGTCAGAGAAAACCGATGAGCTACATTTTTTTCACAGTGTGAATTTTCAGACAGTGTAATCACTGACTCGTGTATCTTTTTATTAATTGCTAAAATAACTGTCTCTGAAAGCACTCATCGGAGTTCTGCCTTTAGCAAGGCATTAGGGGGCTGTTGAGGCTCAGAGAGCAATTACACTGGTAAACGCACAATAACTGCCCAGACTATTATGTTGGGCACAATTTATGATCTTATTTGTAAAGTGATTTGTGCCTTAGGAACACGCTGCAGTTCAGCAGCAATGAAGAGAGATAACTCCAGTGCCGTGCCATACAAACGTGACCTTGACAGAAACAACAGTCTGCCTGAATGCAGATGTGGGCATGAAGCCAAAAAGACACTTAGGTGCTTAAGTGAGGCTTAGTAGAATTAAGGCACTTAAGTCTATACCGATGCATCTTAAATCCCCATGCTCAGCTGCTGCTTAGCCATGAAAGCAACTCAAACTCGGGCGTCCCCACCCCAATGCCCCAGACACCTCGGCTTGCACGCTGCTACAGGGCACCGCAATCATGGTGGCACCAAGGAGGCTGTTGTGTAGCACACCCCCTCCTGACACAGGCATCTCCCCTCCTCTCTGTTCCCCTGTGAGCACCCTCATCACATGCTTGCAGGAAGAAGCCCCACACAAGTTGCAGGTGCGCCCAACACCTTTTGAAATGAGACCGGTGAAGGAGGTGGCCACTGGCTTTTCTTCAGCAGCCGGAAGGTTATGGAACTCACCTGGCCTGTCTTGCCGTGAGAGCACAGCTGTGAAAGTGCTCCACTTTTAAGAAAAATCTCAGTATTCACTGGGCTAGAGAGAGGGAGATGCTGGGAGACTGGGATAGGAGACTGCATCACGCCGTGCAGAGGACGCAGGGCTGCACACCCTGAGAGCTCTGCCTGTAACAGGGCTGCTGCACGGCAATGCCCAGCACCAGCAGGTACACTTCCAAGGGGTGAAACCACGTTTTTTACAGAGCTTAAACACCTGCTTTCAGGAGAAGGTTTCAGGCTGGAAGTCCTGAAGACAGGCAGAAAACTAAATCTTGACCTTCTCCACGGATTTTGGCATTACCTTTTCCTTTGGCTAGGCTGGTGGCACTGGGTGTTTGCAATTACCTCCCCAGGTCTCCTCATTTGCTGACAAACTTAAAGCAGTGGATGCAACCACTGGGACCAGTCCCCTGGGAACTGGATAGGCATCTATTTTACATCTGAAGGTCACCCAAAGGGAAAGGAAACAACAAAAGGAACTTAAAAAAAGGGTTTCAGGCTGGTATTAGTACTTCTGCCTACTGTCCTGGCTTATTGGGGTCTCTATTATAGACTCCACTGCCCGAATTTAACAAGATTTGGTTTATATTAGTTTGTAATACATGTTGTTTATTCCTTTCTCTGATTGAAAAAAAAAAATACTAGAACCACCATATTTTATTTTCCTGCACGTTCCTACTCTCCAGAGCATCCATCAGTTGTACAATCTCCTTTAAAGCCCCTCTCCAGGATCACACTATGCCTCCTCACTGTCCCTCCACGTTTGCAGAAATGACCAAACTGTCTTGCTACAGGAGAATTGCACCAAGATAACTAGCAAAACCCTCATGCCTTCACTCCCTGACACAAAGTATCAAAAAACACTTGCAAAGTCTTACACTATGAAATCAAACTATTAAATCCACCTTATAAAGTTAAAAATGTTTCAAAGTTAAAATATCTCCAAGTGCTAAATACTCGCAGGGGCATACAAGCATAGGTGGATATCCTGGAGCAGCTGTAACAAAGGCAACTGAATGTGCCCCAGTGTGTCTCAATGACTGCGCTGCTCTCCTCCTCCTCTGCTAAAAAAGGGCAAACACCACGATACACAGTAAGAACAACTTCACTCTGAAAGATAAATGACGATGCACGACCAGCAGAAGTGCTCAAGGCATGAAAAAATAATCGCGAACGAAACAAATGACAGTTTAAATGAGACTGAAATGGGGGTACAGGAATAAGCCACTTTTCATATTCACATTCAGCTAGAAATGATTGTGAGCCCTGGGTTCAATTCCATTTGAAATTAATTTTCTGCTTCTTTAACAGGAGCTTCCAGAAAGGGAGTTTCGGGGCCTCGGGCCTTTGTTTTACATCAGCTTGTTTTCCCAGTTAGGTTCCCAGGAAGCGCACAGCGGGCAGGAAACGTGACGCGGAGCGCGCAGCACACAGCACACAGCCGGCCATGCAGTCATGCACCGCAGAAGAGCTCGGTCATGCCAGACCGCCACGGCAAGGTTTCGCAGCATGCAGCCAGGGGAGATGTCAAGCTCAAGGCAGGGTTGACGAACAAGATTTCTAACCTCCTTCTCTCTTTCTGATCTTCTAGGTTCCTTCCTAGCCCTTCTCTTCTGGTTTCTCTTATCTTTTTTGTCCTTGATTTCCTTCACCGGGACAACTTTCTCCTTGACTATTTCTGAGGTGTGTGCTGTATGGATACTCATGGACCATTCAGAGATGGCATTGGGATCCCAGTAAGAGTTTTCAGGATTGGCAGGGAGAAGGAAAGAGTTAGCTCCCGGGGTGGCATACACTACAGAGCTGGACTCCACTGGTTGAAATTCATAATAATCCCACTCCAGGCCACTGGAGGTCATTCTTCAACTAATTCTTACGGCTCTTACTGTGTTTTAAAGAATGTATCTGTAGAACATGAAGTGAGTATTTTAATCTCTCTATGACATCTAGCAACTTTAGAGTTTCTGCTTATCGTGTGGCAGATGAAAAGTTAGTCCTGCATTTGTTGATTAGCTAAAGAGAGTCAGCTCCAAAATAAAGTATGTTTACATTTCTCCTGTTATTTAGAAAAATAAAATATAGGTCATCTTTTCAGAACCTGGAGGGTTTTTTGTCTTATTACAACAATGCCACAGACAAATCAACTAAGTAATTGACTGTTTGATTAAATATGATAGTCCCCGATCACATGAACGATTTAATCTCTGAACCTAAATTTGTATTCCTGAAAAACAGCAATGCAACGTACAGATGTTAATCGACGCTTCAAACTAAAATGCCTTCCCTGCCAAATAAGCACACAGTAAAAAAGTAACCGAAGGCATAATCAATAGATTGCAACTAAAAGAGAATGTGAACGTATTTTGTGCGGCATAAATAAGGTGTAAAAAATGAATTATACAAGGAGAAACCATAAATAGAGAACCTTTTTTGAAGACCTATGTAAAAGGAAAGCAGAAATATTTTAGTTAATACCTTTCACAAGCAAAAATCTTCACTTGGGAGTTTTAGCCTTCCTCCTCCTCTGAGACAAATCCAAACACACCCTCTGAGACTCCGCATCTCCTGAGGCTCTCCTTAACCCCAGCCAAATTACTAGTACTAAATACAGAGCTAAAAATCAAAATACATTCTAAAGAAACAGTATCTGTGAATCAAGCATGCATCTATTCTGTTCAGATTAGTCATCACATTTAGAAGCAGTATCCAGTTGTCATGAACAAAGCCCCTCAGAAGCTTGCAAGGCAAGAGAAGTAGGTCTTCCACAAGCTGAATTTTTCTACAGTGCAGGACTCATGGCTAAAATGAAATTATGCCAAACACTGATTTACCGTATTTCCACTATAGCTATCACGTTTACATATAAACAGCCTAGATTTTATTCCTAGAGAATTAGAAAAACCCCAGACTTATTCAAAAACCAGTTTTCACACAAACCCAATTTGACCAGATCAGTGGAAGCGCTTGCATTCTTAAAGCAGTAACTTGGTTTTCTCAGGAAAACCAACTGTACTTGTAAAAGTACCTGCAATTTTGTCTTAAATACCTGATGAATCATTTTTGCTGGGAGAAGTCAAACAACATACTCAGGATACATCTGAATAAACTGATACTCCCATTATGCTTGCAAATCTGCTCCATTTCAGAGATGGGCGCAGGGAAAGAATAAAGAGCACAGGAAGCAAAGTTTCTTCCTAGAAAAACAAGTTTCCCAGTCAAAAGCTGGCTGCACTGGTACCCCAGTCCTAAACTTGTCAGACAGACTGCTCACATCTCCCAGGGTAACAGCTACTCATGAAGAGAAGGAAACCAGTTTTCCAATTTCTATAGGTATTTAAGACTCTCTAGATGCAAACAAACACCTAAGGGGATTTTCAAAAGGCACCTAGACATTTCCAGTGTCCTTTTAATAGTCATACCGGTGCCTCTACTAACCGCCTTTGGACTTCTAGGTCCTTTGAAGAACCTTCACCATATTTACTGCAGGGGGAATAAAAGCAACCCTTCCTCAAATTTGTTCCAGCTTGCTATCAGAAGTTAGCAACACATCTGAAGAAGTCATGGCTATTCAACTGCTGCTGCACATTTAAGCTTACACCTTTGTTCATCAGAGTGAGGTAACTAAAACCACGTTACCAGTCACTCAATGTGCCTTAAAGCCTGGTCTTTAGAACTGTTCTTACGGAAAACCGAGAAATTCCAGCAACTCACCTATTTTACCAAATGAAAACAAACTACCATTTGCTAAATTCAAACCTGGTTCCAGAGTGCATATGCTTCACGACAAGACAGCCTCAGAGATGCAACCAGCCCCACATCGAGCGTGGCTGCCAGCAGGCTGATTTCCTTGCAACGCTGCACAATGCTCTGGGCAGCTGCTCAGTCCTCTACATGCTGTGGCATGTGCCTACACAAAAAGCATCTCCCACTTCAGGCAAACATCACAACACATTGTGTCCCCCACCTGACATCCTCCAGTGATTTTCCAGAGAATACAATGAACTCTTATTTCATTTCTGCACCAAGTGGCACACAATTACTCTTACTCATACCCACCTGGCGCAACCAGCTCTTACAAAGCTCTGCAGTTTGAGCAAGAGGACCAAACTATTCATTGAAACACCGTATTTTACATTGTCTCCCATATGGGTTTGCATCTCAAAATTATAGCTTACATCTCTGAATTAGAAAATAGAGGGACAGGTTTTGTTTTCATTTAATCCTACTTCAAATAAGTGAAAGCCTACTGTTATTTGCAAATTACCTTTTCTCCTCCACCCCAAGCGAGAAGGTTGTATCTACTTACATCATCCTGAATATCCAGGTCACAACCTGCCTTCAACAAAACCTGGACAACGTGGAGATGACCCTTGTGGGCAGCAAGATGCAGGGGGGTCCGGCCATGCTATGAATGAGAAGAAAATAATAATAACTTAAGATTAATTTTTATGCATGGTAGTTGACCAGAATTTTATCTGATTTTCCTCCTTCTTCTGTTCATACCTTTTCTCCTCCACCCCAAGCGAGAAGGTTGTATCTACTTACATCATCCTGAATATCCAGGTCACAACCTGCCTTCAACAAAACCTGGACAACGTGGAGATGACCCTTGTGGGCAGCAAGATGCAGGGGGGTCCGGCCATGCTATGAATGAGAAGAAAATAATAATAACTTAAGATTAATTTTTATGCATGGTAGTTGACCAGAATTTTATCTGATTTTCCTCCTTCTTCTGTTCATACCTTGCCCTCTGAAACCTGCAATAGCAACAACGGACACACATTAGTGTGCCAAACGCTTTACCTTAGTTTTGTGTATGCTGAAAACTCCTCCATCCCCTTCTGCAACATTTCAGTTTATCCTGATGATACTCTACAAAAGGGATATTATACTCTTCCTTACAAGCTTGGATCTGGCTTTGTGTCCATGTCTAAAACAGAATTCACGTCCCTTTTGTTTCTGTCTCTCTGGAGCGCAGAATTGTCAACTGATTTCAGCTCCGTATGACAAAGTTGCAGTAGCAGGCTAATACATATACTGTAATGGGTACCAACTTTGTAACAGAAATAAAAATTACTGGACTGTTGCGTATGATGTATGCTCCCCTTAAAAGAAATTGAAGACTTGTAGTCACTCCAAGTGACTTCATGTGTACAACAACCAACCTCATTTTTTGCCAAAGATCTGTCAGGATTTTAGATAATGCTGATTTTTAAACAAACATTACCAAGTTCTAACCCACATGAAAGAAAGCGTATAAATACTCATAGGAAATTCAAACTGTAGTATAATCAAGGACAGCACCCTAATAACAGAAGGACAGAAAAGCCATATTAGTGAGACAGATACATGATGTATGCTTTTAGGAGAAAAAAAAAAAAAATGAATTGAAATCTTACAGTAAAATTAGTTGGGTTTTTTTTTAAGAAGGCACCTCCCCAACAAATGTGTTCCAAAAATCTAAGTGAAATTACAAGAGGAATACAATAGTTACTTGTAACTGAGTCCCACTTGATCATCCTTTGACAGAATTTAAAATTAAACATTTCAGGAAAAGCAGAATAAGCTGCTGCTTCTAAAAGAAGTGTAAGAATTCATGTGAAAAGAGGCTCAAAGAGGGAAGAGATTGTAAGAGGCAGTCTGGACAACAGAGAAGAGCTACAACAAGTGAATCCCTAAACATTTAACCCACACAACCTGAAAAAGCAAGCTCATAAGGGAAAATAAAAAATTTACTCTTGCTCTAGGAAATGTATAGATACATATATAAACATATAAAAATACATACACATATTTATAAAATCTCAAAGCATCAACATGAAAAGCGAGTGAAGCACCTTAAGAACTGCTAAACAGGAAGACTCTAAAACCATTCATTGCAAATTTTATTTCATCACAACTAAGAAAAAAGGATTCCAGCCATGGCTAAAATCACAGAGTAGCTTCACAAAGAATCCAGTTTTCTCCACTAGGCATTTTATGTGATAAAGGAGAGTTACATTACTCTTCATCTCTATCTATTATATATCTATTTCTTCATTACCGCTGCTATTGTATATTTTTCCACCCAATGATTCACCCTGCAGAAGAAGATAAACAGATTTAATATATCACCCAGAGAAGGAGCCAACACCTCAAGAGCTGTCTGACTACTAGCGGCCTGAGGTAAGGCAACCATCAGCTTTCTAAGGTTTTAAGCAACTTCTCCAGTGGGAAAGCAGTAAAGGAAATAAAAAAACCAAGCTCAAGACAGGATTATTTTCACATAACAAATGTCATTATCTGAAGAGCTGGTAAAGCCACAGGAATTCAGCCTCTTCAGAGAAAGAAGGAAAACCAGTGTTGAAATCCACAGGATGGCTGGGGACAAAATGTCTCACTACTGACTAGTTGTGCCATGCATCTAAAGAGTTAAATTTTGATTAATTGTCCTACACTATTGATCTGAAGGGCCAGATCTAAGGGAAAAGTCCTCACTCACTCTTGACACACAGATCTTGCAAAAAACAAATGTTGTCTCCTGTTAGCGGCAGCAGCTCATACCCACGTGGGAAACCTCCGTTGGTGCCCTGCAGAAGGTGTGGGAAGGGCTTGCTTTTGGCTGTCACCACTGCCCCTGGGTGCCATCCACGCTGCTGCCTGGGGCTTCTTGCTCCACCTGGCCACAGGTCCCTAAACACCTGCCCCTACTGTGAGAGGCACCGAGATGCACTGAGCACTCTTGCTTCTCCATCAGCCTGGAGGAGAGCGGGGACTGTGTCGCTGTTCCAGGTAACTCAATAGCAAGAGACATTAAATGTTCCCAAGTAACGTGGCGGGGCGGGGGAAGGGTAAAAGAGGTGAGGGGAAGAGGGCAAAAAGAAAAAAAAGGAGAGAGAGGAAAGCAAGGAAGGGGGGGGAAAAAAAAAAGAGAGAAAAAAAAGGGGAAAAGATGAAAAACAAAGAAGGGGAAAAGAAAAAGGAAGCCAGATAGCCAGCTATGAACAGTATGTTGGACTATGAATATGTGCTCCAGCACATTTGGGCTTATGGGTTCTGACTTTTTATATTACTTAATGAAAATAAGTAAATCACCTAATCCGGGCATTTCACTTCTCTGCAGGTTACTAATATATTATGAAGACAATTTATTGCATTCTGTGCACAGAGCAGAAAAAATCCCAAACAAACCCGACTGAAGCCAGCTCATGTACTTTAAAAGGAAAAAATAGTGTCAACTATGAATATATTCCAGCAGGGAAACTTTCTGATAAGGTAACTACCTCTAATCACTGAATAAATGCTGATGTGCAGCCAAAGGTACTGTGTGAAAAGTAAATTATGAAAGCAGAGTATGAGGCTATTCCAGTGTGAGCGATGTTTTCCACACCCAACAACCTCCCAGGCGACTGCCACACGGAGCGTGCCAGGTGGCAGGGTACAAGCACAAGAAAAGGTTGCAAAACCGCAGAAGATCCAGATCACATGGCTTCCACCTGCCATTCGGAGCCTTACCTTACAATAAAGCTGCCCTGGGGCACAGGCTTACCTGGAGGAGGCTGCCCTCGCCCCGGGGAGCACAAAGTTCTCCCTTCAGTGGGACCAACCCGCCTCCAGCTCTCCACAGCTGGACAGCCTCCCAAGCGCGTGGCCAGCCACAGGAGATGGATACTGGAGGAGAAGAGGGCACTTGCTGGTGGAGGCCACCATGGGCCCAGGGAGAGCTTCGAGCAAGGGTTGCCTGGCTGTTCCTGTCACTCAGCCAACAGAGATGCACGTTAACTGTGCAATTCCCCCATGCCAACAGAGACACACATTAACTGTGTATTTCCCCTATCATCATCTCCAAGCGTTCAAAAACTTCAGCCAGAACCCCAAAACTCAGGCTTAAAAAGAAAAACTAAAAATTGAGTTATTGAAACAGAAGACTCGAGGATTATTTTTATTCCAGAGCACTTGTGTGTTTTGAGATTCTCTATCCAAAAGCATAGGTTGAGGCATCCCACCTCCTGGAGACCCCTAGAAAACAGACCTTCAGAGACCAGAGCTACTGCATACACGCACTCCTTGAGCTCCTTCCCTACAAAGGGGCACAATAAATGAAAACTGTGACCCTACTGAGGATGGGAGAGTGAGAAGGAGGATCAGCTCCAGCACATTACACTGATTAGAGGCTCCAGCTTTTGGAAAAGCACTGATCACCTCAAGATTAATCATAAGCATGCAAGAATTGGCAATGCCAGATTTTCTTTTTCTTCCCAGTAACATCAAAACGAGAGCAAAGGTGGGTGGTACAGCTAGACAGTGTTCCAGTGCAGGCAACACAAACACCAGAAAAACACTCCCACCCACCTCCCCACACAAACATATACGTAGACACACTGGCCTGCACACACCAATCCAGAACAGACCAGGAGGGAGACACAGGGCAATCTGGGTGCCCCTTATGATGCTGCGATGACAAACTCGGCGCACAGCCAGCTTTGGAGAGAAATGTTCAAAGCGTCCACGCCACAGCTGCCAGTCCCAGCAGCAACAGTCAGGGCTGCTCTTGCCTTCATATCTGTAAGCCAAACCAACAGCCCACAAAGTTTTTCTCTCACAGCAATGCATCCTACCTAAAATATCTAGGGGAGAAGAGATGAAGGCAGATGACAGACAAATTTCCCTCTGTGTGCCTCCTCCATAAAGGATATTTCACACTCACCGCTGCAGCACCGAAGAGGGGGTTTATCTGAATGCACACACAGGTCCGAGTGGGAAAGGAAATATATACAAAGAGTGCCTCCTCGATGCTCATTGCAAGGAGCCAACACTAAAGCCAGGCACTGCTTAACATGCAGATTTACCAACTTAAAAGCTTGTGAGCATTTCCAAATATGACCTGTAATGGTTTGGGGGTCATTACAGAAATACAAATGAGAGACTGCTACAACTTGGGATTAATGAACCAATAAAGCAGTCATTCATATAAAAAATATGCAATTTGGACTTCTATTCAAATGTAAATAATTGCTTCAGCAGGCAACAAATCATACAAATGCTCTCATGTCACACAGGCTAACTGACAAAATAAATGGGACTATTGCACTAAAACTGCAACTTCCAACAACTGTGACCCGCTGCTGTAGCTATGGGGCATATCAGGTTGCAGCCAAGCAGGGTAAACAGCCACAGGAATTTCAGCAGTAAAATGCAAGGTTACCGGGTTTGTTTGTATTTAATCTGTATTCTAACTGCCAGGCATTGACAGGCAGTTGTCGATACATACCTCTTAAAAGCAGAATTTTTTTAGAGCAGCTGCCAATGTATGCACTCTGCAACCAAACCCATACAGGGGAGCCTTAGCACCACGAGCCACATCATTTTTCCTTGTGTTTAATGTATTTGTAGGTACTTCTATGCAAGTACATTCAGTTCTCCATCTCACCCTGCTCTTGTGCTGCACAAGGACTGTTATTTATTCATCCATTCCACACTTAAGACAAAAACGTGTCTATCCACACTTTATTTATTTGAAAGCTTGAAAACAAAAACTAAGTCTTGTCACAGAGTTCACACTGACAATTCATTAGACTGTTTTCCATGAATAACCTGCTTGCTCAAGTGAGAAGAAAAGTTTTTGAACAGGCATTCAGCAAGTCCCTAAATGTTTGCTAGTCCCCTTTCATTTTATTTGCATTTATTGTTTAAAACAAAGACAAATAGTTTTTCAAACTGAAGAAGCACAAAATGAAAGCACCAAAATATTTTTTTTGCTTGTCTTAACTTGAAAAGTAAGAAAAAAAGAGTTGGTGGTTTTTTTTTAAAGATGCTCAACATGCTCTGAAGTTGAAATCCTGATGAGAAGTACCCCAGCATTACAAAAGTGTTGCCATATGGCACGTTCACAACATGACTAGTTCAAAAAATAAGTCAAACAAACAGAAATTACCAAATCAAACAAGAAGCACTAGCTTTTGCATTTCTAAGGGGTTTTTCCATCCCTTTTCCATAGAATTCAATTTTATAGCTATGATCTTAATGCTATGCTCCATAAGAAAAACTATATTCTGCTTCCCTTGAAAAAATAATCATAAAACCCATGGCGCTATACAAATTACATTAAAACTGCCTTACTACCTTTATGACTTCCTCTGGCAATCTTTTCCACGTTTAACAAAGAAGTGGCACACTCCTCTGTGTGTGCTTGCTAATACACAACTTTTTCTGGCACTGCTAATTCTCGCTATTGAATGCTACGCCCCATACTGCAACACCCCAGTGAAACCCAGTGCCTAGTAACACTGTTTTGGTGAGCTGTAATGCAGAGGTTCAGACCTGGAAATTTCATCTCCAGGCACGGAGCTTCCGTTCACCTAGAAGTACCTTGCTTCAGCCAGACATCCTTGGGATACACCAGAGGCTGATGCCTGGGAGGTGAAATGCCACTTCTCTTCATCCTCCAGGCACCGTTCTGGGGACAAGATTGAGAGAAGAGCCAACCTGATCCAAGATGTCACTACCACCACTCCTCCTGTGGCACCCCTGGCAGTCCACAGCCCTCTCCCTAACCTATCTCAACTCATAAAATAAAAATAAGCCAGGAAAAGGAAAACAACATCCTGGGAGGACAGCAAGGAAAAGCAGCTCAGCAGAAGTCCCAGTGCCTTCATGACAAAAATGCAGCTGTCAGTAACTACAGAAAGCAAGCTCTAATGCAAAAAGGACTGAAAGAAGGAACCAGCTTTCTTGGGTGGACAATTATCCTAGAAAAGAAGAAAAAAAACAAGAAAAAACAATTATCCTAGGCTTAGTTCTTAATTTTCCAACTTGTACCATATTCTAGCATATTCACCAAAATACTTTGTAAAGGCTCCTGCTTACCGGATCAGCTAATTTGTATGATCAGCTGTATAGGGTATTTTTTGCCCTTTTCATAAAGAAAACAGCTACAAACATAACACCTGTGAAGGAAGTCAGACAAAAAGGCATAAAACCTGAAAAGATCTCTTTGTCCTACTAGGCAGAGCAGCAACAGAGCACCCTGGTTGAGAAGGTGCCCTTTGAGAAGAGCCATGCAGCCTCTGCTGAGCACCATACCATCTCTTGGCCACGACCCCTCATGGCTGGTGGCAGAGATCCCAGCACCAGGACGAGTGCTCCATGCACGTGCAACTCGGTGCCACCAGCACTCTCCCACTCTGGGCTCCCTCATGTCAGATCGTCAACAGTGGTGTGATCTAGTGACCATCAGCTCTTCTTTACATATTTAAAAAGCCCCAAATCTGGAACAAGCACCGGTGTCCTCGCTGGAGTCAGGGAAGGTGCACACTTCCATACTGACCTCACCTGCACAGCTGCCTTGCTAGTAACACTGTCAAAACAAAACAAGTGCATGCCTGAGGAAATGCTTAAGTGAGCATGTGGACATACAGATCCTCCTTTGAGTTTTGTTTCTTTTGTATTCTTCTAAAATCACCTACTCAGAGGTGACAGAAATGAAATACTATTTTGCAGCTGAACGGTCATTTACTGAAGCAGCAATCAATGACATCATATGACCTTCCATATATACGATAAAAACAGAACTGGATCAGCTTGCCAGCTCTCCAGCATTTAATAGTACTTGGTTTGTTACAGAAAATATCCTTTATGTTTCTTCAGCTATGATTAATTCTGTTTGAATAAAGAACTCTCTAGTATTTAGCTCTAGATCTCTGTGTAGTGTTTTCCACAAGAGTTGGTCTGCATTTACAGATGGATATCAGAAATATATTTAAAGCCTAAGGTGATGTGGAATCTCTCTCTCTCTCTCCAAAGAGCTTTGTCTCTGCATGTCTTCTTCCAATAAAACTCTGATAGAATTCAGCAGGAATTTTGGCTGACAAGTATAAAACACCCTTTTTAAAAAAAAATTTCAAGCAAGTCCCTAGAATTTAAAATTAATTTGACAGAACAAACTGAAAATTATGAATAAAAGCAGAAGACATACAGGTAGAAGAGAACTAAGGCGTGCATGTGAATAGATTTCTTTCTATGGCTAATTTTGCAACAGGTTTTATCTTGGGGAGGGAAGAGGGCTCTGGGTTTCAATTTATCTGAAAGCTTGATCAATAGTTCTCTGCTTCAACAAGCCTGCCATCTAATTTCCATCCTAAAATTAACACCTAACCTGAAAGAAGTTCTTATTTTGTACCTGTTCTGCTTCTTGAAAGACTGCACAAAAACCTGGCTCTATGATGGCTAAAAAATCCCTTCAAATTTCCAGTTTAAATACACTTGAGGCTAATTTATACATGCTTGTTCCTGTGACAACCTTGTCCTTGATTTTAGATGGCTCTTTCTCCTTCCAGCCTTTGTGTGTCACCAGATTAGCAAACCCAGCTCTTCCAGGGTATGATTATACAGCTTTTCATAGGCAAATATGTACATGCTCTCCCTGTGCAGCTAGATGGCTGGGTGAGAGCCAGATGCAAACTGGATAGGACATTACTGAGCCTGAACTGATGGGCTTTGATGAGGGCAGCAGCTTGGTCTCATGCCTCTTGGTTCACATTGAGTTCACCTCTATCTGGCTCACAGCACAGGAGGTATGTTTGTCTCCAAAATACCACGTGCACATAAACTTGGTTGCTCCTCTGAGAACCTCTCCACTCCTCTGTGCACTCCTCCAGTGTTGCTGACCTGACTTCATCTCTTCTGAGCAGGGCTTGTCACCAGGCTACCCAAGTACCTCGTCTGTGCTGTCTGACAATGTGCTGGGATGGCAAGGACAGCTTTTGTCATCCCCCCTCCCTGGGCTCCATGGGAATGACCCACAACCTTGAGGAAAGAATAGCTACAATCCTGTAGTACCCGGTTAGCCACAGGCACGGTCTCAGAGATCACCAGGGAGCTCAACTTTCCAACAGAAACACCAACACTTTGTATCTATCAAAAAGAAGCCACTTAGTTTTGGCAAACAAAACTTAGGAACACCAGTTGTCCTTGGATCACTCCAGCTTTGAAAATAAATACTATCTACAACTCAAACACTGCAAAGGAATTGAAAACAACTGTCACTGACAGATAAAAAGAGGAAAAGGTAAATTCCTTATCAAATACACTCACATTTGCTTTCTATCATAAATAATAGCTCCTCTAAATACATAATGTTCAAAACCAATATGGAAATACAAATAAAACTAGATACAATGGGGGACAATAGTTCCTAAAACCAGGACATCCCATATTTCATGTTACAGCTCTAAAGATCTAACTTACCTAATTCTTTTTAAGGGTTTTTGCTGATCAAACTTTCTCTGCAACAGCCAATTCTGTCTCATCTTTTACATCCTAATATTATTTATAACATGTTGAGAGTTATGAATATGTGAGTATCAGTTTAAACTCTCTTAATATCTAAGCAGAAATCCTTGAATGCTGACCTTATATCGAAGGTACAGGGAACACAGTTTGCAGCCCCCAAGTATGGAACTGACTGGGAACTACACAGCACGAATCAATGAAGATGTCAGGTATAAGCAAGGCCGCTGTACCAAGAGACTTCAGTGGCAAGAAACACTTTCTGTGTACCTCTACCCTGCTGCAGCAGGTGGCTTTTCCCCATCTCTCACCAAGAAAGATGGGCACTCTGAACAACCTTCCCTCGACAGTGATGAATCACTCCATTCATCAGTTCACACAGCGTTCAAAAGTCAATGCATGCTTTGAAAAATGCTGCTGCCCCTCCATCGACACACCACGTTTCTAAGGACTCTGTGTTCACCACAGCTGCATCCACTGGGAAGTGTGTAACTACAAAACATGCACTATATTATAAATTCGCATGAGTTATAAAGTATAAAATTTAAGGAAATCTAAACACTAACCTCAGTCACATTCAGACTGCTAAAGCTACGAGGGCATTTTCACAGACAATGGTCTAGGAGTTATGTTAGTTCCCAGGGATTTTGCAAAGCGTTTTCTCTTGTTACCTTGGTAACTGCTACCTTGGCACCCTTGTTGATAAGCTGCACCACATTCTCCACTTGGCCTTTGTAGGCGGCTACAAGCAGGCGTTCTGAAAGCACGGCGACCACATCCTGCTGGCTCATGAATTAGGAGAGAAAGGTTTTCAGGTTTCTTCAAGTCCAAAAACAAAAGCTTGGGATCGGTTCAAGCAGCATGCAGGCAGGCAAGGAAGGACCGCAGCTCCCTGGACAGCGATGTTATTGCTATGCCATCCTCTGGACCTGTGGATCAGAAAACAACACCGCCGTCAGCAGGGTTTCAGAAATGAAGCACTGCAGCAGCTCCTCCCAGAGTGTTCATCTTCACACTGCTTTTGGGAGGGGGCTGCAAAAAACCCTCAGAGCCTCCTGAAGACGTTGCACTTCTGTTGCAATGCAGAGGGATGCAGACAGTAGCACATTTTCAATGTGCCCTCAGTTCCCCTAGTTTGGGACAAAAATCCTTAACTTTCTGAGAGCTTAACTCTCTTTTAGCCTAACCTGTATTTGTGTGGTCCCCTTTCATTCTCTACTTCCCTCTAGGTTTCACAGACTTTAACTGGCCAAGGACAGGTTAACTACCTCCACTGCTCAGCCTGTGTTGGCCAAGGGAACAAGAATAGGTTATAGTTACTGGCTGCTGGTATAAATATACAATCCTCTGCCCTGGAAGGACTGAGTGCAGTCAGTAATTAAAGGCAGCTGACTACTCCCTTATGAGTATAAAATGCTTCACAGCCTCCCCGAACCATCCCAAGGACACCTTTGGGAGGGATCACAACGTGCAACTGGGACACGCTCACCTTTGCTGTCAGCAATAAATGACGTTCCCCCCCCCAGTGCTGACACCACACCCCACTGACCCCAGAAACAAATCAGATTTGGCACTCATCATGCAAACTTGTGAGTGTGTTCTTCTTCCCAGGCTCGACTGACCTGCTCAATGAGCCATCAGAGCTGAAAAAAGATTTCTGACATAATTCCAGAAAGTGTATCCACAGATCACTTCCAGCTGTAGGATCCAGAACCTGCCCAGTTTGGGAGGACTTCAGCTTTGCCTGTGCTTTTCACATTGGTATTCACATTTAATTGTTTCAGTACAGGAAAATCACCTTCAAGATTGCCAGTGTGTATATAGATGATTCACCTTTCTCTCTCTCAAAGTATCACTAGATAATCTTGGAGATTGGTAGTGGAATACAATGTCTTTCATCATCACGTTATCCTTCTGAATGCATCTCAAAACAGCTATGACTAAAAGCTATTACTGCTTAGTGGCTTTGCTGCCTCCCTGAATTGATTTGTTTGTCACTGTTTAGCTGATAGTACAAACCCCTCCTCATCATAATCCCACTACTCAGAGTACTGATGTTTTTGCTAACAGCTTCAGCAGGGAGATCATTGCCAGAACAGCAGAAAGATTTAATCTCCATCCTCACATCAGGAAGACACTCACAGCAGCAAGGTAGGTGCTTGTAGCACATGATTTCCCCGTCTCTTAAATGCTGGGGGTGAGACCTTTTAATGAATATCACTCCAGTGTTATAAAAACGTATCCACCAGTACAACTCTGCCACAAAAAGATGCTGCAGTCCTGTTTAATTGAATGGTTGATAGGGTATTGTGATCCTCAGTGTCACCAAAGCAGTATAGAAGGTCCCTGGACCCTGCAGGATCACCGATATACACTAAACATTTTTTGATCATGTATATTAAAACCATGTTAATTTGTATCAGTAGGTGATACTAGCAGAATTTAATTTACACTCCTATGGTAATTTGTATTAATGAATCTTAAAACACTTTATGAGCATTAATTCTTATAACATCCTTTGAGGTGAATAATATGCTCAAGAACATTACATGCATTTTAGAAAAAGGCCCTTGAAGGCACAGGAAAGTTACTAGTTTCTCCAAGTTTAACAGAAAAGTTATGTCAAAGCCAGGAAATAACTCCAGATAACTGACTCTTGATTTCTTGATTAGGTAATACTATTTCCAGGTAAAAGATTCAGGTTAGTTTTTCCTCACCTTTCTCTTGCTTTCTGAATGCAAACGAGTTTGGAGCGACATGGAAATAACTGCGCATTTATTCAGAGAAACTTTCTGGCCCCAAATGCAGCACAAGGGCCAACAGAGAAGTGGTGCTGCAGCCTGTGCTGCTGGACCAATCTCACCCACACCCTCAATGTGATGGACACGGTTTGGACACCCTAGTAACATGAAAAAGATGGAAGACAGAAGAAAAATCCCTTGTGTCCAGCACTGCACACATCATATCCTGCTCTTCTGGCAGGGATGTGCACAGTATAGTACAAACCACAAAAAAACCCGAATAAATACAGATTGCCTACACTTAGTAATTTTATCTGTAAAAAGCAACATAAGTTTCAGTCTCACCTCCCTAAATATCCGTGTTCCAGTGACTCGTGCTACTGAAGCAAGTTGAACAGCCAACACCCCCCTGACATTCCCATCACATCTCAAAGCAGCACCTCAACCCAGGGGTGCTTCCCACTCCTTCCCTCCCACACACAGCGCAGGGCAAGCCGTACAGGGCTTGCTGGGATCTTTCTCCATGAGTTTTGCAGGCAACGGGGTGGTTTGTTTCTCTGCCAGCCCCTGCCTGTGCAGCAGTGGTTTCCAGATGAACTGTACTATCGCTCTGAAGCTTACACTTAAGCTGGCTGCCTGTACTTTGGATGGAGTCATGTACAATACACTGACAAACTGTGCATCTTAAAACATCAGTGGTCAGACCTTGCTTGGTGTTTTTACCCCTTAAATTGAAAAAAGCAGTAACGTCATTGTTACTGAGAGATTCCCATAGCCACTGCACAAAACTCAATGGAAACGTTTTCCTGACAGGCTGACATTTCTGAGCAAATTCACAAGATGTTTGTTACATCTTAGCCACACCACTAGAAACACACTAACACCTCAACTGACTCGCAACAGCGCAAAGTTTAGTGCTGCCACAGAAAAGTCTGGTTAACAGGTACCTACCTATGCACGGTAAATGCTGGAAATTGTACTCTCTAGCTTGATTTTTCTCCCTCTCTCTCACTGCCTTCTCATTACTGCAGTACATTCCCCCTGGAGATCATGAGCCTCCTCAGCCTGCCACACCGGAGCGACAGACTGCGATGGCATCGCTGTTACCGTGTAGTTTGCTTTCTTGCCTCTTCCACCACCTGGATCGTGCATAAAAGCACAGCAAGGAGTTGACTCAGCTATCAGTCTTTCACGGGTGTCTCCCACGTTGCCCAAGTCTCCAGCAGTTGTTGGTCCCCCTTCGCGGAGGCAGGCACATCAGAAGCCTGGCTCCTGCTCTGGGCTGCTTCACAGACAGGCGCTGGCACAACAGGTCACGTTCCCCACACCAGCTGCTTTACACCTCCTCAGCTGGGATTAGTTGCAACTCAGAAAAGCGTGTCCGATCAGGATAGGAAGCCCAGACAACTGTAAACCCAACTTTCTTTTTCTTCTGAGCTGGTAGGAAAAGGCGATGAGCAGGCGAGAGCAGGAAGGGGAACAACCTTCTCCTTCCCCTCCCCCCAAAGGACCCTTCCCCAGCACAGGGGCTCAGGGGGCAGTGGCATCGCTCCCGCCAGCTTTAACTCTCCACACGCCTCAGGCACACAGACCACCTTTCCTGGAACATGTCTGCACCTGCAGCAGGAGGAGGAAGGTACCAGATGCCCAAGGACTACAATTAAAAGCTCGACCGCCCCTTTTACACCCAGATGGTGCAAAATGATCCCGACAACATGATTACAGGCGCTGCATCGCATCCCTGCTGCCAGCACCTGCTGCCCAGAATTAAATCCCTCGTTATCATCCCCCAAATCTGGGAGTTCTCCCGAAGCACATTCACACCTTCTGCCTTTAAAACAAAAACAAAGGATATTGCTTTAACGTATTTTTAAGTAAGAAATACCCATCTCTGTGTTTCTTTGTTTAAGATCAGACTACTTACCTGGGGCAGGCTGGGAAAGCAACACCTACTTCCCGAGCCGGTCCAGGGAAGCTGGCCAGGCGTGATGCCCAAAGGTTCAGTTGCTCTGCCACGGGGCAACTCCTCCTGAAGATAACCTGTTCGCCCCCGAGGATAACCTGCTCACCCCACCAGCAGAGTGTGGAAAAGGACAGCCTGACCATGGATCAGTATTCCCAACTGGCAGCAGCAAGGCACCGTCCCCCGGCGCCGAGGTCCAGCCGCATCCCCCCGGCTGATGCCTGCTGCTCAGTGAGTCACGCTGCCCTATGGATGCTCCAGGAGATGTTTGGCTGGGATGGCACAGCGCGGTGCGGGTGGGCAGCCGGCTTCTCAGGGTCGTAAAGCTCGCAGCTCCTGCCTCTCTGCCGTGCAACTGGCAGAGCAGGCGAAAAACACTCGATGCACCTTCCCCCTCCCCAGCTCCCTCCCCTCCAAAGTGCTGGCAGGCTACTTCAGCGGCCGTATTGCCTACACGTCAGTAATAAAAAAGTACAGGAATGATGATTTTTGCAAGCCAAAGGAAAGTCCAGGACACATCAAACATCACAGTTACTGAAAGGCTAGGCGATTGCCTCTCCTAATTTCACAGAAAGGATTAAAAAAACCCAGCTGCTTCTGTGAGGGAAGACAAAAAAGCTGAAAACTATGAAAGGTTTAAGAGCTATGACCTAATGAACATTATAAAGTGCCCTGCACAAAGTGGAAAAGATGCAATGCCAGAGGACAGGTCACTCTCAGTACAATCACAAAGTTAAATAAGTAACTGCATAAAAGAATGCTTACATACCTAACAAAGTCCTGGTGTGTACCAAGGTACTGGAGAAGGGGGGGCGGCATGAAAAGAAAGAGGAACCCCGCAAGGGACCCCAGATTCTCTTTCCTAGTTTACCACCAGAAATTATGCTGAACACTCCAGGAAAAACTCTCAGCACCTGGTAGCTTCATTTTATGCAACATAAAGAATGAAATAAAATTATTCTAAATTATTTTAGAATAGCCCCAGTGTTAAGATATTGACTCAGACCATTTTGTTATAGGAGGGTACAGAATAGCTACTATGTCATAATAATAAAAAAGTCTTTCTAAGAAAACTTCCTTTGTCTAAATACTGCCCATCTCTTCTTTGCTCAGCTCTCAGAGCAAAATGGGGTTTTTTTGCTTATTAGTATGTAACAGCATACTAAATCTATAAAATGCTCTTTTCTTGTCCAGCCTCTTTGCAAAGAAGTTTGTCATATCTAAAATGTGACATAAACACAGAGATTGTACTCACTTAGAATAGCAGCACTTTTCAGCAGAGTCAATTATTGCATTATAAAGTGAGTTTTCTGGAACTCATTTTATCATTTACTGAAGGATGCAGATATATCTACCATTTCTCTAAACTGACTTTGAGAGAGTTTTTCCAAGACCTGCAGCACTGCTTTCCTTTAACTGATTTTTCTTCAGTTCCATCATGGATCCAGTATAAGCTACTCAGGAAAAATGTATGTATTTTGCTAAAGGGAGGGAGGACTCTGCCTCTCACCCCTTCCTGCCCCAAAAGAGAGTTAAAAACCAGTCAAAGGCATCATTATCAAACCCACACCTGCAGCAGCTGCATTTGGAAAAACAGCAAAGCCCCATCAAGTCAAGAACAATATGCTTTTGATTCATATTGTTCTTTACAACAACATCAATACTATTTTTGGAGTTAGATTTTATACCAATCAACATCTTAAACTGGACACCTACATAAAAGTCTGGTAGCTTATGTGTGGCTCTCTGCTTTTTTAGTATTGTTTTCATTGCATATCTTATCACACCAAGTAAAATTACTCAGTTTTCATATGGGCAGTTGTGCAATTCATCACCCTAAGTATCAGCACAGTCTGGGACATCTTAAAACATTTCTTAGTGCTCCCTTTTTCCCCCCCTCGCTTGTTGTTATTAATTACTTGAACAATGACTATTTAGCAGCCTCCCAGGGAGCATCTGCATGACAGCTGCTCATCATGCTTCCCACCGCAACCAGATCAGACTGATTTATGTCACTGCTCCGCTGCAGCTGGTGGCTGCCAGCAGCCAGACCAACAGCCAACCCCACACGGCAACAAACATGGGGAGACTGTGACCACAGCTTCCCCAACTGCTTTGTCAAGTACGTCTCTGTTGCCCAGCCTCCACCGTCAGCTTCACTGAATGTAAATATTCAGCTGCCTGGCAGCTCTTGGGTGATGCCTTGTTACCACCAAAACCAGCCTCCAAAGCTGCACCTGCCAAGCAGAATGCTTTTGGAGAGAGGTATGGACACATGGAGAGCAACGAGGAAGATCAGAGCCAGCTTCAAGTCATCGGTTAGACATTACTAATCTCCTTGTATGAAGACAACTGGTTTTCTTCCCCTCCTACTTATCTCTTTGCCATGTAGCCCTGACCCCCCCTTATCAAATAAGCAGGTTATATACTCACCAATTCCCATGTAACATGATTTGGGGTTTTTTATTTGGCTTATCTCACTGCAGTTTCACAACTCTCCCCACCCTCTCTTTCAACACCTGCATGCACATGTCAAAACCATTCAGTACAAGGAGCTCAGATCTCAGCAAGCCCTCATCAGTTGAGCACTATTTACATGACAAAACAGTATCTATTGTTTGACAGGGAACAGTGCTTGTGTGCAAACACAAACGCAGGAGATATCTCACTCTCATTTGCATAAAACCAGTTAGGAGGTCTTTCCAGCTCACTGCTACTTAACAGAAGTGCTGGAGCCCAACCTTGGGAACTAAGCAGGCACATGGCTGCACTTGTGGGACAGTAGGGTTTTAGGTTACACTCACACACAGCGGGGCTTCTGGATGGGAGAACTGTCCCTCACCATCATCTTCTGTGCAGAAGCCACCTGCCAATCAATTAAAACACCACACAGATCCTACCCAAGCTGACTGCAGCACCTCACTGGGAGCAGGTGCCAAAATCCTCTCCATAACAAACTCTTTCTCCTCCTCTGATGCTCTTCCCTTCTTTCTTAATCCCAAGGTACATCTGCTGCTGCCAGAAAAAGCTTTCCAACCTCCCTGCTCCACCTCCATACAAGGAAGATGGTTTTAGAGACATTGCTTTTCAAATTACCTATAGCACGGGCAGTATCTGCCATTCAGTTTGGGGACCCCACTGCCCCCATGTCAGTGTGGTGGTGCAGAGGTCTCTCCCCCACATTTGATCAGAACCCTCTTCCCTGCTAGCACAAACAATGCCACACTCTCCCAGCCAGGACATTACTGCAACTCAGGTAAACTCTGCAAAAGGCATGCACAAGGAGAATTTAAAGAAAAAAAATAGTCCCTGCCTTTATAAATATTTTTCCAAGGCCAGAAAAACCCACTACTATAATCTAATGCCAATCAGCACCAAGCCACAAACTTCTATTTGAGATAGATCCTATCTTTTATAAACACAAGTAAAAATGTGCAGCCAGGCAGTGACCAGAAAATGCTCCGACTGACAGAGCAGGGAAAAAGAAAACGCACATTTACTAACTTCAAAGCATTTTCCAGCTGGCAAAAGAACATTGGAGATGTTCTTCCTCTTCGAGAAAAGCATGACTTGTGAGCTGCCAGCAGTGATGACACAGTACCTCCTGTACCGTCACAGCTGACATCTTGGGAGAGCACTGGGAGATGCAGTGAGGTCACTGGACTGGTGCCCCCCAGTTCAGCATTGAATCACAAAGACATCACGAGTACCTGACACGTTACAGTATTAACACAAGATTCCTCAATATTGCTAGGCATCTGGCATAAGTGCAAGAGTCTGGCAAGCAGTGTGTCAATTAAAAGCTTAACAAGGCTCAAGCTGAAAGTCAGTGGATGAAACCTCGGGGATGGAGTGGCCAGGGTGGGAGACACACATATTCAGAGAAAGGTGGGTGGAAATGCTGAGTATGTCCGCTGTAACCCACAGAGCAGCATGTACCCCAGTTATGGTGCACACTGCTACTGTCCAGACAAGATAATTTTTTCCTGTTGCTTCCTACCACAAGGTACTGCAACACAAAAGGAAGCACAAATATTCAGGGACCCAGCATACCCTGGAAAACAGGCAAGCAAGAGAAACCAAGTGCAGTGGGGAAGCAAATGTGGAGGTCATATTCTGCTGCATGGGGCATGGTACCACCGCACCAGCCAGCACAGCTGGGACAGTAATTCTCACCTCCTAAACACATACACTGATCCCCCAGTGCTGCTGTCAAGAAGCTGGCTGTAACACCCAAGAAAAAACGTTATTGATGGTCTAAAACTAGCTGCACCTGATTCACTCAGGGAACTGCTTTATCCTATCTGTGAGAAAGGTAGCAAAGAATTTCTGATGTCGTGCACGAAGCCTCCATGCTGCACTTCTCATGGTGCTCAGTGTTACAGGTTACACAGCAGCAGGTGAAGGGGACAAAGCTTTCTCTTCAGACCACAGGCTCAATTCTGCACCACTAGATCAGCTACCAAAGCTGCTGTTTCATGGCTGTCCAAGATCCTAGGCAACACCCACAGAAGGTCTCTAACTCTAGTGCAAAGATATTCAGAAATGACAAAAAAAACCTGCAATGCCTATTAAAGGATACCTTTGTGGGCAGTCTCAGCAAATAGACTGGACTTCCATGTCATTTCTTACACATGGAGGCACATAATGATACAGAAACACGGACAATAAACAGATATTTCAATACTGTCAGTGCTGTACTGCAGACAATTACTACACTTGTTTCTTTCCCCATTATTTCTTACAATATAAGCCATTTTATCAAAATGATCCCTAATCTTTTTCTGATACATTAACAAATATAATGAAGCATGGAAAATCACTGCCCGTGGATGGGGATCCCTGTTGCCCTCTCTTCTTTCATTTCCTCCATTGCTTTCTATTTCAGGTAAAACTGAAGTTTTTTTACCCCTTTCCTCTAGATCACTTTTTCTAGCTCTCTACTTGTTCATCCTCTGCTGTATTTCTTTTGATGCTTGGTACTCAAAACCAGAGTACTTCCAGAGGACTCCTGATGCAAGCAGCCCTAAAGCTGACCTGGCTGCAAGGGGACAAATACTGAGCAGAAGACATCTGCTGAAATACCAACAGAGAAAATGCCTGCTGGACTGTGAGCCTGGGAACCAGCAGCATCCTTGAGAAACCAGCCAGCATCTTCGAAGTGCAGCTGGGTACCTAGAAACCGGAGGCATCCTGAGATACCATCAGTAGATGCAAAAACAAAGGACTGTAACAGCAACTTATCATCTGAAAAGGTGAAAAATAGTCTGGAAAATGGGGGAAACATCCTGAGAAAGTAAGGATCAGGAACTGCTACCGGCTGTTCTAACTGTAAGAACAGGAAAACAGTCTGGAAAATAAAAAAAAAACTTGGTCTGAGAGATATCATCAATATCATCATCTACTGGCTCTCCCAGGTAAAAACCCAGAAATTAACAGCACCTATTAGCTCCTTGAAGGGGCGGGTGGTATCCTACACCTTCTTACATCTCTGTGCTATAGAAAGGACTTAATTTTACCCAAAATGGAGGTTTTCCCTTTCAGAATTTCCTGTGCTGCACATAGTTTTCCTTTGCCTAAACAAGTTGAGCTCCCTACATGAACCTACTACAAGATCTTTTAGGCAAGCTCTTGGATCCTCGCCAGGGATGTCTGGCTGACTCCCAACTCCATGACAAGGATCATCTTTGAAGTGGGACTCTGCCTGTTGCTTTATTAGTCTACCCCAGCCCACTTCTGGGGTCAGTTCGGTTTGTCCTCCCACTTCTGGGATGCTTTGGCCCCCTTCTGGGACTGGTTTGATGCACTTGGTATCGGTAATATGATGAACATACATATATATGCATATATATGTAAGGAATCTATCATATCTGCTGTTGTATATCAGTAAATTGATAAGTTTGTAGTAACCTGCAATATTATATATATGCTTGTTGCTGTTATTATTGATTACTGCTATTATTGATTTCTGCTAATATTTTGTAATAGCTTGAGATATTGATATATATTCACTATGTTGATCACAGGTGTACTTACTGGTGGTGAATTTTGTGTTATTTTTGGTAAGCTTAATAAAGCAGAGAAGTTTAGAGGATGAAGCCTCCATGTCCTTGTGTATTACAGAATTCCAGTCATGATCTCCGTACTCCTGCAGAACGGGTAACCCTTCAGGTCATGACAACTCCCCAGTTAATAATTCTCTCTGACCTCAGCTGACCACAGCTCCATTTCTGCATCCCAGAGCCCCAGAGCCAGTCTTGTCTTTCATTGCAAGTGCATCAGATCAAATTCACTTCCCATCCCACTCAAAACCTCAGACTGTTTCTGCAGCCTAATCAGTCATGCCCTGCCCTGTAGGAAGCCGGGATCCATTCTCACAGCCAGGCAAGTCTAGTGCTTGGCAGTCACCTCTGCAGAGTTCAATCCTTTTGATTTTGGACCCAGTGGAGCCAAATCCATGGATGTGCTCTCCTTCTGAAGTTCCTGCATCTCCTCCCCACTCCAAGAGTTTAGGGGCCCTTTCTGTCCCACCACCCCATTTGTGAACTAGGGGTTAAACACTGTTTCTATTTTGCAGAAACTAGGGGCACCAAGAAAAACACATTTAAGTGAGCATGAGGAGCCCAACAGGCCTATTTTAATGCCCATTTATGTGTAGTTACACAAACAGGAGGGACAGAAGCAGTAATAGCTTTCAAAGCCAAAACCCACAAACATTTCAAGCAACAACAGAGAGTATCTACTTGGAAACCCTTTTTTATTGTGTTAAATGAGTGTTACAACCTATTTTACAACATGCTGCAGTCCTCTCAGGACTAAAGTAATTACTTTCACTAGTAGCACCCCACAACTGCTTAATCAATCCAAAGTATCTAGATAAGTTGAATCCTTGTGAAAAAGAAATCTGGGTGATAAAAATAACTTTTTTAAAAACTAATTAAATAACTCGTTTTGGAAAGGGTTATATGCATCACAACAGATTCCCTGCCCCCCCTGCCCTGCTTTAGTGTATGGTGCTATTAACCCTAAGACCTTTTAATGCTGATGGCATGGCTCATCTTGTTTCCCTGTCAGCTTGCAAGGGAAATAGGAGACAGTTGTGCAGGGATTTTCCCAGTGGAAAATCTCTGGCAAGACAAGAAGTTGCATTGGTGGAAGCATGTTAATAAGGGAGGCTTTGCAGGGAAAAAGACCCTCCTCAGACACTGCCAGTTAATATTTTTTCCCCAGTAACTCACACACAGGCTTTGGATCAGAGGTCTCCATTATGGAAGCTGAGGACAGCCCTCAAGGGATGCTTTCTTACAAGTTATAAAGGTGCATCTTCCGTAGGTAAAACATGTATTGACTGGCTTGCACAACCCTTTTAACCTGCACCTTCCCAAATCACTGCTTCCCATCCACCTCCATAGTTTGCAAGGCACCAGAGTGCAACTAGGTGGTCTGCTCCCCATACTGCAGTAACCCCCTAAGGTGCAAGGCTTCCAGTCCAGGTCCCTGGGCACTTACTGCTCATTGTCAGGTACCACCCTCTCCTGAACTACCACCTGAAGCAAGCTCTCTAAGTTACCACGAGAAAATCTTCCTCTGCCAATGAAGGAGACCAAGGTACTTTGTGTATTTTCACCTCGCAGTGGGTGCCTCCTGATGTTCAGAGGCAATCTCCTGTGTTTCATGTTGTGCCCACTGCCTCTGGTCCTTTCCCTGGGCACCACTGAAAAGAGCCTGGCTCCATCCTCATTGCACCCTCCCTTCAGGTATTTCTGTATATTGACGAGATCCTCCTGAGCTTTGCCTTATCCAAGCTATCCAGTCCCAACTATCTCGGCCTTTGCTCATAAGAGAGATGTTCCAGTTCCTTCAAGGCCCTTTGCTGGAAAATTTATTAAGCTACAGTCACCTAAAGCCATTGAAATGAACCATGTGTTTAAAATTGCACACATGTTCATTGGGTGAAGGTTTACATCACAAGAAGAGGAAACTACTTCTTCATCCAGAGAACAGGAAAGTCTATAAAACAGCAGGGTATGCTCTACTGACAGAATCATTTGCACAGCAAACATTAATTCTCTACACTTGCCATCTAAATGGTTTCTCTTGGAATGAGATTAGGAAAGCTAGAAGTTTTCACCAGTGGGACTTCAAATAGCAGGACAGCATCCCTAGTGCAAGCATGCTGCTGCAGTACACCACCCTGGAGCATACTCATGCTTTTTCTCAGCGCTACTGGCATTTTTGTCTACTGTCTCCTTGGTAGCTTCTTCATACATGTACAGAGCTGCAAAACAATATCCAAACCATGCCTACCACCCATGTGGCCAGCTCGTGTTCAGCCCTGGCTGCTGCCCATTTGGATCACTCTCATATGTCCCTTCCCCTGCCTCTTCTACACAGGAAGGTTTTTCCAAATAAATGTAAGCGACAACCAGGTTCACTCCAGCTTCAGTGAAATTTGAAAAAACTTCACAAAAGGATTAAAAGCCAGAAACATTGGGATCCCTCTGTCATCCACCAAAAAAACCCTGAGCTGTATTTTTATAAATTCTTATTGTAGAGGTTGTATGGCATGGACTACACTTCAAGACACAAGCTCTCATGCAAGTTTTACCATAGAGCTAATATTCACAGTAACAGTTCAAAAATTATCATTTCCATTAAATCACATGATGTTCCTCCCAAAACAGTAATTGATGACTGAAGCCAAATCTCAGATTCATGAGAGCAAAAGAAAAAAAAAAAACCCAAAACAACTGCAAGGAAGTGTTTGGCACCATCTCTGCTGTGTGTGTTCTGATCACAGATGACTGAATACAAATTTTCAGGACTCTCCAAACTCAGAGGCTCTCTGGACAGCACTGTGACACCAGATGTAAAGAAAAAGTCATCTGCCACTGACTTACTCAGCTAGACTCCCTTTATGGTCAACAAAGAACATGAACCATGTCATCCTAAAGCACATTTCAACTGTCAGATGAATGACAGTCTAAAATTACTTACCTCATTAAGCATCATCTCAGATACTGCACTATAAATACCCAAAGTTAGATTAAATGAATCCTATCCACAGTATCTGTGAGAAACACTAAGCTTTCTGCAATTCGCTAGCGGACTTTTATCTGCCTGACTTCACCATGACATCTCCTGTCAATGGTAAATCACTCTGATTTATTAAGAATTAAAACACTCAGACTGGAACAGAAATGAAAAAAAACAACTGGTGCAGAAAGTATCAGCAAATCTCAGTAATGACTTGTCTTCTGCATGGACTTTAGAAATCATGCCATGCTCTTCGGTTTTATTTTCTAAGCCCTAAGCTGCTTCTGGCGATGATCCCACAGGCCTGGCTCATCCTCCAGCATCAAGACTGCCTTATTTCCCAGAAACAATGAAACGGATTAGCACAAAGAAAGCCCCTCCTTGTGCAGAGGATGGAGATTTCCAGGGGGACAGTCTCTGACTTTCTCTTGAAAAACACCATCATCATCACAAACTTCATTCCAGCAGGTGCAGCTAAAACCAGCTTGCTTTCACTCAAGGTTTACGAAACAGCATTGCTGTACCATGCCTAAAAAGTTACTAACTGACACTGTATATACCTTAGACAAATATCCCAGCTGGTCAAACATTCCACAAAAGGAAACTCCTCAGACTACTCCGAGGGAAATCAGTCACTGAATCACAAGCATTTTCTCCTAGCTAGGTCTGGGCAGAGTACAGCTGATGTGTCTCAAAAGATGGGCTCTGCAGGCAGCTCTTTCAGCTGTGGGAAGGCAGGAATGGTACCTGGGTTCAAATGCCAGGGCAAGGCCTGGACATGAGCCACCTCCCTCCAGCCTCCCCAGCTGCTGCCCCATACTCCGCAGCATCCCATTGATTATGCGATCCTTTGAGCCTACAAGTTCATCTCTAAAAGTCTAGAGCTACAACCTACAAAACACCTAAGAAAGCACTTTGCGGTGGGTTTCTTTGGAACACAATCATTCAGAATTCAAAAGTAAAGGGCAACTGAAAATCACTGAGAAAACAGCAAGCATCCTTAAGATGTTCTCCATTAGAAACTGTTGCTGTCCACCTGTGTCCTGGAGAAGGCAGGTCAGGACACTATCCTCTTCATTCTTGCACAATTCCCCTGCTTGAGCAGGTGAACATGGCCCACAAAACAGGACAACTCCTTTCCCGATATAGCTGTCCAGGTATTTTCCCATGCAGCCTTCATATCAGTCCCAAGGAGCTGGTCCCGCCCAGGTGATCTTTTCCCTAACAAAGCAGCTCTCCTTCCAGGGAGCCAGCATCTTGCTTAGGGAAATCCCATTTCAACAGGACGCTTGACACTCTTCTTCACTAGCCTTGAGCCACCAGTCTTAGAAATGCAGTTCAGCAGAGGTGTAACATGGACAGCAGAGGAGACTAGGAACTACATACACCAAAGCACACAGCAGTGTGACATAAATACCATAACCCAGCACCATGGGAAAAACTCTGAGCTCTTCTCAATCCCTGTTTACCCAGAAACTTTAATGCATTTCCAAATGCATTTCTACATGGCATTATTTTTATACATTTCAGACCCCCCAAAATTTAAGTCAGATTTGCTTTTTACTCACTCTTAAGGATCTATCATTCAGTTTTTTCCGATGAACATTTTACACCTGTGTCTTGCAACCTCTGTGTGAGGACAGCAGAGATGCCAGCTTCAGTCTTTTCCAGTGCTGACAGCAACAGAGAGTATCTGTTCCACAGTATGGCACGCTGCTCCTGCATGAGGAGAAACACATTGTAAATGGATTGTCAAAGCAGACCAAGGAATACAGAACTTTAACGCCAGTGCTTTCTGCAGCATTCAGCTGCCTGCATACACCTGGGCAAACCCAGACAGCTCCTCCTGAGGTTTTCACACACCTATTTCCCACTATAAACAAAACAAGTTCAAATCACGGCATTCCAGTTTGGTTCCCACTAACTGATCTCTGAAAATGTAAAGCAGTTGCAGCTGCACAATTATACAAAAGGCAGAGACCTTTATATCTTCCCAGAAATCATGCAATAAATCAATGAAATCAGGAAAAGGACTTGTTCTGCTTCTCTCTTTAGTGCCTTCCCCATCACATCTTGCTGTCACCTCAACCCAGCTATCCCATTTCAGCCATGGCACCTAGGTGATGCAAGTAAACTGATTTTTCTCTGGCTATAGGAACTTATTAGATGTATTCGCTAAAGTTGCCATTCTCAGCTTGCGACCCCTCTCTTGTTCTTCTCTTTACACAAATATTCCTACCAGGTCCTCTTTCTTGCTGCTTTTCCAGGTTTATTTGTTGCCATATCTATCATTACATCCTTTCTGAAGCCAGTGCACCCCCTCAAAACTCCAGAAAAACTACTATGTTAGCAGTATTCATGAGCAGATGAGAAGAGTTATAGGCCTACACTGCCAAAACAAGTAGGTCTCTACTATTCCCAGGTCATAAATTTAACCCTTGTAGTACACACAGGTGGAGGGGGGCAGGGGATCACGGTGGTTTCCTTTCCAAAGGTGGAATGGCGGGTTGGTACATCTGTAGAGAAGCAAGTTGCAGAAGCTTCCCCAGGGCACAGAGGCAGAGCGAGCAGCTGCCACTTTAACAAGGAGGAAATGGACTTCTACTCTCCTCCTAAGATCCCTGAGGCAGAAGCAGATGATCTGCCAGAGACTGGGCTGCTGGTAAACCACAGCAAGCCATAAAGTAAACGATGTGCTCAGTTAGTACCTCTCAACAGCAATGACCATGCTGAGGAAAAAGGTGACTCCCTTAAGACCACTGTCACACTACAGAAACAGTTTAGCTACAAGAAGCTTCCCTGCCCCACCTCTTACCCTCAGCAAAGATAAGGAATATTTCATATGAATTTGAGATATGAATCATATGAAATATGAATCCATGGCTAGCAAATGGGGGGGAGTACTCTAGCATAGCATTACTCCCTGCTTGCCTGCTTCTTGCATGCTTCATTAGGTATCTGCTTCAGGCAAGTGCTGGGAGATGGACTTGTGGTCTAGCCACATTTCATCACTCTCACGTACAGGTGAGAGAAAGGCTGCAAAAAAACATATGAGCATGTGCTTCACTAAACTCACATACATCTTATTAAAAGTTAGTATCTGTATAGGGTGGTCTTCCACCCACCCCTTTTTTTTTTTTTTTTTTTGAAAGAGTGATGCCTTTTTGTTAAACAAAACTGGAGCAACGGCCATCTCCTCCCCTTACAGTCAGAGAGGAGCCCGAATAGGCTGACATTGCACTGGGAGTGCCTGGCTCCACAGGCTGGAAATGAACCCTCTGGCCTCAGCGCAATGTCACTGCTTGTTCAACGGTGTTCACAAATGATGGAAGTTACTTGGCCTGCTTGAACTCTTGAGAGCTGCAGACAGAACACTGCTAAGAATAAATAATCTCTCTTGATCTCTGAAGCAGAAATCATTGCTGAAATGCCAGTTCAGTGACCAATTAGAAAACGCTGTTGGAAGACCTTAACATCCCTCTTTCCTACTAATTAACATCTCCACATAACTCAGCTGCTTTTCCTATCCTTTTTTCTAATGCATGCAGATCAGCAGATGTGCTTATTTACAAAAAAATCTGATAATACAGAAAGGCACTGGAAATATAACTACTGGTTATGTCTGTGCGGTACTGTTTTGCTGACTGTTACCAATGACAATGTCACTGTCTTGCAAATACACCCTTCTGTTTCATTTTATTAGGAATATAATTTGAAATAAAAAGAACCAAATAAATAAACCACATCTAAACTACAGGTAGACTATTAATAGCCATGTTCAAGATGTCATGCAAAAAGACGTAGACTAAAGTTAATTGCAGAAATGGAAATCAGAGAGAGATCTCCAGAGCTCATCTAATGCCTTGTTACAGCTTGGATAAACTCAGACACTTCTTTTACTTAGGAAGTGGTGTACCCTGAAAACAGGTTCCCAAACACGCCTCAGAGGGTATACAAGGAACACAGGTTATGTGCTCTTACAACTGCATTAGGGAACTGGAAAAATAGTGGGTTCCTTTTTTAAAAAAACACAGACCAAAACATTAGTGCTGTAAACCTAATTAAGCCTAATTCAATTTAATTTTGGTTAGCTATATCATTCTGTTCACCTCACCAGGTTCAGCAGGAACACAGCTGATGTGATTTCGCTTGGTTATCTTCTCTCTTGCCTATACTCCTTGAAAACTATATACTAACTGAAGTAAATTTACATCTACAGAAATCTGTAGATTTCTGGCAATTAATGTCTAGAATGCAGACTGCAATTTATGAAATTACCACAACATGCTGCTAATTTACACATTATTTGTTAAAGACTACTTACAATCTGAAACTTGGTTCAAAGAAAACGTTCTGGAAGGTGAAATCAATGATCCCTGCTCTAAACTTGAGAGAAAAACCAAGAGGCAGCAACTGGACACGCAGGCATATGATATAGGAGGGATTCAGCAACGATGCTGTCAACAGTTTAAGAGCCCAGGCATGCTAGCAGCATCTTGGTTACGTTTTTTGGGTTTGTTTTTTTTTTTTCTTCAGGCATCACAGTAAAATGAGGAGGAGGCCCTGAGTGAGGCTTCCAAGGCAGCACCACGGATATTCTTGGGTAGTTCTCCCTGGGCATAAGTGTTTGTGTCAAAATGGGCCAAGGAGGGAACAGAAGGTAACATTCTGAATCAGCCAGGGAAGCAGATGAGCTTTTAACACTGAATGAAAGATGAAAAGTCACCACAGGCTCTCCCCAGCAAAAAATGGCAACCACCTCAAGTTCACCATGGTAGAGAAAAGAAGGAAGGACATGAGGAGGAAGGTGCTTTGGTCAAACCTCTAAGATTAAGGAAACAACCTCTGCAGAGGTATGCCAGAACAGCAGGGTAAAATCTTCACACATCACTGAAGCATGTTATAGGAACAGATGCACAAATTATGAGACATAAATTCTTGACAGATTTATCAGTACAGGAGTATACAAAAGAGATGGATGCAGAAGAATTTGGCAAGTTTTAGGACAGAGTGGTCACAATCACCTAGAGGAACCCTGAATTAAAGATCTTATTAGGAATCTGAGTGTCAAGAAAGATGACTTGTCCAAATGATCAAAAATACAGAATTGCTGGTGACAGTTTGGAAAAGGGGAAAAAAAATGGAGGTTATGGGATAGAAAAATGTCAGCTGGCATCTCCACGTCCACAGGACTATGCTGGAAAGACAGACAGGTTTTTCTGGCCCATACAGAAGGTAAGCTGGGTGCACAGCAACCAAGAGAAGTCTTCAGCAGGGACACAGAAGTTGAGCCGATGTTTATCTCAAGGTGATCTTGTCCACAAGGCACAGAAACCAAAGGCAAAATGACCAAGGGCATAAGCACAAAGAAGAATTACTAAAAAGCAGGATGGGAAAGAATCCTGCAAGCAAATTGCTGACATGGCAGAAGAACCTGAAGAAGACATGATCAGAGAACAAAAGCATAGGCAGGATTTAAAAAACAACATTGGGGACTGCAGACAGCTGACAGCTCAAGTGAGGCTGAGGAGGCAGTGCACATTGTAAACTTTAATGAGGAAGAGGTCAGTAAAGATGCTGCCCAGAATTAAATGTACAAAGCTGAACTGGAAAAGGTGCGTTAGAGAAAGACACTCCACCAACAGCTACTGATAGCACGCTGAGGACTGAGAGGGAGGAGAGAGGTGCAGAGGGTACCTAGAAGGCCTGGCCCTTTTTTCAAGCTGGAAGAGATTCAAATGAGCTTATGTTGCTAGCAAAACCAGAGGAACATGAGGTGTGGGTAGATCCTAAGAGAAGAGATGGAAAAGCAGTGAAATTATTCAGGTGGTGCATGATCAGCTGGGCAAGTGGAGGGCTTACAAAAAGAGGGCAGGCAAAGAACTGCCTTTGCTGGAGAACAGAGAGCTTGTAAGAAGGGAGAAGAGAGCACAAACAATAAAAAGCTTCTCTTGCCAGTCTTCTCTTCAAAGCAATTGCTGAGTTCCCACACAGAGAATTGAAGGGAGAAAAAAAGGAAGCCCCACAGGGACAAGCCCAAGCTGGCAAAAGCCTGGGGCTGTGGAGAGGGACCGCTGTTAAGCTGAAGGGACCACATGGCTACCAGCCTACCAGAACCACAGGAAACCAGCCTGGCATTGAGCAACCCATCAGCACAAAGCCAGCCCAGAAGCACCTCACAGGGATGTCAGAGCAGATTTCTTGTATTATTCCAACAAGACGGAAGATGCATCAGAAGAAAATACGTACCTTTAAATATCCTTAAATGAATGCTGGAATGACACTTGGTATGCAACAAAGCAGCAAACAATTTATATAATTGACACATTGGGGTTATGTTATTTTGATGTCTGCACAGCATTGTTCTCAAGTTGTTAAGAAATTTTTAAGTTTCTGCCTTGTTAAAGCCTTCTGGGAAACCTGAACATTTCACTCAACAAAGATTTATCCAACTTAATAAGAGCTAAAAGATGCAGGAATAATTTGGCAGACTGCCCTATTAGATGCACCGTTCAGACGCTTTCCATTTTCCCCACGTTCACTGCTTTAAAAAACTAGAGTATCTCTAAGAATTAGTAAAAGATATACCAGAAAAGTTTTAAAAACAGTGATTATTGATAAAATTCCAGATATTAAAAAATAATAAGTTTAGTTCACAGAAAAATATCTAGCAAGTCTACCATGTGCTCTCCTTGGAAAGAAAGAAAAAATTCCTCCTTTACAGAGCAACCAAATTGCTTTTCTGCTTCATAAAAGTTTTGCTTATATTTACATTGCTTTTTCTTCCTTGGAAAAGTTAAACAAGACAACTGTCAGTCAGACAAGAGAAAAGATACAGCAGCACGTTTCCTGGAAGTGTCACATAGAATTGTTTCAGTCTCGAGACCATTGCATTTGCCTTCTGAAAACAATCCAGGCCATACTTAAATATTTATAACAAATTACTACATCCTCATGAAATGTCGGATTTGCTTAGTGCACGTGATCCAAGTAACACATAGGTAATTCCCAAAATGCACGGCAGTCCACTTAGGAGAATATTTCTAATATTCTTTAGGAAGGAGAAGTTTTACATCCTCCTGTTTTTTGTATCACTCATGCAAGTCCTCATTGAAGAAGTTTAATAACATCGCCCCCCCCCCTTTTTTTATGCATGCACTAATCAATTAAAAAACACTGTGATATATAAGGGAGAAAATTCTAATAGCTGGAGATCAATAACAAAACTTTAATTTACCACAGCAAGACAAAAATTTGAACTTAAGAAAATGTGACCCTAAAACACCAATAAAGATGTGAAATGTGTTCATCTGATTCGTGTCAATATGGAACAGTGCTAGGGCCACATGAAGAAATGTAGCCTTCTGTCTTACATACCCTTGTATAATCACACACCTAAGAAAAAAAATCAGAGTGATTAATGTATATAGTTCCTGTATCTTGGCAAAGGACATCTGGTTACACACCCTGATATGCTGGCTAAAACTGGTTTGGCTGCTAACCAACCGCACAGTGTTAAATAAGAGAAGTTTATAGGGCGCATGCATAAAATCTAGGGTCATCCTAAGGGTGAGCGGAGGAAGACTACTGACTTCATCCACCTACCACCAGATAGGAATCAAGAAGACCCTCGGAGATGGAAAGAGCATGCGCCACGGATTACATGCCTATTCCAAGAATCCATTTACATAAACCAACCCTTTCTTAGAAATACCTATGAATATGTGTTAGTTTAGGAAATATAAACCAAAAGTAAGTTTTGTACGGTGTGTGTCTTGGTAGAGCAGAGACTCGCGGTGCACCCAGTGCCATTTGCTTGCCCCTATTCATTTAATAAATTGTAAATTTTAATTGCAATCCTATTTGGGACTCAGTCATTTATCACAAAGCCATCCTCATCTCAACTGCTGCTACAAGTGTCAAGCATTTCACTTGAGATTAAATATCACATGAATTGAATGTACTCAGAGCTCATTTATATGCCATATGCACAGAGGAAAACATACAAACTAAGCTACGCAAATCCATTTTTAGCCAAAAATATTACTTGTTATTCATCTTAAATATATTTTTAGCAATGAAACCATCAGTTCTTATGTTGCCTAAGAGCAGGATTGTTCTCTATAGAACCATCAATTAAATATGTTCATATACATTCAGTTAATAAAATGCAAACCATCTATTTTACTACCTCTGAAATATAAATACGTTCAACTCCACCATTCACATGGTGTACCTGGCAAAGTATCATAAATGATGTTGGAAAATACAATGAGATATAATGCCAAGTCTGATAAGGTTAGATAATGTTGACACTGATGACTCTTATATTTTTAATCTCCTAAACCCAGGGGACACACGTTTGGTTTATGTTTAACAACTGATCTGTCAACACAACGGTATCTTAGAAAATCAGCTGTTCACAGAAAGGTGATCTGCTTTTTCTCAGTACTGAGACTGAATAAGGTAGAGAGTCAACTTACCACAAACAGTCATCATCACAGATCAAATCCTACGTTGGTAAAGCCCACCTAAACCCCTCTTGAAACACTTTTGTTTTACTTGCTAATGGTCAGAAATTTTTGGTTTGGCATGCTACAGAAAACAGAAAATGAGCAACACTCCCAAAAAAAGGCCAAACAGTCTCATTGAGAAGTGAGTTGCAACTAAAGTCTTCCACACAGTGGACACAAAAAACAGACAGAAAATATATAGCACATTATATAGCATATATATATTATATAGCAGCAATTTTTTTTTACCCAAACGTTGGACTGATTGTACAAACCTGTCCTACAGAAGGGAGGCAAAGGAATGCTGGCACTGTACTTAGTAACATATTCAAGGAATAGTATTCAGAAAGGGAAGTGTTTAGGTATTTATAGACAGCGCTTATATTATTAACTAAGGCTCTCCAAGCTCCAGATGAAATCAGAAACAGATGCTTTATTTTCTTTGAGAGATTTTTGCAAGTTCAGCCCAATACACTGAAGACACGTCCACCTCTGGGTGCACACCCCACAGAGCTGTGCTGTTACACCTCACTGAGAGCTTTGGCCAAGAAAAGATGATTCACCTGTGCAAAACTGGGTAGAAAAATTGGTAGGCCTAGCTGGGCTAGGTTTAATGCCGTGTATCAGATGGTTAGCATCTGAAGAGTATTCAATAATACACATTATCAGTGCATGATATACTGCATTTCTTTCAAGATGACTGGACTTGACCATTTGCATAAAAAAGCTCGACTGGGTGATGCTGCAGCAGCCCTCAGTAACGGTGCTGAACTGAGAACACAGGCAAAGTCCTGTCTCCCACCAGGGCATGGTGGAGAGCCAGTCTGCTCAACCAACCCCCAGTCATGGCTCATACCTGCTTTCATGAGGAAACACCCAGAGGGGGGAGATGGTAATTTGGTCCCTTTATTCATTCAATTCTTAATCTCTCTATTGAGACTGACAACTGAAGAGACCATTAGTGTCGGCTCTGCTGGGACTTTCTATTATTAAGGCTACTCAAGCTTTTTAAAGTAAATAGGTGTGTCAAACTAACATCATACAGTGATGGGCAAAAAAAACATTACACAACTGCTCTCCCCTTCTATTGATCCATCCAGGAGCAAGGAGGATGGTAAATGACACACCTTGGAGACTTCAGCCAATTCTCTGCATTCCCTTGAATTCTTTCACTTAACTGGAAGCTAATGACTAGGCCCACATGTTCCTCTCAAAGCCCTGCAATAGTCATCATGCTGATACACCTCAGCCTAACTTAAACCTTGTAAGAAATGGTCCAGCAATTCGTGTCAATGGTCCAGCAATTCATGCCAATAGAGGGTTTAAAAGGTAAAGGTTGGGACCTGGATCTAGGGGACTGGAGAACAAAGGAGTTTCAAAATCACTGTTAACCATTGCAGGGGATGCTACACAGGTCTCTGACATCCAGCCAAGAGATTCCCAAATTAGGAAGAAAAGGAAACTGAAGGAGGACTGGAGGACAAAGCCTGGGAGGAAGACTGCGAGCCTTCAGCCCAAACGACCCCCAGAGGGACCACCGAGAACTGACACGCGTGCGCCAGTGGAAGGGGTCGCATTCTGGAAACTAATTGTAATAACCCTGCCTTTCTCAGAAGCGGTGATGAATATGTATTAGCTTAGGAACACAAGAACCAGCCGCCCGATGTAACACACGTGTGCGCGTTAGAGGAGCCCTGACTCCCCACGCACCCAGCGCTGTTTACTTGCCTTTTACTAACCCCACAAATAAATCATATAAAACTAAAAATTGACTTGGAATTTATAACAAACCTTATAAAAGATTTGGTTTAGACTAGTTTAATTTCCTTCTACAGCCAATGGAGACAGAGAAACGGCTGTAATACCGCCACAGGATGCGTGTCCCAGGTTCTTTCTGGCCTCCTCTGACCACAAAGGGAGCTCAGCTCTAATTTTCAAGCACCTCTACTTAGATGGTGTGAACCCCATACATAACAAGGAACTGGCCATCCATTAAATAAAGTATTTTCCTATGTCAAAGCTTCCATCTTCTAACAGAAAGAGCTAGAAATTGTTTATGAACTGCCTTCTAAACTGTAATTATAGCTCTGTGCTCCCCTCTTCAGCCTACAAGATTCCCAGCACCTTTTAACCACTGTTCATTTATCTAACATTTAGCATCTTTAAACAGCAAAGGCATTCCTTGGGCCACTTTCAGTATATCTAATCTTACACATGCAAAACCTTAAGTGGAAAGTAAGTATGATCCTTGACCCTATTAAGTCACAGGGAATTTGCTGTTAACTTTGACATGGTTTGGATTTCACCCCAGCTCCTGATACCCAGAGAGCTGTAAGGCTTGTTATTGATCATATTTGCAAATTAATTTAGATCTTTAGGATATTTTTTTTTGATCTCTGAATATAGGATCTTTTTTGGATCTCGTAACATTTAATCTGTGGATCTTCTCCCTCTTTCCACTGGATGTAATATCAGCTGTTTAAAATACAGATATGTTCTTTGAAGTGAACCGGATTGCCAGCCTACAATACAACTCCAAAACATGAATTTTAAAATGAACAGTTCTTCAATTCAGACATGCATTCAACTGGCATTTCTCCATTGTGTCCTCCTTCCCTCTCTTTTGCTAGTTTCTCTACTGCTTTTCAGAAGGAAATCAAATGAGAAAAGGGAAAAATGCTAAAGGGGAAGTTTAAGCGCATAAAATTTAGTCAGTTCAAAGTTACAGCCACCAAGGAACACACTAATTCAGCTAACTGCACAGTTGCTGTATGGCACGCACATTAAAACCTGACACTGTAAGGGTCTACAATGCACAGACTCTGCAGAACCATTACAGTTCTTGCAGGAAAACATACCTTTATACTTATGAACTCGCTGCCTCAGTTTATTCTTCTCTGTTTAAGTTCTTCAAGATGCATGTAACTAGCTGCATCACTATTTGATTGAGTAGCTTGACATTTTAGCTAGATGTTTCAGAGATTTATGCCCTTCCATCCAAAAGGGGCAAAAAGAGAGGCAAAGACAAACAAAGGGCTGTGGAGCAGTATGACCGTGGGAATGAGGTGCCCTCACATGAAAACAGAAGAGCTCTTTAGATAAACAACAGAACAGCTAGCCTACAGAATGTCGCTCGTTCAGCTTTCTCTAAAATATGGGGAGTTTCAGGAGGACCATGTAGAGGAATTAATTCAAACAAAAAGTTGTCAAATTTCCCCCATGAACTACATCCTGAAACGGAAGAACCTGATGTCTGCACTGCCCCACCTCTCCCTCACCACCATACTGGCACCCAAACCACCACCCTATGGGACAGACAAGGGACAGAGGAAGCATACACACAGATATCCCAGACTCTGCTGACCACAGAGCATGCGTATGGAGACAGAGACAGAAGGCAATCCAGACTAGGCACTTAATTTGGGGATTTTGAACATCCCTCTGGAGAAAATACTTCTCTTTCCATTCACTAGAAGAGAGTCGAGGGTAGACTGATTGGCTTGAAAGTGTCCAAATTTGACTAGCCTGATGTTTCAGTAACACCTGAAAGACTTCACAAAATGATCTGCTTATCTTTCTTGCATCCATTCTAAATCGTCATGTTTGAAATATATTAGCAAATACAGGAACTATTTTTCCTCATCTAATATAAACTGAAGTGCATACTTTTCATAATATAATATAATAATATTTTCATAATATAGGTATGTGAGGGCACCAGATTATTTCCATTTTTCTTTTGGATACTGAGACCCAAACACAGGATTCAGCCTCAGAGGTGGTTCCCGCTGTCCAGCCACTACTGCCTCATTCCAAGTCTTTCCCTAAGAGATCCAGCTCAGAGCAGATGCACAGGCGGATCTGGACAGGCAGGCAGGTCTGCCTGAAAGTACAAGCACTGTGCTTGTGAGTGCATACCTGCTCAGTGCACTGCCTGCTTCCCATCTGTGGCAGGAATAACCAGGGAAAAAAGTTCTAAATCAGGTAACACAACTGGATAGCTACAACTGGAATGTTTGCAAAACAAAACCAAAAATTCCCAAAGATTTTCTGCTTTGTTTGTTCTCCCAAGAGTAACCAATAAGCACACAATTTTGAGGCTAGCCCATCAGATCTCACTAAAAAGAATATCTGTGGTGATGAAAATAGTGAAGAAAAAGGTTTGCTTTTTAAAACAACATTGTCATCAGCTCTAATAAAAACACCAGAAGCAGCAAAGAAAAAGTCAGGAGTTGAAAAGAAAACATTCAAAAGAAAAAAAAATTTAAAGTATTTTTGTGGGGGTTTATGCACATCAATTACTTTATAAGGTCTTACTAGTTATGCATGCTCTGAACATGTATTTCTATAATATAGTCAACAGTCATTACTTTTGTTAAGTCATTTGTGCACATGAAAGAAAATCAGGAAACCCATACCACCATTTGACAGGAAGGTCTTCAACCACAAAATCTGTCAAAGGTTTTACTCTTAAAAAATGTTTAAGGAAGCTTAACACAGATACTGACTGATTCCTGTGCTCTGTCCATCTGCAGGGCAGGGCAATTTCCCTTTCCCATGCAGACAAGGATTAAGCCTCTATCGACTTAGATGGTGCAATAGATAGTGATAGATAGGTATTTTTGCCGAATGAAAGAGAAAGAAGGAAATTAAGTAGCCTGCAGTTGTTTGTAAGACTTTTCAATTTACTGATAACAATCAAAAAAAGCAGAGTTATTTTAGATGCACACAAAAACAGAGCACAGAAAAAAACCTACATGAAATAAAGAAGTCAGGTACTGAGAAGTACTTTAGTCTTCTCACATCTACTCAGGTCCTAAGGTTTTTCAATTGCTTCATGGGCATCTAGTAGTTAATGAACAAATTTGATTCTTTATTCAGCTGTAACATAAACCAATGCATAAGATATTTAGTAATAACTAGAATTTCCTTGACAAAAGATAACCATAGGGAATTTCTAAAAGTGACTCCATAAACCAAAACCAGTTATTTAATAAGGCAAAAAAGGCACTAAGAGGATTTAGATGTCCATATATTTTTCACAAACTAAGGCAAAAAACATTTGATTGGTCATCTTGTTTGTACTAAAAAAAAAGAAAAAGTATTAACTTGAAGTGTTATACAAGATTATCCTATATCTGCCCTACCATCTCAGTAAGAGGGAAGAGGTGCAGCAGCTAGCAGGCCTTTGGGTACCCAGCCTGTCTACAGCTCCAGCCCATGGCAGAGGCACTGGATGTGACCAAGGCGAAGCAACACACTTGCAAAGCCACCCCAACCACAGAGCAAATCATTCCGAACATCTCATCACTACCAGTCAGCTAACCGGACACAAGGCTGGACTGAAGTTTTGGCACTTAGCCCCGCAAATAAGAGCTCCCACAACTGCAACAGAAAAAAATACCTCACGCAGCTTTACACCTTCCAAAGACAACCCAACATACCCTGGGCTTTTACATCCAAAAAGAACAGTCCTTAGAGTTTCTTGAGCAGCAGACTCAGCAAGCATTGGGAGGAACTGATTTAAAGAACTGATTTTACATGTGATTTAAAACATGTGAAAGTGCAGTATCTCTAGTGATGATAAAAGGGCACAATAATTTGCAACAAAATACAAACTTGATAGTAACATTTGATAATTCTATTTTTTAACCAAGGAGATACTATATTTTAATAAATATCTACTTAGTACAAAGAAAAGTATTAGAAAACAGTGAATTGTTGGGTGTATTTTTGATACAACACAATTACTACTTTTCAGTATTATATATTCTAGAGAGAAATGACACTTCAACTATTTTTAAATATTTATTTTTAAATATTTATTACTTTTAAATATTTTAAATAGTTTTATTCATTATTCCAAGACCACCTTAAAGACTGGTTCTAATAGAAAAAAACACATACAGTTTTTTTTCTTTTTGATAGTTCGCTGACTTTGTTTTGGGGTTTGGTACATTTGGGAGGGATGGTTTTTTTAAACTGTACCCCACTGTATGTCAAAGTATACTTTGAAGAAACCCAGTACCAGCTCCATTCTGTTGCATGATCTTAGAAACACAAGAGTAGCTAATAAGCTTTTGAAGCCTTCCACATAGTACATATCAAGTAACTTTTGACACACTCAACAAATAAAATTCCTATTAAATGGAACACACAGATATTTATAACATCTGATATGAAACAGTTAAAACCCAACATTAATTAAATGGATTTTTCCAAATCAATTAAATACCTTCAAATTAAGAATAAAACAGGAGCAGAAAGTATTTCTCAAATGAAGCTGCAGATTGCATAACAAACACCTGCACCATCACCACAGTCAGACACCTACAAAGCTTCAAAGCCAAAGTCCAACCAAGTCAGGTGAAAGCAGAGATCACAGCACAGGTATCATGCCCTCTACTAATCACCTGCTATGGAGCAAGAAAGCACCTACTTCTCACCAGGAAAAAAAAAAAAAAAGGAAAAAAGCCCAATGTGCATATATATACACGCACCTCTGTATCTATGCATGATCTACCACTCGCTAGACACCTGCATCAAAATGCACAAGATACTGTAATTGCTACCTGCCAAGGTTTATGAGTGACTTACAGAAGGGACCATTCATTACAAGAAGCAGGAGGGAAAGTATTTCCAAAAGCCAAAGAGACTTTACCTCCCTGCATTGCCTCAGAGCTGACAGTTCATCAGGAAGGGCTCAGCAGAGAGCCGGCTGCCCTGACACTGCAGGGTCCTGAGAGCAGTTGCTCCTGTCTCTGCAAGGTTTCTTTGTAACATCGGGGATGTTTCATGTTTTGCTACCTTCCACTTGGTTTCCAAACAGGCACACTATGCATTACTCCCCACCCTAAAACCCGGGGGAGGGGAGGGGAAGGAACCCTCTGTGTGGGATTGTTTAAGATGTTTAGCCCAGTTTGATCCCATTCTCAGTAATTTGAGCAACAAAGGGCTCTGGCTGTGCTGGGGGTGGGGAAGAAGGGTGCATCTCCTGGTGTGCCTGATGCTGCCATAAGCAAACTAACTAATCCCCTCCTGAATTACTTGAGTCCTCCAAAGCAATTATTTTAGAAGACAGACAAAGACATCAGCCAGTCTGTATTATCCATATCCAGACATATCCATAAGGCTGTTGGATAAACTCAGATATTTTTTTCATGCCCTCACTCATAACCACCTAGAGCAGAGTTACCTCTCAGGGGGTGCAGAGTCGCACACAGATTTGGACCTCCCCAGCAGGAAGAGCCAGTGGTACCTGGCTGCGTCAGGCAGTCAACACACTGAGCCAGGACTCGGCACAAACAGTGACAGAAAGAAGAATTACAGAGAAACATCACAAAAATAGGAAGCATTAGAGGGTTCCTGATAAACCTACGGCATCTTAGGAGCTGTGGAGGCAAGAGACATATGCTGCTCTGTTTGTCAAAACCTTCAGAAGGGCCAGGCTTTCAAGAAGCCAGACAAAAAAATGCAGTTATAGTTGCTATTCACCGAGCCCTGGCATCACCAACGTAGAGTGCAGGAGGCTAAAGACAAAGTTCACACCCCATCTGAAATTCTGTTTTTGAACTTCAGCCCTTTTGTGTAACAAAATCGTCAGAAAAGAGCACAAACAACTCAGCTGCCAAAAGCTTGCCTAATTAGCGGGAATTTGTTTGCTTCACATTTCTTGAATTCCTTTCTCTTTACAAGACAATTGACTAAGAAATACTCCTTTCCTCAAAAAAGCACCCAAGCAGAATAAATAGAACAACTAATATAAACTGGCAGCTGTAAATTAATCTATGTAGTAGGCAGTCCAGAAGGCTTTGTTCATCCCGAAGGCTTTGTTGGCTACAAACCAGAGGAAACAAAAACAACCCCAAATATTCATATACATCCCCAAACTGTTCATTAAACAGCAGCGCTAATACTTAATCTCTCACCAGATGCTGGGACGAAACAAGCACCACAGTCTCAGCAGACTGAAGCACTGTTGTGCCAAACAAGAACTGTTACCGTGCTGGCCCAATCGTCTGAAAAACAAGCAGACGTGCACGTATGCGTAAACAAGCTAGCAAGCGAGAAAGTAAAATTCTTCTATTGCTGCCCAAGTTCCTTCCAAGGCTCTCATACTTTTTAAACTGGTATCATTTGAGGCTGTTACACACAGATTACAGACTAAATTTATGTTCAGTTTCTTCAGATGCACCTCTGTACCCTCAACTCACACTCATACACTCTTAATGCAGAATTCTGAGTGATTATACCTATTTTTGTCATATTTATTTTCATGTTCTTGTCAATTTAAATGAAGCCAAATGTAAGAAAGAGGACTGACTTTGCACAGTAAACCATCCTAATCTATAACCTCTTTAATAAGGAGAAAAAAAAATACAGCTGTTCTGTAAAAGATAGTATAGTGCTATGTTATTAAGTGCTTTTTAGTGAAGCCTATCTCCAACAAGTTATTGTGTCTTAATCACTCTGACAACTATAGAAAAATGTTTATCAAAACCCCTGATGAATAGTTTTAACTATTTCTTTAACACTGAGCTGGGAATGAGAATGAAAACAACGAAGGCTGATTCTAAATGTTTATTATATTCCAGTAATGGTATCTGCCTCACAGGTACGTTACCCCCCACAAAAATATATTGCTATATTCAACACAAATACAACAGCATGTTTGTTTCAAGCATCCAGATCTAAGTTCCTTCTGAGTTCTTCAAAGGCAAAGGCAATGTCACTAAAAGCAATTTATTTTTTAACCTCTCTCTTGTTTTATGGTGTCATATGGAGGAAAAAAATATCGTTATATATAGCTGCTCACATTACATACTGCAGTATGCAAATATCATGGGGGAAAACAAAATAAATCACAAGCCTCTCCTTCACAGCCATTTAAATGTATTTCATCCAGAAAAGTAACCTCTAGCTTATTACTTGCAGCAGCAACATCAGTGAGAGCTTGTCACAGCTCATATGCCAAAGCTGCAAGAATGAAGCTCATCCTGTGCTGGAGACATACCTCCATAAACAAAGTGAACAGGTGCTTGTGAAAATACCCTCTTTATGAGGTCTGACTTTTAGGGTTTTTTGATCCATAGCACCATGGCCAAAGAAAGCTGCCAGTTTCATGTACCTACAGAACTTAATGCATTAAAAAAAAACAAAAAAAAACCCTGAATTATTAACCAAGTCAGTTTATATAGCAGTAGAGTAAGTTTTTCAGGGAGGTACTGCAATGATAAAACCTTTACTATGCTATAACATTAAAAACAGAAGTAAAACCAACTGAAAGATAAACGCAGCACTTATGACCACTGACACCTTATGATTTGGGGTGAATCCATTACATTTTGGAGGCAGTACACTGCCAAGGCAGTAGACAGAAAAACATCTTTCATCGAGAAAGCACTCGCATAGCACCTGTTCTTCAGGTAAGTTTTCCCCCATCTGCTTTCTTCATTTCACCTGAACTGGTCTTGAACCCGAGCTGGATGGCTTGGGGTTTTTTTTGACCCTTATGTCTGTCAGATACTTGATTAACAAAAGTGCAAGACCATCAAGGTTGAGGCTGAGCATGAAGGAAATGTGCAGAATAAAAAGAACAGCAGTGCACAGAGTGCCTTGCTTATACTCAGATTAGACATTAAAGAGCAGCGGTCTCCCAACCACATTACCTGGGACTCTCAACAGTTAACTCCCCGACATCCATATAGATGCATGAGGTACACATAAGCCTATAATATTTCTATATGTTTCCCAAGAATACTTTGGTTTACAGGAACAGACGCAAAGAAGAAAACTTCACATCACAAAATGCCTTGATAGGAGCACTCGGCACTACACGAAGCCTGGGTTTATATTCCCCACAGAACATCAGAGGACAGATTCCCCCAACTGGCAGAAGATTACTAAGGCTCAAACTTGAGCTACTTTATTTCAGGCACATTAAAGTACTAGCCCCCACATGCCTCCTCTGAACTAGTGTTCTTTTCTGACTCATGGACATCTAAGTTTATTTAGTGCTCACAGAAGGAAAATTCTGTCCCTTTCCTGACAACTCTCTCCTTCCTGCTGCCTCTTGTGCTGCCTAGAGCTAGGAAGATTTTCCCAATTCACTACCACCTCAGTGTAACGTTCAAATCATTCCTAAAGTTGAATTCATTCAGAAAGAAGCACACATATTTTTACATATGGCTTTGTTCACATTCCTTTTTACACTCTACATTATGATTTATAAACATCTACGGTGAGCTTTCCCTTCTTCTGCTTGGTAACACCACCTACCATGCCGGACCTGCTCACCCTGCTCCCAACACCACTGGCACATACATACCCCTGTAGCCAGACCCTAGCCAGCTCCAAACCCTGCAGCCTGAAGCTCCAGCAGCTTCTGCCCTCTCTGCCCTGGGGCGAATCAAGCCCTGGCCACACTGGTCTCACCACAAACACAGCACATAACCATCTCACCAACACAGAAGAAAGCCTCTGCTCCCCATCAAATCCCCTTCAGTAACGGCTGGACACGAGTGGAGCTACTCCCACATCTCTCCGCATTAGCGGTCCCCACGCTGCCCCTGCACAGGCTCAGCTCATGTCCAAGAGAGCTCGTTGGCTTGGGCTTTGCACGGCACCCCTTGGGCTTGTGCTTCCACCCAGGCTGATGGGAACTGCAGCATGCCCCAAATGCCAGCCTTGGCACGGCCACCGGCAGCTCAGCTGGGAGACACCAAAGAAAGGACAGCAGAAATGCAGTCGTCAAATCCTCACCCCAGGTGAACTGCTGCACACATCCATGCCGTCTGCATCTGGAAGGACTACATCACTAAAAAGTGGAGAAAACCCTGGACATAAGTGTTAAAAGGATTACAGCAAACTATCAAGGTACCCATTCCTAACTCAGTAAATTGTGCAATTCATTACAGGAAGGATTATGTCCCCAGGGCACTGTGCTCTGGCCAAAACACACCCACACACCCCTCCTTGCAGTTCCTTCCTGGACAAACCCCAGCAAATAAATATTCTCACCACTGACACGGTGCTGCCAAATGCTAGCGGAAGCACTCAGTACCTCACAGGAGCAAAACCATTTCCAACTTTCAGAGGGGAAAAAAAACCCCCACAAACAGCTCCAGGCCACCATGTCACTTCACAGAAACATAAACACAAAACAAAATTATATGTGGACAGCAACTGTGCTCAGTTCTTCTATGTGCATGTGTATGTATGTGCATACATGCATATATATTGTGCTTCTGTCTGACAGAGGCTTCTACTAGCAGCTGCAGGAGGCAAATGCACCCCCTGCTTAATCCTCTCTCCATGTGGGAAAATAGCTCATTTTACTAGGAATGCATGCTATATATTGTCTGCATCTACGTGTATCATTAGGCATTCTTTTCTCCCTGTCATGAATGAATTGGGGAAGAGTCACTGATTTCTAATGAGGAAGGGCAGAAAGGCAGGGTGACAATAAAGGGACCCTGTATTAATCAAATGTCCAGCCCAGACAGCAACACTGAGGCCTTAATCTCTGTCTGGAAGAAGTGTTACTTAAAGCTTTCACGCGAAAAGAAAAAGATTTCACATGGCAGGTGCTGCACTTGCTGTAGAAGTGAAGAACTCGATTATCCCAGATGTCTGGTGAGTATTGCAGGAGAAAGAAGGAAAAGAAGAAAGGAAACAATACAGGCAGCAGCCTCAATGCAGAGGGAAGGAGATTTCTTGCTAAATTCTCACATTGTTATGCATTAACAAATTTAAACAGACTAACAACATGCCAGGCCAATGCACTTGTTCCTCATCTGTAAGCAACTCAGAGGAGGCCACATTTTGTTCCGGCACCTGCATGACCAGTGGTACCCATGCAGGACAGGAGGCACACAAACCACAAGCCTGCCCAGCTCCATGGCACAGCTCAGCCTTTGCATCCCTCACACTGGCATCCTGCTTCCGTCTCTTCCCTAACGCATGTTCCTGCCTCTTGGCTCAAGCACCACAGGACTCTTCTTTGCCCATCCAAAATCATGTTGGCACTGCTGGTGCCAAACTCTTCTCTATGCTGCTTACGTCATCTGGAAGAGCCTTCATGCACCTCCCTGCCTCATCTACTTCCCAACTCATTCCAAACCCCAGGAGAAAAATGTGTCTTTCCTTTATTGCCCGAGCTTCTTAATTTCTCTCTGAGTTACTAATTATTTCTGTAATGGTATCATTTAAGTCAGTGAAGTGTTTTGGCTGAAAAATTGTGTGGAAGCCTCTTAAAAATTACCTGCCACAGAAAACCTACCCTGTGCCTCTGTAATATTAGGATACATATTTAAGTGAGCAGGGGGAACACTACTGTTTATTACTTATATTAGAAATTCAGGTCTTGCCTCTTCTAGGATGTCTCAAATGACTGGAAATGTCACGTCAGAGTAATAAGCATCACTGCAAAAGTGCCAAAGGAAAAGAAAAATCCTTCTTGTTACTTTGATTTTGGATTATGTTCAGGAAGATGCATCACTTTGGCACAATTGCCAAATATTTCCAGCATCATCCAAGTTTGCAGCCTAGAGCTGAGTAAACTTCCATCCTAGCCATGCTGGTCCTCCGTGGAAACCTCCAACACAGCCAAAAAAGACTTTGGCGTTTGAAACATTGCTAAAGTGAAAAGCAAAGCCGTCAAGGGAAACAGCAGTCCCTTTCAGGCTTGCTGCATGCATCATTGAAATAAAAAAATGTATAGTTTTCTTCCTTCCTTCACAGATGAACTACAAGCAAATAAACTGGCAAGTTTCCCAGACCTGGTGAGCACTTCACACAGCCTAACCTTCCCAATCATCAGCTTTGTAACACAAAAGCAACACTGCCATTTACATCTCACAGGCTAATCTCTAAGACCTATACAGATTTACAACTCCTTAGCTCAAAGCACCTGACTTCAGTATATTCACCCAGCTGTACTGAGCCTGTATCCCACACTTACTTCTCTCCTTCCACTGCTCCACACATTGTCATGCTTCTTTCATCACCCTCACCTGAAAGCAGCCTCCTGTTCTCATTTTCAATACAATGATTCTCAGCCATTTTTCAAAAAACTTTTATCAGTCATGTTCATATCCACAAAATAATGTTGCAGTCATTCAATTCTCATACAATATATAAGTATTTGCCCAGCTCTCTAGGCCAGATACCCTTCCAAAGCCAAGCCACAGTTTATCATAAAAAACTCCTATCTGCAGCTACAGCAGTGGTAGGGTAACATCAGGAGAAACTACAAGAAAGGTCTGCTGGAAGACAAAACTTTTATTATGTGAATATAGTCTGATGACATATTCAGCAACAGCTACAATGCAGCAAAAGAACTGTTTCACTTTCAGAAATTAACTCAAATATTTATTTATGAAATGTAGGAAATGAAGTTTGGGTCATTGTTACCCCATCTGACGTTATCCAGAGAAAGTCTGTTACTAACATATTACAGATGACAATTTGAAGAGCGTAAAAACATCAGGTATGAATTTTTCAGTGGTTCTTCTCAAAGCAGATAAAGAAATATTTCACACACACCCTGAATACATGTGCTGCAGCTGTAGCTGCTGGATAGAGGAAAATCAGTGGTATTACATTACCTTGCACAGGCAAAACACTGCATCACCAACACTACTTGCAGACACACACCGAAGTCCTTACGACAAGACATGTTTGCAAGGCATCTGCTGCTGGAGATCCTCTTTCCTTGTTCCCTCTTTCAAGGGCTGACCATCTATACAAGAAACTGCCTTAAACCTAAATACATCAGGTGTCAAGATACAGAAAGAGATTTAGAAACTGAAGCATGGCATCTTCTTCTTCAGTATGGTCTTGGGAGTAAAAAGAAAAAGAAAAAGGAACAAATTTGGAGGAATGGCAGTGGGGTACAAAGGTCCTATGTCCCAGGAGGACTGGTGTGATGCAAGGCTGTGCCCAAAGAGAAGCTGCGACTGGGGAGGGAGGAGGGCATGGAGAGAGCAGGAGGATGTGCCCCCAGCTTTGTTCAGAGGATGGAAGAGTTATATCTAATAACAAAAGGCCTCACTGGACAGTGGTGGTCCCTGAGGTGCAAATGTGTTCAGCCGGACACCCATCAATTTCAACTGCCATGTGTTTTCTCAGTTTCCAGACTCCGAAGAGCTCATGAAAACTGTGCAAAAGGCACCAAGGGCAAGCTCCAAGTAGCCCACTGAGGCAGTGTGCTGGGAACAGCCCAAGCTGCCCAGGGTGGGTTAAAGTTACCATTTCAGACTTTGTTCTGGTCAGCATGCTATGAGGCTTTCAGGAAATCTGAAGTGAAGTCAAACCCAAAAAGCAAATCCAAAGTGTGAAGGTGACTGACACAGATAAGATGACTCAACAGCACATTCCTGCTGAAATGGGAACACTTACACTCTTTGCTGTACATGATGCTCCTGTTGCTGGACCCCACGGGGGGAGCTTGCTCAACTCACTGAGCAGGCACCAAGCCAAGGTGGGATGTAAATGCTCTTCTGATGGAGCAACAGAGGGATCTTTCTCTCACAGGACTGGCGAGCTGGATATCACACATGAAACGACAGTGAGCTGATCACTGACATTCAGGGATCTTGGGATTATGACAATAAGGTTAGTGAAACATTGGCTCATAACCAGCCATGGTCAAAGCCTTGGAAATTAACTGGGCCAAAAAGCATTAGAAACAGCTAGGGAAAAAAATAGAAGAGGTTCTCAAAATGCCACTGAACAAACACACAATTCATAAGTCCGCATCTCAAATCTTGCATGAGGTTCTGGCCTCCCCAACCACAAAGGAGGCACCAGCTCCCACATGAGGATAGTCAAGACAAGCCAGAACTCCTCAGAAAGGCACAGAGGAAACTCTGCAGAGAGGTGACCTAGTGCAGCACAACCTAGGTGGTACATGGATGAACTGTTAATTGCCCTTTCTAACCAAAAAAAAAAAAAAAAAAAAAAAAAATCACAGGAGGCTGGGAGGACCCAGTTTAAGAACAAGCAAGAGAGCAACTTTTCTTTCAATCTCTGTAGCTCCTTGTCAAAGGATGCTGTAGATGCCGAAAGAACATATGAGGTCAAGGGAGAGCAGGCAAGTACACAGGAGAAAGAAAAAAAATCTACCGAGGCACAACAAATACACAAAACCACACTTGGCTCAAAGTCCCAGAGCTGACAGTACCCTAGAGAGTCTTTGGAAGAAGTAACACATTGCTTTTTCTTCTTTCCCTTTCTCTTCCCTAGCCATCCACTTCTGGCCACTCAATGAGGCAAGGTGGAAGAGAAGATTTTGATCTAGTTGAGCCAGTACAGCCATTCATTTTTCCTGTCTTACTTTGTTGTACCAAGGGAAAGCACACATGATAAAATTTGGGGGAAGTCAGGCCACTGTGGAAAATAACCTCAACTAAAACTCTCAGCCAATGGCTCTAAACCTGTTTAGGCTCACATGCAGGAACTCACTGAGATTCTAAATCTCAGAGGTAGAGAAAATACAAAGTTTACAAAGGGAAGTCAAGACTGTCACTGAAAAAGTGAAAAAAAGAAAAACTAAAAAAATAACAAACTGCCATCCTGCCTTTACCAAGCAGCCACAATGGGAATACAGGAAGAGCAATGAGCTAACAAAACCCAACTGGCACAGAAGTCATCAAAAATTATGTCTGATCTAACGTTCCACTTTGACAGGGCAGCCTGTCATAGGCAAAAAGAAAAAGCAGCATATGCATCTTGACTTCAGTAAAGCTTTTGACACTGACACATGAACTGAGGAAATGCACTCTAGGAGTACAAGCTAGGTGCACAAGTAGTTTAGAAAATCACTAACTCAGTAGTCATCAATGTTTCCTTATCAAACTGTCCAGCAATTTCTAACAGGGTCCCATATGTGTCTATTCTGGGCCCGGTTTTGTTCAATAGTCCCATTTGTGACCAAGTGAACAGAGATGACACTTGTGAAATCTGTGCCTGACATCGGAATGGGTAAAGTTTCAAGGCCTTTAGAGAGAGATCAGATCCACATTTCAAAGTAATTTCAAATTGCAGAAATGGTCTGGAATAAAGAGGATGTAATCAATAATGTGCAAAGTCTCAGATTTAGATAGGAATAATCAACTCTACAAATGTAAAAATAGGAACAAACTGACTAAGCAGCAGTACTGGAGGAAACCACCTGTTAGACACAGTGAATCAAAAACTACATGCAAACAAAAATATCATGCTGAAGGATAAAAGATACCTCTCAGGCTGAGACATGTTAGTAGCGGCTAGGAAGAAAAATACAGAGGCTCATACAGTGTGACTTAGACTGTGATTTAAAAAAAACTTAAACCAATGCAAAAAATAAAGTGATGCTGTTGTAAATTAATCCATGTTTAATTCATTCAGTATAACTTGATAAAGAAATCTTAAGCTACTTATCCAAGTTACTTGTGTTCCTCTAGATCTCTCCACCTCAACAAGGGACAGTGAAGTTAATTTTGCATGTGACCACTAGACAGTATTAAACTACACTAAATCTCACCAGTGAATAATGAATCTTTCCGAGAGAGGTAACTTCTACATCATCCCATTTTTGCTAACAAAATTACTTTAATAATGAGCATGGAAAGCTGAGCATTTGCAGCTGCTATTGGAAATGGAGTGAAGCAAAAGAGTCTGCAGCAAGCGCCAAACGTCTCCTGTGTCTACTCAAAACCAGCCCAGGTCTCACCACTTTCTACAGAGCTAAAGAGCTTCTTCATTTCAGAAATAAATTTTGTCCCTCTTTACATAAGAAAATTGGTTTAGATGCACCTTTTATTTCATAATTAGAAGCATTCCACATACAGGATTGTTGTATTTCTTACTATTAAAATCTTTACATATGAAAAACTCCCTTAGCAAACTGTCACCTGCCATCCCTTATTACAGTGCACTGCTCTTGCACTGTGACTTTTAAAGCAAAGTAAATCCCATCTAAACATAACTCCCTGCTCACCACACCACATTATTTGTACAATACAGTCAGTGACATGAGGGGATTTTCAACAAACTGCCAAAAATGCTTCCTCTATTTCAGGAAACATTCATTCTCTAAAAATAAAGATGCACACAATTATATTAATCAGAAATAATCCTGAAGTCCCTGTTCTCCATAGGTAACAACAGATATATGTTCTATAGTCTTTCTTAATAAGTATTATATCCATATCTCGTCATATTATTATTTGGCATATTTATACTATCAGAAGAAACCTCATGCCTACATTACTACCATGATGGAAAGCATTACAGAGAGCCAAGTGAACAACATGTACACCACATCAGTTCCAGGGTGGCCAGGCCTGAAGCAACCTAGACCAGAAAAGAAGAGCTCAAATTAGGAAAACAATGAGAACAAAAAGCTGAAAAAGTAGGACAGACAAATAAAGCGGCAATTAGACACAGACGTAGTAGGGTCCAGTGATGTGACCAAAACACCTATATTCCAGTCCCAGGTTTGACAGCAATTGCCTCAGTGCTGTTGAGTGTGTCATTTAATTTCTCTAAATTTCTGATTTACAAGCTAGAGAGATGATGATTCCAGATTTACTGTGACATACTGTGGTACTGTAAAAAGCAATGCACTAGTGTTTGCATCAAGCTATGGTTCTTAGAAGGAACAAAAAAGATGAAAACAGAGAATAGGTGAGTGCAAGGGGGGAAAAGGACAAAACAAAAGGAACACAACAAAAAATGAAACAAGGAATTTGGAGCAAAAGTTTGAAACTGACTCTTTAACTCAGGATTAAAAGTGTGAAAAATCATTAATGCTTCTGAAATACAGTTTTCCATTTAGCCATGTTACAGCCTAAGACAAAAACTCTGCAACCCAGCACAAAGCAAGCTACCCTGTTCATACAAGCTATACAAATAATCATGTAAGAGTAGAAGGTGTGTTGAAGTTAGATTCTCCAGTACTGACCGATCACAATGAATCAGGACATGCTCTAGGAAAACAGCTTACTAAAAAAATAATTAAATAAATGAAGGACAGTACAAAAATTGCCAGTTTGCTTTTTTAAGATTTATTTAGGATACATTATCAAATTGTCCTTGTGGCAAAGACTTCTGTTGGCCAAAGGCACCTCCAATTTCCCCAAGTTTCAGCCGCTTGTTTTCAGGAAGAAAAGAACACACTGTGAATGTCCTGAAAATTGGCTTTGTTGGCTCAGCCTTCTGCTTTGAATGGGGCACAGGTTCATAGGCAACATAATATCAGAAATTACTAATGCTACTCAAACTAACATATGCCTCTATTTTTACACTGTCCTCCATTCTTCTGCCAGATGCCTCTGTTCATTCATTTCCTTAATGAAGCTTGGCTATTTAAGCTCCAGTGCTTTGATTTTAGAAAATTACATAAGATATTTTACAAAAATACATTATAATTATTATTAAGATGGCTGACTGCCTCAAATAAAAAAAAAAAACACAAAAAACCAAAAACCAAACAAAAACCCCAAACACGTTTACTTTATCTGTTCAAAGAGGTATTTCAGTGGTGTCAATATTCCAACCTCTAGAGGCTGAAACCAGCCACACATCTCCAGCCAGCAAACCAACCACCTGAATTAAAACAAGCACAGGATATGGGATATGCAGATACTCATACACATAGAAGCATACATGGCATTTTGTCTTCATTTTGGTGGTGGGTTTTTTTTGCACTGGAAAGGAAATGGTCATGTGATGTGGATGATAAAGTGTGCACTGGGATCCCAGATAAACATCCAGACCTGTGGATGGTTAGATCATCCTGGGATCCTACTGAGCCTAGCAAATCTCAGTCTCATATTTCACTCATCACTAATGAATTAGCATTGTAAGACCCCCTGAAACCTCTCATTTTCTTTTATGCTCTCATTCATACTCAATGAATTTATATTGCTAACTTGCATGACCTTATCATATACCCTGTTATGTGATTAATTTTTAATTTACCTTAATTGAAACACTGAGGAAGAAACGTAAAAGTTAAAAAGCAATAGAAAGCCAGCATTTCAAACTTGTATTTATTACTACTCTCAAGGGCACAATTCATCTATCTTGAGGAATCCAGAAAAGGGTGGAAGGTCTCATTTGGATGTTTTCTGGCATAGCAAAGACTGCTGTGATAAAAGCAGACCACAGCAGTCCCAAAATGTTGTGCTGTTCTGGGTAGAGAAGGAGTTACAGAGCAGATGCAACCTCTGAAAGGAATCCTCCCAACCCATCGTCCCTCTCATAGACAAGACCACCACTTCCAAACAGAAGGGAAGAGGCAAGGCTAGAAGTGACTCACAGCTGTAGGTACTCAGGATCCAGTGCCAGCATCTGCTGGAGCACAGCTCCGACCACATCCACAGATGTGGCTGCACTGCCTGGGACCACACAGCATCTTAGGTCCTATGCTGTCCTTTAACACACTGGGCAGCTCCCAAACTGTCTATGGGACATGCTCAGATGAGAAAACCCAGACAACGTTTACTGACCCTTAGTATTAGAGCTTCAAAGTCAACCTACTAATTTCTGTTAGGCAGATGGGCTGCACTTCTATATGTCCTGTTATGTTCTGTGTAACAGGGTAAAAGATTAACTTTAACAGGTGAGATGGGCTTTTGTATTTCATCTCACAGCTGTTTTTACTGGCAAGTGAGCTTATAAAGACAAGTTAAGCTTCTTGTATACAAAACCACTGGTAAGAGGAAAGAGGTTAGGTCCCCACGTGGGGTGGCAAGCAGAACACTAGCACAGCTTTAGACCGTCAATTCAGTGTTCGCTTGTCTGCTTTATTTTTAATAAACCATGAACTAGCAAGCAACTTTGACTAACAGTTAATGCTTTGACCCAGCACATATATAAAAACAGACATGGTCCCAGGGAATGGGTTTACTCCCAAGGTCAGTCTAACCAGGGAAATAATTACATACAGGTTTGGGTTGATCGAATCCAGCTGCAGTACTAGCTGGGGCCAAGTGCACTCCATGAATGATCCTTGTGCAAACATGCCACGAGGGGCAACTAACAGGTATTAACACAGACCAGAAACAAGGAGCCTGTTAATGCAGGGCTGGAGGAGAGGTTTCACAGCATGCAGTGACCCTCCTTCCTCCCACACCTTCCGCCTGGCAGAGTGACTATGCAGGGCAAAGCACTATCAGGATACTGAAGCAAAAGTTGTAGAAGAGAGTAATGCCTTTCTGATCAACCGACTAAATATGGATATTCAGCAATTTGTTTTTAAGAAGTATAGTTTTCAAGTACCTCGTGACATTTATGCTGCAGATAAGAGATATTGCAAGAATTTCCCTTAGCACTATGGAATTTACCAGGGCTCTTTTCCCCCTCTGACACAAGGCTAATGCGACAGTTCCTAAATCCTAATGAACATACCACTTCTGATTTGTATCTAACAGCAAATAATCAAAAGCACTTGCCTTAACGAGCTATAAAAGAAACTAGACTACTACAATTACTATTTCAGTTCTCACGTGCCCATAGTGATGATCATCATGGGACTGAACAGCCCTCCTAACTTGTTCAATGGATTCAAAGTATTTCTGTTTCTTCTCTGCTCATAGTAGCTTTTTAGGTAGGTGAATACAGGCAGCAAAATAGCCTTCTATTTCAGCGACAGCTGTATCCAAATGAACTCAGCATACAGTAGGTAAAAAGATACACGGGACAGGCTGTAAAATCAGTAATAAAGTAACGGTAACCCTCATGAGTAGGTACCACCCTCTCCTTGCCCATTTTGGAAGGCCACAAATACATCAACCATTTCCTGTAAGGGGCAAGTAAGGAGAACAGAAATCCCAAATTTGACCCCCTTACAGCTTGAGTGAGTTGAAACATGTTTTATACTTACGTCCTAGCCTTCAGGACGCTAACATTAAAACCACACGAAACAAAGCATATGAGCACAGTAAAAAGCACCTTTGGCCACCCTACTCAGGTCCCTAAATTTTCATGACTGACTAAATGGCCTACTTCACTAACCCACTTATTTTTTCCTTAAAAGTATTAGGAAATTAAATTCTGACAGCCTTCCAATGTAAGAATGGAAAGTGAGGAAACTGAGCACACTTAGGTAAATCTCTTCTCCATTAATGGTAAAGACAAAGGTCATCCATTACAACAGCCAGCTGCCTGGGGACAAAACCCACCAAAAAAACACCAGGGAAACATCTTGCCTCCAACAGCACCACACATACCTTCCAAAACCAGAATAATCAGTTCCCAACTGGCAAGCCATGTCGACAGAGGCATAAGCACGGAGCTAATATTGCCTTATGCAGTATTTCCGTGCCTGTGCACACCAAAGACTGAACTGGCACAGTGGGAGAACAGATGCGGGACATGGTCATTAGTAAACAAGTCCAGGCACTGCTTCTGCTGCTCAGCAGTAAAAAACCACCACCAGACTGTGGAATTTGGCATATCCCAAGCCCCTCCGCTACTCCGAGTTGCTCCTCATCTGGAGGAGATCCATGCCTGGCTCTTTCTGCTGGCCTGTCTGGTCACCATGGTCATGTAAATCTTTGTGCACCTGGATATAAGCACCAGAACTGGTGAATTACTGGATTTGCTGTCATTTCAACCTGGGCAATTGTACTACCAACCTGTATTTGCTACTGTGTCATTACTTAGAACTAAGCTATTGGTCTGGTGTCTGACACTGCACCCTGAACTATACCTCGGTGGGGAGGCTCTAAGCCCTTAAAATGCATCAAGTACTCATCCCTTAAATGGCTGACCATTAGTGATTCGACAGACAGAAAAGCAGCTAAGGCAAGAGAGGAATGAATGACTGTAGAGACCTGAGACCTACACAGTTTCAAGTACACACAGGCTGTAGGTTTGCCATGGAGAAAGGAGAGGCAAGAGCAGAATCATCAGTGTAGTCAACTGACAAGTCATCATCTAGTAATGGCAGAAAAGGTGGAGGGCAGGCTCACTTTTTGGAGGCTAGCTTCATGGCAGCAGGAGATACTGACCTCTTTTTAAAACAAAAATCAAGAGATTACTACTTACCACATTGAAATTTTGATCAGCATGACCTCTCTTCATAATGTGAGCACAAACCTTGCAGTGTCTTAGTGACTGTCCAATCACTCTCAGAACAACTGACCTCCTGATGAGATCTAATTGCTTCACCTAGGAAGCTGAATGCCCAGTGTAAACCTTTTGATGCAAACATCCTCACTGCCTTTTCCCAAATGTTTTTTTCATGACTGTCATTACCTTCACAGGATGCTCACTGCTCAAAATCTCAGTCAAGGGTGAAGGGCAAAAACCATGGCAATGATGTAAGGGGAACTCTGAAATGATTACTAGAGATTAAATCAACAGCCGTGTGCTACTATTGGGAGATCAGCAATATATGTGAAAGCTTCTGAGCCAAAAGTGGTTTCATCTTCAATCACAATAGCATGGTGTATAAGGATTTAGTTCCCTTCAGGTATTAGAACAGCACTTGAAATACCTGAAGTGTGCTGCTTCCACAGATCTCCAGAGGTCCCTTCCAGGCTCAACTATTATGTGATATGAATGAGGTCAGAGAATATTAATAAGCATATATACTTATTATGAATATGATAGACATATGATAGGTAGAATATGAAAAGACATTGTCATTTTAAAAATAAATTCATTTGTACAATGACTGTAGTAAAAATACAGTTCCAAGGCTTTTGCTGCATGTATTCTACTTGCCAGAAGAAATACAAGATACTAATGGGCCAAAGGATGGTTTCATATGGGAATAGAATTACTTCCAATGATGGCTGAATTCTCCTTCAGCAAGAGAATATTTACAATAACCCTTTTCTAAACACCTATATACAAATTGATAGAAGAAGAAAATCCACATATGCTTTCTCTGAGAGAATGGTAGGCTGCTAGTGCTATTAGTTCATTTTGAGAAAGCCTTGCAAACCTTGACCATCTTAATGACTCAACTGTCCAAGACAACCACTGACAATGTCTTATTTTAATCATATTGTTGGGAGAAAAGCTCCAAAATGAAACTAATCTTTAAAGACAGGGGAATTAAGCTACTTTTCCCTGTAGGCTATGCATGTTCTCTTTGTCAGAGACTTTTACTATGCATTAAAATGCACTTCACTTCCAAAGAACACATGTTTCAATAAGCCATATTTTCCAAAATGAAGAAAACATGTTCTGGTTAGTGAGCTTGTCCACAGAATGATATATGTGTCTTCCAGGAAGTAGTTATGAAACAACAATTGGATCAGTCCTGCTTTATCTGTCGTCTGCTTGCCAGAAAAGACAACAATGATCAGTGCAAGCTCGCTTGGAGTAAAACAGAAGGTGAAACAGAAACAGCAGGAATATCTACAGCAGATGATCTGACCAGCAAACTAAAAGCACATCCTAAATTAAAACCTTAGCTTCTTCCTTCCTGAGTGGCCAGAGAAAAATCGATCCTGATGCCTTTATATGACAACAGATCTACTTGTACTTCCCCCATGAAAAAAAAAAGGGCTCAAAATTGGATTTTTGGAGATTCTGTATGTGATTTCACATCTCTTTGGTTTGTGAACTCAGAGGTTTCAATGTGTTGTGAGACCCAGCTCCACATTCGCCTCTGATCGAACAGTAGGTGTTGTTCCTGCTCAGGAGGTTAAAAGGGACCTAATTCACAACACCATTCACATCTACTTGCAGCCCCTGTGGCTGCACAGATGGTGCCACACAAAAAGACATCCCCAACCTGCCTTCCTTTCCTGTACAGAGGCTGAGTAAGACGAAAGCTGTTGTTATAGCTACAGATCTCCCTGAAATAGAAAACACCAAACACCTGGTAATGACCACTCCACTAGCTCTCCTGCAACACTATCATATTACATCGAGCATCATAAAATAAAGAGCTCTCTGTCTTCATTAAATGGGTAAGGAAGTGGCAAGCTGGGGTTAGGGAGAGGAGGGCAGCAAGGAGAGAGCAGGCAAGCCTGCAAAACATGTTCCATCCTGGACACTAGGTCTTGCAGACCTGTAACAGTAACACCAGGCAACAGCCCATTAAAAAAAAAAAAAAAAAAAAGAAAACGCAGCCCCAACCTTTAGACCGGGCAGAAAATTCCTCATCTCCACAACATTCTGCTGGAAGTGCAATATACAGCTATAATGGTTTTTGTGCAGGTGCACACTGCAATTTTCACAATATTCAGAATTTTCTGACTTGAAGCAATACTTTCTATGATCCCATAACAAAACAAAGAAAAGTCTGAAAAGAACTGAGGATACCAGCTTGTCCATCCTGCCTTAAGAACAGAGATTCACTTCTACAGTAATGTTAAAGATTTGTTTTAAGACTGGAGGAGTCCCTTCACTGGGAAGGAAGATCATCACCTGCTAGCACAAGAGAAAAGGGTATCTCAGCACACTCGGAAAGAACCATGTGTCTACAGCTGTTTTCTGCAGTGATCTGCTATCTGCCTCCCAAGAAGTCAGTGCTGTGCTCCCCAGCTAGAAAAATAGACTTCATAATGAATTCTCTCAAATGAGCAAAAGAAGCAATGCTGGTTTATGACAGGTTATTCATTCCCTTAAAAATGCTCTATGCCTGTAATATCAGCCTTTGCAGTGTGAAGAACAGAACTAGTCACAGAAAGCATTCCAAAAAGAGGAACGTGCTTGTCTCCCTGCCCCCCCTCCAATCAGTCTCCAAGGTTTCACGAAGAAAACCACCAGGCTAGAAATCAGGAGCTTACTCATCTGTGGAGCATGAGCCTGGCAGACCTGCACTATCCCCATAAATGTGGAGATAGTCCCTTCTTCAGAGGGACTATGTTCCTAGGATGCTCTGCCACAACAAAACCATCAGGGAGGGCACAGCGTGCATCTGACATCTTTGGTCTGCAGGGAAAAGGGAAGAAGTGTCAGTGTACCTCTGCATCAGGTGTAGCTGGTGGCGTGGGCTATCAGGGCTGCTACCCTCACAGGTATGGGGAGAAGAAGCTGCCTGTCCTTTGAATCTTTTTGCACCCAATTCTGATTTCTCTCCTTTCTTGCTTGGGGAGGGAGGGAAAAGGAGGGAAGGAGGTCCCCTCTAGCCACATATCTTCCTACACTCCCCAACAAGCACCCTGCCAGGACCAGTTACCCCATCACTGAAAAGATTTAGATGGTTGCCACTGCGTTACGAGGTCTCCCCCTGAGATCTGAAGGGATGTCAACTGCTGCAACTGTTCAGAAGGACAACAGCACAGAGAGGGAGCACAGTCTTCCAGCCAAACGCCTCATACATTATAAAGAAGTCAAACACAGAATTTGAATGCAGTGTGGAAAGCAGCAGCTTAATTCCCCAAGTTAAAATTTTTGTCCAGAAGATTATTTTATGAAATAAGGATTAGAGTCTTCTAAAAAGCTCTCCCAGATGAGAGCAACTGCCAAGCCAATGCACCAGCAGCCAGCACAAAAAGCTGGAAGCAATCTGTGGAGACAGGGCAGCTCCCTTGAAGCTAGGGACTGATGGCTCTGGTGGCAATGCTAAAAAGGATGCTGCAGTGCTTGCTGCAACAGAGCTGCACACTTCAACTTGGAAACAAGGAAACATCTCAAATGGACACAATAGGAGCTCTTGTAATAATTGAAGGGGCAAAAGTACTGAACTATTAAAAGGCACTTCTCTCTCTCTGTCAAGGTGTTTAAGTGAACAAACAGCACAGGAGTTCGAAATAATGGATTAATTCCTGAATCTTTGCATGATACCCTGTCATACCTAATGACGAACTAAGGTTTAAAGACAAGTTTATGAGACTCAATTCTGCTAACAGCAATCCTCACAAGCAAGGGCTCCTAAACATGGCAAACTACACGCAGATCCTTCATACAGTTCTTCCACTGCATCAAATGCCCCTTCCTGAAGTAACAGCTCACACCATCTATGTTTACATATTAATTATGACCTATTAGTAATCAGATACTATCATCTGAGGTGCCATAGATAATTTTACCGAGGTGTACTCCTGGAACACAGCTGCTGCAGCCCTGACCACACACTACATGTCACCTAGTTAAGTTAGAAATTACCACAGTTTTTCTCCAGCTGTTGTTACCAGGGAAACTGTTAAGAAATGCAGTATGTTCAGCAGGGAAAAATTGTATGTTTGGGATTCTGACATAGCCTGGATAAAATATATACGCAATCCAAATTAACCTTGTAGGAAGCTCCAAGGTGATGTTTAACAAAACAAATTTTAGAATAACAACAGCTGCAAAATAGTTTAGAACTGAAAAAAACCACTCAACTTCGAGAGATTTATTCCAAGGGACTGTCAGTCAACAAGACCTGAATGTCTATTTAAAAAACAGTGGGTTTAAAACTGAAAGTTTTTGCTATAATCTCTAAGCCTAGATCAATATAGTTAAAAATCAAACTTTCAATGTAAATTTAAATTTTCCTAAACTGTGTAGTTTTAGAAGTGAAGTAATACCATTGCTGCACCTTCAGATTTAAGAGAGTGAATCAACTTCCTCTGCATTTTCTCCCATTCCCCTCCCCACCCCAAGCAAATTCATCCCTCTGGTAATTCAGGTAGGCTAGAGGGAAGCGTCACAGGACAACACTTAACATCTCCTCCTCTGCCCTACAATTCAAAAGGAGGCAACAAAAGACTCAGTAATGGAGAACCATTCTCTGAATGAAAAGGTCCAATTTTACAAGATTCATCACAAAGTCTCTTATTCATCAGCAGCCTTGGCACTCTTACTCTTCTCCCTCACACAGACATTTCTGGAATGTGTTTCAGGCTACAGAAAAAAACAAAGCAAAAAAAAAAAAAAAGCTGTTCAGCAGGAAACAGCAAAGGCTAAAGAAATGGAGAATCTGAAATTGATCCTGCTCCTGTCCTACGAAAGTTTCTGCCAGAACCATTAAGCAGAGCAGGACTGTCTCCTTGGTGAACACAGGGGGTTTTCTACCTTTTGTACTTTGGTACCTCCAGTAATATTGACTAACTATTGTACAAAATATGTACACAAGTGAACAATACTTGCAATTTTACATCAACAAACTTGTAGCTGTTCTCTTATAAGGCATTTGAGAGTCTATATTAACCAGATCTGGACACTGAGACCTGAAGATGTGCATTTTCATCTGCTTTGGAAAAGTTCTACTTGAAAAGTTTCCTCCTTGCTAGACTGCATGTTGATGTGGTAACATGCTAGGACGAGGATACTCACTTCATAAGTTTCAGGTTTTACCATCGTTATTGTGAGAAGAATACTGCTCTTGCTTGCTCTGATTCAAAGCTTACAAAAACCAGTTAAGAGAGGTTGAAACAAAGGCTGCAGAACCAACAGGAGGAAGGAATTTGTTAATCAAGTATTGGACCTGGCATCTGCGTAACCTTTGCAACAGAGTGCCAGTCTTCTCTCAAAGAATACTTTCTCTGCTCTTCTAGAGGCAGTTCTGCTCAGTATCAGACAAGGGACAAAATCTAGTTATTATTCCATTTCCTGGATTTAAACTGATGTAAACTGACCATCATTACTATGGTAAGACATTTCCCCAGAGATCTAACCCCTTGGTATAGTACTACAGTGATAGGTATTAAAACAAGGAATCAAAAATCCTGAAACACATTTTTTCCTGGTGTACGTGCAGTGTAAATTCATGCAACAGAATACAATAAAAGAAATGGATGTACAGAAAATGATCCTGGTTTTGATGAATGTGTCAGCTTGGAAGTGGAACAAGAAACCTAAGGAACACGTTTGCCCCGAAGGAGTTAATGTAATACTAAAGCAAATCATAGAGAGGGCTGAACTGCCAGAATTAGTCAACCGTTGTTCCCCATGGTGCAAGCCTGCTCTTGGGTTCCAGGTCACGGCTTCCACACAAAAGCACACTCTTACCTCTCCTGAGCCTGGCCCAGTCACTGCTTGTCCTGTGCACCACACAAGGCACGTCTCCCACACAGTAACACATACACGATGACAACTTCAAGATTTACACCGCAGCATTCTTTTCTCACCTTTTTTCATGTTTAATTCCTTTTTCTAAGTAAAAGCCATATAAGACCAAATATCCAGCAGCATCCCACGCCTCTACATTCTCTCATACTACTTGCCAATGCTAATGATCCACAGGACTTGTATACAGCGTGTTTGAAGTCACAGTACACACCTTCTCTGGCACCTAAACCACAGGAATAAGTGCTGGAAGAAACAGGTATACAAGGCAGCAGAAGCAGACTGGCTAGTGCTGAGGAAGACTCAGCTTCTTGCCAAGGACTTACACAAATATTTGTAAGCCATGAGAGGAATGCTGGGACTCAAGCTTTCCCCACCCCCCACCCCCCCCCAAGGAAGGGAAGGAGAGGGAGGTATTACTGAACTGTGAGAAATTATGTGTA
>JAVJGJ010000059.1:4780220-4795225 GCA_035590215.1 Microhierax caerulescens
GCAGGTAAGACCAAGGGCGCCTGTTTTAACTGGTGTGTACACTACAGCACAATGGGCTGTAGTGGTTTTCTGTACCCATGAACATGACTAGGAATATGAATTATTATTACAAATGTATGAATAGAAATAATGCAGAATGATTCTATTTGCCTTATTTCTGTGGCCGCAACATAAATCCTTGCTCAAAAAGACACAAAGATTTGAAATGCCTACAATAATATAGCTGGGATGATGAATGGGAACTAAAAGCAAAGACCTATTGTCTTGTTATTCTCACTTTGTCTAAGTTACAAAAACCTCAGAACAGTACAGCACACTCCTAAAAATAATTTTGAACCTTATTTCTCACAGACAAGTTACAGGAAAATTTTGCAGGAAATATCTAATACTAAAGTCCTGAATGTTTACTTCTTCCATAATTTAGAACAAAGACCTCTAGGCCTTTACCTTTCCACTTCCCTCTCTCTGGAATTGCATTGCATTTAAGCAGAGAAAGAGTCTATCCTTCTAAGTGGAAAACACGTAAACATTTGGTTATTCAATTTGAATCTGCAAAAGTTAAGCTGATATCACCATTAAATAGAAGGCAAACATAAGTAAGAGGATACCATTTCTGTGATTTTTTTTTCTTTTCCTTTTCTTCATAAATCAAGCCAGGAATTCTAAAGCTATGCTCATTAAAAATGCCCCTCGGGTTCTCTGAAGACTTGTGCTGACATGCCAGTAGGATCTTTACAATTGCAGATTTTGGAGGAAGAAGGAGGGGTTACACTTGAGAAAAGGCTATGCTGGACAGACTGCACAACAATGACAGCAGCACGGTTTTGGTACAAAATCTTTGCTTCATCAAAGTGTTCTGGGCTGAATATATTAGTAGGATACTTTTCCCGACTCAGATGTTACAACCTGAAAGTCCAGGAATAAGTTTAGTTTATGCAATACACACTTATTTCTGAAGACAGTCCCAGCATCAGGTGAATAACCTTGCTGACAGGGGTTTGAAGAATTATCTGCAAAAGGCCTTCGGCTGCACTGACCCATCTCACACCATGCCTGCTCTTGTTACACCTTCTGCATGGGATCAGCAAAACTGAATTTGTTCACCAAGATCTCAGTCCTTTCCAACTCCTTCACATTCACATACTTCAGATACCAAGTATTAAGTAACATCTTAAACCCAAAAAACATCCATTGCCTGTAGAATTACTTCTTGAGGCAAATCCCTCCCCCACTCCCCTCCAGCTCATCCTTCTCAGCCATGCTCATGCACCAGTCTGTTAAATCAAGCCATCTGTGTACCTATTATCTGCAGTTTTTATGGACTGTACAGTACCAAAATTGACACATGATCTTGCCTAATGGAATACTGTTTATTGAAAAAATCATTGCAAGTTTTGCAATCAAAAAGAGGTTAAAATATCCTTAAGATACAGGTGCATAAATTCCTTTTAAGATACAGAACATGCGAACATTTAGGTATCTAACACTGTTAAAAACACTGCAAAGAAATTAAGTAACCCTGGCAACCAGTTCAAGATGGCCCTGACTGAGCAGGGGGTCGGCCCAGATGACTTCCAGAGGTCCCTTCCAACCCCAACCACTCTGTGATTTTGTGATCCATCTAAAATATATTCAGTGACTTACGCAGTACAGATTTCTGATTTTTAGTTCAATATATCAAGATGAGTAAAAGATGAAAAATAAATTTTCCTCATCAACGTTCATATCCAAGGATGTAATGCTGCGATGCTCGGATCTGTCTTGCATAACGTTCTCATTGGTACTTTACAAGACGTAAAATAAACACAGGTAGTCAAGAACAGGGGCACTAGTCTAAAACTCCATGATTTTGCCCCTCAAACATTTATTTTGTCAGTGAGGTTTTTAATGCATCAGCCCTAAAAGTGTGAGTGCCATGAACATAATAAGAACAACAGGGTTACATTTGGATTTGTAATTTCTAAAGGTTTTGTTACTGAAACAAAAAGATAATATAGTTAATGCAAAGAAGAAGAAGAATTAAAATTGAAACGGAGTTTATCACTAAAGCTGCAGACACAGAATACCACCATGGGAGTTATCCTATACAGAGAGATAAACTTGACAATTACTACCTGAAAAAAATGTAAGAGTCCAGTGGTGGGAATCTCACTCAGGTAATACAAGTCTGACTTAAGGTTCCCTACCCCAGGGCTTTTTTGTTCCAGCCCATCAAACTGCCCAGTTCTAGAAACTTCCTTCCTCATTTGTTCTGGCAGGGTAAGGCCATGCAGAGCAACAGTCCACCACCTTCAGCTCAGCATCTGACTCATGAGAAATGCCTCCACACCAAACTCAAACAAAATCCTAGCTTCCTGTTGTATTCTACTTATACTGCAAACTAGGATCTCAATTAATTAATTTTAAAAACCTATGCATTGACACAAAGCACTTTCAGGCCAAGTAACTGAAGTTAATCTTATGTAACTGCTCTCAGTGCAGGCTACAGCTCAATTAACACAACTCACCTTGAATATAACACTGCTCTTCCATACATCTCTTGAGAATCTTGCCAGCTGTACAAACATAGGAACAACAGAAGAAAGTAGGTATCACAAAACCTCGGATCTTGCATCAGGTGACTGTAATGAGCATGGCACAAGGGTGCTTTGATGTTACAAAAAACCTAAGAGAACACCCATGGGTTGGGGTGTGTTCTTGCTACATATACTCCCTTACCAAACAGCACTTGTCAGATATATGCCATCTGCTGCATCAAAATGCAATACCCAACCAGGTGAAATAAAAATTTCCCATACCGCAGTCTCTTTGCACAGATAAAAAGGAACACCACTAATGTAATTTTATGTGATTAAAGAGTCTAAGCTATAGACACTGCATCTCTTGAAAGCGGCTCCTCTCACAGGACAGACCCTGCGCTCCTGATGAAGACTCTGCCCTAATGGCTACACACAAGAAGTCACAGGCTCATGACCCAGAAATATTTGTACTTCTGTCAAGTACAGGGAGCTGAGAGTGCAAAGGGAACACAAACAACCCCAGTCCCCCTTGCTGTTCCCTGTTCCCCCACCTCTTCCCATGTGTTTGAGGACCCTGCAGGAACCCAAAGGAACAACCCTGCAGTGGAAGCCATCTCTCTGGTAACTGAAGTTGAGTTTTAAGAGACTCAGCTTCTTAATGCTTGTGGAGAATTCCTACAGCCTGGAAAAGCCTTACTACACGGACCAGGCTACTGCACCTTAGCAAAGTCAGGATCCCCTCGTGCAAGCACCTCCTTGGTCAGCCACTGGTACGAACCATGGAGGATGACACTATTTGTCACACTCCTTTCAATCTCTCTCCTTATATTCCCAATTTGCCTACAGCCAAGAAGACATGCTTTAGCCTTACGAAAAGGATCATGCAGTTCAGTGTACCTGCTTTATAGTTGATAAATATTTTTAAATTTCAGCATATCTGAGTCTCCTTCATACTTCACATGAGGCCAGCCTGTCAAGGCAGTGTTAACACAGGGAGAATATTGGCACTATCTGCCCACATGCCCACAAAGGCTGCCCAGGTCCTGAATGGAAATACAAAACAAAAAATTGATGATGGAATAATAGAGAAGGGCAGGATCATGCTACAGGGACATCCCAGAACGAGGCAGGATCCTCCTCTTGGCCTTCTGCTTCCCTACCTTCATGAAGCTTAGCACCACTGTGCCTCTTATATTCCAGGACACTTTTTCCAGAGAGATCACATCTTCACTTTAGCAACATACAGAAAAAAAAAAAAAAAAAAATTCTCAAGGAGTTGGAAATTCCTGTCCAATAAGACAGAAATAGATATATTCTTTCACCATCACTCCTACCAAGGAACACAGTAGACCAGTACATGAAAAAACCCACTGCACTGCTAAGGACTGGAAGCCTAACAAAGCTGGAAGAGCAACCAGAACAGCCATGAGCTGCTGATGTTGGAGTAGACAGAGTTAAAAGAAGTCAGAGATGGAAAAGTATGCCCCAAGACCCCAGCTTTACTAAAGTTAAAGTGAAAGCATAAAAAAAAATGAGACTGCAAACTGAGACAGGTAAAGCCTAGAAGGGAGGATGAGGAAGAAAATCCCAAATGTAGAGCTTTTAAAAAGCCTCAGAAGACATGTCACAACAACCAAGCTGGTAAAGAGCACCTGGAGGAGCATGGGAGATGGACACGGATCCTTTTTCACTCTCTCCCAAATTTTTTTAAAGGTTTGTTAAACTACCTTTTGCTCTATTCATAGCTTGTCTGGGTTCAAAGTGGTGACTCAGCACTCATTAACCACTGCCAGGAGCACAGTTAGAAAAACAACAGGAGATCTGTAAGGATGAGGAACAGATCAAAGAAAAACAGATGATTCCCAGATCAAGGATGTGAGAGTAATCTAGGACAAAAAAAGGGAAGAAGACAAAGGTGAGGAACAATACAGAGAAGCTTTTGGAAGTGGCACAAGATGAAGAGATTTTGCATGGGAAAATTAAATGGAGAAAAGGTTGAGGACATTTTCATTACCTTGCAACCACATGAGTGGCCTAATATGGCTAAAATGCATGTTGGCATTTCAGTGCAGACAAGATCAAACCACTCCTGAACTATGTTGATCAGTCCTTGGACTTGGGGCTACTGCCATGTGATTAAGGAAGAGTTGCAGCATGGTTTTGATCTGTCGGCACTACAGGAATAAATCATGCCTTATCACAGGAGCTGGGCTGCCACACAACCATCAGCTCTCAGTAGTCTATAAAACAGAGAAAACTAAGGAAGAGAAGGACTTACTCTAGCGCTGCCTTCTTACGGTTGGTCTTCCCATTTATTGTGGCTCAATACAGGGAGGCAAAAAGGAGTGGAATAAAAAGAAGGCAAGCATATTACATATTTGTATTCCTGTCTTCTAGTCCTTCCAGAAAGGCCAGTTTTGTAAACAGAAAGGAAGCTGAGATTTTCTTTATCTTGTTAACTACTCTCATGATTGTAACATACCATGCAGAGTTGACAAGTATCTCTCTATTACATGTTCTCTACTGAAAATGCTCAGCAACTTCTTCTGCACCACTCCTTAGTCAGGCTGTCCGCACCTTAAAACACTCAGCTTATTGTTTCAACAGCACAGACTTGCATGCTGAATTATAAAAATTGTCCAATATCATGTCATCTTGGCCATAGATTTAATTTCATGGAACATGAAACTTCACTAAAAATCATTATACAATGACACAAGGAAAGACAAACATTGGTTTCCTTTCTTGTTTGTTTTTGGTTTTCTTATATTAAGTGTAAGCCTACTACAGCTCCCTCTGGGAGGATGTTTTTCATACAAAGCCACACTCTTTGAGTCTTATTCACATAAACAGTCATTTAATTAAATGAGATCAGGCTTTGATACAGCATTACTGTTACAAAATACAGCATAAAAATTAATTTTAAAAAAGCCCAGGATAATAGGCATCCATCTTTAACCTATCTAATAATGCAAAGATTAGTTGAAGGTTTTGTTTTTCAGGGCTACCCTTCTGAGATTTAATATAGTAAACGAATTATAGTTTTACTAGCCACAAGTTGTTGATAATTACCTCTCTATGGGCAATACTGTAATTCAAAAATAAATCAAGATAATCTTGTTAAAAGAAGGGTAATTATTTTAGTATAATTTTATTCTTGATCTCTAATTAAGCAAGGCCTGAAAATCCCATTGAAAGAGCATAAGAGATGTGATTTTTTTTTTAATGGTACTTGGTAAAATCTGCTAACTTTTACATTACAGACACTTTTGCCCTATGCTGTTTTTATTGAAAGACCACGTATATTTGGACAACTAGTAAGTGTAAGATATTCAAACCATGAGAAACTTCTCTGTTACCAGAAGAGCCAATACTCCAAATCTGAGGCATGAGAACCAATCAAGTAAAGATTTGTTTGGGTTTTACAAGTAAAAAGTACAGACAAGCAACAGATGTTTGCCTGATATATTAAAATTTAAAATGTGAATTTATTAATAACAATCAGGCTGAGACACTGCCTGTATGGCTAATGCATTTTAAAATCTTAGTATTTGGGGGGAAGATGATGGTATACAGCCCTCTAGAATGATAGGAAAATCCATCATCTTAATGTGACACACTGTAGCACACATTTAATACTGTGCTGAGACACTCCATGACAGTATCACTCTACTCTGCTAACCCTCCCTGGCTGGGCTCACTTGACAAGTGCACTTCCTATGTTTTCTACCAAGGCAGAGTAACTGCGTGTCACGAGAGCTACAGAGGACTGAAAGACCAAGTAGGATCTCCATGTCACTGATAGTCTTTGTTCCATCTCTGGGAAACATTATAGACCAGATTCCAGGTAGAACTGGCTTTACACCACAGCCTAATGAGTCGCTCAGCACTTGCTTCAGCTTAGTCATGGAGAGATTCTTAATTTCAAGTGTGAGATGGAGAATAAATAAAACCCCATAAATTAAAAAATTAAAGGTTTAACTGCTGTGCTTAGTTCTACTGAATGTACCACTACCTGTTTTCTTGGTTTGCCTGTGTGTTGGTAAAACCAGCTCATCCCACATAATTATATTCAGACACTTTCTGGATGCATAAAACCACATACGATACATAAGCAAATTCATATTAATACGATTTTTTTTAAAAAATTATTCTTAAAAGCTGGAAATATGTGCACCCAAATTCTGCATGCTAGATTTTTAATAAAATGTGCTTCTAGCTTCCATGCCAAGTATTCCACTTTGAGGATTAAAAACAAAAAGAAAAAAACCCTGACATGATTCTAGTAACTGAAGCAGCAACATCCTCATTTGTATGTCTGCACAGCTATAGGCATGAAAGGCTAGATGCTCTGAAAGCACAATGGAGTGTGCAAGCCAGAAGTTTGATTTTAAGCTTATCAAGCAAACATGCTGGTGGGCAGGAACTGAGAGGAGGCAGAGAAAAATTGGGGTTTGTTTGTTTCTTTGTTTACTTAAGTTATTCCTGTAGGCACACAATGAATCTGGGAATGATTTTTAAAAATAGGGGTTTTTTTCAGTTAAGAAACTCTGCTAAGGACCATAGCTTATACCTACAAATTCTGCTTCACCGTGTTGGTGTGGCATGCTACTTGATGCACGTATTCATACAACTTAATTCTGCAGTTCGCTTTTCACGTTGGGTCCCATCTTGCTGACATATAAACTGTAAAATTCTCATTGAGTAAGGACTGAATACTTTCTGAAAAAGCAAGGGAGGCTTACATGTAGAAATAGTAAACCTGGTCTGACAAGTCAGGAGAATAAGAAGGAGAAGTGAGTTATTCTAAACAGTTTTTATTTGAGACCTGTCTAACAAATTCACTCAGGGCGCTCCTTGACTAAAACTAAATCCCCAAAAGAATACTGAAACTTAACACTTTAATGAAACAATCTGGGATGTGGTTGTAATGGGGACTAATTAGAACTGAATGCTGATTGTTTGGACCCAAGAAAGATGTTTAAATTAAATTACTTCACATTTGTGGTGAGTTTACACATAGCCTGGTATCACAGCTTCGCTGATGTAAAGTTATTCCTCAAGCCATGGTAACGTGTCCAATTCCCAAAGATTCCCCTCAAAGGAAGAAAGGCTGCTTAACAATAATAATAAAAAAAATCAGTATTATAAAAACTCGGCAGCTATGGGATAACAGGAAAACTCATCTGTATAGAGAACCAGCTAGACAGGAGATAAATGGTACAAGGAAAAATCTGTCAGTCTTCACAGTGGAAGGACACCAACTCTGCAGCCCCGTGGCCATCTGCATTAAGAACATACTGTGTTCAGCATACCCACTAATGAATCACTGGGGGACAGGGGAAGGTTACAACAGTTAAATAACAGAACTCATGGATAACATAATTCAGGATAAAGGCAAGTGCTGGCTGCAAAGAGATAGAGAAGGACTTAATGACACCAAATAACTACCCAGTAAAATGGCTGGCAGAATTCAATACCACTTGAAAACAGATGGGTATTCATGGCAGGAAGAAACACCTCAACTTCACATGCATAAAGATGGGCTCTGGATTATTCAGGAATGAGATCTTGGATTTATAGTGGATTGTTCTTATGAAAGCATCAGCACAGTTAGAAAGCAGGGAAAGTGCTAAAAATTATTACTGCAGAGAACAAAAGGAAAACCACCCTTACTCAATTGTCTAAAAAGTTCAACTGCATCCCAAAAGTAACTCTGGTGTCTCTTCTCAGAAAAGGTTTAGCAAAACTAGGAAAGTTTCAAGGAAGAACATAAGACAACCCAAAGGCAGAACATGATTAAGTAAAGCAAACTCAGGTTGGAGAAATACTAGAAGGCATCAGATTAAACCAGCAGATCTCAGGCTCAAAACAAGTGAGAAGAAATGGCTCTTCTTCTTACAAAGCAATTTTCAAGCTGTGGTTTTCCTAGCCTTTCTCCTTGGTTTTCTCAGCCTGTTTCCCACTCACTCACATTTCCTTCTCAGCTTGAGAGGGTCATTGACATGGATGCCCTAAAAGAGTAAAAGGCATTAAGGAGAATATATGTAATCTTTCCCTGCAAATGAAATGCAGCCAACATAACAGAGGTGAGAATTAGCCACACTGACCATGAAAGCATTCACCTATACCTCTAAATCAGGTTCATCGTACCTGCAGGCAGGCAACTTGCTCAGCCACTGGCCACCATGCAGGAAGAAGTGAAAGAAATCTCCCCAGACGGACAGTCCTGTCCAAGCCAGCGAGAGATGTCCAGTGCTTCCTGCCTTCAGGTTGACTGAAATAACGTGATTCATGAAGATGGTCATACAGAGAAGCAGCTGACATTAGGCGCACTGTTTTTGCAAGGTACGTCAGAAGCATCTATATCATTTGCTAAGTTTTTGAAAACTCTGTATGTTATTAGAATTTAAATAAATTATGTTTGCTTTTGCTTACTTTGAAGCTAGCAGAAACTCAGACAGATAACATCAACCTCTCTCTTGACTGAGCTGTCGTCATTCACCCCCAATCCAGTCCTGCTTTATCAAGCATACTGGTAACTATGCTATCCATCTGCAGAGACATCTCCACTTGCCTCTCAAGACACCAGAGAAAGCGAAATGGATGACGGCCTCACCCAGTGCATGCCAGGTCACAATTTCTTAAACCCAGGCTTCTCTAAACTGATTAAGTGTAACTTTACAGTGAAACAAAAGAATCCAACTACTTGGTAATTGACTGATCATTAATAAAATACTGTACATTCACACTCCAGTTTACTGCACACTAGAGTCTCCCATTCATATTGACAGACTTCAGCCACAGCTTCACTAATACAGGGCATTCAACCATATCGAACAGCTGTTCCTGGAGGAAACTAGCACACCTCTGGAAGAAATCATCACACATTAGAATCAGAGTACAATCTCCCATGCTGAAGCAAATTTATATCTGTTCAAAGAGGGGAACGTGATCCTCCACAATCTCTTTATTCTTTTTTTTTGGGGGGGTGGGGGGCAGCATCTGACAACCCTACAAATCCAGGGACGGCATTTCACCACATCTCAGAGAACCTAAACCCATGAAAGAAATGGTTATTGCAGGCAATATGACACAGGGGCAGGAAGAAAAACAATTTCCAATTACATCTTGCCTCTGAGCTTTTTCCATGCTACCAAGAATTTTGGGCAAAGACTCATTTACCTGTAGGGCACCATACGACAGCACACAAAAATGGTAACTTGATACACGTTAAAACATAACATTTATTCTTATTCTAAATACCTTCAGACTCTGAAATGAAAAAAGATGCTGGTCAACATCTGCTGTGACATCTGCCTGCAACTCCATCATCTGGCACTTTTCAATGAAAAAACACCATTGAAGACAGATACTTCTGCAGTTTTGTTGCCAACAGAAATCTATCCGTACTTCTTGTACTTCCATACGTAGAAAGTTTAGATCTTGGGGGTTAGTCAAAGGCTGGTTACATCACAGTGTAACAAAAGAGGAAGAATGTAAAGATTTAAGACCGATACCACTTCTACTTGGAGAAAAAAAAAAGAGCACATGGACAGAGCATGGCCTGATTTTACACAGAAGCTGTGAAAAGCTATGAAAAAAACCCATATTTACAACAATTCAGAAGCTGCTGTAAAGTTTAGAAAAGACAAAATTATAAGAAAGTGCTGTACTTTCAAAATCTAGATCTGAACAACATTATCAATGAAAGACTGCAGATGGCAGACAGATAATTCTACACCCAGAAAAAAAAAAAAAAAGACAACCCCCATCCCCCCCCATCCCTAAATCTTCTCAAAAGACTTCAGCCAGACACAGACTAATCACAAATGTGGTCAAAAAGAAAATGAAGGAAAATTACTCATACATGAGCTTTACAATATACTAATGAACCGGCTTAAGTAATGGCTATGCCTTGCAGGTATTCGTGCAATTATCTGAGACAGTAGTGATACAGCGAAAAGATCACATCCTGCCCAAGACTCCAAATCAACTGCAGTTTCTGCAACTGTACTGCATGCATAGACATCAAACTTTTACTAGAAGAAAAACTTACGTAAAATGATTCACTGTGATCACTATTAAAAAAATACTGAGCTGATAACATGACTACCATACATTTGTGGTGCTTTTTTATTTTTTAAAGCTGGCACTTTCCTCAGTGACTGACCCATCTAAGACAATTTAGAGAATTTTGACTCAGAAGTGTATCAGCACAATATAAACAGACTAGCATCAGGTCTTGATGTCACATTGCAGATACTGTTAAAACCAATATAAAATATTCCTGACTGGAATCTGCAATCGGCACCTCAAACTGGAAAAGAAACTGATCCCACTATAATGTGGACACAATAAAGATGCACATCCTTATGGAATTATTTCCATCAAATGCATTTTGCATAATGCAAATGAAAATGCTTTCATCCAACACCATGCCAGGTCACGCATCCAAAAACTTTATCTTCAGTGGATCACTTCACAAAAGTGGATGGTGTTCAGGTGGGACGGCAAGCTGCGTGAGAGAAAGGAAAAGAAAGGGATAGAAGCAGCTTGTTTTAAAGCAGGATTAAGATTTCATGATTTGAAGAGTACTCCACATACGCTTTTGATTGCAAAAGAAGACAAAAGGCTTAGGCTTTTTTTTTTTGGCACAGGGCCAAATAAATTTTTCTTCAAGATTAGGGCAAACGCACTAGGGTGCCCACACTCAGCACATAGCACCCCAGCTACCCCATATCCCCAGTACCCTCCACCTAGCATCCATACCAGATACTTCCATCCACCACTTCCCACAGATGTGCCCAAATCCCATCCCCAATCACAGCCAGCTTCCCCCACAGCCATGGCTTGGCTGAGATGCACCTAGGTTTGGAGGACCAGGGTCTGGGGAATGGGAAGGAGGGAGCACAGAGAAGCAGGCAGGAAGACATGAGTGCTGGCAGTAAGACATAAGACAGAGTCTTCCCGTTGATGGCAAAAACCTTGAATTTCATGCCACACATGGCAGGACTGCTGACAAAGGATCAAAAGTTAAATGGTGCAAGAACAAGGCAGCAATCTACAGTCCCATACCATATCCTGAGCTACCTATGTACTCAGTATTGCATCAGAAGTACATCCCTGATGCTACCAGACCCATCCACAACCAGATAATGCAGGAAATCAAGCTGTGTTGTTTAAGCCACTCAACATAGATTCATTTATCACAACAGGACTGTTTTCACAGGACATCTTACTCTTTCAATAAATCAGATTACTACTAATAGTTAGTATATTAATTACTACTAATAGTGCTAGGTTTCTTTTAATATCAAAGTCCTGTGCAGCCTTAATACTTCATTTATCACACACTTCTCAAAAATGTGTTCTAAATTGACACTTACTCATGTCATTACTGGTTTTTGACAGCATCCTTCACCCTGGTATTGAACTACTGCAGACTGACAGTATCCTTCCCTGCTTCACTATCAAGACCTGCCCATCTGCAATTGGACCTCAAGGGTTTTCCAGAAACCAAGAAAAATACTTCTGTGGCCAAACTAGCACCACCCTGGACACAGAGCATCACTGTCGTGTACAACCACATCCTTCAGGGAAGCGATACACAGAGAACATCCTGACATGCATGCATTTGAAAGCCATGCAACCAATAAACCAGGAATTCACATGTTTATTCTGGCTTTTTCTAAATTTTGAACATCTGACTTCAAACGCCCAACAGTCCTTTGAATGGCAGCATGAGATAAACCAAATACAGACAAGAGGAGAAGAAAAAGGTTAGAAAGAAGCCTTTACACATAATTTAGTGAAAGATCACAGTAAGATACAGTGGATTTGAGAATTTCACTTTTCTCTCTCACAACTGCTATCAATATACTGTAACTAATCTTCAGCAGCACCTGCTAACAAGGAGTAGAAGTAGTGAAGAGAGAAGTAACTAAGCTCTTCCTAAAGGGTCCACAAGCTAGTGATGGTATGCAAGAATATTTGCTGTTACTGTATTCAGAAATTATTCTGAAGATTTTTGGGGCCAAACTAACTGTCCAGGAGGCAGAGAAGAAAATTAGGCCCTTGCTATACTGTTACAGACAGGTCTTTCCAAAGTGCAACTTTACACCTTCCATTTTGGGCTGGATCATTTTTTAAGAAGTCACAGATTTCATTCCTTAGTAAAAAAAAAAGGGAGCTAAAATAACTTATTTCAATTTTTTATTTGCCCAAAGCAATTACAATTCATTTACATCTTTGACAAATACCACCCTAGGCCAATCATGCCAGTAAAACATGGTACCACATTTGTGATTTCAAATGAAATACTTCTGCAGGTGAAATGTCGCACTGATGTAACTCTATAGAAAAGGTACAACTATGAGTTCTCTGGAAGTTCACCCAAAGTCCTAACCGTTGAGGGGAAAATCTGAATCTGAAACTAATGAGAATAAATAAAAGAAAGCTGTCAGATGGTATAATTAATTTAAGAACCTAAAAGTGCTTTACAAATATTTGTCATGCCAACAGATAAACATCGTTAGTCCTATTATAGAGATTGAGAGAGTAAGGGGCAGCAAGGGTTTTTTCTTACATCACAAAATGAGTCATTGGCAGTCAAGCAGAGGTGAAGCTGAAAACAGATGGAGAAATGCAGCTCAATTGCTCATTATCATACCCTACAAGCACCTTATTTATTAAGATTTCATCTCACCAAGTCTAAGAACATTGTAAGTTTGACAAGCCAAACTCCACAACATGCCACCTTTGACAAGGAAGGATGCTAAGCCTAGTGCTGCAACTAGATTATGTCAGCAAACATTGGAGCACCATTTCTGGAGCCAGCTTCCCAGAGTTTCTGTTCCCAAAAAAAAGAACTCTGCAAAAAGCTTGAAGAAAAGCCCCTGAATGATCAGGAGGCTGATCACTTTATTTTTACCAATCATTTACTCATCATTTCATTTCTAGTGTTCAAGCACAGTCTCCTATCCTACATGAGGTTGATAGCAATGTCAGGGTAAATATCAAGAAGTAGGGAAAAGCAAAAACTTTCCCAACTGAGTACTATCATGAAGCCACTTTTGAATTTTATTAGTTTCTTTTCAAACAAGAAGGAAAGAAGCAATGAGATTACTACTGTTACAGAATTCCCATCCACTCTCACAGACTAATAGCTCCTCACTGACACAAACAGGCACACATCCTGTACATACCAGACATCTAAATAAAGATTTGCATAGACAACCTCTCACTGAAATCTGGAGGCAGGTGCCTAATACTTTATGTTGCCAGCCAACAGTAGCTTTGGTACACGCAGCAGCTGTAACTAGTATTGTCTGCTCAGAAATTATTATGAAGTTCTCAATCAGTGTCATTACTCCATGTCTTGAGGTTTGCAAGGCAACTGCAGATCTTGCACATAACCCCATACATCCCCAGGAACACTTTGTTTTCCAAGTATCTGGAGAATTAAGATTACACAATACTTGGAACTTCAACCTGCCAGAATAAGTTGTTATAAAACTAGCTGCACACCCAGACATATCACGTTGACAGCAAGCAAGTAAATTACATTCTCCTCAGAAGAAGCCATACGCTCAAACAGGCCTACTAGATCTAGAGCATACTTAACTAGTGCTGCCCAAAAATTTAGTGTTCGGTACATTTTTCCATCTTTGAATAGAGACAGATTAACTGACCTTCCCAACAGATTGCTCCTTTAACATTGGTAGGACACTCAAAATTCATTTGAACAACTCATGGGGGGAAGATTCAGAGACCCACCTGCCAGTAAGCCACTTTCTACCCCTCAATGTTTTCCCTGTGAATGAAAGGTATTCAGTAGCAGACATGTATTGCAGAAATACCAGATACCTAAATAATCACTTCACACGTAATTATAAAAATATGAAGATATTGGTTATGCCTTTTAATAAAACAGAGCACTGTCTACAGCCTATACTGTAATGCACAAAACACCCCAGGGCATGATAAGCCCTTTATTAATGCTTGCAATGAACACTGCAGAATAATTACACGCTGTAGCTGTGGATTTCCAAAATCAAGAGAGCTCTACCAGCAGCCCGTGTTACTCACAAAGTGTTGAGACCTCGGGGGAAGCCGACGTTTGCAGTAAACTAGTGGAACTATTTTCAGCGGAGCATTCAGGTGATGTCAACAACAGCAAGGACGACTTTGAGCCAGATTCCCATTTCTCGTCAGACACGGCCTTAAAAGTTGGAACAAGAGCGTTAAGGCTCCTCATTTATACCCCTGAACCTGCACTTCAGCCCCCGCCAGACACGGGCTCGTAGCTGCGCAGCTGCGGCAGCCCGGAGTTCGCGTGTGGACGGCCGGGGGGCTCCCCCCCGGACCCCACTCCTGGGCCGTAACAAGGGCACAGCTGAAGCGCCCGGGCACCGAGCACGGGTTCTGCAGGGACGGGACCCCGCTGCAGCCCCGCCGCAGCCCGGCCAGCCCCGCGCCCACCAG
>JAVJGJ010000059.1:4799870-4825251 GCA_035590215.1 Microhierax caerulescens
TGTAGGGACCCTGGGCGGGGCTGGGGGCTGCGGGGGGGCGGTGCGGGGCAGGGCCGGCCCCGCGGGCGCGGAGGTGCGGGTGAGGCGGGCGGGGGCCGAGGTGAGGCAGGGGCGGTGGCGGGCGGGACGGGGCAGCTGCTGCGGAGGCTCGGCTGGGCTGCGGGGGTCGGGCCCGGCTGCCTGCGGGTGCGGGTCAGGGAGGAGGCCAGGCTCCCCGCGGCGTCTGGGACGCGGCGAGGGTGAGCGAGGCACGAAGGGAGCCGAGGCGTCCGGGGAGAGGGCAGGCCTCGCTGGGACCGGGCTGGGTGGTAAGAGGCCAGGCTGAGCCGGGATGCTGCCGAGGGGACCGGGGGGAGGACGGGGACGGGGCGCTCCTGGGGGGCTACCGCGGTGTCAGAGAGAGCGGGGAGCTCAGAGGCAGGAACAGGACAAGGTCTCCAGGTAGCAGGAGGGACTGGGGATAAGGGAGGAGGCAGAAGGAGTGCAGGCAAAGTGTGTGTGTGTGCGTGGGGGTTAATCTCCTTTCCCTATTTTCCATGTCTGGGGTGAGAGTTGCTGGCTGCTGGTGGCCACAGCCTGAGGATGTGACTCGAGTGTGCCAAGGAGGCGGGGGGTTGGGTGTCAGGCTATAAAAGGCGGCAGTGACATGCAGCTCTGTGTCCAGCGCTGCTCCGCAGCTGTGAATGTCAGTTCCCACAGTGGCAGGCTCCGCTAAATGTCTGCTGTCCATGTGTCTGTGCATATGAGGACCCACGTTATTCGCTGCGTATCTGTGTCACTGTGGATGGTGATGCTGGGAAGGACAGGCTTACCAAGAAAAGCAGTCTCATTCAGTAAAAAAAGGCAATGGCAGCTCAGAGCCTGTTGCTTTCATTCAGAGCCTGAATTCATTCTTCCGAGATGTATTTCACAAAGGAGCTTGGAGAACGCTCAGTATCTCGGAGTGAAAAAAGAGCTACCTTTTTATGATAGCATAAGGAAAGGCCACATCTGTTAAACCTACTCGGTTATTAGCATGCAGAACCCTTCTCCTTAAAGGCCCAGTCCTGCGGGCTGCCGCAGGAGGTATCACATTGACCATTGAAATTTTGGGGAGGGGGGGGGAGGTCAGTGTTTTGAGTACAGTCCTTCATGGTTACATAATATGGGAACACTAGGATGTAAGAGCTGTAGCTGAGACTAATTAAAATCTTACTTGCAACTGCTAAATAATTGGTTTTATTTTGACACAAAAAGAGTATGTTTTACCATATTTCTTTAGCGCTAAACTAACTTAGCTATTTCCATAGAGAAGTAATCCGTATTCTGTCCTCAGAGGAATTTATTTGGATGATTTTCAATAGGAACTTTGTTAGGCTGTTAAAAATTTCAATTGCTTCTTCCATAGCAACACCAGAATATTGTACTTAACAGAAACAAACCTTTACATCCTGAATTGCAGAAGACAGTCCATGCAGGGCCCTTTTTTACACAGAATTAAAACAAAGGTCCATTTTAACAGTCCAGATCCACTGGCTTTCTGTTTCGTTCTGAATTCTCTGGAGAAAGAGACGCAGAGCATCTGTAATGGAGGGGGTTGCGGTTTGGGTCTGTGTTTTGTGTATTTAATACTGGGCTGCAAGGCAAGGGACTTTCCTTTTCCCAGTTTCTGTCTTCTGTCTTCCTGGATCTGTACAGTAAGTGGTCCAAAATTCAATGTCATACCCTCCACTTACCTACACAGAAAGAATGGAAGGGGCAATGTAAGGAGAACAGCTTCTATCAGTCGCTGTTGAAAGTGAAGGGAGAAGCCAGGCTTAAAAGTAAAAGTGTAATTTGTGCCTGTAGGCATACAAGAGATTTCAAAACTTCATATTGATTCTCTCTCACCCCATACTGGTTTCTTGTCTCCAGCCTGAATGCTGAAACCATGCTTTTCTCCTTTTCTTAATCTTTTTACTTTGTAAATATGGTCACATTCAGAGACCTTAAAGCTTAAGCTTATGTAAACTTAAGTTTACATAAAGCCTAGTCATATTTTTGATAGATGCAATTAAAAAGTATTTAGAAGAGGGGAAACCCTCCGCAGTGTCCCCGAGGAAGTAGCTTTAAGACATATCATTGCAGATTGATGAATTTGTGGCAGAGTGAAAAATGAGGTGTTCTAGTTCTGAGTCTTTTCTTTAGCCACAAGAATTTCCTTCCACCAGATATTTCTGCAATGTTTATGAACCCACGGTAGCTGCACAGCTCTCCTGATTGCTTATAAGGTTAACTGTTTAGGCTCAGGCCATCTGTTAGCGTTGAAGATGTTCATTGTATGTGTTTTGTAAGGCTACTGTCTTTTGACAGCACTCCAAAGTGCTGCAGATATCACAGTCCTAGTAGCACTGGAAATGCTATGAGATCAGTGGGCTTGAAGGTACTCGAATGGAAAATTTGGGACTCCTAATTCTCCTTTACACAAAAAAAGGTTAAAACTTAAAAATGATATAATTGTATTAGTGAGCAAAACCAAAAAATCATTATTAGCTGTATTAGTTTAAAACTAAACTCAGAGGCTTGTTACCTTATGGACATGACATAAGGAAAATAATTTCTTTTGACTTGATGTCATTTGAGCAGATGAACTGCAGTGCTTTATTTGGATGTTTGAAAACTGGCAAGATCTACAAATACACCTTCTGACATGGCATCCCCATCACGTATGCCTGGGAAGCACTGATAGTCATCTGCTCTGACAATTAATTGCAATTGATGTGGAATACAGGTTGGGCTTCAAAAACTATTTTAGTTGTCAATTAATATCTCTAATAGCATGAAGGAGATATTGAAGTATTCATTATGAGTTGTGCATCCTGGTGAGACAGGTCAGGGCTACTACGTGCAGTTCTTGGTTAACTCCTCAGAGCTAGGCTTTTCCGCATATTGCAATGCACATAAATTCCACTCCATAAACCAAGGCAACTGCAATTACAAAAATTTTGTAAGGAGTTGAGTGCTTCTCTGTGGAGAAAGTACTTTTGGCTTTGTTAAGTTTAATTTGTGAATACTTTGAAGGATACCGGTTCTAACCATTGTGACTTCTGTTACTTCAGTCCTTTATGGCTGCTTAGAAAAGTTGAAATATGAAGGACTTTGATATGCATTGGCAACTGGGATTTTATAACATTACTCTTTGCCAAAAGTGAATGAAGCAGGAAATGTGTTGCATCTCACAATAGGTCAAGTTATCTTTCCCATTACAGAATGGGGAAGAGTTTACTGTTTCTCTTAGGCATATTATGATCTCACTCAGTAACCTTGTCTGGGAAGCTGCAGTGATAAATCTACTGGCATTTCTGTGGCAAATTAAAGGAGCTGTCATGTACTCTGCAAAGGAATGTGGGCAGGCAGCGCGTCGTCCAATTCCATTACATATAAGGTAATCTCTTAACTTTCAGAGGAAAGTGCTATAGCAGCCTTGCTATCTAATCAGGTTTGGATGATACTCATTTACATTTCCCTGTCTTTGAACTGGCAGGATTTCAAAAGTTAAATAACAGTCTTACTAGCAGAAGAGCTGCTGTTTGTTCTTCTCATCGGTAACTCTGTGCTTGCAACTGTGTTTTTTTTAAGTATGGTTCTAATATAAAGCAATTTCCTACTAGTATTGCGGTCCATAAAAATCTAAGAGCCCAGAATAATTTAATACAATGACAATTTAAAACCCCAAGTTATTTTAGCTACATGTAAGTTTTTAGCCTGTTTCTTAAAGAAAAGGGACTTCTATAGGTAGCCTGTCTTCTGGTTGTCTCATCACCAGTCAGAACTTTGGAAACTGCTGTCTACCTTCAACCAAATTTAAATGAAAGACATCTCAAGGATGATTAAGTTCCCACTAGTTTGACGAAAACTGGCATTCAGAAGAGAGGAGAGACCCATATGAAAGTGTCTGAGAGGGACAGGGGAGCAGCTGTGTGTACTCTCAGTGGCAGCAGCTGGCAAACTGGTGTACACGTGTACAATCTAGCCAACCAGCATGTGTTGAGCTCCAGATCAGCCATAGCATGTCATATCTGTTTTTTTTCAGGATATGTCATAAGATGGGCAGGGGGAAGTTGGGGTTATTGTGGTGGGGAGAGGAAGGGGGCACAAAGTACAAATCCATAGCAAATTAGGCTTCATAAGTTGCGTAAGTTCTGAACAAGTGGGAGTTTTTAAAACTTACGGAAATATGCAATAAAGCCTCAACCAGATGAGTGTTCTTTATATGCGTTTATAAAGTTCTTGTAAAGCTTTGAATAAATTGTCTTCCCTTCTGATGACCAAAATGCAAATTGCATTATATATGGATATATGCACATTAATGAAAATGCATTAAGGAAATTGCATTTGGCAGCTGTGGAAACTTTGTGCATTAAAGAAGAGAGTGGAGTGAAGGAAACACCATTGAATCCTGTACCTTTGGTTTCCTTTATTGACAAGACTGTACCTCCAAAACATAAAATATTGTTACATTGTCCTAGAGCAGATGTTTATTACTCTTCTATAGGTGGGAAGTATTGTAGGCACGTGTTTCTTGCAGCCGCAGGAGGGTACTATCACTGTCTTGGTGGACAGGAAGAGTAGAGCAGCGTGTTGACTGTGGTTTATTACTTCCTAAATTTATTGTCTGAATCAGCAGAGGTTGGCCGTTGCTGCATTAGGAGGATGAGGTTCTCAGGGAGTTACCAGTCACTATTCTGCTTCAAGGAGTTTCATCTGCTCACTGCTCCAGCCTGGCAGTGTTTCATGCGTGATAATTGGCAAGAGCACAGTAAGTGTTAATACCTTTCAAAGAATTTAAAAAGGATTTCAGAGGCCTTTCAAATGGATTTAAAATTGATAGGATCCCACCGATAATGGATGTTCAACTCCAGTCGTGTGCTGCGGTGACAGGGGCCCCGGCTGAGTGGCGTAACCGCTGAGGAGCCAGTAGATGGTGCCGAGGGATGCTTTTAGGCTAACTCTGCGGGACCTTCTGTGGAGAAGCCCTCATTCTCTGTAACTGAAGCTCAGGAGGCAAAACCAGACGTGAACGAGGTTCTTTGTCCTCCTGGCAGGCACATCCTGCTCTTCTGTTTTGAAACTTGGAAGTGAAGCTTGAGGAGCACAAGAGGACAGATGTGATCTCCACCCCTGGGTGCGAAACATGCACCTAGGCAAAGGATTCCTTCAAGCTTCCCATATTTTTCAGCCCATAGGGCTATGTAATAAATGAACAGGTTCAGTTTGTTGCTGAGCTTTCTTGTTTGGGATCTTTGTACTTTTGGAGTAAACTTGATCACTTAACGTATGGAGGGGGTATTCAGGAAGGATGTGTATGCACAATTATGTGCTAGTTTTCTGCAATTCAAAGTCTATCCCAACAGAAAAAGAGGAAGAAATACAATTATGATGTGCTATGAATTATTTTGAATAGTCTGTACTGCAGCAGGTGGGAGAAGGTCTGCCTGACAGCTAGTGTGTTTAGCATGTTGTCTGATCAGTATTTTAGACCTGACCACTGTGTGCCGTGCGCCTTACTCTGCAGATTTAGCATTGACAGTCACTCAGTTTTTTGTGTTGCTTGAGTTTGATGGTGCAGACAGGGTATCACAGGGGTGTTTGAAAGCTTTTATCCATTTATGTGTAGAGTAATTTTCAGCTCAGCACCAAAGGACTTTTCAAAGTTATAGGCCAACTAAATGCATCAATTTAGACTGTTGTAGCTGCTTTGATTAGACATACCTGAAACTGAAGTTGATGTCCTTACAGGTGTGGGTAGCTATACATTCACGTCCTTACAGATATAACAGTATAGTTTACTCCCATAGCCACCTTTATGCTAATATAGCTGCATCAGAGCTAGAAAATTTTCTGGTTTAGCCTTCTGCAGCCTCTTACAGGTGAAAAGTAGGTTTTCTGATAGTATAGCCTAAGGGGCAAATAATTCAAGTTAAACTGCCAGTAGCACTGCTCCCTAAGCTTAACAATTGGTAGCAGTTGCATCAATCCAAGTAAACGTGTCATGAAAATAAATACATGTTATTTGGTAGTTACTAATTTTATTGCCATAGATTATTACTTTTCTTCTTATGTGATTTTATTCAGTTTTGGATTTCAATGATCCCTTCAGTACTGAAGTTAAGCCAAGAATCCTGCTTATGGGATTGAGAAGAAGTGGGAAGTCTTCCATTCAGAAAGTTGTCTTTCACAAAATGTCGCCTAATGAAACTCTCTTCTTGGAGAGCACAAACAAGATCTGCAGAGAGGATGTTTCCAACAGCTCCTTTGTCAACTTTCAGATATGGGATTTTCCTGGGCAAATTGACTTCTTTGATCCTACATTTGACTATGAGATGATTTTCAGAGGCACTGGAGCACTGATATTTGTTATTGATTCTCAGGTAAAAAAAGGGGCTTTGAACTACCTTTTCCTTTTCTTCCTTCAGCAATAGATAGATGGGTTGGAAAGCATAGATTATTTTTTTTCAGAGCAGATAAACTACTTAACTTACATCAGAAACGCATTAAAAGAAAGTCATTAAAACTTGAAGAGCTGCTTGGTTATTTTTAAACTCTCTTTGCAGTATGTTCAAAAGTTATCTGATTTGCTTTAACATCTCGAGGGTCTTGCTCAGATTCCTAAGCGCTGACAGCATGAGATTGATGCACATGCTGGATGTAGACTCAGGCTTCTACTAGGAAATTTAAAAATTAAACTGTTGTTGAACTGTAGCATTATCTAAAAGTATAAAAGTATGCAAAATTTTCTATGTATATATAATATAGATATATTTATATATGTATATATTTTAGGAAATTTCCTGCAATTGTAGCTTTTCTTTTTCCTTCATTAGGATGATTATATGGAAGCATTAGCTCGGCTGCATCTAACTGTGACCAGAGCCTATAAAGTGAATCCAGATATCAACTTTGAAATCTTTATCCATAAAGTGGATGGTTTATCTGATGATCACAAGATTGAAACACAAAGAGATATTCACCAGAGGGCAAACGATGACCTTGCAGATGCTGGATTGGAGAAGATTCACCTCAGGTGAGAAAAGCTGCTGTGCAGAGAATCCTAAAGAGGAGAGCAGTTTATTTGACAAGTTACTATTTTCTGTTCTCTTGAAGTAGCAGGCAACAAACTTTTGATATATGAAGGAAAAGGATAATCAGAGACATTGCATTTGACCTGAGCCAAACAAAATATTTTATTTCTGATTGCTGTTTTGGAGGGAAAGCTGGAGAGATGTGCTTAAAAACAAGATGACAAATACACCAGAGTCCAACCAGTTTTTGCTGCAGCTGCTCTCTTGAAATAAGTTTCTTGGACAGTGGCAGCAACCAGTAGAGCTCCAGACAGTAGATACTACTGGATATACTACGTATGTAGTATACGCCAACTACATCGCTTTTGCCTTCTTTGATATCTCTCTGCCTCACAGTCCCCTCCCAATCGCTAGTCCTCACTGCTGCAGCCTGCTTGGAGCCACTTGGGGAAGACAGGTGCTGTATCTTTGCGTTATGTCTGCTGATAAAGCAGATTGTTATAGCAAATAATGGAAAATAGTGGACTTCTGTAGACTGGGAACTAGAGGACATCAAGTTGTCATGGCTTTTTTTAGCACTTAAGCCAAGTACAAATATATTAAAAAGAGAGACCTGCTCCATGAACATGCCAGCTCCTTAGAGCTCTTAACTACTTGACTGCATCATTGAATTGACAAATAGGTCCACAGCTTTCAAAAAATAGATCATAACAGATGTACTCAGTAATATTCCTCTCCTGCAATTTGAAAAATATTTTCTTAGGGATACTAAGGTGGGAGTTGCATCATGAAGTTCTACATCAAGGCCTAGTTTGCAGTGTCTAGGGTTTTTTTTTTCTTTGTATGGAGATGAAGTCCTATGCTTCAATCATAACAAATGACTTTTGATCACAAGGGGTAATTGCATAAAATGTAGGCACTTGCTGTTTGACAATATTTCATTTCACTCATACTATAAAAGGTACATCATGTTCACAGTATGTGGCTAAAAGGAAAATGTGGTGACGTTTTTTTCCAGCTTTTATCTGACAAGCATATATGATCATTCTATATTTGAAGCATTTAGCAAAGTGGTACAGAAACTGATTCCGCAGCTCCCAACACTGGAAAACCTGCTTAACATCTTTATTTCAGTAAGTACTTGTTACATACTTTGTCTGTAGATCCGGCTCTGTCCAACATGCATGTTCAGATACTCTGTGCACTGCCTTCTGAGACATTATAAGCAATGTGAACTCTCAGAGGAATTACCAGAACTTGGCTGAAATGTACCCACATGCAGCTTGGCCTCCCCTCCCTGTCTAATTACACAGTGTTGCTGTGCTGCTGAGATACAGTATTTCCTGAATCACATGAAGTGGGTTAGCAGTCATCTGTTTTCTGCTCATACCTTGATCTGAATGTTGCAAATGCTGCATGCGTTTAAGTAGTACTTGAAACTTGTGTAAATGAATTCTTAAAGGAACATCATCTAGTCTGACCTCCTATGTAGAGTTGTCTATAGTGCTTCCTAGAATTAATTCTACATTGTATCGAAGTTTACCCCACTTAAAAAAAATCTCTTCTTAACTTGAAATTTTTAGAGGTAGATTCCACCACAACTTTCACCACTTCTGTAGTTTCTCTGAAGGCCAGTTAGGGAGCTTTGTATATCTAGTGGCTTCTTACTACTGTGTAGGCTCCGCTGTTCCTGTATGTGTGATCTCTCTCCTTTATACTGGTTCCGAGACTCACCTGTTCCCTCGTGGAGTCACTGACACACACTAGTGCACTGTTTAATTTAGTTAAAAGCTCTTGTTTTGGCACAAGACAAGAGATGGGAACATGTGGCCATGAGCAAAGGGGAACACAGTGAGTAGGTTGTGAAAAGGAGGAACTCCCTGTTTTGGTGGTAGTTAAATCAGGTCATAGTAGCTCCTGAAACTGCACCCTTTCTTACAGTATTCTAATTTTGCACCTTTCATCTAGTGTTAGTTTGTCAGGCTTCAATTTCCAAGCAAGGTATTTTGTTGTTCCTTTTTGTGATTTTGATGTAATGGAATATTTAATATCATTCAACAGCCTGTAAAATAAAATTAGACTTCACAGTTTCTCAGTGTAGGGCGTGAAAATGGAGAGAGAGAGAAGTTTCATGTGTTGCTGAAAGGGAAAGCTAGCATTAGAGGAAGGTCTTTCTAAAATGTACTCTCCTACTGTTAAGCAGCAAGTTATGCTGTTTCACAATGAATGGACTGTATACCAGTTACCATCCAGTGTCAAAATCCACTTAGGTCAGAAGAGTAATGACAGAAGTTCAGGAGCAGTCGGATACTGGATATTGAATATGCCACACAGTCTTAAAGAGAAAGCTGTCTGAATGATAGTCCAGCTTGTGCCAGAGTCACCCCAGCGACTCACATTGTGAGTCACATCTCTGTATGGGGTCTCCTCGCTGTTTGGAAGTGCTGAAGAATTTGTACCAAACCACCAGATGAATCAAGCACAAGCTGCTACCTGAGTGACTGATGACAGTTGCTTGTGCACCCAGAACACCCAGGAGGCAGCTCCAATAATATCTAGAATGTCAGATGTAATTTGTAAGAAGAATGAGTCTTTCAAATATATGGGAAGTCCAAAAAAAGACAGACACACACTATTTCCCTTGTTCAGTAGGAGAAAGAGTCCCAAACTGATTCTTAGCTCCAAATAGAGCAAAACTTGGTTTGTTAATGACCTAGGGGAAGGTTTAGCTGTATCACTGTCCTCAGCATGCTTACTGTCTGTTTTTATAAGTGTCTTCTATATGTAGACAGGAGACTCAGAATGACTATTTGCAACCACAAGAAGACTAAACATCATTCTCCAGCATAGAATTAGTTAGCAGGTGCCTCTTTACTTTAGCACTTTAGTGACAACAAATCTTGATGTGGGTTTTGGTCATGCCTTACTTCAGGAAGCCAGTGTGTTGGATATCAAAGTGTGGGTGTATTGGTGTTCTAGTTTGGGTTTTGCAGCAATATTAATGAGGATGTGCTTTCATTTGTGCCATGAAGACTTCCAACATGAAAAGCTGATGACTACAAAAATAGATCTGTGATCACTCTTAAGTTCACAGCAGGTTTTTGCCTACCTTCATAGTGCCACAGTGTGTTAGCTTGTATGTTTGAAGAACCATCAGTGTGTTAATACTGCTTCTACATTCCTTAATGTAACTGCTTGTAAATCATGAAATAACAGTTGGTTTGGCATTCAGAACCCATGTAAACCTTACCTGACTAACTCTTACCAGCATATAGATGGATGACTGGGTTTAAATTACTGTGACCTTACCAAGCAATCAAGTTGTGTGACTTGGGAATGTGGATTTTCATTTTAGGGTTGTTGGGGTTTCTTTGGAGATGTTAAAAAGTATGTTAAAAACAAACAATGAGTTATCATGATAAAAATAAGTTGGTTTGTTTATTTAATGGTTTAAATTTCATAATCTGTAAATTCAAATGTAGTATTTCAAACTAAAATTCATTCAGGACATCTGCAGTTTGCTGCAAGACTCTCTAAGTAATTGTCCAAAATTCATTCCTAACTGTAAGTGACTTGTAAAAGTGACTTTTTAGTGCCAAATTCTGGCTTACTCTTCATACTTTCAAGAAGGAAAAAGATAGGCCTAGTTACCTAACCTAGGAATTGGAGTAATACTGCCAGTTTTATTGAACCTGTTCCATTTAAAGACTAGAAACTGCCTTTTACTTTATCATACCAAGTGCAGTTGAGAAACATGGTTTGAATTTCAACTACCTCATGGTTTTTACCTATCTAAAATAAAATCTCATATATTCATGCAGATTTTTCATAGTGACTCTCTGGGTTCAGATTAGCCATGGAAGAGTCTTACATCACTTCAGAGTGCTTGATAAAGCTTCTAGCATGTTACATCTTTCCAGACTGTAGGGTTGTGTCAGAGATAACTAGTGCTTATTCTGACCCTGCTCTCATTGACATCAGTGGCAGCATCTCATTCAGTTGCATAAGGCAGCTGTTGGCCTTTGTTTCTGTAATAAGGAACCCTCCTGCTGAAGTAACAGAAACAGTTGATTTCTTACTATCATTTTCCCTGACTGAGCATTAAGGATGTAATGTCTCTTTGAGTAGTATTTTTTATTCACTGTTTCCTGATTTGTTTTATGACTTGTAATTATTGTTTGTGATTATTTTTTCCCTTGAGCAATTTCCTCTCAAACATTCTGGCAAATCCTTTACTTTTTTGGTTAAAGTGGTACTAAAAGCTGGGGCAAATAAAATCTTTGAAGTCATGTGAGTACAGTTTATTGGTTATTACTCCCAGCAGTCCATCCTACCCTGTTGCAGAGGTTTCTGTCACCATACAAAGTTCAACAGAAGCAATATCTGCCAGTTTCTCAGTAAGTCCTACCACGATGTATTAATTTCAGTGAAAACGAGCATGGTTTTAATAAAGACACCAAGCTCAGCCCTTACCATCAAGCATAACTGCTGACATGGCAGATGTCTCCAAATAAAAACCTTTTAAACTGTCACTATAAGTACTGCAGGCAGGCCGCAGCAGCTGGAGTTCTGAGATGGAAAAATAACTTCTCATTGTTAAATGTTATTATATTGTCACTGCATCTCAATAATTTAAAGTATGTCCCACCTGTACAGCTGAAATTGTCACTATAGCTCTCTATATAATGCAAAAGTTCATAATTGACTCCTCATGAATGACGCTACAGGGCTTGAGTTCCAAATTCTTTTGTCTAAAGTTACTTATTTTCAAATACGTATTCTGGCAATGAATTATGGCTATATATTTATATGTTATTTACAGGTGAATCTTGTGATAAATCTTATTTTAACAGCATCTGTTGAAGTTTTTGAGGTGCTGTCGTAATTATTGTTTAAAAATTAAAATTACAGAGTTATCACTTGTGGCCAGAATAACCAAAATAAACATGCATACGTTTTTGTTCTTGGTGCTCAAAGAATGTAGACTTACAGAGCTGTGTAGGCTGAAAAGCTCCTGCTCAGTCAGGCTAGTTAGAGCAGGTTGCTTATGGCTAGATCCAGCCCTGCTTTGTGTATCTTCAAGGGTGGAAACTACAAACTCTGAGGTCACCATGTCCCAGTGCTTCGTCACTCTTGTGCTAATTTTTTTTTTCTTGTATCAAGTCAGAATTCCAGCTTGCATCTTTTGCCTCTTGTCCTTCAACAATGGTAGCTCTGAGAAGAGTTTGCTTCTGTCTCCTCTGCACCCCTACCTTAGGTATTTGTAGGTAGCAACGAGCTTTCTTTTCTTCAGGCTGAACAAAGCCAGTTCTTTTGAGACTATCCTTGTACATTGTGTGCTTCAGCCTATGTACCTAAGGTATCCACAGCGTATGCTTTGTTTTAAATTGTTTTTATTAATGACTTACTGAAATGTGCCACTCACAGAGTCTTTTCCACAGTGAAATGCAAGAAATTCACCTCTGTGCTCTTATTATTGATGGATGTTCCCAGTCTCAGCTGTGTACGCAATGGTAGAAGAATTAAGCCTCTTTAAGAAGAAAATGGCCAAAATATTGCTGGACGTTGTTCAATAGCATACCTACCATTAAAATTTTTCTACCTATTTCAAGAAATTTGTAAAGTGTGGGGGGATCACTTTAATCTCTTAATTCTTTGTTAAGTAGTTGACTTAGAAAAGAAAGAAGAAAAAAGGAAAAGTTCTGTAACTACGAAGGAAGCTGAAGCTATTAAAATGTGTCAGGGGCTTTCAGTGTGGCTTTGGTAGCTACAAAACCGCTGTGGCAGCAGTCCCAAACCATATTAAAAAGGGAAGCCCATATATGGAGAAAATTTGGTTTGATGAAGAAAGTTGCTTCTCTTCCTGTATATGTGGATTCTGAAGGACATTTTGTAGCTTGAGCTTTAGCAATACTGGGAAATTGCCCTTTGTGTTCATGCTGGGACAGCTGCTCAGGTGCAATTAATCCCTTGGTATCAGCAAGCAAAGCTACTGTTTTCAGTTAAGCAGTACATATTTTTTCCTCTTCCAGGAAGCAGAGGCTTATGGCAGTTTACTTTATCTACACAAAGAGTATGAGCTAGCATTCCTGGCTACCCTCTGAGAACTGTGAATACAATACATTTCCAGTATGGAGTGAGTCTTAATCAGCTTGGCAGGGTGACGGGAACATAGCTGTCATCACATTAGCAAGCCTCAGCATTATAAACATGGGTTTAACCACCAATGCTACATGAAAACTGAAAGAGCACCATCAAAGTACTGGTCTTTCTCCTGTGATCCTGAAAGAGTTCTAAGGAACCAGACACTAAACCAGCTACAAACCCCAGAGACAATTTCTCGGTTCCCTTGAGAAATTAGTGCCTAAACACTGCTGCGTTCTTTGTCCATGAAATTGTTATTTTTCTTGTTTCTATCTTCTTGCATGTCCAGCTAGAATAATTTTAAATTACAGCTGTCTCTATATGTCCATTGTTCAATCAAGAACCCAAAAGCTTGATCTTGGAAGACTTTTTTCCCCTGAAAATAAATGTAATCTCTCCAGATGTTTTCCAGAGAGGGGAAGTATGGGAGTGTAACTTGGCATCATGTCTGCTCAGAGGCAGAGTGTGTCAGAGGGTCTGTAATCGTCAAGGTTTGCTACAAGTATGACAGTGCTGTAGGTACAGTTCTTCCAAAATGAGCTTGATTGCAGTTTAACTTCCACTTCTTCAGCCTAGCTTTTTATGTAACAGGCAAGTAGGGGAACAAAAAAGCTTGTTATTAATTTGAAGACATGGCTTCCATTTTATTTTTTTTTCTTCTTTTCTTAAATAGAATTCTGGGATCGAAAAAGCATTTTTATTTGATGTAGTCAGTAAGATCTATATTGCAACGGACAGTACTCCAGTGGATATGCAAACTTACGAGCTCTGCTGTGATATGATAGATGTTGTCATTGACATTTCTTGTATATATGGGTAAGTAAATTGTTTTTCATAAAACTGTGTACCTGGAATCTGAATAGTTTTCAAAATTGGAATGATGTCAGTATAAACAATAAAGAGAACGTGTAATTTGTCAGGACAGGTAAGGAGGAAACGGCAGGCCTCTGAGGTACAGATCCTCTGCTAGCAACGAGCACTGTTTCCAGCCTAGTCTCTTTTGTGAACGCCTTTTCTAATAAGTTTATTTGGAGGAAGGAGTGGGAAGTAACCAACCTAGAATAAAAGGAAACATTAACAACATTTTTTTGTTCCCCAGGGACAAATTTTAACAGAAGGATGCCTCACATTTTTTTTAAAAAAAAAGCAGGACCATATTTAGTTTTGTTTACTTTAATAGCTAGTGGCCTCTACTGGCCTCAGTGAGCTGCTTCACACTTGCTTCATTCAGTTCTTCATTGTCTGTCCTCTTTTTTCCTACATGACCTTAGTGGGGTTTTTTTTCAGTTTCTCCTCCTTATACATGGGCAGCTAGAGATCTCCTGTGGTAGCACATAAATCTACTTGCAAGTTACGTTTTAAATGCCTTGTCTCTTGGCTAAATGTAATGCCAGCTATTCCTGGGAAAGACAGGGGCACATTAAGAATTAGTGCCTTAAAAAGACTTGGAGGCTAAATCACAGCATGCTTAGAGTGTGGTAGTCTTAGGTAGCCTTCCATTTTTACCCACCAACAGACGTATTGCACTGTTGGAGAAGGTGTTAGGGAGAATCTTGGTACAGGTGTGCAGTAAACATTAGAACTTTGAAAGGAAAATGTTGAATATCTTTCTAAAGATTCTGAGGTTTGTATATTCTACTGCGTTCCAGATTTTGGAGTCAGTCACTTCAGTAACTGTAGAAGAACTTGTGTTTTACAGAAGTGCACAATGAAGGATGCTGATTCTGTGGCATTTTTTTTGTACAGAGAAAGATGCTGCTGCATAGTTCAAAAGACTTATTACGTGTGTTTGTTACCTGTACAACACCACTTGTGGAACACTCTATTCACAAAATGTCACACTGCCACTGTCTTTGTGTAACCACTTAGCGTTTATCACCAGAAATATGGTTGCCATATTTTAGCTATAGGCTAAAGGCATGATACTACAGTTAATTTCTTGTGCTCTCTTCCTGGAGCGTCTGTGGAACTTGCTACCTTAATATATTATTGATACTAATTTTTATGGGAGGTTGGTGATAACTACCCATTTAATAAGATCTGTGTGTGCATTCAGGTATGAGGGCAAAATTGCAAGGTACAAAACTAATACAGTGATCATCATGACACATCATCTGTGAAGGAGAAATGTCTTCATGATGGGGTGTTGCAAAAGCCAACATCTCATGAGGCCTCATGATGGCTTAAACTGTCAGTCAGCTGCCACTGCTCAAGCAAGTTTACTGGATTTGGAATTATCAGTACAGACTTACTGGTTCACATGTTTTAGATAAAGTCATAATACAGTGCTTGATTAAAAGAAAATACAGCCTTGTGCTAAAAGGTTGGTAACTAACAGAGGAAAAAGTAAGGCTTCAGTTCAGGTACTTTGCAGTCAAACAATCTGATTTCTAGCCCCAAATCTTAAGATTTCATATGTTATTAGATAAAAAATATAATTTCTATGTTGTCTTAGTTTACATGAAGTGTAGTTTGAGGAAAAGTCTCTCTGAAAGGCTAAAATAAATTTCATAAAATTTGAGATTATCTGGTGAAAGAACCAATTGGGGGAGTACTTTTGGTTAGCTTGTCTGGTGGCTTATCTTTCCTTCTTTGTTTGAATATTACCCTTTAGGCTTAAAGATGATGGCACTGGAACTCCTTATGACAAAGAATCAATGGCAATCATAAAACTGAACAATACAACTGTCCTCTATTTAAAAGAGGTGACAAAATTCCTTGCTCTTGTTTGTTTTGTCAGAGAAGAAAGCTTTGAGAGAAAAGGTATTTTCCCCTTTTCTAGTATTGCGTTACTTTTCCCTTGTATTAGTGGGTTAATGAATAACTGTGATTGCCATTAGCTGATAACGGTCTCTTAGGTGTATCACAAATATTAAAGGTAAGTACAGCTTGATAGAGCTTACGTAACGTGTTTAAAGCATGAAGTATTTGTGCTGGCATTAAGATAAAATGAAATCATAAATGTATTTGACAACTTTCTGATATGAAAGCATATGAAAGTTTACATCCAGAGCAGTAAAGCTTCCATCTGCAACAGTAGAATGTGTCAGTTTATCTTGGCTGACATTGATTTGTGCCTTTTGGCGCCAGCATATGCATTTGGAACAGCTTGTGTGCCATAACCACAGGAAAATTATTGGAACTGGCTGATAGAAATATGTTCTTGCTTTTCTCATTTTTGAAAGGAGGCTTTTGAAAAGCTGCATATTTGGGACCTAGGTGGCTTTCATATTTTGCAGTTTTAAAGTGCATAAAAATTCTTGGTTATCTTTCTGACCCTGATCAAGGTCAATACTGAAAGCTTAGTTCATAATTGCTCTCCTTGCTGGCATGATGTTCACTGAGTTACTTGTCTTAGTGAAATGCTGAGACCAGAACTGAGCAGTGGAAGAGTGAGCCATCATCTGGGCTAGTGTACCCGTCTTGTGATACTAATTCACCAGCCAGCGTTGGTGTGTTTGTGAATGCAGTACTCTTACCTTGTCTGTTGGGCTGTTTGACAGGCTATTTAGCGTTTATTTTATAGAACCTCAACTGGTCAGATTTCTCTTTCATACCCATACCACCTTTATTATCTATGCATGTTTGATGTGGTCACTTTATTTTTCTGCTGTAAGCATGTAGAGTGTTACTTCTACATACTTACAACAACACTGTTTCAGAAAAGACACCATATTGAGTAAACACCTCTTAGGGTTTGTCCACAACTGTTGTCAAGTTGTTGTGTCTACATGGTTTGGGACGCTTTGTGCTGTAGCCTGTACTCTTCAACAGTACAACTCTGGTATTACAATGCAGATCAGCTTTTGGTGCCTGGAGACTTCCACATAATATTTCATCTGAAGTATAGGGAGAGAGAAAAAAAAATTCCTGGAAAAAAATTAAAGTGTAACATGGTGAATTTAAACCCCTTGAAATATATACCATGTCCTCTTAGCAAAATTGAAATGGAAAACAGCAGTATTTGAGTTTAGAAATCATGGCGTTAACCTGGAATGAGGTCATACGTGCAGTACCAAAATTCTAAAATTATATTCCAGTATTATACAACTGTAGCACCCAGTGTCTTCCAATTGACTACCAATATGGCTTTACAGCTTTTCTGTGGGATCACATTCAGCCCACTCACATGGTAATATTTTCTGCCTATTATGTATATATGTAATCTAACAGCATGTCTATTGTGTTATTTTTCAGTTACAATGTAAGATGAACTATAGCTGGCTCTTATTTGGTGATATTTCTATAAAGTATCTTTTTCAAAACGTATGCATTGTCAAAAAATAAAAATTCTTTAATTACTAGATGCTACTTATTTTTATCACAGTTATTCTGTAAGGCAAATTTACAAAATGACACAATATCTTCTGAAGTACTTTTTCCTGCAGTGTGATGAGCACTTCTTCAAAGCTCTTTATTAAGTTAAAGCTTTATCTGCCAGTGAACTTCTATTTGTTTTCTCTTAAGACTAGAAAGTATGTTTAGTATCAGACGTAGTATGAAGCTATAGTGCTCAATGAATTATGTGTATTAATTAAACGTGCTTTTGCTTAGCACAGAAGAAACTCCCTGGAAAATGCACTGATTATGACCTCCAGAGAGAGTGTGGTAATTTCACTACATGTAGAATATAAACAGTTTTTTCATTACTCAATGTATATAAATGTTTGTATTAATATGGAAAATGTTTCTGTCTCTGTAGGATTAATAGACTACAATTTCCATTGTTTTCGAAAAGCCATACAAGAAGTATTTGAAGTAAGAATGAAAGTAGTAAGATCTCGAAAACATCAAAGCCACATGCAAAAAAATAAAAGACCCACTCCCAATGGGACACCAAGAATGCCACTGTAACTGAGGTTTTCTGGCAATGTGGCAAGCAAAGTTTGCCTGAAGTTGATGTGACTTCTGCATCTCATTGCACTGAGTGAAGAGAAAAACAAACAGGACTGATGTATTATATGAATTTTCCCTGAATGTTCAGAAAGCACTGTTTAAATATTTTTATCCAATCTTTTTTTCATATAGTGAGCACTTTGAGCAAAATGTTGTATATATAAGCATTGAGGTGAACACTTGTAAGAATTTTCTTAATATATGCTGTAAACCTTTTTCATGCCATATTAAGAAAAAACAGCTGTGACAGAAATACTGGGTACATAATTTGCACTTTTTCATGTTTTACTTGTGGAGGTGGACTTTGATAAACTTAGTTTTTATGGTGATTTTGATGCATGGTGTCAGGTAAAATGTATGCTGTAGTTTATTTACCTGCTACAATCAAATTGGTTAGTAAACAATTAAGAAAACTTGGTACAATGCCTTTTAAAATTTGTGACAGCTAATACCTAACATTCATACAGATCTAATTTCATATATTTTTCAATTTGTAAACTGAAGAATAATTTTGAAGTATTTCAGCAATAAGCACCTTTCCAGGGATCATAACTGGTAGGTAAATATTAGCTTTTATAAAACAGGCTTTTGGCCAGATTTCATCTGGAGTTCTCCATAACACTGGTTGTGCCCTCTGTTGGGTCTGTTTTTATTATTTACCTCAGCATATACTACTAAAATACCTTTCTATAAAGATAATTGTTTTGTAAAATGGCTCTATGTTGCACTGGTATTTTTATAAGGCTTCAGAGGAGGGTGTTGTATCTGAAAGTTTGAATTGCTAAGTTTGATTTGAGAGCCTGCACGTCTACAGTTGGCACGGTGAAGAATGTGTTACGTATTTCCACCCTGGTGTCTGATGTACTGATAGAAAGGCCTGAAGGTGTGAGCAGTGTGTTCTGGTTCCCTCTAACAGGGGTACCTCTGTGATTGAAATCAAAAAGAGGCCATTAAAATGAGGACTGGGCAACCTTACCTGCTGTAGTAATCAGCGTATATCAGTACTTTTTATTTTAATATTGATCATGGGCCGACTTACTACATGAGCAGCCAGGACAGCAGAGCACTCTCAAACCTAAAAAGAAGTAAAGCTTATTTTCTGAGTTCTGTATCCACTGGTTTTGTTCAATTAATGATACAAACTTACAATTCCTAGTCCAAAGAGCAACTCTTTTTTTTTCTCCAGTCCTGCCACAAGCCAATTACGTGCACAGTCCAGCAGTGTTGTTGGTAGCTATTGTGAGAGGGAAGAGCATGAGCTGAATGAGAGGCAGTTTGCCATACACCAGAAACGGGTAAGGGGAGCTGGTACCTCATTCATTCATAACTAATCTACCCCTAGTGAGATAGTTCTGGAGACAGATGGGAAATTGAAATTTGAAAGTTTTCTCTTAGCCAAGGTAAGGCATAATGCTGCATATCTATCAGTGAGTTAAGAGCCCCCAGTGTTGAATAAGGAGGGGTTTAACCTGTGGTTAGCAAGTCTAAATTCAGTTGTGGTTTCAATGCAAATGCAAATTTTCTGTATTTCAAATCTCTTTTTTCTTTTAGATTTTATTGAGATCTAGGTTTTACTTTAAAGGGTGAAATACCCCATATGCTACAAGAGCCATGTCTGACAAGGCAGTGTTGAGATATCATTTTTAAAATTAGAAATTGTGCAAGAAGTAATCACTTTCCAAATAGTGCAGTATTTTGGAAATCTGTGATCTGTCAGTCTCCATTTTGATATATCATTGGAGTTGCCTACACACAGTAGGGACAATTATTGAACAAGCCATGTCTCTTTAAAAACACTGGTTTAGAATAAACCTAAATCAATTTAGCATCCCATAGACACTTTAAAGTCAGGAGCTGTGTAACTGTAAAACATTGGTTCCAGCAACTTGCTGTAGTTGAGGAAATCTTTGTAAGCAATTAAATAGGCAGAAGCCTGGAGTATTTTATGGATTCTTTGAAGAGTTAAAATGCATCCTTAAGCATGCACTGGAACATAGCTATTAAAATGTTACAGTGCTGGAATGTCTTTCTAAAATTCTGTAATTACAGACATGCTGTGCATTAGCGTGGAAGTGTGATCGACAGGAACAAACTATTCTGATAAAGTATAATTCAAATGGATCATTTTAAGCCTCATGTTTTGTGATGGAACAATTATTTTTTTCTCATTAAAACAAAAATTCTGGGTTTTCTTGCATGTGAAATTGCACTCCTGTGATAAAGTTTTATACTAAGGGAGTTAATTCTGTGAAAGTACTGCAATGATTTTTAAAATAAATTTTAAAGAACCTAAAAACTCCAGCCATTTTTATATGCATCATCAGATTAAGTTGAAGAATTAAAGAAAATAACCCTAAACAGGTCATCATATACAGTAGCAACTGTTTGCTTTAATGACATGTTTACTGTCCCCATCATTTGCAATAGTCATTGCAGTATATTTTTTCTTAAATTGAACATAGAGCTTTTTCTATTTTTGTACAGAATTATGTGCACAATGTTATTACATAGTGATCTTTGTTGCCGCAGCTTTATCTCTGTCCTGTTTGATGGGGAAATCGGATCATTAACACCAAAATTTTTTGTTCAGATTCTAAGTATTTATTGATAGCCACATATGAATTTACTCAATTACCAACAAACACCTCAACTTCACTCACTTCAGCTGTGTAGAAAATGAGAAATAAGCTTGGTTGGGAAACTCCTTTGGGCTCCTCTGATATGGTGCATATGGTTGACATCCCACTTGATTTCCCACTGTATTAATATCTGCACATTAGGTCATGCACATCTCTTCTAATGGCTACATTTTAAAAAGAATCTAACAGACTGTTTCTTTTCATTTGCTTTTGCCTTGGTATCTTCCGCATTACCTTTCTCATTTTGCCGTCTCTGTATAGGTGTTTTGTCATGAACAGGTCAGATACCCAGTTTCCTTGGTTCCTGCCAGCCTATTGTCTCTTTGGCTTATAGGCATTACAAGCTATAGGCTAGGTCTTGGGGGGAAAAAAGTTACTGAAAAAATACTAAGTACAAAAATGCTAAATTGTATAAAATCCATTACATGCTACAAACATCCTTAAAAAATTATTCAACATATTTATGCTGTAGCATGGTATGTATGCACACCATAAAATACATGTTCATATTCAAGTTACAGTTCATGCTGGCAGTCAGATTCTAAACATTTCTTAATCATCTCTAGAACATTTTACAAGATAACATTCATACGGATAAATACGTCCAGGGAAAAAAATAGATCTAATGCAGCAGTCTGTCATAATGTCTCTTGGACTAAACTAACTTTTTTAATAAGGTAAAAGATTTTCAGGAGACTGTCAGAGGATATAATCCACTGAATCTTTTCCTTAATAATACCAGAAGCCACGATGAGAAGGAATGATTATTTATTGCAGAATTGCTGAGTACCAGAAGGTAGAGAAAAACTACTGATATTCTTTCTTAAAACAAACAAACAAAAACCCCCACCCACACACAAAAAAAAGCCCCAAACAAAACACCAAACCAGTAACTAAACATGCATTAGCTTAAATAGTGAAGGGTTGGGATTAATCACCTCACAAATGAGTGCAAACATGAGAGACAAAAAAACCACAGAGTGGCATAGTGTGCAGGCCAGAACATTTGATGGTCCACTTGAAGCTGCTTTCTTTCACAAAATGCAGGCCAAGAAAAGATGATGCGCTTACCACAACAGGATGCATGCATGTAAGTTGAACCATGTGGAAGTGGTCTGGGTGAGATCAGTAGCACCATATGGTCCTCAAAGGCCCATGTAGTAGGACAGTATTGGCTGACTTCACTGCTACAGCAGGGTTTACCCTTCTTATATAGTTTTTTTTCCCCGCTCAGTGTGAACTAAAAGCCATTCTGGACTCTGCTGAAGTAAAGGATGGTGTCAGTACAAATGTAAGTATAAGCCAGGCATGAACGTGTTCACACTGGAAATCAGAAATGGATTTCTAAAGCAAGAGAGCAGCAATGTTGTGGAGCCTCTGCTGAGTGCAGGGAGAGCAAATAGCCCAACTGTCCAAGAGGAACCACAGCTTGTCTATAAAAAGTTGTATGAGTTGTGGTGAGCAATGTCAGTTCCTGGAGATTGCTAGCATCAGGGAATGCTATGGTCTTAGCTCATGTTCTCACCAACACTCTTGAGTTTCTGACCCAGATGAACTCATGTTTGCATTTAGGTGTTTATATGTCAGGCAGGTGTCTGCTCAGCCAGTACCAATCCATTCATCGCTGCGAGTTTACACTCTTGGTCCTAATAGAGCTGCCTCCTTGCTCCTTCCCATACAGACCCCGAGTCTTGTACCTAGTGTGTGCTGCCTTGATAAATACTGCCCATGTCCTTCCTCAGCTTTCTGTTACTCCACATAAAACAACCATCCAACAGTTGGGGAGCCAGTAATGCTTTCAGATTCCTTCACACCCAGTCCTGCAAGTACCTTTCTGCACCTGGAGTTCCTTTAATGCTGCTGGTAAAACTGCCTAATGGGATGGGGTGGTGGATATCCTTGGCAATAAAGTTAAAATCTTTAACCAGAAGTTCTGGGGTTTCCAGAAGCCTCACTACCCATTGTGCAGTGGTATCATTCCACGGACCTGACACCTGTGATACAATTCCTACATGTTCTGAGGTTAAGTCAACTATTGATTGCATTTTCTTATTGTTCATGTGCATCCTTACCAGTCTGGGGACTAGTTTGATAATGGCCAGAGCCATCTGAGCCATGGGAAACAATCTATTTCAACTGCTTTCGCAAAGCAGTATACAGAGAGGAGAGGGGAGTGTTTTCTAGGAAATCCAGTAGAGCCAACTCAAAAGGTCCCAGGGGCCAACATCTTTGTCTCTATAATCTACACAGAGGGGGGGAACCATATTCTGCTTTTCTGCAGTGCCCTTTTCAAAGACTGAGTGGTGAGCCAAATGATCTGATCCAAAAATTGCTTCTCTTTCAATACTCCCTTTGCAGCTGCTTGACCTCCTTTTGACTGCCATTACGCCATTCATTGTGCTGTCTGCTCTCACATCCTAAATGCTGAATGCAAGCTCTGCAGCAGAGGCACACGAATCAACTCACTCCTGCCAGTGCTGTTCCCCTTGCTCAGCACTGTTTCCAGTCCTGTTCCTTCAGCAGTTTCATTTCATATTTCAGTCCCACATTTTCTATCTATAAAGCAGCAGTTGTCATTCCAAGTTCTGCAATTCTTCATAAAGCCCGTTATGCAGAAGCTTGAGTATTGGTTTTAAATTGAGTGTTCTCTTGACGGATTTTAGATGCCCTTCCAGCTTTTCTCAGTGCACCCTTTCCCATGAAAGCTTCCTGCTCCCATGAACTGACTGCATCCTAAAAGTTCTTCAGGAAGGAAGATGTTCATTCGCTTCTCTCCCATCTTTATATTGCTACCATTAGTAGTCCCCATAAAATTCAAGCTTTAAGTTTCTGATTTGAATACTTACGACAACACCAGATTGCACAATTGTTTTCAGCTTTTGTTATTTCTCTCTCAGAATAACAAAATTCCTCTGCAGCCTGCATCCCCTGCCAGTCTGCATCTCTGTGAGTCACTTTGCTAGACACCTTTCACCACCTGCAAAAAAGCCTGCAAGCAGGTACACACGATTTAGGACTGTAAAGTAACTCATTGGTTAATACAGGTAGCTATGACTAGTAGGCTACTAAGTGTTAACATGCTCACATCCCTCTGCGAGACACCGGATGAGTCTTGGCTGGCCGGTGTCACCAAACTGCCATCTTCTGACTCTGCTTTTTCCTTCCAGCATTTTATACCTTCGCACATCGGTCTGTTTCTCTTGGACTGCATCTCAACAACCCTACCTCCATCTCTAGTTTTGCCTTATCTTGCCTGGCTTTGCTGTGCAGCCCTTCCTCATGGTGTAGTGATCCCTTGAGTGTGCTGAACCCAGGCTGTGGGGCTGGGCTGTGGAGCTCAAGCAGCTGAAACTGCAGAGGAAGGTGACTTGCTGCTAGGCAGTGGAGGTTGGGTTAATACAGTTGGCTGGAGCCCAGAGAGCAATGCAGTTTGCCAGGGGGTGGATACAGTGGTCAGCAGAGCCACTCTCTGGGCTCCCCTGACCTGTGATTAGGGGCTTAGTCCAGTTGTCCCCAGGGGTCCCTTGTGTCATTAAAGGTGCTCTAGGCACTCCACATGCCCTTCACCTACTGCTTTGTTCAGAATGGCACCAGTATCCCGTATCATACCCTTCTGCTCCATATGGGTATCTGGCATACCTTAGGATACCTCATATGGCATCAGATGCTTCTATGTGTGCAGTTGAATCAAGCCCTAGTTTTCCACCAACCATCTGAGAAACTCCTGGGTGTCCCAGGTATCTGCAGGAGGCTGGTGGAGACACCTGATAACTCAGTATGTCTTGGTTAATGACACAGTAATCTGTAATCATCCTCACACCGATTGTAAAACACTTTGAGGAGCTTTAAATTAAAAGCCTGCTATAAATCCTTTATTCCAGTTGCTGAGTCAGTAGGAGCTGTATGCAAGCACCTGTATGCAAGCAGGTACACACAAGTTCACATTAAAGTTGTGAGTAATGCTTTTGGAATGGATGGGGTGGAAAGACTGCTTGATGGCAGTCCCACAGATGTAATCCTGACCGCTTTCCCTCTGGCTGCTGTGTAATTGTGAAGATGGTGCTGCCTTCCCAGAAGGAAGCTTATGGGAGTAAGTTAAAGTGAAGGGGCATGAGGAGCAACTCACATAAGGAAAAAGTGACATGAAGAAAATCTGGGGCCTGAAGCTCTGGAGAGGGAGGATCATGAAAAACTGGCTGCATGAGTCAAACAAAGGCTATGGTGGCACAGGAGCAATATAATTTTTAATGAGGAATTCACAACTACTCGGCAACCATCTAGTGCTCTCTGCAGTTTGCACGGTAAAGAATATGCATCAGAGAAAGTTTCTGCCATTATCTGTAGTTGCTAAAACAGAGTAACTACATCAAGGAACCAGAGTCATGAACAGCAGCTTCAGCTTTGACTTGTGCCTTTCTTTGCATGTTTCTTCTGAACCAAAAACCATCTGAATTATTACAACAATGAAGCCAGAAGGGTGTGAGTCAAGTGACTGGCGTGACTCTTCCCATTCTTCAGGGGGGGAAAAAAAGGGTGATAAATATGGGGTGATAAATATGTGCCTTTATTTTAACTTCACATAGTGTGGTCTACTGCAAGATGCTCCAGAAACTGCTCTGATGTTCCAGATCAGGCACTTGCTTGCTTGGGCAGTTACAGCAA
>JAVJGJ010000059.1:4839351-4876501 GCA_035590215.1 Microhierax caerulescens
TCTCCAGGAAAGCTGGGCACCATCTGCATTACTTGGGAAGACAAACACTGTAACTCCAAATGTCTTCCCCTTCCTTCTTCCCCCAGCTTTATGTACTAAGCATGACATTGTATGGTATGGAGTATCCCTTTGGCTAGTTTGTGTCAGCTGTCCTGACTCTGTCCCCTCCCAATTTCTTGTGTCCATCCAGATTTCTTGCTGGCAGGGCGTAGGGAACTGAAGAGTTCTTGGCTTAGTATAAACTTTACTTAGTAACAACTGAAAACATTAGTATGTTATCAATGTTATTTTCACACCAAATTCAAAACACAGCACAAACCCAGCTACTAAGAAGAAAGTTAACTCAATCTCAGCTGAAACCAGGACAGTTGGAAGGGACCTTTAAAGCTTATCTAGTCCAACCTTCCTGCCATGGGCAGGGACACCTTCCACTAGACCAGGTTGCTCTGAGTCCTGTCCAACCTGCCTGTGAACACTTCCAGGGATGGGGCATCCACAGCTTCTATGGGAATCCTGTTCCGGTGTTTTACCATGCTCATCGTAAGGAATTTCTTCTTTATGTCCAATGTAAACTACTCTTTCAGTTAAAAAAAAAAATTGCCCCTTGTCCTATTACTACAGACTGCAGTAAAAAGCCTGTCTTGGTCTGTTTTATAAGCCCATTGTAAGTATTGGAAGGCCACAATAGGTCTCCTCAGAACCTTCTCTTCTTCAGGCTGAACAGCCCCAACTCTCAGCCCTTCTTCATAATGTGCTGCTTTTTCTCAGCCTTTCTTCATAAAACTGTGCTGCTTTTTCTTAAAGTAACCTGGGTTGCTTAATACTGAAAACTTGCTATAAGCAAATTATCACTATGGTACACAAAAGTGAAGTTATATGTTTTGCTGTATTTTATGCTCTAAGAGTGGAACAAATTTTCATATTCTTTCAGTGTATTTTATGCCGGCTTCTTAAAATATCTATAGTCTGGCTCCTTAATAGTAAAATAATGCTATGAAAAAATACATACAGCATCACTGTCGCTGTTAATTAAATAAAAAAAATATGTTAAACACCCATGCTTTAATTTGCTTCTGTTTCAAATTCTACTTAACAGGAGCCCACTTGCTTGCTTTCCCCACCTGGCTGCTGTCTCTGTTCCTTCTCAGTACAAACCTGTGGTTTCTCTGTTTCTGCATGCCATCTGCTGGCACCCAGCACCCAGGGTACAGCCATGGAGCTGAAGCTGTAAAAGGCTGTTCCTTTGGGGACAAATCCAAGGTGCAATGTGCACTACCAGTGATCCCACTCCCAGTTTTAGGCTGGTACGCTAGGTACAGACCTTTCTCTGAGTGTCGGCAGACTTATGTAGAATGGTCTTGAATTTTTTTTTCCTCTCTAATAGTTAGTTTTCCCTCAGTTAATATGAGTAATCGCATGTAATACTGATAAAGATCTGTCAGTCCATCATCTGGGAAATCCTGGTAATAGAGTTGTCTGCCTTGTCCATGACTATTCTGTCTTCATTAGGTTTCGTTATATATGCTCTCAGTTTTGTTATGGTTACCCTTCTGCTTTGTGGGGTGTTTGTTCCTGAATTAGCTCATCCTGGTGCATGCCACTCTTCTGAAGGCAAGAATCCAGGCTTGTTGGCTATGAAGCAGTGCTGGGTCTGAAGATTTTTCTGGTCCAGGCTGGTTTTCTTATTATTCCTCGTTAATGAACTGGTAACCTTAATGCAGATGAAACAGACAAACTTTTTCAGCAGAGCCGGGACGCTGACACCTTCCCCTGGCAGCAGCAGAATTGGGACAACAGGCAACAGCAAATTTCCACAGTCTGTTTGCTTTTTCCATTGTAAGAAGTGACATTCTCAAACTTTGAGGTGCTGTTTATAGCTGTCAAGAAGTGTGAAGGAGGAAAAGAACTTTTCACAGTAGATTGAAATCAAAATTCCTCTGCAGGAAGGTTAGAGTAGCTTCCCTCACAGCGTCATGAAAGTGAGTAAAGCCCTGGAGTCTGAGTTCTATACAGCCTACAGTCAGGTGGTGATGTCAGGCTTTGTAAATCAAGGAACTGCTGTTCACTTTCACCATGTCTTTATGTTTACATGTAAGGGGATTTGGGTAGAGTTTCTCCTTTAGATAATTACATGAGTGGGAGGGACTTCTGTGGTTTGAACTGAATGTCGAGGAGGATTATGGGATCCTGCTCCTATGTAATTACTTAAAGAGGTAACTGGTATTTGAACTTTTTCCGGTAAGGAGGGAGTAAGAACTTCCTACCTAACCTTATTAATGAGATGGCATTCTTGAATTTCTTGTCTGTAGTTCTTACTTCTTATGTTTAGGTCTGCTCTTTGGTTTGGCTGAGTTCGTTGTTAGGCATTTATGCATGATGCACATGAGGGCATCTGACAGGACAAGTGGTGTATCAGAACTTACTGGAGGGGAAGGAAAAGGGAGGTGTAGAAAATACAGGTGGTGCTGGTGGTTCCAAAGTAGACAATTGGAGAGGGTAACTAATGACTATCCTGAATTTAAGATAGGAGAATACCTGTGTGTCTACACTCAGTAGTAGGTTCAAACTACAAAGGCCCCAGGTGAATTTTTCTGGCTGGGCATATGTATTTTCAAATCTAGTCTAAAACTTTATCTTCTTGTATTACTGCTATGTTGATTTCTCCCAAACTTTACTGTGATCTTTGGAGTAGTTAAGGGAGTAGTCATGTAACAGTTGTGGGAGGTGTCAGGATAAAGCTTTTCAGCAGCTGTTAAAAGATGCACGTGATGTCCTTTATGATAAAAGTGTTGAGGTCATAAGTCTTGTATGTCTTGTATTTAAAGTCTGAAACTGTTAATGGCATCTACGTTTTTCCTTGTGTTTGGTGCAATTATTAATGTAAAACTACTTTAGTGCCATTGTTCAGTATTGAGAAAGTCTGTTTTTATTTTTCATAACTTTGTGCTTATATAAATCATTTAAGGTTTATTCAGCATGAGTAATTTATATTGTGTCTTGGATTATTAACTCCAGTGCACAAGCTGGGATGTGCTGAAAAAACATCTGAACAGCTGAAAGGAGCTGTTCAAGAAATATTTATCTATTTTTGTATGCGGTGTATTAATTTTTTTCTTTATTTTCATGTCTTACACTTTCTCTTTTTCAGCTGTCAAACGTTTAATGAAAGAGGCTGCAGAACTGAAGGATCCTACAGATCATTATCACGCCCAGCCTTTGGAGGTTTGTTTCTCTGTATGTTTGCGAGAACTTGTAATTAGGCTGTGTTATATATACCCTGTATATATACACACTCTCTTAAGTTCTCTATAGGCATATATATTTAAAATGTACCTATTTAGATGCTAGAAGAATATTTAAAATCGATTCAGTTCTTTTTTTCCTTTGATGGAAATCAACAGTAGAATTCCACTTTAATGTTATTGTAGTTCCAGGTTGTTAGTGAAAGTACATTAATACCTGTTTTACATTGTATTGGAGTAATTTTGTTGCACAGGTATAGTATGTTTATTCCCCCAGTCCTGTTTCCAGCTGAAACTAAGACAACACCCAAACCTGACATCTGGCTCAGTTGCTGAGTTGTTCAATAAAATTCTTAAGCTTAGGTGGTCTGTGAGGGTTCACTGCTTTGCATACAAACCTGTGAAAAATTAAATGGGTGCAATTCTGGGTGCATTGTAAAAGAGAATGCTTAGATTTCGCTTAAATAGTAGCTTCTTGAGGTCTTCTAAATGCCCAGTTAAGTTTTTGGGTTAATATGGCAGTGAAGTTCTGGTGGTTAGAAGCTTAAACAGAAACACCTTCTGATTTCACTGGAATAGTAAAAAAGGCAATGTTCTGTGGTATTCAGTTCGGGGGGTTGATTTAGCTGTTCACAGGAATATGTAGAGCACCTAACATACAGAAAATAGTGTGTTCCTAGGTACTATGAAATACATGTTATTACCAACTAGTTGTCATCTGTACCTTGTGTTTCCCCTTCCTGTGGTGAAATGTAAGGATTAATTCATGCTATTACTTGTAACTTGAAGATTTATTTCTGGGTTAGAACAGTGACTTGCTGGGAAGAGAACAGTGGCAAATGAACAGAAATGCTGGAAGTGTTGCCAGTTACCTCCTATCCTTGAAAAATTGTAACTAGGTTGTCACAGCCCTGTGACACCAGTGTTCAGCATTAGTTGAGAGATTCTTGTTTACTGACAGCAAACCTCATTTCAACTCCTGTATTAACAGTAAGAGTTGTTCTGCTTGTAAATATTCAGGAAGTTGTGGGCATTGTGAGATCTGATACACAAAGCCAAACACAGAACCCTGAAGAAGTAATGCTTGAAGAGAAGTTATGTAGATGTCCACTGACAATAGTATTCCTACAGTATTCCAACAGATTGGAAAGTGTACCTGTTGTGCAGTAAGGCACAGTAGCTGTTTAAAAATTGTTTATCGAGGAGCAAAAGAGGATCGAATTTCTCTGGGGTGCGAGTCAAGTCCCTGTGTTGACTTGGTCATGGAAGGGGCTTCGAGGATGCTGTCATTAATATTCTTTTTTGGGTTGGGTCTCCCTTCGGTTCTCCAGAAATGATTCACTGGGGCAAAGAGAGTTTTCCCTTAGCTGACTCAGTTTTCCATGTGTTGGGTATTAAGTTGTATCTAGTTGTATCAGTTATGACAAGAGTTTTGCATAATGAATTTGAGTGTTTCAAAAAAAGCTGTTGTGTAAGCAAAATACCGGAAAGCTACAGTATTTTATCCTTTTAACCAGAATCTTAGTGCTGTGTTGGTTATCTTACTTTCCATTTGATTTTGACTTCTTAAAACTTCTGCTGTGGACTGTCCTTGGTCAAGAAAATTACTTTTAGTTGTCTACTTCTTTGACGCACTTTTCCTTTTTTTTTTTTTTTTTTTTTATCTCCCTTTGGGGGTATTTTAGGATAATCTTTTTGAATGGCATTTTACTGTTAGAGGCCCTCCAGATTCAGATTTCGATGGAGGGATTTATCACGGGCGAATAGTACTACCACCTGAATATCCCATGAAACCACCCAGCATTATTTTGCTGACGGTAAGCATGTTTACCGGTTTTTTTTTTTCCTTTTTTACATTGTCAATTGAAATGTAGCTGTCTGAGAGATATTCTTGGCATTTAAGTTATTGTTATTTTTGTAAGAAAGGTGGCATAGTAGTTACTGCTGCCGATTTAAGACCAGAAGTGACTCTGGTATTCTGTAATTACATGAAGCTTTGCACCCAATATATGGAATTTTACTCCAGGAGTCATTGCATTGCTGATATGATTGCTTAACCTTCTCTCCACGGGCCCTCTTGGTTTCTGTTGGAGACATTGGTCACATGTAGGAAGGCAGACCTATGGTTTGGGGCAAAGGCCCTGATTTTTGCGTAGTTTCATAAAGCTATAGCTTTTCAGGCTCTCTGTGTGCGGCATGTGGGTTACAGGAGCAACAGGCAAGCCACTGTGTCACACTGGAACATGTGAGATATCAGTTAAGGGTTTCTTCATGCATGAATAGAGGCAGATGGCTGAGGGACTCTACCTCTACTCTGCTCTTGTGAGACTCCACCTAGAATACTGCATTCAGCTTTGGAGCTCCCTGCATAAGAAGGACATGGACTTGTTAGAGCGAGTCCATGTTAGAGGAGGGCCATGAAGATGATCAGAGGGCTGGAGCACCTCTCCTGTGAAGACAGGCTGAAAGAGTTGGGGTTGCTCAGCCTGGAGAAGGCTCCAGGGAGACCTTGTAGCAGCCTTCCAGTAACTAAAACAGGTCTCCAAGAAAGCTGGAGGGGGACTTTTTACAAGGGCATGTAGTGATAGGATAGGGGTAATGGCTTTACACTGAAAGAGGGTAGATTTAGATTAGATACTAGGAAGGAATTCTTCACTATGAGGGTGGTGAGGCACTGGCACAGGTTGCCCAGAGAAGCTGCGGGTACCCCATCCCTGGCAGTGCTCAAGGCCAGGCTGGATGGGGCTTGGAGCAACCTGGTCCAGTGGAAGGTGTCCCTGCGCATGGCAGGGGAGTTGTAACTAGACAATCTTGAAGGTCCCTTCCAACCCAAACCATTCTATGATTTTTTAATTTTTTTTTCAGAAAGCTGAACGCCAATTTTGTGAGGTTGGCAGTAATGTAATTATCAAGTGTTGTTTGCATATAGATTTGTGTGATCATGAGTTTTACAACTTGTACTAAAACCCAAGAATTAACTTCCAGCATGTTTTACTATACCCTTCTGCTTCCTTTGAAGGCCAATGGCAGGTTTGAAGTGGGGAAGAAAATTTGTTTAAGCATCTCAGGCCATCATCCTGAAACATGGCAGCCTTCATGGAGTAGTAAGTGACAGTTATTTGTTCCCCCCCATCAAGCAACTAAATCTTTAAACTAAAAAGAAAATAATCTCACAAGGAATGTTTATAGTGAAAAAGGAGACAGAGGGAATAAAAGTATGGGAGAACTTGAGAAATGTAAAGTTATGAAAGAATGACATAAGAAGATTTGAGAATGAATAAATAAATACTGGGTGAAATGGTTGAGAAACTGAGGGCTGATGGTGGGCTCTTACTGGATGCACAAGCATTAAGAATGTGCAGACTACTTAAAATATTTGGGTTTGTGTTTTTTTAAAACATTGTTCTTAAGAAAATTCTTTAAATCCTATTACTTTACCCTGGTTTTGTATAATTAAAACCAGCTTGAATATTGATAGAGGGGAGTGTGATCAGCTTTTAATTCTGATGCTGTACTTCCGAACACTCAAGAGGAAAGACTTGGTCCAAGTGGTCCAAGTTCACAATAACTGAATGTTTTCTACTGGTTTTTTTTTACGTTTCATTATTGCAAAAAATTGAGAGTTGGCACAAACCATCTAAGGCAATATTTCTGTGTTTATATAATTTTAGTTTTGCTGGGTACAGCGCAACAATTATCTCTTTCAATATCTGTTGCAGTTATAAAATATGTACATAAGATCTTAGGACTGTTATAACAGACCACTTCAACTTCGGTAGTGTCTTGTTTTTGGGGGTTTTTTTTGAGTAGAAAATACTGTCTTCTACGTAAGAGGTGTAAATATCCTATTTCTATTTTGTGGTACTTCTTCATGTGATATTTATATACCAAATCTACTAGCAAAGTGTCTTGTATTCTTAAATTTCATGACTATGTAAAACAAAATTGAAGGGTAGGTATTGTCTAAAAGAATGTTTTAGATGTCAGTTCTGTTATTTGCTGTTATTAGTATTTAAGTGAGCTCCTCCCCCAAGATGATGACATAAAAGGAACAAATTCTACATAAAAGAAAACCACTGATCTTGTGTGCACTAGATTGCAGAATTTGTGTCTAATAGAAAGCATGCACAGGAAAAAGACAACGTTATGCATCCTCTTCTTCCCCTCCTCCCCCTTTATGTTAATTCTACCTTACTTTTTTTACTTCAGAACCCATTTTAAAGTCTTGAACTGTAACCTTTATATTGATGCACCATTTTTGTGACAACTTAGCTTTTTTTCTCCGTGTTGACTGATGGAATAGTGAGGCCTTACCTTTCATTTATAATGTGAAGTTAAAAATTTAAGAAAGCCTTGCTGTGTAGCAAAAACCCATGTGCTGCTTGTATGAAATTCAGACTACTCCTTTAGACAAAATGAATTTTCTCAGGCAGAACTGCAGCTTTTCTAAGCTGAGTGTAGAGTTGAGATAACATAGCAGTTGTTTCTGCAACCTTGTTTTTATTTGTTTTCCCATTTTAGTAAGAACAGCTTTACTAGCCATTATTGGATTTATGCCAACCAAAGGTGAAGGAGCAATAGGATCTCTAGATTATACACCAGAAGAAAGAAGAGCTCTTGCAAAAAAGTAAGCACTAAGTTTGTTACTGTAAGTACAAATATATGTTGCCTCAGTCTGTTCTCTTGCATTTATTCCAATTATAACAGAAAGGTCTATGCCTTGTGTGTATACATATATTTTTTTTTTTTCCTGAACACTGTGCAAACTCAGAACTTAGGGTCAAACAAAATAATTTGAGGGAGCTGTGTTCCTTCCAGCACTGTGTAGTCAGTTTAGAGGTTTGTCTGAAATTTAGGCTGAGAGATGTAATTAGTGTTGTGATACAGTAGTAATTGCAGTGTGGAGGGAAAATTGGTGTGATGGAATTGATACTTAGTGTTGGTGGGGGAGAAAACAACCAAAACAATGATGTATCATTTCCCTTAAGTAAATAATAATAATGAAACAATGGCAAAAAAAAACCCTGAAACAACTGCTTGTGAATGATTTTTAAGAAATTAATTACATTTGTGACTTGACGAAATTATTAGCTTCGTGGACAAGGGGAAATCAGTGGATGTTGTTTATGTTGACTTCAGCAAGGCTTTTAGTGCTGTCTTCCTTACCATCCTCGTACAGAAACCCGTGAAGTACAGCCTAGGTAGGTGAGGACAGTAAGGTGGATTAAGAACTGGCTGAGCTGCCTGGTTCAAAGGCTTGTGAGAAGCAACACAAAGTCTACCTGCAGGCTGATCACTGCTGGTGTACTTCAGAGGTCCACACTGGGACCAGTGCAATTCTGTGTCATTAATGTCCTGGATGATGGGGCAGAGTACACCCTCAGCAAGCTTGCAGAAGATACAAATCTGGGAGGAGTGGCTGATACACCAGACCTCAAGGGGCTGGAGGAATCTTCTTGGGTTCAACAAAGAAAAGCAAAGTTCTACTCCTGGGGAGGAGTAACACCAGCCAACCAGCTGGAAAGGAGCTTAGAACTGGGGGACCTGGTGGACACCAAGCTATTAATGAGGCATCATTGTGCCCTTGCAGCAAAGAAGGCTAATGGTGTCCTGGGCTGCATTAGGAAGAGCATTGCCAACAGATCCAAGGGAAATGGTCCTTTCTGCGTACTCAGCACTGGTGAGGCATTTGGAGTCTGGGTCCAGGTCAAGGTACAGGAAAGATAGGGACTTACTGGAGTGAATCCAGTGCAGTGCCACAAAGGTGATGCAGAGGACTGGAACATGTTTCATATAAGGAGAGCTGGGAGCGTTCAGTCTGGAGAAGAGAAGGCTCAGGGGATCTTACTCGTGTGTACAAATATCTGAAAGGAAGGTGTAAAGAAGGCAGAGACAGTCTCTTCTCAGTGGCGTCCAGTGCCAGGGCAAGAGGCAATGGGCACAAACTGCATCCAGATCAAATCTTGTAGGTTTCCAGAAAACACTTTTTGTTTTTTGGTTGGTTTGGTGTTGTTTTTTTTTTCTGTGGAGATGGTCAAAGCGCTAGCACAGGTTGCCCAGAGGGGTAGTGGAATCTCTATCCTTAGAGGTATTAAAAATTTCACTGGAAACAGACCCGAGCAACATGTTCTGCTGGACTCTGCTTTGAGCAAGGAGACTGGACTCAATGATCTCCAGAGGTGCCTCTCAAGCTCGATTATTCTGTGATAGTCCTTAAGTGAAGTCTTACACCTTTGGATTCTTGTTGGTCTTTCTCCCTTCCTCATCTGGAAAGGAGAAGGTACTTGAAAGACCTTATCCCTATCTTATAAGCAAGGTTACTGTATTCTAAATTGTAACTAGTACCTTATTTTGCAGGCAGGTGTGAGCTTATTCTGCCTGTACTCTGAGCCAATGGGAAACTGCAACTTTCCTGTTAGCATGGCACTAAGTCAAAGCTAATAAGCCCTGGTGAGAGGTAGGGTTTAGTGGGTTGGGTTTGATACTGTGCTGTCAAGGTTGTGTGGTTTCTCATTGGCTTGGAGAGCTGCCTGCAGTGTGCCCTGTAGACAAATCATGTGTGCAAGAGAGGAAAAGTAATGCTTTTGCAGAAGCTGAAATTCCTGGATTTGAGGTGTGAGCTCCTGGGTCCAATTTAATATTTGTAATAATAGTTAGATCTTTATAATTTACAATTTTAATTTGCTGCAGATAAGAAGTTTTAAGATGGTAAAAAATTGTTAATAAAGGATAGGTAATAGCAATATGTAAGTCACTTGTTAATACTTTCCTAAATGACATGAGAGAACATGTATTTGTAGCATAGATAATTCTCAACATTTTTTCAAGGTGGTGTGATTTGGGGCAGCGGGAAGTACTTTTAAGCTACTGGTCTTGACATCACTTGACTTTTTGTGGGTTGTTTTGCAAATAGTTTGTTTAAACAAGTGCACAAGAACATCATGAGAACATGCTGTTCTGAGCTGTGTCATTTGTGGCCAGGTCACAAGACTTCTGTTGTGAAATGTGTGGCACATCTATGAAGACGGCTCTCTTACCACTGACATCTGGAAGCGTGTCAAGCCAGGCAGACAAGGAGGCTAAAGAACTTGCCAGACAAATTAGCTTCAAGGTGAAGTCACTGTTTAACCTTCTATCTCTGTTGTATAGAAAAAAAAAATAAAAATTGAGGAAACCCTTGTAAATTGCAGAAGGCTTCATTTCATAAACCTTCATCAATCAGTGTGTGGAAACCTCTTTTAGGACAGTCTGAAAGAGAAATACAAGAGTGGATCTCTTGAAATGTGCAGATTAATAAGTTGTGCATCTCAAGCACTGATTGATTAATTTTAATTTCAGGCGTGAGCACTGTGGTAAGAACTCCCTAACTATGTTGCTTTTACTTCCATGTTTTTGGTCACTAATAACTTGATTAAATTCTCCAGAATTAGTCTTACTGTAAGTGTGTTAGCAAAGTTCAGCCAAAGCTAACCTAAATTTTTTTTCCTTTGTGATTTTTTTTTTCTTTTTTATTCTTCCTCCTTTTGGCTTATGGAAGGAATAAAACATATTCCTACTGAAAAATGGTTGCAAATTCTTTTGAACTACCCTGCAGCTGAAGATACTGAAAGTTGAATTCTGGTATGGAAGTTGCTGTTACCCAAAAAGGTGTTCTCTAGCTTGTGTTTCAGTGAAAGTAAGGTTTGTTTAGCCAAATATGTGCCTTAGAAAATTGCATGTCTTGCATGCACAGTCTTGATTTTCACTGGATTTTCCACTAAACTTTTAAATCAGCCACTAAGGAAGACTGGTGTGCATGAGGGCGGGGAACTACAATGAAATATATTATGACAATATGGCATTGGTGCAGAATACATCCTCACTGAGGCTGGGGACTCTGGTATGTCCCCTTGTATCACCAGTGTTCTCCTAACACTGTCCTTAAGACTACGTTTTTTTTCTGTGTGTGCCATGAGAGTGAGATTGCCTCCTACTGAGCATTACTGCCAGTTTTGCAGGACCTGTGGATTCCTGTGTGATCTCACATCTAGACATGTTGACATGGTTCGGTCTGTGTGTAATAACGTGATAAAACCATCTCAAAATATTTTACAAAAGTGAGGAGATACAGGGACAGAATTTTAAAAGGAACTACTTGGAGGAGCAATGGACTACCTGCTTCTGGCTTTTTTTACAATGTATAAGGGTTAAAATACGTATGATTAATTTTTACTTGAGAACTGCTAATCCTCATCCAAGAAAATCTAGAAATATCAGAGTATGATTTATTTATTTTTTTTTAAAGAAAGAACTCTCAACTCCATTTCATACCTTTTTCAATTTTAAAATGAAAGACTTGGGGACACAACCTTTAAAGAGTATTGGTGTATTTCATGTGTCCACATACTTAACTCCACCTGCTAAGAATAAGCACTCAGCAAGGGAAAAATGAACAAAAGCCTCAGGTTTCTAGAGCCTTTTAGTATCCATTGTGCTTTTTTTACAAGGTAAATCAGTTCTGTCCTCTGGTTGTGCCTTCCCTCCCTTTCTCAAATAAAATTTTAGGGATTGGGTTTTTTTTAAGCTTCCTGCTTCTCTGCTTTCCTTGACTTTGTTATTGTTTGATTGATTGATGTTAGGCTGAGGCATTTGATTAATTTTTTTTTTTAGTAAACTAATACTATGAATTACTAGCAGAGAACACAAAAGCTTTTTAGTAGTTTGGATATAGTCTGTGTCAATTTAGGGAGTAAGATTTAAGATCAGATTGCTGATTGAGTGTGTAATTGGAGAGAGCCTCTCTACTAGCAAACATACTACCAATCTCTGCATTATCTTGATCCTTAAAGAAGAGATTTTCTAGCTTTTTCTAGATGATCCTGGGATTATGATAAATCATTTCATACCAGCCTTAAGCAAAATGGTAATTTTTTGAAAAAACAAACCATGTGAGGTATTGAGAAAGGAACATGAAATTCAGGAGGAAAAATAAACCACATTTTCTCATTAGTTTTTCTGCTTCTGTGAGCCTTCACCTTTGTTCCTGTCTGTTTTAATAGAAAATGGCATATTTTTTTAATCAGTTTTACTTTGACTTGCAGATTGTTTTCTGCATTTTAGGTGCTATGTACCATAAATTCCATTCCACTACAAAGAAAAAAAGAAAGGACAGATGACTGATAGTATACACATGACTGTAAAACACTATAGTTTATCTACATATTGCCATCACAAGGCGTATTTTGCAGTAAAACTAATTCTCACCCTCATTATTACATTTACATATGTTGATTTTCTTTCCTTGTTGTCTGTGTTCTCCAACTTTTCTGGAAGCAGAGGTAAGGGCTGGAGAAAAATGAGACTGTGACAAAAAAAGATACTTCAGTTTTGGGAACTTTCAGGTGGTTATTTATTTGAATGTTAGTCTGACTTCAGTCTAGCATACTAGACTTAGTGCTTCCCTAAACTAAAATAAATCAAATGCACATTTTGTAGTGTATGTGCTTTATAGAGAGTATGTGCTTTATATTCCAGTATATATTGGAAAAAGCAGAAGTATGAAAAGCAGTGGTCACAGGTTCCAGGGAAGGAACTTAGAACTGGATATGGGAAAGGAAAATTCACTTTGCAGGTTGTCAAATGTTGGAGCAGACTACTCCAAGAGGCTATAAAATCTTTGGAGATGCTCACAACTTGACTTAATGTGACTCTGCTTTGATGAGGGAGTTGGACCTGGTGTCATCTAGAGGTCCATTCCAGCCTAAATTATTCATAATCCTGTGATGCTTTGATGCTGGTCCATATTTGAATTATAACTTGTCCTATCTAATATTACAGTTCATAGTAGTCAAGTGCAAAAGGAGAACAGCATTGTCAGATTGTAAGTGTTAAATTTGAATTCATCTTCAGGTTGTTTCAGTGACACTTTTTTGGATTCTCCTGAGATAATATACATGAAGAAACAGGGAAATTTAATTTCTCCCACAAAATAGTATCCTGAAAGAATATCATTATCTTTTAATCTTATCAGCTTGTTATCACCATAACTGGGTGGTTTCTAATACACTGTTTGTATTTCTTACTATTACTACCACTACTTACATCTGCATTTGAAGACAGGTATTAGATTTGGAATTGTCATTTGTGTAATAAATCGAGATCTAGATACATGGCTTGGAAGGAGACATGCTTGCTGATAAAAATTGATCTGATCATTAATTTATTTATTTTTTAAATACATGTATAAATTTTAAAATGTTTCAGTTCAGGACTCTGATGCCATGTTCCTTTCCATTCCCAAGGGATTATTGCAGGATGATTATATACTGTTTTAAAAAGAGGTTTGTTCATGAACTTCTATGTCACTACTGAATTCGTGTCTCAAATTTCCAAATGCATGAAATCTAAGTTCTGGGAATTGATGCTTATTAAACGTTTTATAAATGCATACAAAACCAGTATTATAAAACTTTTATTTTCATTTTTCTCTGCTTGCGCTGAAATTTAAATGCTGTAAACTGCAGTATGTGTGCCTGACAATGTAGTGCCATGCATTTATGCCCACTCTGGTTGTGAGGCAACATTGGTACTAGAAGTATAACAACATTAAACTAGCACTTAGCAGAGGCTAGTTAGCCCTGCTGGGAAACAGGTTATATTAGTTTATTTGTAACAACAGTAGTCAGCATTGTCTTAAGGACATGAGAAACAGAAGTTTTAAAAAATGGTGTTATTTGTGGCATAATTTTGTCCTGGATCGTTAAAGAATTTTCTTTTTTGCTCTATACATATGTGCATTTTTTTAATGTTATACATGTTGTTAAGTGCAAAGAAACTCAGAATTTATTTTAGACTGATGATTGCACATCTATAGTCTCATTTCTAAAGAATGAGAATTTCTTAAACCTGTTGGTGTGTAGTTGGAATGCAGTTGGTGTACCTGATTATTACATTTCAGTAATCTCATATTCTCCGTACATTAAAATACACATTTGAAAATAAGCCAGATCTTTTTGGAGCTGTTTGAATCTTGCCTCTGAAGTGTACATATGTACTTCTTGTAGGCAGAAGTAAATTCATCCAGGAAGTCTGATGCTGGGCCATCAAACATGTCAGGACTGAACCACACTGCCGCTTCATGTGAGCCCCAGCAGGATGGTACAGCTAGAGTGTTCCAGGATCCAGCAAGTGCAATGGTATGGTCTGTCTCTGAGCTTTATCGGTGCAAGTACAGACATAGTCTGAACATGAAATCAGTACCATTAAGCTGATCGGAGGCTTCATTGAGAGTCTGTAGTTAATACATTTCTTCTAATACCACATACTTTTATATAAAAGCTATGTGTAAAATTAGCAAATAGTATGCTGAATTACTTTTAGAAATAGTAATCTCTTTGCTTTCACTTCCTCCTTTTAAAAATTATAAACAATGTTATTTTAGCAATTCTTGTTCCTAGTAGTTGCTTTAATATATGGGTTAACAGTTCATTAAAATGTTACGGTGTCTGAAGTACTACAGTTTACTGTCTGCATAATGTAGCGCAGACTTTTGCAACAGAATTCTTAGCCAGAGGCAAAAAAAAATGTTTCAGTGATAATTTGTAGCTTTTAAATATTAATTAAATAGATCTTCCTGGCTTTTTTAAGCTCTCAAATAAATCTGACTGAAATATTCTTACCATTTGAAGTATGACACTTACATTTTAATACTACTAGGTGTAGGACTTACATAATGGTTTTGGAAGTGACCGAGGCCTGGTGGTGGGCCAAGGCAGCTGCTGTTATGACTGTGGCAAATGCAATCTAAATTCACTGATAAATTGCAGGCAAATCCCAGCTAAGCTGTCTTTTTTAGAGAGATGGGGCTGCAGATCGGTTAAAAAACCTAAACCACATCAAATAACGTCAGACCATCTGTTGTGTGTTTGCAACATATTTTTAAGCTATGTAGAAATATAAACATGCTAATAGCATACTTTTTTCCACAATAAGGATTTTTCCAGATTGTTCAGGATTTAATAAACCATTTTATTTTATTCTTCTTATTGCAAATCCTGCCTAATTAGTAGTACTAGCCAAAATACCAAGGCATTGCTAGCATTTTCTTGAGGAAAGAGACTTTTTTTCTTTATTAATTGCATTTCTAAGAAATTTTATCTTTATTAGTTATATGGATTTAATAAGTAATGATTAACTTAATTTTCAGCAGAACAGTCCCATGTGAAATGAGACCTTTAAATATATAAATGTAGGTAAAAATACTTAAATGATATAAACTGTAAATTATGAGAAATGGATTCATATTTTAAGGGATCACAGTCATGATTGTTAATATGAGTTTGAAGCAATACCCCTGTTTCTGGGCTGCCCCATTTTGAGAGTGAGAAATTTTCTGGAGCCATTGGGGAGTGAAAACGTACAGCCACACAGTGGAAGACAGAAACTTGTAACAGGAAGGATTACTTAAAAAATTTGAGCTTGCGATTTTTGTATTCATATTCATGTGGAACTTAACAGAAATCTTCCCAAAGTAGGGGGCCAGAGGCCTTGATTTGAAAGCGGATCCGTGCAAACTTGGATCCTTTCTGTTCAACTGGGCTTCTTGCATATGTAAAATCAATTTATTGTCTTAGTTCTTGTTGCATAAAGACCTAATTCTACCTTACGAAGTTGTAGGTGTTAGGTGTGGGCAACATCAGATCTATTTTCTTTTTCTCTTGGATAAAGTGTTTACCACTCTTCGTTTAATGTAACAAAGTTAAAATGTAACCAGTCTTTGTTGAAAACATGATGGTAAATAGGTGAAGAGGAGAGAATCTGCAGGCTATGTTTACACTATGGGAAAAGCAATCTACAGACTGCATCATGGGCGAGTTTGTTCTTTCAGCACCAATTGTCTCTTCCATGTTTTTTACCTTTAAGCTGCTTGAAAGGACAGAGATTTTGCAATGAATTAATGACAAGATATTTGTGAGCACAGTGTTGGCCTTTTCAGCATAGGTTTAACTGAATTCTTGTGTGAAAAGCACAATGACATGTGTCTCTGGCATGGCATGACTTTGACTCTGTTCTCACTGTTCCACACACGACCTTATTCCTGAAGAGAGAATTTTTCATTTCATTAGAAGAAAAGATATTTTGAATTAACTTTCCCTTCTGTCACGTTTCACTTAAAGGGATATAGCCTCACTGACTAAAGAAGCCCTTAGTATTTCAGATAACCATATTTTTTTTTCAGAATTCAAAACTCAATTTGAAATAGTTTGTGTTAGTAATGGCAATTGTTATATTAACAGCAATGTTATCATAGTTTGAACTGTTGTGTTATTTAGTACTTCTTAGTCTTCCAGTTTTTTGCCTGTGAAGAGACTTAACTATGTGATGTAATTGTTGCACGGGTGTGTTTGTGCTGTTGGAGAGGTGCACTCAGTGCTTTTGATTTCTGTGCTCTCCCTGCCTGACCGACCTCATCTTCTAGGTCACAGCCCTCGCTCCCCACCTTGTCTTGTCATTTTGCCAGACCAGAAGCTACTATCTTGATGCCACGGTTAAAATTACTACAGTGTCCGCTTTAGTCTGCTCTCTAGTAGAGGACTAAATACCTTCCCAGTGCAGTGCTGCATATGTATTTCCTTAGTTCCTGCCATTTAAAAAGCAGACAGAAGGATGGTTGTCTCTCCAGTGCAGCACTTGGTGAAGGGTTTTTTTGCCATGTTTTTCCCCTACTACTATGTGCTTTTCATCAAACCCGCTTGTTGGTTGTTCCCATCCATGGCCTTGCTAGCAATTACTGAAGTGTGCAACATTAGTGCGGATGTTGCACATTGGCTGTTAAAATTTTGTGCACCTATATTATTAGAGAATATTTATCAAGTACTTAAATTGCTTCATATGAATAAAGAAAAAGGAGGGAAAGGGGGTGATTCTCATACCAGTGATAGTTGCTTCCCAGGAGAACTTGTCATAACATTATTGAGGTTTGCTGGTGTGTGGCAATGAGAACAATAAAATGAACAATGCTGCCATGGAGGCTCTGGAAAATGCTGCCACAGCAGCTTGGGTAAAAGGATACAGACCTGCAAATAACAGGCTTTAAGCATTATTAAGGCTAAAACAAATGGCTGCCTAAAGCATTAGTAGTAGTACATGTTGATGTCTGCTCAGGGCAAAGTAATGGTACGTTATTACTGTTTGAGTATTCAAATTGCAAGCAAGGTACTACTGGAAGTGGGCTCAGTAAGAGTAATTGACCTTAACATAAAGAAAATTAGATTCTTCCATATTTGAGCAAAAGAATGTTTTTGAATGAGTATATTGCAGATATTCATGTTGGACTCAGGTCCAGATTAAGTCACCTACTATGTCAAAGGCCTCCTAAATGTTGATACCAAAATTCTCATCACAGTCTGTGGGACTAGTTAGGAGAGGCTAGAGAGAACTGCAGCTTACTGAGAGGCAGAGGTTGGTAGGCTACATTGCTCTGTCTGTTTGCAATGACTAAATCCATGTGGAATATGGTGGGAGCCTGAACTACCACACCTGTAGCAACCTACATTTAGTGTATTGATGTGGTATGATGTCCCACCTTGGTGCTTATAGTTGATGAGTAAAGTTGATACTTGATACAACTTATAAGGTGACAAGCTAAAAACTCTGATTAAATGTGGGAATACATTAAACCTCGGTGCACCTGTTACTAACCAATGTAGTAAGTAGTGCCCTGCACTACTATACTGGCTGGGTGAAGCCTTATAATGAGGAGAGATGAAATAAGCAGTGTAACTGAAGTCAACCAATCTTGAACTGATGGAGGTTTCTGTGAGGAGATGAGGCTATGTTCTGATGCGTGAGATTTATGGAAACCCTTATCTGTCATCATACGTTCTGAACGATATATTGTTAAAAAGGGTTTCCTTTTATCAGTATTAAGTGTTGTCTGAAGTTTTGTAGTACTAGAGCAACAATTTAAAATGTCTGGGCAATCAGGAGTACTTGGCCCAGCTTTGATTTATTGAAAAATAGACATTTTTCTTATTAGCTATTAAGCCACGCTGTGTCAAAACTTTGGCTGTTCTTCAGTTGGAAGTTACATGGCAAACAAGTATTTCAGCGGTCCTTGTATCTTCTTATTCCTTTATCTTTTTGAGATTCTGAGTATAACTGAGAGGCTTCAGTAACCCAGAGTATTTTATATATATATATATGGTTCTGAGTTCCTAGAGCTTGCTATGTTTTAAAACTCTTTTCTTAGATGATTATTGAGTACTTCCAGCATTCTGATATTTATTTTTTTTAAATAATGTCCTGGAAACATAAATAATGCAGTGAATGCTGTTGTTCTTCCATAGACTGACCATAGTGTAAATTCCCTTACTTGCATCTTGTTATATGATAGAACTTCTTGCTAATTCTAATATATGTAGCGTATATATGTAATATATGTTACTGAACTAACCTTATTCATCAGACTTGGATGTTCTTGGAGCTAAGTTTTTGGCTAGTTCTAGAAGTTTCTTCAGAAGCTTCAAAAATAATGACACACAAAGTACATATTCAGTGACTGTAAAGATCTGATGTTAAAGGTAGCTACAGTGTAGCTCTTATTAAATATTTTTTTATTTTCAGTCTATTAAACCCTCATCCCCAACATTCCCAGCATGGTTTGGCAGAAAATGACTTAAAATTGGGTGGAAATTGTGCCATGTGAGGTGTTGTGTTAGTCTAAAAATCTTGACATTTTTGCTTAAGAAGGATTTAAAAACTTACCATAAGTGAAGACATCTGCCATTTTGGGGATTCTTAACAATGAAAGTCTTGAAACAAAAAAATCTTTATCTAGATGTATGTATTATTTAAGATACAGTAGCATCTGGTCCCAGATTTATATTGGGTAACAATCACTCCTTTCTTCACCTAAGTTGCTTCTGTATGTCTGCTAATAGTTGGTCCTTGATTATGTTGGGAATCCCCAGGCAGTGGGTTAGCTGAGTTTTGGGTGAAGCAGTCGGTCTGCTGCTGCCCTCATGCATCTATATAATTTCCTCCAAAAAATGATTTCAAACCTTGCGGTTGTCCATGGTTTTTCTTGAATCACAGCTCCATTGATGTTAGTGTATGGCAGCTTGTCTCATTCAGAATAGTGCCTTTCTGTTTTATTTTTAAGTTAAAACTTTGCAGTTTTGAAGAAACCCAGGTGTGTGACAGCCAGCACTAGTTACTTTTGTTAGTGAGTATGAAGGATCAGGAATATTTCTGGAACTTTTTTTTAGTTCCTTTTTTAAAAGCTACTTTAAGAAGAATAACGCTTTGCTTGCTGAATTTGCAGTTCTTGCTTCCTGATTTCACTTCTCTCCCTCTCCTCTTCTGAAAGATGGGAGTGTAGATAAATCTAGGAATGTCGTTTTTCAAAGGTTCAGCTTCCTTAAGTCTTTATTTTCCTTGGCATGAGGAGCTTTCAAGTGGGTTCAATATGAAGCAGAATGACTTTCTTCTGCAGTGTAGTGGAAATTGTGGCAAGCTGCTTGTGGTGTTCTTGGCTGTCTTTGCTGATAAAATAAATCTTTTAAAAATATTTTTCTTTTGAAGCTACTCAAGCTGCTTGCCAGCTTAGGCAAGAAACCTGTGTAAACAGGCAAGCTGTGAAATGTGGCAAGTAATTACACCAGTATTTCCTTGCTGATAATAAACAGTAGGAAATCCTAATGATGAGGAGGTAGGAAAGGAAGGTCTCTTCCCTGGGCTAGTGAAATCACTGACTAAGTGAAAATTTGGAATTTTTTTCCCACATGCAGATATGTGGCCAAAGAGTCATGGGACCAAGTGCTAATTTCTGTCTTGTGGATCATCAAACCCAATACACAACTGAGGACGTTCCCTGTTTGGCCATGCGGAAAGAATATCTTTTGTGGGTATAGTAGCTGGCCAAAGCAGTGCTTAGGGTTGTAGATATTATGCTCATCAAAAGGCTTTTCCTTGGAAGTACATATAAAACGTCCAGAATTCTAGTTTTATCTGCAATAATGCTAATCGGTCTCTTAGAAGAAGGGAGGGGGAGAAAGCTGACTCTGGAAAATAGCAGCCTGTTGCTCTAAGTGGGAATACCTGCAAGCTGTTCTGAGAAGTGAAAAGAAGACTTGGAAAAAAATCCAACCATCCCACAACATTTTGTCAGAGCTACTTTTTTTTTTTTAAAAACACTTCAAAATTGAACCTTGTAAAAATGTTTATTTTCAACAACTGTTCTGTGTCACTTTTTAATATTAAAACATTGGACGCTCGAGGCTTTTGCTGTTGCAAGCAGGATTAGGTTGGTGGACTCTCTGAATCCATAGTTACAATCTTACAAACTGGAACATTTTCTTTAGAATAGTTCTCTTCCGAGCTGAACACCAGTTACCAATGTTTATTTTACTACATATAATGCAGTAAATTTACTGCATATAATGGTAGAGCAACGTTTGACCAGTAGAGGGCAATACGTATGTGCATGCACGAATAACGGTGCTCGGTAATTCTGAGCTGGAATCGCTGAGGTGTTTCTGTTCAGCACTTTTGTTCTGTTTTTAACAGTGTTGTTGGTGATGAGAACAGGCTTTTGGACCCAGCTGTCCACAGGATGTACTGCAGCATTACTGAATTACATTTCTCTGGACTTCTTTCCTTTTCTTGCCCTCCCCAACTTGTTTCCCCTTCAGTGTAGGTGACAGTACAAATCCTCAGAGATTTAACTACCTGGAGGATTATTAAAGATTTCTTCAACTGCAGAGACTTAAGAAAATCCTAGACAAAGATGTTTGAAATCTTTTGATTTGGAACTGGTCTAGAATTCAAATACTGCTTTGACAGAGTTTCCCCAGACTTATGTTGTCCTTAGAACTGCTGATTTGCAAGCTTGCAATAGACTTCTTCTCAAGACAGGGTGTGGGCAGAAATGATGGCTGTAACAATCTCGTCATTACTAGTGACATGTATTACCATGTTTCAAGTATTAACAGTTATCTGAAGAGTACATTTTAGTCCTAATGATTTTATTTCTTGCTAATCTTATGCACTGTCTTGCCTCACAATTATCCATATTTTCTTTTTACTCTGGAACTCAGAATAGCAGTGCCACGGCCAGTCAAGAGCATACTCCACCTGTGTCCACTAACATGTCTCTAAGTCCTCGGCAGCGCCGTGCCCAGCAGCAGAGTCAGAGACGGGCTCCGTCTTCAACTGACTTTAATCGGGTACAGCAACCAAGAGTCAACATGAACCACACTGGATCAACTGTTCTGATCGTCCTTCTGACTTTTGCATTGGCAGCTCTTATATTTCGTAGAATATGTTTGGCTAACGAGTATATATTTGAGTTTTAAGGTTGTTCCTTGTAACAGCAGTGACCTGAATGCTTCATTGAACATTCTGTATTGGGTATGACATGAGAACTGTTTACAAAGGTTACCTTTTGTATTCACGCTTAAATCCTTATGAATGCTAATGTACCTGCAGATACATTACTTGTAAGAAAAGCAAAGTCAGATATTTAACTACGAGTATTAATTGAGTGCCCACTAGATCGCTGGAGAAAGTGCAGTGGAAGAGTAACATTAAGGCATGTGGTAGGGAAATCAATCTGAGTAATTTATCAATTAGAAAAAGACAACTGAAAAGAAAGCGGTTCATTCCCTTCTTTTGTGGAATGTAAATGCAATTAATCACCCCATCTGAGTTAGTATAAGATTTGATATTGGAGGAGGAATTATAAAATGTAACACTACTATGTGTTTGTGTCCTGTGAACTCCTAATTTAGAGGGGATACAGTTTATTAACCACTTTTATTTACCATGACACATTTCTAGAGGGGGAACACATACAAATTGGTTATGATGCTGCTTTGTGTGTGTGAAAGGGGGAAAGGAGTACAGGAGGAAAGAAGGGGCCAGAAAACTGCTTGCATTATTTTGATTTTTATTTTTTTTAAGAAAGATTGGATAATCTTTTGCAAGATTTGAATGTCCTCTTCTAATACTCTCAATTGTATATCTTGGTTTTTTAAATTTGAAGGTGATATAAAACATGTCTATTGTTGCAATAGTTATAAATATGTAATATAATTATTTACCCAGAGCTATTGTCTTTTAATTATACCAGAAATATACATAATGTGTTGAACTGGATGTTTCATATGTGGTTTTACTTACTAAAGAAAATTTTAAACTTAAACTCTTGATATGTATGAATATGCTTAAGAGAAGTATTTATTAAAACCTGGGTAGTAATAAACAGTTTCAAGCCAATCTTCAGTTATGTTTCAAGTGTCACATGGCCTTTTGGTTTTTTGTTTGTGGGTTTGTTATGTTGGGGCTTTTTTGTTGTTGTTACAGTGGGGTTCTTTAACCTAAAATCAATATTGGACCCAGAGGCTTTCTTATTAATTAATTAAAAAAAACCCAAACAACTGGTAATATTCTTGAATGCTGTGAAATCACATATAAAAGCAATAGACCAACAGTTTTTAGGGTTTTGAGTGGTTTTGTCTGTGAATGTTTTAAGTACTGCAGTGAAGTAAAAGAAAGCAACCAGTGGAATAATTTTCATCTGGTGGTATTGTTCAGATTTAAATGTATGCTAGCATGTTTATTTCAAAGACAGTGAAATTTAGTCAACTTTTGTTTTGTTGCTGTCAAACACGATAGCACTGACTTAAGTGAGATTCTCATCCTGTTTCTCAGCAACTACTTATCAAGCTACCTGCGGTTTTCCTAAATTTTGTTAAATATAGTATGTGTTAGTGTTTTGAAACATTAAAGTAGCTATACCAACTCCTAAAATAAGGAAAGCCCATTGTATGAGGGGGACATGGAAATTAAAACAGAGTTCTTTTTTTAACGCTTCTTGTGGGTTATTGGTAATCTGATTTGCAGGTACAATTTGCAGAACAAAGATCAAAATACAGTTTTCTTCAGAGGTTCAGACAGAAGTATGTAGTTTGTTCAGCAGTTACACATTCTGCTGCAGAACGATTTGATGGCAATATATTGATGTGTTTCTATCTCATCTGTACATTTATTTCATTAGAAATTAAAAAATACCATTCAAAAATCATTAAAACCCCCACCAAATCCCCCAAAAAACTCTCCACATTCTGTAGCCTCTAAAAATCTTTGAGAAAAAGTTTTGTTTTCTAGTTGGTGTGTTGCTTGAATAGCCTTCTTATTCAAGTCTTGCAAACTTGGGCTCACAGGAGAGTTCTGGAAGGGGTCTGACCCAGAAGATGGTTTTGATGGCTTTTGACTCACTTACTCCTCTAAAAACTTCGCTCTGAATATGCTTTTCTTTTCCTAGAGACTCGCTGCTATGCCAAGCAAACTTGTGCTCTCGTGCCTGTGCCACAAGCTGGCTGTTAGTAAAGCAGTGAAGTCTTCTGCAAAGAGGCATTCTGCATTGCCCTCGGAATGAGCTGGGAGAAAATAAGCTTCAAAGGGTTTCTGAAAACAGCCTCTTGCGATTAAAGAAATAGCTGCTTTTCACTTTTATTTCAATCTTCATTAGTAACATTTTAAATGCCTGGTTGTACAAATACCTATTTAAAAGAAATATTAATGGGAACTTGTTGTAAGGAGTCAATTGCATGTATAGGTACTTTGGGCATTAGTATGTTTCCAAGTTTCCTTTAAAAGTTAACAGTAAATAAAGTCATCATTTTCAGAGGAAATAGCTCATCTTTTATCTTGAACAGCATCAAGAGTGAGACTAGATCAGATGTTAAAATCTCAGCTGCTAAAACCCCATCAAAACACATACATTTTGCAATGATATGCATGTCTGAAACGTGGCACAGGCAGTTTCCAGCTGAAAAAGATGCTGTGTGAAGGAACAGAAAACCTGGAAAGCCCAATGAAAAGGGACAGCCTGGTTTTACACAGTCTGGCAGGAGAGTAGCACTGTGCTGAGATTAGGGGACTGAGCAAAAAGCTGGCATGCAGAATTGCGGGGTTTTATATAACAGCTTTAGTAAATATCCTTTAGGACCCAGTGGAAATGTTTGGTGAGGCAAACTTCACGAGCCATGGCCAATCGTTTAGCGGTGATGAGGGAAAAGCTCTGAGTGAGGAGCCTCTGAAAGCCTGTGGAAAACACCACGTCAGGAAAGCGGCGGTTCTACCACTGATCGCCCATGGACACACGACGCTGGAATTTGAGTTGATTCAATGTTTAAACCCGGGGGGACTTGTACGACAGGAGCTTACTGGAGTACAGAGTGCCCGGCTGCTATTTCCAGCAAGATGCCTTATTTTGCAAAACTCCTTTTATTAATCTTTTGCTTAGTTCTTCTTGTGGAAAGCAGAAAACACAGGAGGAGGAGGTGGACAAGCCAGCTGGAGGTACAGAGGGCGAGGTAAGGGTTATTAAAATATGCATGTTCCTCTTGCTAGAGTCTTATAAATACATGACTACGTAGACATAAAAATCTGCCCTGTCAGTGTCTTTGTGTGTGCAAACAGTTTCGTAGATAATGTTTTTGTAATAGTCTCTGGTAATCCATTTCAACTGTAAATGGACATATTTAATGCTAATTAACTCTTAAGGAGGCAGGTTTTGCAGAGAAGTTGAACAATTCAGCGTGATTGTGGTAAGAATATTCTTAGCCCTGTGTGGGAATTACTGGGAGTTGCAGTTAATAGTGATGTTTGAACCTACGTACTGTTTCCGCACGGCTGCAAGAGCAGGTTATTTATCCCACTGCTGGAATGTCAGTGCTGCTTGTGTGCCTTTGAAATTGCATGTTATTCTCCATCAGTTTGAGGTAGGAATGTTGGTTAGCATGCATTATACTAATTAATAATAAATAAATCCCTGGAAATTACTCACGGGTTGTAAAATTGAAATGTATTTTCAAGAAATACATGGAAACTTAAAAAAACACCCACATTTTAAAGTCAAGCAAAGGCAAAAGAAAGAGTTAAAGGAATTAGTAGTTTATTAGATGTACTGTTGCTGAGATTTGACTGGAGGTTTACATTAGAAAAGATAAGTCTTCCAAACCTGTCAGACAATCCAAAGTATGTTATCTTTTTTTGTAGTTATGTCATGCAGCAGCAATTATATCTTACAAGACTGTTCATTGTTCAAAGGGCTCAAAAATAAAATTGGGTTAATTCGGCTTATTAAATTCACTGTGGCTGTAAACCTTCAACTTTTTTATTTTGTTGGGTTTTCTGGTTTAACACAACACTTTTATAGGGAGTGTTGTTACTTGAATGTTTTACCAAGAAACGTCATATAACTGAAAGCAATGAATACCCAATGTGCACTCAGATTTATACTACGTATTGAAAAAATACAGTAGCATTTGCTTTTAGTGACATAAATTTTACAAAGCTGAAACAGCTAGGGCCTGATCCTGCAGTCCTAAAGCCAACTGAAGTTTTACCACTGATTTACACAGAATCTCCATTATTGAACAAGATCTTTCATTTAACCCTGCAGATTTTCCCAAATTTATGTTCTGGGGAATGTTGGTGATTCAACAGTGGCGTTTTCTTGCAAACCATTCACAAATAGTAGAGACCTTTTTTTTAAACATGACTTTGGCCAGAAGTAGTACCATTCTCTGGGTTAAAAGTTGTTTGAATATTTTGTACTTCATTTACAGATTGCTAAAATAATTTCCAATTTCTACAGTGCTGTTATTTTTGTGAAGCTGTGATAGAGTGGAAGACAAAACACTGCTAAAATTATTTATATGACTGAAGAGTGACTGATACGATTTGGTTTTCTGTGGAAAAATGATTTTAATTAACAGTTTTCCAGCCAGGTAGAACCTGAGGAACTATATGCCTTTTATATATATATATACACACATATATGTGTGTGTGTGTATACACACATTTCCTATGCAATGTGGTTATTTAGAAGTATATGAAAATGAAGATTTAGGAACTATCAAACGAGAATAATATTGTAAACAGAGAATTCTGCAGTATTGGGAGGAAAAAAAAGAAAGAGTGTTTCTTCTTCCAGTTACAAAGAAACAACATAGTTGTCTCTAAACCAGCAATGAATAGTGGACTCTTCTAGTAAAGGGAAATTAAAAATAGTGTTTATTATTAAAAAATATAAAGTCATTTGTGTGACTGCTGGGCAGGGGTTGTTGGCCCCAGCCTTACCTGCACACCAGGGAATACATTTCCAGAGAAGAAGAAAAGACTGGTGCTGAAGGGGTCGGTGTAAATGTGGAAAGGCGTATGTGTCGGATGGACTGTGGTCTGTGCTGACATGTTGCTAGCTGGGATTTTCCAGAGCACTGTGTGCACTGTCTAGGCTACTGCTGCCAAGGCACGTCAGACTTGCTGTGTGTCGTACTGACAGTACGGAGTGTGTATATGTGTGCTTGAAGCTTCCTTGGAGCATCAGGCTTGCTTTAAGTGCCAAGCAAGTGCTGTTGGCATGTCCGATACTGGGTTTTTGAAACAGTTTGGAGTACTCTTCAGTAAGTAGCTCTGCAGTGGTTGCATCTCAGGAATTGCAAACACATGCCAGCAGTCCTCCTAGACTATCCAGCCAGACCAAATTTCCAAACGGAAAAAGAAACTCTGAAAAACAGTGCTTTGGTTAATATTTATTGCTCTATAAAAAATTGCTGATAATGCTTCTGGTAACGCGTATTGCTCTGCATAAATTGTCCTAGGAGAGAGGGCTCAGGAGCCATTTGCCACCTCAGTTGTGCTGCCGGGGAATGCCATGTTTCCAGTGGCCTCCGCCTGTCTGGCTCCAAGGCTGCCTGCTCCTCTCCCACCTGCTGTGCGAAGCCTCACGCTCCAACCAGCAGAAACACTATGCTTTTGAAGTGAAAGTGACTTTGAGCTTCTGTTAGCTAAAGACTTCCTGGCCAAGGTTTTTGGAAGTGGTCAGTGGTTTGGAGTATCTCACTAGAGATGTAATTTTCAGAGCATGCTACATGCCAGCCTTAGGTTGGGACCCAGAAGCAGAAGGCAACCATCAGGGCATGGCAGCACAAGGCTCAGCACACAGACTGGTTTTCCGAAAAGTGGTCCACTGGGACAAGTAGTCTACCCATCCTTGGTGAAACAGCTGCTGCTGGCCAGTGTTCCCTCTGCTGCCTTGCAGGGTTGCATTTTTTTCCCAACCTTCAGCCAGGTGCTGCAGACATGTCTTCTGCCCTCTGGTACCTCCCAGCCCCTACTGATCCCCTCTGCTCTGTGGTGGTTTCTCAGAAGATTCAGCAGAGGTTAAAATGTTGATAACCATTTTTCACAGATGCGTTGCTGACCTGGGTTCAAGTCCAGCGCATTGCACAGCCTCTAGTTACGCAAGGTTTGGTGTCTTCTGAGCTCTTTTTACCAACACTGCAACATCACAACAGGGCCAAATGGCAACGGGAAACAAGCTGAGGGAGAGGCATGCATGCGCAAGAACGGCAACAGAAGACCGGAGAAGCAAACCTCGTGCCTTATCTTGGCTGTGTGCTCCAGCTGTGGTTCACGTTTGCAGTTATGATTTCTCTGCTGTTGCTGATGTTGCCCTCTGTGCTGCAGCTGTGTAGGTGTCTGTGTGGGCTGTGAAGTGTTTAGAGTCCCAACGCTGCTCCTCACCAGCCTGTGTGCATTTGGTGCTGTCTCTTCAACAGCCGTGCCTCCTCCTGCCTCTGCAGAGCAGCAGCTTCTGGCTCCCTTGGCTAGGCCCGTTATCCCCCGTATCTCTGTCATTTGGCTCTTTGCAGTGTTTGCTGCCCAAGCAACCTATTTGTACTGGAAAGCTGAGTGCTGTACCTCTGCAATTAAACATGCTGGTTTACTTTGGCTTCTGCTGAGGTGGGTGCAAACTGCACTGATTTCACAGTGAGGAGGGCCTGTAATTTTTTGTTGTTGTTTTCATGAGCCCAAGATGACGTCTTAAGTGACCGGGGCATGGGGACAGCCAGGCAAGTTGGATAGTTCTGCCCTGAAATAGTGAAAATAAAAGGTTGAGCTTTTTAGCCTTGTGAGGGAGTGTCTCTGTGTAAAACATCCTTGTGAATTTTACCCTTGGCTTATGTTACTGTTGTTGGCTTTGGGCTGGCTGGATGTAGGAAGAGGCAAGGAGTGTGGCATTTGGGACATGCTTGATTAAAAAAAGACTCCATTTATTGCTGTGAAGAACAAAGGTATTCTGCATTAATCTGTAATACGCTAAAAATACGAACAACCATAGAACAGATTTTCTTTTTTTCCTGGTTAAAACCCATACTTTTTAAATCCAAGCAAAAACGGAAGTTCCTAAGCAATAGGTGATATGGTGTGTTGGGCATGTGGCCGTGAGATATTCTTAACCTGTACAGCAACAGTCATTGTGCGCATCCTTTGCATTTGTGTCCATCGTTTTGCAGAGTCTGATGTAGATTTTTCTAGGAATCTGGCAAAGAAAGCCACTTTCCTTTCAGCTCCAGGCAAAAAACCCCAGGTGAGTCCGCGTGGAGAATGTTACACCCAGAGGTAGGGCAACAGGGCCTCTCTCCCCTGTGGCCTTGGAACAGTAGGGACTGGTGTGACCATCTATGTAAACCAGAGTAAACCTGTCCTGTGGTGGAGCTACCAAGGCCTCTTGGGCAGCCAGGACTTGTCAAGTCCTTGAGTTGGTGGCCCTGAAAGGCAATAGAAGGAGACCCCCACCCAAAACCTTAAGGTTCCCAGCTTGTCAGAAAGTTCTTGGCCATAACTGATCCCATGTGATCCATGCAAATAATGTATAATGAAAATACACATCTATGTGGGATACACTCGTAGCATAGTGGATGTAATAAATTTGGAATGATCATCTAGGAGCAAGTTGTTATGGCAGTCATAAACTGTTATTGTACTTTCCCTTTTTCATTTATCTTCTACGAGATCTTTGCAGCAGCCATATGCTCTGTTGGTTAGAAAAAAACCAAAAGGTTTTGTACCTTTCTGGGTGCTAGGTTTGCAGAGTGTGCATCTCTTCCAGCTTGCTGTGGCTGGTTTAGTTTATACAAACTAAAAGACGCTTCAACACACTCCTTACAGGTATTTAAGAAAACTTCGGGGAGTCTCAAATAGTCAACCCTCTAGTTACAGTTGACCGAGAAGTGAACCTCAGCTACATTTCCCTGTATAGTTTTGGGTTTTTTCCCCAGAGAATATACCGAAGTGTGGTAAGACTGTCACTGGAACTGTAGGAATACTTTTCTGAATCCCACTAGGAAACATGATAATAGGAACGAACATCCCATGACCATGAGGTACCATCTTGTGGCCACAATCAATGCTGAATTCTGCAGTGAGAGGTGCAGAAACCTCCCAGGCGCTGGCTGCCAGCAGCAAGGCCGTGCTTGAGATGGAGATCGCGTGTCCGCTCAGGCTCCACGCTCAGCCATTGCCTTACACCCTGTAGCACGAGGACTTTTTCCGATTTTCTAAGTTCTTTATCTTGTTCTGGAAAGGTCTGCATGTCTGCATAGATACCTGCTGCTTTTTTGTGTCTGGCTGTGCTGCTATATGTCAGGTCTTGTGCTGTCAAAATTTAATTTTCTTTGATACTTTTGGTGATATATAAAGGATCTACTTTATGCAATTGAGAACAATTCTAAATAAAAATGACTAGAAAGGAAAATATATAAAAAAACCTTAGGCAATAATGGAGAAGCCTTTACAGAAACTTTGAGATACCTGTCCTCTTCTCTCCTCTGCAAACAGGAACAAGTCCTTACAAAGGACAGTTTTATCAAAATCATTTCACTTGAGCAAAGTGTAAACAGCAATAAAATCATATGTGAAAAACGTGGCAAAAAAGAGAAAGGGAGATGCAGGCTTTAAATGAATAGTGGTGAATTACAGAGCGTGCATAAAGCTGAAAGAAACCCTGACAAAGCTATAATCAGAAGTGCTAAAGACCGTAAGTACATCAGGGAGGATTTATGAGATACTGATGATCAGATTGTCAGTAAAGGCCCCCGATGGGCAGGAGCGTTCCACGCGTCCTTCAGTTCTGCAAAGGCACTGGCAGCTCTGTTCGCCTTTGCTGCAGATAATGAGATGCTTCCTATGGCAAACAGTGGTGGAGGTGGCATGGGATGCAGGCTGGAGAGGATCAAAAGATGCCAGCATAGCTGATGTCATGCGCTGCTACAAAGAATGTTTTTTCTCAGACAAACTTGGTCTTGCTTTTGGATTAAATTGACAAACATAGTTATTATACATTTCGAAGTCTGTGTAGACTACCTGTCCTTACACATAGCTTTCCGCAAAATCTTTGTAAATTGATTAAAAATTAAATGACAGACCTCTGTCTGTAAATTCTGAATTTACATCCATCATGCCTGAAGGATTGAACATGAATTAATGATTAAATGCTGGTTATTAAATGCAACCCCTGGCTTGGAAGTTCCTGAAAACCTGTTTTCTTCCTCAGAGAGTGTCAGTGCCCCCAGCCAACCCCCTGAAGCCTCTTTAGCCGCAAACTTGTTCTTAGCAACTCTCCTGCGTGCTATTTGCTCTTTGATATTTTTTAAATGAATTGATCAGAGCTTGGCATTTCAGCGAGGCCGTACCGTTGATTTACAAGATGCTACTGTCATACTATCAGGGTTTTCCATGCTATTTCCTCATAGAACATGCAATCCAAAGCGTTATTTGATTTTTGACACCCCACCACCGCCACTCCCGCCCCCCTCTCTTTGAGTAGAGAGATTTGATTGAATGTTCACTGGTATTTAGGTCTTTCCCTGATGGTTAAAGTCCAGCAGACACTGGAATTCCATTCTTCTTCACTTCCAGCTTTTCGGGCAGAGAGGCAAGACGGCATGTGTTGTCAGCAGCCCTAACCTTTGCAAAAAACACAACCTCCCCCTGCAGCAAGCAGCTAAAAGCTACATTTTTGCCTCCAAACATTCCCACTAATGGCTGTGCTTGGGATTATCACCCTGGTTTTGGGTAACGATTAATGCAGCCCTGTTTGGAGTGCATTTGCTTCAGCTGGGTCTTTTTTTACAGCCAGAAGGGGTAGAGATGGTCCGACACCCAGATTTAAACGGGACCCAAAATGAGGTGAGGGTGATCCAAACTTTCCAATGAGCATGTACCCTGGAGCATGGGGGCTTATATTGCTTCAAAGCATCGATTTGATCCAAATTTTTTAATTCTGTTGCTTCCTTCACATGTCCTTATTAAAATAAATAGTTTATCAATGTTGGCAGCAGCTGTCAACAGCCCTTTAGGTTTCTTGTTTGAAATGAATGCTCTGATGGGAAACTTTTCTTCTGATCTGCAAGTTATGCTGCCTATCCCTTTCCACAGCAACACTTATGAATGTGGTGATTATTTTGTAAGCTCTGAATTTTTGACTGAGATTTTAAGTCTAATTCACTTTTCATTTTTGTATCTATTAGAGTAGTTCCTTTATTTTTCCTCCAGGATTTTTTTGTTCTTTACTGTCAGTAATATTTCTCTCATGCAGGCAAGTGAATCGCAACCCTTTTGCATTAAGTTCTTTCTATTTATTATTTTAACTATTTTAGTAAATTACTGATGAACAGCTAATTGCAGCAATATTTATAACCTTGTCAGACCTTATGCCCAGTGCAAAGGGACTGAGGAGCCGTAATGGTCTAAGTCCTCCTTCCTGCACCACTGGGGAACGACCAGGGGCGCTGATCTGGATTTTCTTCCAGAAATGCATGCAGTAGCTGTCTGTCTGCTGCTTAGTTATCCCTTCATGTGATTTTAGTTTCTGTCTTGCACTTTTGTCAGGGGCTTGTTGTCATCCTTGTTCTGCTGTTATTGCATAATCTGTCAAATAAAAAGTTAGATTTTTTTTCCTCCCTTAATATTCAGAAAAGTGAAGGATTCCAGATCTTGCTGACTTCTCTAGATAAACACCCTCTTTTCCTGCTGCTGCTGTGGAGGGAAATGGGTGGTTTTGTCGTTATTTAGAAGGCAGAAGAGAAAGCAAGCCCTCTGTCCGCACAAGCTTCCAGAATTGAGCTGGTGTTCAAGAGGCGGATAGGTAGTCTAAGAATAGCGTATGACATTGCGTGACCATCACAAAGAGCTTCCTCATGATAATGCCACCTTGGTATCTGGCCAAATCCTGGCCAGGTAACATGTGGGCCAGTCAGCTGCTTCTGCTGTTCCTTGCTCTGAGCTGCGACATTTGCTGCATCCCAGCTCCCCGATGAGATGCTGCGTTCTCGGCCCGGTGCCTCGCTGGGAGCCATGATGCCCAGGGTGGAGAGAGCATGGTACCAGTCTCGGGGCCGGTCAGAGAGCAGGGCTGCCCGCAGGAGAGGCCAGGTCTGAGTGAATGCTGTGGAGAGGCAGCGCCGAGGCTGCCGTGCTGGCCTGTGCCGGGGTGCCAGCAGCCACCCCGTGTCCCTCCCGGGGCTGTGCCCACAGCGCTGCTGCTCCTGCCAATGCTGGGCCATCAGCCACAGAGCTGACGGGGCACCGAGGCAGCAGACCGACTGTTGCTGTCTTTTGCAGTCACATCTACACGAAGAACCGTGATGTAACCAAAACCTGGAGAGGAAAGACAGAGCAGCTTCTCAGAGTCGATGACCATGACTTCACCATGCGGCCGGCTTTCGGAGGTGAGAATAAAATGATTCTCTTGATTTCATGCTCATCTAATTAAAAATCATCTGATCATCTAATTAATCATCTAATGAAAAAAAAAAAAATAGCCAGATGCCTGGGCAGAGGCACCAATGTGAAGGGAAAGGACTTGGGTGGTCTTAGGAGATGTTTGAGGCAATTCAGAGAGACCTCATCTTCACCTCGTAGCCCTCTGTGCTCTGTAGAGCTCCTACACTCCGTCCTGTTGCTGAAGTTGGCTCTCTTTCTGGCTAGCATTCCCCAGAGCTCAGGGTGGACCCTCCCAGTAAGTGTTTTCCTCTGCTAAGAAGATGAACAGGTTTTAATGCTCATTTTTTTTGTCGTTGTTTCATAATGTGGGTTTTAATGTTCATTTTTAGTTGTGAAGCTGCAATGTGCTTTTCAGCCGATGTGATCAAATTGCAAAGTAAAGAACTCGTTAGGTGGCTCACAGGCCATCCTTGCTAGGAGAAAATGGATTAGTTTTGTCCAGATAAAATTATGTCTTAAACTCTCTAAAGCTGATGCCCAAATGGCACAGAGCAACTGCTCAGAGACGAATTTTGTCTTTAAACAGCAAAGGTATTTATTTCGTGCAACGTTGGGGAACTGGCTGATTTGCACCAGACAAACCAGCTCCGAAGTTTTCAGTGAAAAGTTGGGTATTTTATACAGTTTTCGTGAGAGGTTATGCAACATCTTTACATACATATTCATTTGATTTTGACACCCGATCATTCCATTCATAATAGATGGGATCTAGGTGGAATAGACCTTTCAGTTTTCTTTGTTCCACGATTTCCTGACTTGATGGTCTCCTTCAGGTGCCCACCTTATCTTTACTAATTATTCAGAGTACCTTCCTTTCTCAACACAAACAGAGCATCACCCAGAGCATTGTACCAAACTCACCCTGACTAATATTTTTTTTTAAGACCTTATTCTGTTTCAAAGCAACCAAAAGAGCAGGAGGGGATGCCTTGTCACCTTCACTTCTGCCTTCTGTCATGCCCAGTTAGAGGAATGTGCTCACCTGATCTTTCCAGACTTATTACTGCAGAGGTAAGAGAGTACCTGAATAAAAAATGTGCTGGAATACCAGTATGGAAATCCCTCTTCTGATCAGATGAGCTAAGGACAGAACTTTCTGCAGTTTTTGCTGAATGACTAATACTGCATCCTTCTAACACAGCCTTCTAGGGTGAAGTGCAACATCTCCCTGTCCAGTGGGTCACACAGGTATTTTGCATTTTGCACCTGATCTGTAGAACAGAGCTTTACCGACCCGTCCGTTCCTGGCGCGGCTGGGAAGATATTTCTTGCCTCGCAGTGCAGATGTGCTGATCAGACAGCACAGCACTCTCCCCATGCTCATGATTTATTTATCTCCAAACTCCAGACTCCAAAATGTGTCATCACTAGTGGTGTCCCCCTCCCCATCCCCACCCCACCCCTGCAGTAATTTACGAACTTGTTGCAGTCCAGCCTGCCCATTGCAGGTAACTCTTTTGATAATCAAATCAGTGGTAAACTTGATCTACTATGTTCTAGGGTTGAAGAGTTTGACTTACATTGTCCTCTGGGTGGAATGTAGGCAAATCTCCCTGGAGCTGGTGTGAGCACCTCTGAGGAGCCCAGGCACGCAGCTGAGGCTCAGGGCTGAGGTCTGGGAGCTGGCTCTGGAGGCACTGGCCATGCCTGCTCCTTTTTGAATTGGCTATAAATTGACACGGAATGAGCTGCCCTCAGGTCCCTCACCTGCTCCAGATGGGTGTTGGCTTGGCAGTGACACTGCTGCCACATTCTCTGGTGGGAAAGGGAGATTATGGTTTATTGCTGGTGTTTCCTCTCCTGCCAGGTTGCTTCTTTTGGAAGGTGAGCCTTTCAGCGGGGTGGATTTAGGAAGGAACCTGACCTCTGAAAAATGAGAGACCGGGGAACCATGAGTTTCATTTCATGCACTGACCTAAAGCCTCTTGGCTCCAGGAGGAGATGGTCACTGTCAGGATTGTCCAGCCAGCCACCTTGTTGGCTCAGTTTCCTGTTTATTTGCCTATTTTTGGTCTTGGTTTTCTTTGCCTGACTCTTCAGCCTTCTTTTTTCCACTCTTCTGTTCTGCCTGCAAAGCCTGAACCTGTGAGGTGCTGGCTGGATGTTCACTGCCTTCAGTCTGGCTTTGTTTTGTTGGCACGCTGCTCCACCATGGATATCGGTGATCCCACATGGCTTGTGTGGGATGTCCTAATGGTTTAGGTTTCAATGTCCGGTGTCACCGCTGCACTGTATTTCTGCAGACCAAATTTTTGCTATTTTTATCAGTGTCACAGAGCCCATGAGGGACATCTTTGTGCACAGCTCACACCAAACAAACATACACAGTTACAAAGCTACTCTTCCAGTGCTAATGTAAAACTGTGTTTTAATCTCCCTCGTCTTGTTTTCCCATGTTACCTCCCATCAGGGCATTAGGATACTCCTAGAGCTTAAAAACTTGGAGTAATGTTTTTAAAATTGAAAAATATTCTAACAGCCTTCAGTGAGAAGGTGACTTTATTTATGAAGGAAAAACACAGTGTTTCTTTAATTTTTGCTCAAAACCTCCTTATCTTGCAGAGCTACCAGGGACAAAGGTGAGGTATTGGCAAAGTTGTGCTGAAGTTCTGTGTGATAAGGAACAAAACATGGCAACAGCTTTGTTGAGGCTCCAGCCTTAGAGAGCTGGACTCACATGCACGGAGGTAGCTTGGGTGCTACAGGTTCTTGCATGGCTGCAGAATTACACAGCGTATTTTAGTGACAGATGGCAAGCCCGATGGGAAAAAAAAATGTAAAGGAAATAAAACAAAAGTCTGGTAAGAGGTGATCCTTATATTTTCTTCTGTAATGTTATTCATCAGGCAGTCACAGTGATTTGCTGTGCACTGTGAGTTTGTCCAGCTTTTTGCTGTGGCAGTGCAAGTCAGAGTGATGTGGTCTGACCTGAGCAGGACAAAAAAGCATTTGTACTGCAGAAGTGGCGTAGAGGAGCCTGTGGGACACATGTGACTGTAACCGGTTGCTGCCCTAAGATGCTATCTGCTTTCTGAGGGCAGCTCAAGGGGCACAGTCTAACGGGGGGGTCCAGCCCCACGGCGCTGCATTGGGCCTGTGATGTTACGGTGCAGGTGGGAAAGGCAACTCAACTCTGGGAAACATACGTAATGTCATAAGGAAATTGTGAGTGATATTAAACTACAAAAAAACCCCAACCAGTTCTGTAACTAAATGGTTCCCAAGCTTGGCGAAATGATGGGCAGCTGTTACCCTTCAACATTTTTAGTGGACCAGTCTACAACTTCACCAGTGAACTTTAAGCTAAAAAGGGAATGGGGTCTGCAGCTGCTGTGTGGTGGCCACAGTGACTCTTTCTTACTGGTCTGCAGAGGACAGTCAGCCAGCTGCCAGCCCAATGCAGCTGTGGCCACTGGGCAGAGCAGGCTGGGGTTATGCAAGCTAACATGGAAGAAAAACGTTAGAGAAAGGTGAAGGGTTTTTTGAGAAAAAGTATCTTTGTAAAGAGCAAGTGAGCAAGCAAATGTGTCAGGTGTGTTATTAACAGCCCAATAAGCATGCTTGTCTTGCCTGCTCTCAGCCCATTAGAGACAGGCTATGGGTACGATGGTAATGACAAAGTTTTTTGCTTTGCTGATGTTCCAAGCAGCCTCCATAAGCTCAAACAGACTGCATTAGTTTTGACCCTTAGGGAGTTATCTCCGTGTCAGTGACCTTGTTCTAGCTAGCAGATGTTTGGGTATTATTTACAAATATTAGTATTTAAAGGTTATGCAAATGTTTGTTTTGCTGCCTTCCTTAAACATCCATTTTAAGCACTTCATCTATGACATCTCGTATTTTACACGGAGCCTGTGAATAAGCAGCTTTAGCTGATACTTAAAATAGCTGTATCTTCTTTGCTGGGGAAGAGCCTCATGCTATACTTTTTATATTTCTTCATTGCCTAATAGCCTAATGTCAGCTGGTCCTCGCTGCCATTTCTGGGCAGTATTTTTGTCAGGATGGATGAATGGTGGGGTGAATGAAGCATAAGTAGTTCACTTATGGTTAGTACGAAGGGCTGGAATAAAACTTGCTTCTCCCTGGATGACCAGCTGTCAGTGAGATGCAGAGGAATGAAGCTCTCTGCAGGCATGTAGCAGCTGATGAGCATATCCTGGTGGTGGCTGCCTGCGAGCTGCCTACACCTAAGAGGTCCCAAACTTACATACATTCATTTAAAAAGATAACATATATATATATATATATATATATATATATATATATATATATATAGACACATATAT
>JAVJGJ010000059.1:4921140-4940271 GCA_035590215.1 Microhierax caerulescens
CACAGAGGGAGCAAGCAGCTCTGTGGAGCGTGAACTGGCTGCACAGGTGCTTTGCTGTGTGTAGGCACATTCTGGGGTAGAACTTGGGTGGATAAGTTACTGTATATAACCACTAGTTATGTATGTAATGGGGGATCTCACTTGGGGTCTGTGCCTTTGTATGCCACAAATAAAGTGGGCAATTGTTTCAGTTAGAATAAAGTTATGCAAATCCAATCTTTATCCAGTACAAAAGTTTTTGACAGGGAGTTCATTGGTTGGAAAATGGTCTAAAATAACTCCAGTTCACCTATGTAAATCTGGATGACTGAGCAATTGAACACCAGTAGGGTTACACGTATTTGCAACAGGCTAAAGGGAGATACAGTGGAGGATGTCTACTGTGGCATTCCTGTTTCATGACAGATCTGGAGACCTGGAAGGGCTGCAGGCAGTTTTGAGATCCAGAGGCAGTAAACAGTACCAGTGGTGGTGGTGAAACTGTGTCAGGCAAGTTTGTCTGCAATAACCCATCTAGCAACTTTTAAAAGTTGGCCACTGAAATCAGAATTGCATGTTAAGATTGGTGGTTCCTGTTCGCTCTTCTCTTCCTAGTGTGTTTCTGTGCAGTTCATAATACCTTTTTGGTTTGTTTTTTATTGCTGCTTTGAGGCATCAGTGTTTTAGCGATGAAGATCAGTGGCAGAGGAAAAGGAGCCAACTGGTAATTTTCCAAATGATCATGTGTAATTCACAGAGCTTCAGTAAATCCAAATATTAGACTGGCACCATTTCAGCACAGAAAGTCAAGGAATATTGTTGTTAGAGCTGTCCTGACCTGTGGCCATGTTCCAATGTTAGTGCAAGACCTTAAAATGTCTCAAAATTGACAGAGCTGGAGATCTTGTAGTATATTCACAGAAGAAAAGAAAAGCTTCTGGATTTCTTTGCGCCAAAAGTAAAAGGTTGCAGTGGCTCCAGTGAGGAGAAACACGTAGGAAGCCACTGGGATAAGTTGTCTACAGGCATTCAACATACAAGACCCTGTCAGAACAAAATAAGAGTAGAAAGGTGGAACTTGCTGACATTAATCACATCATTGACCCTGCACACTTAGTCAAATGCTGCCACAAGCCCATGAGGAGGATCCCATGGCTCTCTGTACACCAGCCAGCTGCACCAGGCTGCTGTCCTCACAGCCTCTGCTGGAAGGCAATGCAGCTGACTTAGGCAGCGACCTCCTGATGAAATGCACTGTTTCCCAGAAACACTTCTCAGCAATCCCTGACAGCTGGCTTGGATATAGCTGTCCATGCTGCAGGTAAGGGATTTGAACAGGCAACCCGCACCCCACCCCACCCCCACCCCCACCCCGGCTCCGTACACAGTGCGAGGTGCAAAGTGCTTCGGGCACAGTACAGAGGCTGCCAGTAGACCATGTAGCTTAAAAATGCTTCACTCAGTTGCCCTGTTTATGTGTTCATCCCTGAATAAATCCAAGATAAGCTATACAGATGCCTAGTGTTTGATTGAAGAAGTTAGAAGTGATGCTGCAGCGATATTTGCAATGTGTGAGTCCTGTGAGTGATGGCCAGACAGGTCATTTGTGGCTGGCTGGTGGCTGCACCAGGTGGCCACCCATGGAAGAGGGTAATTCCAAGAAGCAGCTTGCTGCAAACCACTGTGTACCTCAGAGTACACCTACCAATGGAGAATATTGTGATATTTATTTGCCTTTATTTAAAAAAACACAAATTGTTATAATCTATTATTTAATAACCTCTTTGTAACCAACGTTTCTGTAAATCTGTTGCAACATACTGCCCTCTGAGGTTAATTATCACTGCAAAATTCAGCAAAGGTTGTCAGATCCAAACAAATTTGCCTTTCAAAAGCACTGTTTGGAATTTGCCATGTTAGCTAGTGCCAATAATTGATCGTTCTGAGCCTGGCTGGTTGATTATTTGATCATCTAATCAGCTCTTCCTTACAGCACTGGCTATCGGACTTCCCCAGATTTGCCCCTGTCTGAGAACCAGCCCATATCCTTCAGAAAATCATACTATTGTCACTTAAAAAATACACTGATAGAGAAATAAACTTAATTTTTACTGTTAAAAAACAAAAAATGAATTTATCTCTATTTCAGATTTTTCTTCTGTGGTCTTCCAGCCAGTGGGTCTTTTAACAGATTTCTTGAATCTCTAGTTTGCTGCGTAGAGCAGACCTCTCGCTTTCAAGATTAAATGCATCATCACGTAAAAAAAGTAATATAACCTTCACACCCTTACAATATTCCCTTTTTTAAACACACAAGCTAGCAAATTCTGGCCATTTTTTCATATAGTAACTACAGAACAGCTACAGATAGTTCAGCTCGTTGTCCAAGAAAATTCTCCATTGATGTCCAGAATTTCTCCTCCTTATCCAAAAATTATGACCCACGTTCTTGACTGTTAGATGGATAGTTTTGCAATAAGCTGTAATCAAATGACACCAGCGGTTTCTGGGCCTTTCCTTATGATATTCCACTTACTCCTTCTCAGTGATCCTTCAGTTTTTCAGATATACTTCAGGCTTATTCAGGAAGCAGTCTGTGTTTTATTCTTGCTTATTGACAAGAACAGAACAGGATAAAGAACCAGTCTCTTTGGGGAGATAATAGCGTTGCCTAATGACAATTTGCCATTTACAGTCATATTCAATATGGGATTTTAATCCAGTTTTAAAGTATTTTCCTTATTTTATCTCAATACTGTATTGTTGCAGTTTCTTAATCAACATGTCGTGTGATGCAACATTAAATGCCTTACAGAAGCACATTGCATAGCTTCATTTCCTCCAGTAAACACATTTTAAATTAATCAAAAAAGGATTAGCTTGGGAAGATCTATTTTTCTTTAAAGCCATGCTAATTGACATTAATCAAATTACCCTCTAACTCTTTATTTATTGAGTGTCATATCAGCCATTCCAATATTTTGCGTGGGATCAGTGTCAGGCTGAGGGCTGTAATTACTCCAGTTGTTCCTTTAATCCCCTCTGAATATTGGCAGAACAACTCTTTTATTAAGCACTTCTGTCTTCTCTGAATTGCTATTGACAGTTCCATAGCTGTTATGCATATCTGCGTTAGCTTTTGCCTGGAGATGGTCCTCTTGAAGTCTCAGCATTTGTGTACAAGATTTTCTGACTCATCACTCTTCGTCCTTCCATTTTTTTTGCTGCCTTTTGAAAAGCATTTTGAATTATTTCTTGCTCGTCAGCAGGGGCCCTTAGCGTATTACTGATAAATTCCCCATGAGGGTGATGCAGGTGATTTGTGAGAACTGTAGAGGAAACTGGGAAACCCTTTTCAGCTGGGGTTCTATGTGTAAGAAACGTACTTACTGCAAAAAAGGGGAATATGACGTGGCCTGGATAGGAGGGCTGAGGACCAGAATCTAGTAGAGTGAAATTAGTCCCTATCTAGGATGAGTAGAGCATAATTTCAATCCGGTCTGAATGCTTTCATAGCTTTTAGTTCTGGATCTTCCAACAGAGCTAAATTTGCACCCTTTAAGGGAGCAGTCCCTCCTGTAAGTGAGTGTATCGTGTGCTCTGGGGATTAGGACATATGGGAGAGTGTCGGGGGAATCCTTACCACGCGTAGCACCCCGTATCTGCCTCCTCTAGTATATCTGCTTGTAGCAGACAAAAACACTTTCCAATGGACTGCACTAGGCACTGGTATGCACGTTTCAATAATTTTAGCCTGCTTAAACTGCTAACAGTAAAGTATCCTTCCAAAAGTGTCTTTTAAACTTCTATTTATCTTTTACTTTTTAAAGTATCTTTTCCCAGTTTTAGTAGCAGAACCTCCAAGCAAAAAGGTCAGGTGCCCCGTGGCCAAGTACACACAAAGCCACATAATCCAGCTAATGCATCTCCGGGAAATCGCAGAAGGGGCTGAAACAAAAGGACACAGATCAGCACGCAAGGCACATAATCCCTCAGACAGAGTGTAAAGCCACATAAAGACACTTGTGAACTCGAATATGTCTCCATGGGCACAAGGACACATCACGTGGGGAGAACAGAAGCATTCAGTGGACAAAGACATCCCTGAGGAAAGAGCTCTAATGAAACCAGAGTGGTATTAAAGATGTGCCTTGTTGGGGTGCTGCAGCATTGTTTATTTTGGTAAAGAGAAACAGCAGCTGAACGCATTAGTCCTGAAGCACTCCAATTCACTCAAGCACATTGTTTGCTGTAGCCTTTCAGGTTTCTGCCCAGTACAGGCTTGGCCTATTTCCTTTGCCTTTCATACAGTACACAATCCATTTAGGGATTTATAGCGGCTTAGAGGCACATGTACAGTGCCTTGCCTCTATCTGATTTTTATTCTGTGATAAGAAAGCTTGGGGTCATGGGTTCATTGGCATTTGTCTCCTCCCTGCCATTCATGTTGCATGGAAATCTAATAATTCATTTGCGTTTATGATTTCTTGAGGTCCACCAATGTCCTTGCCACTACCTGAAGAAGTCCCAGGGCTTGCCACATAGAGCAAGTAAACCTGTTCTGATGTGATATTTTAAGCAAGAGCTGCAAGAGAGACCAGAGAGGAGGAGGGGCATAAAACCGAATGTGATAACAAAGCGCAAAAGCTATTTGCGATGAAATCCTCAGTCAGTCTAAAAGTGGTGTGATTCCCATCCTGATGCACATTTATGCCAGGTCATACGCTGATTAACACTGAAAAGTAAAATCTTCCTGTTTGGGCACTTCCCCACCCCACTCGTGCCAGCAGTTCCTGGTCTCTGCTCTCCACAAACATAGCACATCAAGTTATGGACTGGAAAAGTGTGTATTTGCCTCTTGTGCCTGCAGAGAAAATATTATTTTCTTTCCCCTTCTTTGTGGGCACCTTTCATTTTAATCATCTCAGTGTAAATACATGTATTCACGCTTCTCTCATCCTTTCAACTTCCCAGGGTCACCTGATTTCAAGGAATGCAAAAAGTGCTATGAATAGCCAGCAGCTCTGCTGACACCACCCTAGTGAATCTCAGTCAATATGCCACTTATCCCCAGGTCATTCAAATCCTATTCGTCATCTGTACTAATACCCTCCTCGGAGATGGTCCTGTATTCAACAAACATGAAGGATTCAGCTGACATACTTCACCTTACACAGAGGGAGCATGGATCTCCTGTGAAGTGCCCCAAGAATGGAAGTGTACTTGTTAAAAAGGGACATAAGCAACGGACTCAGAAACCTCACTAACTTCATATTAACCCTGACTTCTCAAGTCTCTGATAGCACCTGTTGCAGCACAACCAAACTAGTAGGCTACAACAAGGCTTTTGCCATCAGTAAGGTTCTACTGTCGGTGCTATAGCCCCTTCCTCCAGACATCAGACCACACTGCTCCTCCCCCATCCAACCCCCTCTCCCACCATCCTCAGAGCTATTTAACCACTTAGTGGGAACAAGTGACAGCTGCACATCATCCATGTCAATCAACCCACTGCCTCTGCGGCAAGGCCACAGCTGCATGTTATCAATGCCAATCAACCCACCGCCTTCTCTTGGTCCTCAAGCACCCACGACTTCCATGAAAGAAGTAAAAAGCTATACCCTGACCAGTGTGCCCTGGAGGCACAGAGTGCTGTTTCTGAAAGAAACAGAACTGCACAGGGAAAGAACTTCCCAGAAGTCAAACAGCATCCTATCAGTTACACAGGTACCTGGTGCTCCTCCAGCTTCTGCAAGCGTAAATCACGATAAAGATATGGTGACACGTTCATCCACACTTGCATCAAAGGCTTTTAGATAAAGGCAGACACCCATTAGGAAGAGGTTAGAAAATGTAAATGCTAGGGGTTCTTTCACGTGTGGCTGCTGCACTGTGGTTGTAGCTCCAGGGGTCTTTACATGGTGTATACTGTGTATTAGTGCACTATTTGAAGGTTTGGGTAACTAATTAAACAAGAGAAGACCCTGTTCGTGGTTCAGCTGGAGTTACCATGGCAGATGCTGCATTGTGCCTTGCCCTCTTGGGCACTGAAAGTACTCCTGGGTTCCTATGGAGGCTGGCAGCTCCTGCTTGTCCTGGATTTCTGCTCCTGACAAGTTCAGCATCTTGGTACACAGCTGACTGAAAGGCGAAAAAAGGTCTCAGTATTTTCTTCTATGTTCTCATTTTGCAGATACATGGGTTATAAAATAGAATTGGGCAAATAGCTGGCTTTTTCTGTAGTCAAATGGGAAAAGCATGTCTGTTGGCTCAAAACTTGTTTATTTAACGAATTATAATAATATGGTTGGGTCAAATGGAATGAAACATTTACTTTTTGACATTTCTTATCATCATTTGTTAATGAAACTCCAGGAAATACAGGATCAGAGTCCTGAGCAGTCTGGGAAACCTGCATTTAGATGGCCTCAGTAACTAAGTAAAAGTCCAAAGTGCCATTGAACTCCTCTGAGGAATGAAGCAACCAGAGTGACAAAGCCCTGGAGCAGGGAAAGCAACACCAGCTGGTGGCTGTTGAGTGGGGGCCCTGGGTTGAGCAGGAGCCGGGGGTGGCATCCCTGGGGACAGGACAAGCCACTGTGTACGAAGGCAGCTGCTGGGGACTGCCCTCCAACATGACGGATTCAAGTCTTACTCGTTTCTGCTTGAGCAGAACTCAACCTTTCCTGTTCAATATAATTTGTTTCAGCTGCCTGAGATCATTTCTTGTCTCATGGATTATCATTTGCATTCAGCTCCTACTCTGACCCAAATAAGTCTGGTATCTGGCTTCAAGCACAAAAGCATTCCAGGAAAGATGGCTTCAGCCATAAAAAGGAAATAGTTGGCCTTTCCTACAGCAAAATTCAGCGTTGCTCAGCTGACTTCACATCTACAGTCCATCTCCACTTCTTGATCTGTTCCTGGATCAGCTACTGACTGCCTACAAGGGATTCGACACAATCATTTTGCATTTGGATGGCTATGTCCTACCTGTAGAACTGGTTAAAGTTAGGAAAGTCAAGGGAAAGTCAGGAAAGTCAATGGTATTGCAGCTTTCAACTGATTTGCTCTGAGATCTGGTGAATGTTGTCGGATGTGGGTGGAAGGTTAGTATTTGTGTTTTTACTATTACGGGAATCTGGAAAGCAGAGGGTACGTTTACATTTGTGAACGTTCATTTGATGGGTGAACAGGAAAAAAATGCTGAGAGATTATCAAATAAAACAAAATAATTAAAATTTAAAATATTTTGACACGAATCCCTAGGACCTTTCCCCTAATATATCATCTGATAAGCTTAAATAATAAAGTCATCTGAGGAGACTGCAGTCAGCTCACAGCTAGTCTACAGGCTGTAAAAAAAGGTGAACTTGTTGAAAATACTGTTCTCACGGACAAAGCAGGCAAAATTATTTTCCATCAAGCTCAAGATTAAGCAAAGTTTGAGGACAACATTTAAAAATAAATTTTGTTCAACTTTTCTGTGTTCTTGTATTTTTCATATATAAGACATGCAGCCGTCTTTTATCTTTTCTCTGGATGTTTGAATTTTTCACATTTGTTCTAGTTCTCTTATGCCAACTTTCCACCATTTTTCCCTAGGAAAATCAGAAAGATATAGTGCTGGAAGTGACCCTGAGAAGTAATATAGTCTAACCTTTGGTCCTAAGACAAGATCAGCTATACCTGTATTAATTATTTCTAATGATAGTAATTACAAACTCTTCCTGTGTAATCTACTGCAATGCTTCTCTGTCCTCATTGTTAGAAAATATTCCTAGCCTCTAATCTAATATCTAATCTTATTTTCCCCTTACTAATCTCTGAGCCCATTACTTTTTGTTCTATATGTCACAGCCATTTGGAACAGAGTATTTTTTCTCTTTGAAGTGACTTTTGCACACCTGAAGACATGTACTGTGCCATTTCTACCTTTTCAAGCCTTCACCTTGGGTTATGCACCCAGATGCTTCACAGCTTCCTTGCAGATCATTTGCAGAACTTGCTGCTTTCTTGCATGTTAGTGACCATGGATAACTCCTCTTGAGATACAGGAAGATTAACTGAGTTAAAGCCAGCAGCGTTCTGCACCAGTCCTACAAATATTTCAAGAACATGCTGTCTTGCCTATGAGAATGTTGTGTGAGATGGTGTTGAAAGCTTATCTAAATCTACTGCTCCTCCCCAAGCTATGAAGCCTGTTGGCCCGTTAGGGAAAGAGGTGAAATTTGTTCAGCGTTTGTTCCTCAAGAGCTCGTGTCTATCCCTCAGCCAGTCATTTTCTTCCAGGAGTTTAGAAGTTGTCTGATGATTTGTTCCAGGATTTTTCTATTAATAGCTCATACTTGAACTTTTCTAGGAACAACAATCTAAAACAGGAGAATTGAATATATCTTCTTTTAGAAAATTGCCTCTATTAATGAGAGGATGAACGTTTCCCTCCCTTCCTCACATGTACCAAGGGACCTACAGCTTTCCCGGAGCAGCTAAATGAATCTGTAGTTGCCCATTGCTTGCCAATCCCCATTGTTCCTCTGATGCATAAGCAAGGAACTAGCATTTTTTAAAAAGCGAAGTAACAAAAATTATTTCAAAGAGAAGAAAAAGTTCCTTCAATGAAAGACATCATAAAACTTAATATAGATTATTGCAAAGACCGAGAAGAGTATGTCTAATGTCACTACAGATGAAAAGCACAGTTATTAAGGTACTTTTTATTCTTCTTGAGAAGGATGCGTGAATCAGTGAAACTGCAGGTAATTTTCAAAGTTGGGTACAACTTCTTAGAACTGCAACATTGATTAACCATTGCGACAAACTGCTGGTGATTGATTGTCCATCTCTTGAAGTCTGCGTGACTTTGTGCAGGAAAAGTTTTAGCCCAGCAAATCATTAAATTCAATCTTGGTTGATTGAATTAAATTTCAGTGGCTTGCAGAGTGTTGCTCCTGTGGATCCTGAGGCAGTGTAAATGCTCACTGAAGTCAATAGAGCCATGGCAGCTTAGACCAGGCAGAGATCTGCTCCCCAGGGCTTTTAGAAAGGGCTTTCACAGAAGGAGATGGGTGACTTGACAAAGTGCTCAAAAACAGAGATCCATGGGTAGCAGGCAGAGGAAGAAAAGCCTTGTCAGCAAAGGGATGGGACAAGACTAGCGGTGTCTGCAGAGCACAGGGGGCTCCGTAAGGCACAAGTGGGACCAGAGCCATAAGGCCTTGGCTGGGGAGGCAGAGGGGAGAGGGAGAGCAAACACAGAGCTGTGGGTTATGCAGGTGCAGGAGGGGCCTGGGAAGCAGCACCACAAGTAACAATCAGTTAGTTGAAAGGAATGTGCTCGAACTTGCAGGGTACAAGCCTTGGGATAAGGAACAAAGAAACAAGTAAACTGCGGACTCTTGAGCCATGTCGGTGGAGATGACAACTGGACGAACAAAGAGGGACAAACAGTAAGATAAGGGAACAGTTAGGGCTGATGAGGAACCTTGCTAGTCTCGAAAGTCACTTAGGAAAAATCCCCTAGTCTTAGAATGGAGTTTGTTGCTAGGGTAAGCTAAACTAGTTAGTGTCTATTGTTTAAATGATATGTCTTGGAAGATAACCGATCAGTATAGCTTGTGTTTAAGATTTAACCAATCAGTGTGTAACATGTAGAAAGTAGAAACTTATGTAAGTGTAGGAAAATCACTAATAAATCGACACCTTGCTTGCATCAAGCTGTGTCCCATCTCTTCAGTCGCCGCACGCAGGGAGGGGCTGAGCTCCAAAGAGATGGGCAATGTGGCTGCCCTGACCAGGTGTTTCTACCCATGCTGGTTTATTTTCTTCAGCACCAATGAGGATTTTGTCAGCCCCAAGAGAGCCAGCACACCAGCCCCCCAAGCTCTCCTGCAGCTCTAGCGCTTGCTGCTCTGCTTCAGCAGAACCCCTTCAAACAGCCCTGAGCAGAGAGGAGAGCGATCTCCCCCATGACGTCCTTCCCCCTTCCTCTGTGCAGCACGGTACTTTGCAGAGACCCTGCTCAGCAGAGCAGTGAGGTCACAAGTCCTGAAAGCACCCACCACTCCAGCCACAGTACCACTGTATATTAAAGTAATGTGAGAAAAACACACAGGATCAAAATACTGTTGCTAGAGCTACATGGAAATGAGTTTTTGCTGGAAACTGATACATGTTTATTAACAGTTCTCAGTATTGCAATGCTTCTAACAAACATCACTGCTACACAGATAAGTTTGGTGATTAAAGAATGATTAATGACACCTGCCTGACCAACTGCACTTTTTTGGTTAGCCAGGCAGAAATACATATATATGCCATATCCCACAGGTACTTGAAAAGGGTTCAATTTCAACCAATTAATAAAATAGCCTGTTTGGACAAAAAGTAATTGTTCTCTGAGAATACGTGAATTCAACACTGCTAGAAAATCCCTGCCATCTGACGTAGAAGGATTTATAGGTTTAGTGGAAATTGCTTTCCCCACTGTCCAGATTAAATACTGCAGGATGATTTTTTGTATGAGTAAACATCCTTCCAATAACAATCAGACTGATAATGACTTAAAAAGAGGACCAGGATCTACATTTTTGTTTTCTTCTTCTTGTATGGACTATTTCTGGATACAGAACCTTTAGGTAACATGTTGACTGTCCATAAAATGCATTTTAGCATCTTCCTCCTGTTGTGGGGATGGGTTTTATCCACTGAATGCAGAGCCCACCGACAAGGAAAAGAAATACATGAGGTATACAAAAAAGGCAGGTGAGTCTCATTTTTTTAATATTCAAATAGCTACAGTCTGGATAAATGTAATGTTTCAGGTGAAGATATAATGACTAAAAGATAATTAGAGTTTGCATTTGCAGATCATGATCTCTCAGACAAAAATATTTTCTGTTGCTTTTTTTGCCAATTAATAAGTTTTAATGCATTTTCTACATTAAAAATTATTGCTCCCTCCCAAAAAATGGGTTTGTGAGGAATTTCAGAGTTTGAAAAGGTGCAAAAAAAGAAGCATTTGCTTATATTTATTGTGGATTAAAATGTGGTAGAGTACTTACATGAAACTTGTGAAGGAATTTAGTTCTATGAGAATTGTTGAATTCACTGGAGATTAGATTGACTTGAGATCTCAAATTAAAACACTCAGAATTTATTTTATTATTCCCATACCATTTGTTTTATAGAGCTTTTGAGAGGGAAAAATTCAATTATCTTTGCAAACTTCAAGAATATGGTCAGTAAGCAGAGGAAACAGAGTATTTAGTGTATTGATTTTAAATATTCAAAATTATTTAAAATACTGTCTATTCTTCTCTCTCTCTCTCTCTCTTACAAAAAGACTATGTGACATTTCGCTCCCACTATCTTTTAGACAGCCATTTTAGGAGGTTTTGAGTTGAGGAAGGCTTTTTTGCTAAAGCTGGATTCTGATTACTTATATTCTATTTGGGGAACGTTTGGAACTTTGAGGATTTTTACACTTAGGCATATAATAAGGTAAATCTAGAGGAAATATCCTTTGGGTTTCTTTTGGAGAATCTAGCTGAAACATTTAGTTCTCTGTTCAAATGTTGTGTACTTGTGCTTGTGACAGACTGAACCTATATTGTTTCTGCTTTGCTGTACTGATGCTGTACTCCTTCTGTTCTGTAATGACTCCGTATCACCATCAATACGTTGAAGTGTACGGGGATAGGAATGCAGGAATGTCACAGTCCTGAGGAATTCAAACCACTCCTGTTGGCCTTCAGGAAAGGTGACTGAGAGGTGGAAGGGATGGAAAGTGCAGTGCCTTTTTGTTTTCCTGTAGCCCCTTGTAGCAAGTCAAGGCTACATTACAGAGTGACTGCAACTCTGTCCCACTTGGCACTTGGGGGTCCATGAGCCATTTTATACATAGGAAATGGCTTTAGTGGTGACACCACCTTTGTGGAGGTGTAACTGGGGTGGATGTGGTGGCTTTATTCATGATCAGCCCCCAGGGGATATGTTACCAGAGACAATATGGATAAAAGACAGCCACGAAACCTCTGTTTTCACTGAGGCTTAGTGACAGTGGCAGCAGAGCTGATATGCTGGCTGTAGCAAAATAAAGGGATGAGAAGCAAGGTACCACCATTTAGGCTGAAAAGCATCCAGCAGAGAGGAGTGTCTACACACAGCTGTACTCTTGTAACTCCCACTGCACCAAACGCTTAACAGTGTCAGTGCAATTAAGTGACAATGTAACATTATCACAGCAGCAGAGAGTTAAAACTATGTGAAAATGGAAAAGAAATACCTATTGAGTTCATGTAGGAACGACCTCTTCAGCTGTGCTTTGTATATACAGCGTAATTGTGCCAGGACAAGCCTGTCAGGAAGGCCCAAGGTGTTGCAGCTCTGAGAAGCTGGGCTCACCACCCTCCCAACATGACCATGCTGGCCTGGAAGGTCATTTCTGGCCTATTTCTGCTGCAGTAGAGCAGTACTGATGCTAAGGAGGGGTGATGGGGAGAGAGGAGCAAAGCTGGCATGTGTCTGTAAGGTTGTCCATCAGCAGTGTGGTGCCCAGCACAGTGCTCGCTTTCCCCTGTGATGGGCTGGGCTGTGAGAGACCAATGGTTTTAATGGCCTTACGATTTGTAAAGTCAAAAAGGATGATTATGGTCATCCATCTGATTTCCTGCTAAGCCCAAGCAACAAAGCCTTCTGTATGAATTGTACACTGAACCTCTAATTTATGATAATTACCTTCAGTGTCAAATAACCTCAGAATAGGATTGTGAGTAGTTTGGATTCCATGCACTTGGTCCTGTTCTGTGCTAGCCTGTCTCTTCTCCATCCACATCTTTGCAGGTGGATCAAGCCCCCTTTTCCTGTCTGCTTAGATATATTTAGAAGATTAATCTCTTCATGTTTCTCAGTGTAGGATGTTTCCCAAGCCTTGATTTAGTCATTGCTTGTTTTCCTCTGTCCCTTCACTGCTTTCTCAGGATTGACATCAGGACTGGGTGCAATATTTGTACACTCCTCATGTAGGTGCTGCATACAGAGTTATTCCCATTGACCTCCTGGGATCGTGGTCATGCTCTCTTCTGCAGCCCTGAAGTGGAAGGTCGTGTTTGCCCAACGGGATTGGGCATCTGTGTGTGGCAGGGCATGTCATCTTAGAGGTACAGCCTCTTTGCTCTCATGTGTAGGTCCCTATACGTTAAGGTGCTGATCATATAAGACAGTTTTGAAGTAGGCACGGTCCCCTTGCATTTCAGTTAAAGTCAATGCCTGTTTTCACAGAACTAGATCCTGGGAGGACACAGAGCAAGGCAGGGTGCTATATAACTTCAGAAAAAGCTTGCGGTGAAGATTGCTCCTGCACAATTTGTTATTGACTCTGTTTCCCCTTCCTTCCACATTCAGCCCTGAATATCCATTATGCAGAAGAAGTTATAGCAATTGACTTTGTTACTCCTCCCTAGGCACTGTTACCTCTTGCTCCATACAGCTTGTGGTAAGGACCAGGTTGGAAATTCATCCCTTCACTGTGGCCTTTACATTCTGAAGGGAGCCTCGGTGGAGATTGATGGGGGAAATCTATTTGAAGTGGGAAAGGCTGGCTCCACACCACCATAGGATATTCAGGCTGGCTTGTTTTGCACCTATGCCCTCCCTCACCTCCAGAAGCCCTTTCAGGGCACAAGACCATCCGCTTGCCCTACTGTCAGGGCTCTGTGCCAGCCACCGGTGTTGGCAGGCAGCACAGGCACCTGCTGCGGAGAGCTGCCACCTTGGGTGTGTTGCCAGTATCCCGCCGTCCCTGACAGACCTTTCCAGCTCTGCTCCTGATTCTTATGGTGCAGCTGACAGGAAATACAAAGGCTTTTTGGCTTCTTTCTTTGGATTATGCTGTGCTGCAAGTGTTAGTTTCTTCCAAGGAGACTCACTGGCTCTGAACTCTGCTTTCAAATTAAAACTCACCATTTGCTCCACAGTTTTTAGCCCCAGGGCTTGTTCTTTCACCTGAATCAATCCAGCTGAGCCCACAGCCTTTGCATTCTTGCTGATGTAGTGGATGAGGTGAACGGGGGCCACAGGGTCAGACACTTTCTCTGTCGCAATTTTTGGCATGGCGGGTACCCCAAGGCAGCCATTCCAGCATGAGACACAACACCCCTGTAAAAGGGTGAACAGACAGGCACGGTTTTCCACACGAGAGTTCATGCATGCACAACAGTCTTTTTGGGACTGGGTTTGTGCAACAGGAATTTTGCAAAAGGTCCGAAAAATTCCTTAAATAAAGTTGATAAGGCTTTGGGACACAGTGCAAAGTGTGACAAGACAATGGCAAGTAAGTGTAGGTCAAAGCATGCATACAGTCACAGTGAAAGCAGCAAAGTAGATAGCTTTATTGCACAGGACTTCTTACAGAACACTCCAATATTGTAATTCACTGTAAAAATGTCTGCGTGCCAGTCAAAGACTCAAATACTTATTTTTGTTAATCTCCAGGACAAATCACCTCAAAGGAATTTCACTTCAAAGAGCAGCAATATAAAAATAAAACCTTTCTCACCTTGCAGACCTGTTTGCAGTCAGCCATGTGCGAATCCTGCAGGGTTTGCAAAGCTTTTTACTCCTGTGAAATCCACAGTGCCAAAAGTCCTACAGGAAGGAGCTGAGATCTGAAGCACCAGCAAGAGGGCTGACTGCTGCTTTCCCAACTGCTCAGGCTCTTGGAAAGCCACCAGGCTGCATGAGGGCTACTAGAAGGATATGAGAAGCGTCACTAAAGGTCACAACATCGTTGTGCCAACAAAAGGGCCAAAGCCTGTGTTGCTAATTAGACTTGCAGAATCTGCTAGAGAGGATGAGTGATAGGAAAAGAACTGGCCTGGAGCTGAGCCCAGGTTGTTCTGCCAAAGCTAACTGCTGGGGAAAAAAATCTCTTTTAACACTGAAATATCTCTGGACAGCATGATAACTACCTTTCAGAAAAACAACTCTCAGTAGAAAAGATTTCACTGTATGAAATTGTGTAGAGATTTCACAAACATGATCTATGAATCATGTTGGTTTAATCTTAGCTAAGAGACTCGCTTCATGTTTTTAGTCATGTCCCTACCATTTCCCGGCTGCGTTATAGCCATTTACCCTTATTCTTATTCTGTTTCCCAAATAGCAACTAATTTTCTGCTCATCTAGAGCTCCTGTCCATGTTTCTGTCAGTAAGAGCTATCTTTTACAGCAGTTGAATGACATCCTCTACAATAAGAGGCTTGTTATCACAGGGTCTCTCTCATGGCCAAAGATCTTTCTCTTTATGACATTTTCTGATGTTATTGCAATTAGTGGCACTCATTTCTAAGTGATAGGAGCCTCCCTGCATCATTATGGCCATGGTTCCTTCCCAGTCCTTTCTCAAAGGCTCAGCATCACACTGAACATGGAATCATTGAATCATTTAGGTTGGAAAAGACCTTTAAGATCATTGAGTCCAACCACTAACCCAGCACTGCCCAGTCCATCACTAACCCATGTCCCTAAGCACCACATCTGTGCATCCTTAAATGCCTCTGGGGATGGTGATTCCACCAGCTCCTCGGGCAGCCTGTTCCAATGCTTCAACAGCTTTTCAGTGAAGAAGTTTTCCCTAATATCCAATCCAAAGCTCTTGTCCTGTTTCTTGTTATCTGGGAGAAGAGACTGACCCCCACCTGCCTACAACCTCATTTCAGGTAGCTGTAGAGAGTGATAATATCCTCCAGACTAAAAAACCCCTGTTCCCTCAGCTGCTACTCATAAGACTTGTGCTCCAGACCCTTCCCCAGCTTCATTGTCCTATTTCACAACACTATTTTGCAACATTTACAACACTAAACTCACTTCCCTTGCTTTTGTTGAATTTGGGTAGGACTTCCATATTGTCAGCTTCTCCATACCTCAGCCACACTGTGTGCAAGAGGTCTGCACACTGCAAATCTCCTGTGGCTCTCCTGGTACCCCCGCACTGAGGCTGCCTCTTACACGTAGGGCAGCTCCTACCTTCTTGCCCTCCTAATGCTTTCTCTGGCCTCACAAATTCATCCCTAACAGGAATTCTCCCTTTACCTCCCAGCAATCCTTAAGCCATTCTCTTGCCCTAGAGTTTTGCTTTTGTGTCTTATCTTCAGGATTGATCCTGAAAGCATTTATTTGCGTGAACAAAGCTTACTAATGCAAGCTGTCTTTAGATCAGATCTTCAGAGTGCACAATAAGCCTGTGAAAAGCCTGTTGAAAGCATTGCCTATAGGAGCACATTACCAGTAGCGAGCCAGATCAAGTGGCGCTCCCAAGGCACTGCTTTTTAGGATCAGCAGTTTGTGTTGTGGCTTGACACCATTTGCACCAGCAATGCGAGCACCAGCAGTGCGACAAGCACGAGAGCAACAAGAGGCCCAGTATGGGCTTCAGGCCAATGCAACTGGAGTCCCTCCATCTCCCTTGCTGGTAAATTGCCTTTCCCTTTCCTCCTTTTGCCTCCATCTCCTTCACTCCTTTCCCCTCTGCAGGGTTCCTCCTCCTCTGTTTTTTGGCCCTGGCTTTCTCTGTCCTTCTCTTCACCTGCCTCATTTAGGTACCCCATAGCACATCTCTTGTCCCTGTCACACAAGCTCTGCCAAGTTTTCTGCTGTTGCTTTTAACTCTGTATTATTCTGTAACTTCCTTCTCCACTCCAGCAGTTGTTGCTGCTGCCTGTTTTAGCTTTTCTTCCCCTTTGCAGAAATCCTTTCCTTCCATCCAAGAGTGCTCATCTTCTTTATCCTATTATACATTAACTTATTTTTCATTATTGCTTTGCTATTTCTCTCATTTGCCTTTCCATCCCTGTTGTTCTTTCAAGTAACTTCAATCCTGCATGACAACTTTTCTTGGAAATCTTGTTTTTTCTCACAACTCAGCCAAAAGTGTCCCCTCTCTGCTTATCGTTGCAAATAACAATGCTTTGAAAATTATGTTTTCTACTTTCATCATCATCATTAGCCTCCTTTCATCCTTTCTGGAACTATGGGGCTACATATTAAATGCTCCTGCTGGTCTTTCTTCTCAAAACTGCCCAGTCGCCTCCCAAACTCACTTGTGTTTTTAGCTGTCACAGCTTTCAGTGAAAGTGAATTTCACAGCATGATGACATGCTGTATTTGTGTACTTCCTTTCAAATTTCTTCTGGTTATGTGTTGTGGAAATTCTTGAGCAACAAATCCCTGTTCACCTTCATCACGCCACTCCTGATTTGATATCATTGCACTGATTGCTTAGCTGTTGTCCCTTTTCCCACCGAAAGCGCCCTGCTCAGGCTGCCTGGAAGCCCTCCCCACCTCTGAGCTCTCTCTCTCTCCTCTTGCTCTGCTGTTTTTCCCAGCTATGGGCACTGGATATGTCAGATGTGGACATGCCTTGGTGTTACTAATAACACTGAAATGCTTTGTTTGGTTTGCCGTTCCATTCCCAATAATGCCAAACCTCCTGGTTGTCTTTTTGAGCACTGTGGGGCATTAAGCTGGTGTTTGCCAAGAAATACCCACAATGGTGCTGAGGCCTCCTTCCTAAGCAGTAACAGTTGATTTGGAGGCCATCGCTATCTTAACATTGCTTCTGAAAGTACAATGGAAAATTTTTAAAATACAAAGCACAAAACAATGTACACTTTTCTGAATTCACGAACACTGTATTTTTCTGAAGTCACTTGGCATCATGAGATTCTGCTGTAATTCTTCATGCATAATTCTGATTTTTTACTACCTTGAATGCTTACATATCCTCAGTAAATATTGTTGCCAGTAATTATGTTTTTCTCCAAAGTTATTTATAAAGCTATTGAATAACAGTGATGCCATCATAGATTTCCATGGGGCTATGCTGAAAACCTTTCTTCACAATGAAAACTCTCCATTATTCCTCTGTTTCTTATTTTGTAACAATTCACACATGGGGAACTTCTTTCTGACTGGCTGATTTCATTACAAGTCTCTGGAAGGGACCTGTCAACACCTTGTAGAAATTGAGGTACACTGTGCCATCTTGGTCATCCTCATCTAGAAGGTCATTAACTTTTTAGAAAAGTCTATTATATTTACAGTGCATAACATCCCTCAAGAAAAGTCAAAATGCCTCTCACTCTTCTTCAGTATATACTTCATTTGTCTGGTGTCTACTGTTGGTGTTTTTTACTGTCTTTGTAGCTAATTTGTCTGGTGGAGCAGTCTGTAGCTTCTCAGAGTCCACTTGGAGCTCTTTCTTGAAAGAAGTGTGATACCAAGTGTTACTCCTGTGACACCAAGGACAATTTAAATACTGCTTCAACAGTCTCTTGCTCAGCTTTCTTCCAGGTAGAAACCTGGTGACTTGTTACCATTCAGGTCATTTACTTTAAATCCGTTTCTGGTCCTGTGTCAATACGTGTATTGCTTAATATTGCCCCGACAGCAGAATTCTAACAATTCTGTATTTTCATAGTGCAAATTCCTTATTTATTGATGGTTTTTGATTTCCTTTATAAAGGCAAAGTACTTTCATTGCTGTAAGTAACAAACTAAGACAAGTGTAGTATCAATAATTAGCTAGTTATTGCCCATTCTGCATTTGTGAAATCATTTCTCTGTACTCCATGCAGTTCTTTGCATTCTCTTTTACTGAACTTCATCTTATTGAGATCAGACCTTTTCTCCAATGTGCTGAGGCTGCTTTGAATTCTGATCCTAGACCCCAAAATGTCTCTCTTTCAAGCATGCTGTCATGCATGAGTTTTATAGTTCTGTTATCTGCATAATTGTTGAAAAAAATGACTAGTAGTTTCCAGTTTAATCTCTCTCGACAGCAAACTAGTGGCAGTTACTCTAATCATGGGTTTTCAACCATGCTCCAAGTCACATTTTCATCTCAATCGCATTTCCCTAGTTTAGTAATGAAATATTTAGAACCTCATTCAAATCTACTTTTACTCCTGCTTACGCTAAGGCAGCCAGTTACGCCGTCAGAAAGGACGTTAGACTGGTTTGACGTCAGTTATTGCAAAGATTCACATTGAATGAACTTTATAATCTCATTATCTTGTGGTGGTGGGGGTGGAGCGCACACAAATGGATCACAAGTTTGTCCCAGTTTCTTTCCAAATGTCAAAACTCCAACAT
>JAVJGJ010000059.1:4940371-4959493 GCA_035590215.1 Microhierax caerulescens
TCCCTCTTTTGTCCCCTGCTTAAAACCAGGTTTTCTGTTCACCCTCACCCTCTCCCAGAGGCATCACCCATGAGTGAGGAGTCCTCGGAGGTACCTGCTTACAGCTCAGGAACTGTGACAGCTGGTGTTCCCGGTGCTCCTGAGGGAGTGCCATCAGCCTCTGTTGACTTAAGTACCTCTGATTTATTTAAATATTCCTTAACATGCTCTTCCCTGATCTGCACTGTGCTGACATCTGCTTACAGGTCAACTTTTCTTTGAAGACTTCAGCAGACATTAAAGCTTTCAGCACGTTCTGCATGGGCCCATTAGTTGCTCCCGTTCCCTTCACCCATGTCTCTTTTTCACTTAGCTGAGCCCTGGCACCATGCCTGCCTCCTCGCTGGCACAACTGACCTCAGCCATGTTCCTCCTGCTCACTCTGACCCTCCCTTCAACGTGTATAACACAAAACCCAACAAACACACCTCTACTGGATGCAATGTCTGCCACATAGGGGTACTATCATTTTTGCAAGGTCAGGTACAGTGCCAAGACCCCAGGTGGCGTGACATTTCTGTGAACAATCAATATGTGTACATTTGTTTCATTTTTTGTCCTTCGCCAGTGTTTATGTCCAGGCAAAGAACAAAGGAAGTACAAAAGTTAAAGGGTGTATATATATGTGTCTCCTGCCTCTATGTATTTTGCATTCTGAGACTGATCTATATTCAAGTAATACTGGATTAAAATGGGGTTCTCATTGAATTTTTTGTATTGCTCAAAAATAAGATGGTAGAAGAACTCTGAATCCCACTGTTTCTCAGACTTTGTGATGTAAACATAAAAAATAGCACTCTTTCCCCATTTCTTTTCACAGACTTAACCACCCATAACAGCAATGGGTCACCTTTCTTTAAACCTACCATTCACAATTAAGCAAACAAGGTCTTGCCAAATGCCAAGACAAAATACATTTAATGATTAATTTTCCTCCGGTTTTAGTGGCTTGTTTACAGCTCATAACTTTGTAACTCTGCCAGTTTGAGTACAAATTAGTGGGTTTCTATCCTACATTATCCCTGGGAATTAGCATCGTGTCTCCTACAGTGCACGTCACCGGGTAAGAGTAGCTTCCTCCCGTTGCAAGTTCGCTCTCTCCTTCCTCAGGTGCTGGGTGGTTTTTCTCCCCGTTTAGTTGCCTCACTTTGCCTCCACTCACAAAGCACTTCTCTGGGCTCTGGATTGCCTCTCAGTCTTCACCCAGACCTGCCGCACCACCCGCCTACCAGCACCTCCTGCTTGCTGAGAAGGTCTTCCTAATTTATGTGCAAGTCAAAGGCACATTAGGGGGGAACTTTCTGTCACCCCCCTGCCCCAAAACCTTTCCTTCCTTTGGGACACAGTGTGGGAGGTTCTTCAGCCCAGCAAGTCTCATGCATCCCCGGAGCCGGGCAGCATCTCTGTCCTGCACCGCTCTGCGGTGAGGGGACGCCCCTACTCATGCAGGACTGTCCCAAGTGTCCTTGCCCCAGAATTCATCCTGCACAATGATGACTGTTTGAGGCTAATGTCTCCTCTCTGCTCCTTCTGACACGTTGCCCTCTGGCCTTATCCCATGTTGCCCTCCCTCCCTGTCTCTGCCTATCCAGCCTCTTTTCTCCTCAGTCTCACCTCACACAAAGGCTCTGTTGCAGATCCAAGCTCCCTTTGCCTCTGCCACACTTTTTCTCTGCAGAAACCTTCCGCATGTTTGCGCATACAGTCCCCAGCCCCTTCCCACCTCTCCCTCATCCCCTGACCCAGCCCCCTCCATCTGGCTCCTGTCTTTAACATGATGCTGGTATGGTACGAACCCTAGTCACTAACTGGTCATAAAACAGAGGGAGAAACAAAACCTAGTCAAATATTTAGGCACAGGTCTTTAATAAGGCCTTTACACTTCGCACAACTCTTTAGTAGCACCAATACACCTTTGTCATTCCTGTGTGTCCCCTGCCAGGGCCTTGTCCCCCGCATGGAGTTAAGCTGCCTCTGCTGTTGTCTCCTGGCCCTTCTGCCCCAGGCAGTGTTTTGTCAGGGATTTGTCCAGCCATAATGTTACGGGCAGAGGGAGGAGAGCGTTGACTGCTGCCATTGCCCTGACTGCACGAAGGCTGTGCAGCACAGCGGCTGTGGGACGGGAGGCACGGCGCGAGCTGCCCACCACTGTCCACCCATGAACAGGGAGCCCGGAGCCAAGTGCCATGGCACAGCTGGCAGCGAGGAGGGAGTTTTTGTCGCTTTCATTACTTTCCATTTAAAAGTCCTGCTGAAAACTGGCTGGACAAGCTCCACACCTCCCTTGGCTTGCATCAGTGGTAGGAGAGGCTGTGGATCGGCTGCACAGCAGCACAGCGTGAGCTGCAGAGCTTGTATCTGACCAAATTAAGCGTGTGGTGATTGCAGAGGGTGAGCGGGGAGAGTCCACAGTCTCCGTCTGCACTGGAGAAGGGGTGGAGGCATCACCCAGGCATGAAATAAGCAGACAGTAAACAGGCACCCTGGATGTCTCTGCCCCAGCTGCTGGCTGACGCTTCCCGGGGGGTGGCAGGCACCTCTGCTCAGGGCAGGAGGTTTGGGATCACTTGCAGCCACAGCCCCTGACCAAAATGTTCATGATGATGCAAGTAACCTAAGGGACATAGATTATGCCACAGCAGCATCTCAACAGTGTTTCCTGAGACAGGATCTGTTCTGACATCTCTTCTCTGATCTGCCATCCTCTTTGCCGACCTGATACCATAAGGGATGGGGAGAACAGACTGTTCAGAACTTCATGAAATCTGATAATAGTAATGTTAGTGTTAGCCCAGTCTGCTAAATCCAACAGCACTGTTCCTTGAGGATGTCACCCCTTGGACCCAGGAAAGACTGTGTGAATCTGGCTCCATTAAATCTTCAGCAACTTACTTTCGCTTTTCTCTTGAGGAAAATATATCAGATCTTGCTTTTTCCTGAAGAACCGAAACTGTGTCTTGATTTAACACCTCAAGGAAGAAATGCTCTCAGATCCTAATGAGATTTTCCTAATAAAAATGTAAAATAGGTCACTCTAGTACAGATGTATTGCCTCCTGTAGAGAAAAAAAGGTGTGATTTATAGGTGGGAAATGTATGCTGCATAAGTAATTACAAACTAAAATGCTAAGGTGGGTAGTGACTTCTCTCACATTTCTTGTAGTTGTTTCCAAAAGCTCTTCTTTCAAAGATGAAGAACTGGGTGTTCTGGTACACTGTGCAAGTGTGGGCCTGGCATTCCTCTGGCATGCATCCTGTGAAGCTGTGCATTTGGAAATGCCTGCTGGGACCTTCAGATGTCATGGTTGGACTGTCACTTCTGAAATCAGACATGGTTATCCTTAGCCTTGCAACCCTTTTTCCTGTGTTACAGGGACTGTAAGTGCCATAGTAAACCTCAGGCTTTTAAAAAAGGAGTAATTACTTTTTGCTTTGTGCCTGTAGCCATAGTGATGGAAATCTGGTTTTGGTGAGTATTTTTTCCCCTAGCTACCCTAAGCTTCAGTTGCCTCATTCCCCCCTGGACCCAGCAAGCCTGAGCTTTTGGGGCAGAGGCATCTCATGATCCCTTGAAGCTGTGGGAGAATATGGAGGAATGGTATGACTTTGGAGAGGTTGCATCACCCCAGCTGCCATCGGGAGCCTGAGAGCTACTCCAGCAATGCACAGGGAGCACTGTGAATAAATATTACTCTGCTCCAGTTGTTGCTTTTTCATAAAACATCTCAGTGAGCTTCATGAGCCATGAAATGCCTTTTGGCACTGTAATTGTTAGGAGATAAATATGGACATGGGGGGAGGAGGGGGGGAAGCTTGTGCATTATTCAGTGTATTTTATCTCAGGAGTTATTGGTTAGTTCTAAAGACAGCCTGTCACGCCAGCAAAGACAGGAGCAATACTGTCACACTGTGTTGGCTGCAGTGACAAACAGTTGTGCTGAGCGATCTGTGAGCAATGTCTGGACTGAATCTCCCCAGTGCGGCTGTCTGCCACGATTGCTCAGGGACAGCAGACGTGCGAGGGGAATCCATATTAGGTTGCCATTGATTCGCAGCCAGAACGGGCAGGCTAATGGGGTCCTGTGGTGGAGCTGCCACCGATCACTTACCCAGCAGAGCACTCCCCAGGAACCAGACCAGAAAAGCTATTTATTGAGTAGAAAGAAATGGGGCTTCAAATCGCAGTAACTGGGGAATGATTTGCAACAGGTAAAACTGTTTTTCTGCCACAGGAGAAGGCAGGAAAGCGGAGGAGGCTTGGTAACCTCTGAGCTGTGACAAAGGGAATGGGACTGGCAAAAAGAAGTGAAGGAGCCGAACCAAAGCACAAATGAACAGAGTCCCCTGTAGTGGCTGGAGCATGGGGGACATTTTATGCCAGTATGTGACAAGGACATGAAGTTTAGTTTATAGAGGCAGCAGGGAATCACCTGGAAGAAATAAGATGAGCTATGCTGGGTTGCTGGGTGCAGAGGACAGGGAGGATTTGGCCATGAATCCTTGATGGCCATGACTTGAAGGTTCCCTCGACAGACACAATAGGGCCAGGGTCAACATGAAGTGTTAGATAAGCTCTACAAAGAGAAATTACAATTAGAAATTACAAGAACATGAGCTGCTTCATCTGTGTTTGGATACCAGCTCCTGTACAGCCAAGGGTTTACTAGGGCACTTTAAAGTCACATAAGTCCGTCAGCTTTTCACCAGAATCTGCTTACCCCCCAAACATGTGAAATTACCTCCTGACAGCCAGCAGATGAGAAGCAGGCAGCAGAGCGACATGTCAGCGGCAGCCCAAGGGCATATTGACAAGGCAGAAGCCTCTACAAAGCGCATTTTGCATTTGCAAGTGCATTTTGATGCATGATGCCCAGGTCCAAGCGATGCCAAAGAAGCTGCTCCTTGTAATAGCAATGCTGCTGCATGGCCCAAGGCTCCCCCAAACACTGGTCTGCCTGCGAGCTTATTCCCAGGCTTCCTCTGGGAAACACAGAGCAGATGCTGGAAAAAAAACCAACAATCCCACTCGGCCAACACTTTGCTTCAGGGTGTCAGTGATACAGCCTAGTGTGCCCACCCCTCGTCTGGGTGGTGCAGGGGTTGTTTGCTTCTCCGTGGCAGCAAAAAGATGAATGTCCCTCCAATGCCATCAGCTTCCAGCGAGCTCCCAACCCAGGGAGAAACCGTTCTGCAAGGCCTGGGGTTTGGCCACCGCTCACTGAAGGGGCAATGGTGCTCAGGTGGTGACACTTGTCAGTGTAAAAGGAGTTTTGCCACTGTAAATCTCTACAAAGGGATTTGAATTGTATGCTAATGGGCTAAAAGCCTTATTAGCAGAGTTGATTAGAATTAGTGTTTATTACAGAGGGAAGCTAATTTTTGTAACTTTTAATTAAAAATGAGTTAGAAGCATCGAAAGTTTAAAATGTTACTTTTGCTCAAGCTAGCACTTAGGTTGCTAAAAGCAATACTTTTTCCTTTAATGATAAAATAAAACATTGGCTGATCACGAGAGGAGCTTTCTTGACAGCCAGCTGGGAAACAGTATGAAACTAAAACTAAATATTCCTATAGTTGTTTTACTTTTTTTCCCCACTGGAATACTTCGAAAAGATTTTCTTCTCATGAAACCAGCCGACTGCCTGCGGTGCGTAGCTGTGATGGCCATGCTCCTGGCTGGCAGGGGAGCCCACCTGGCCCCTGCCGTGCAGACCCCTCCAGAGCCCCCAGGGCACTGGCAATGGCGGCAGGAGGAGGGAGGCGAGCTGCCCGACCGTGTCCCTTGCCAGGCACTCAAACCCAGCGACATCCCACCTCACAAGGGCCACCGCTCCCCTTTTCCCCTGTCTGGCTGCAAGCCCCTGGCACCCCCCATCCGCACCCTCCGCCATGCCCAGCCTGACACTGCCCTTTGGTAAAAAGGTAAGAAAAAAGGGTAAGAGCCGCTTCATGCGTGGCAGAAGGTATCGCCGCCGCTTCCCACCTGATGTCCTCACCCACCCACCCGTGACCGCCTGTCTCAGCTCTTCCTTTTCCTGTTGTTTCCACACAGCCGGCCCCAGCGGCAGCGGCGGGAGGCCCATGGCGAGGCGCACAAGCAAGGCAGGTAGGCGAAACCCCTGGCGTCTGCTGCTGGCCCAGCTCCGCTGGCTGCACACCCGTGGCCGGGCTGAGGCTGTGGCACGGGAAGGGGACACCACGTGAGCATGACAGTCGCATTTAGGAAGGAGTCAGGCCGTTAGTTAGCAGTATGCAGTGGGTCCCAGAGGAAGACATCATGGAGGTGAGGTGTGATGCCACGGCCGTTTGCCACGGCCCCTCGGGCTTCGCGTTGCGCTGCTGCGTGGTTTGTGCTGCTCAGTGCTGCGTGAGTGGGCGCCTTCCCTCCGAACATCCCTTCTGCAGAGCTGAGCCCCGTTCCACACACTCTCCATCACACTGTTTGTTCTTCCCCCTGCCACTGCAGGGAGAAAGCACCTTTCTGAGCATGGCCAAGCCTGCTCACAAATGCTGAAGGCTTTGCCAGCAACCTGCTAATATCATTCCCCCATCCCAGCCAGGTATAAATCTTCCCTAATGCACGGTCACAATGCCACAAGTCTTTCAGAGGCTGAATTAAATCTAAAGCAGAAGCGGGAACTACCTTCTAAAATGCCTGAGGGATAGTTCACGACTAGAACTCACTGATGGAGGTAAACAACTTGCCTCTCCGAGAAATTATTAATCTGAGACTGATCATCTTTCTAAGATGCTCCATAGTCCAGATAAAGCTCTGCATTTGAGAGAGGAGTCACTGACAGCACTGCTGGTCCCTTAAGATTGTTGTATTGGCTTCTGTTGGTACAACTGCCCACAAGTCTGTGAGAAGTACAGCACGGCTAAGTAGTCTTATTTAGGATGAGCTTTATCTCAAGAATGTATTTCCCACCAAGTTTCTTTGTTGTCCTGTTTGCCTTTATCTGTTTCTGACTTGTCCTTTGTATATTTGGAACAAGTGCCTCTCTGAGCATGCCGTCTTTTCTCAAACTGAGAACCAGCAAAACCTTTCCTCCTGTTTTTGAGCCCTTCTGCCACCCAAGCAGCTGGCATGCAGCTGGCTCTGAGGATGGCAATGCTTCGCTTACACAAAGGAGCAACCAAGGAGCTGCTGTCACCACCATCCCAGTCAAAGCACTGGGGTGCTGAACAGCATTTGGCACCTTGGATGCAGAGAGGGAGCTAAGCATCCTCTGCCCAGGATTTGGTGCAACTCCAACAGCTTCTGGAATGACCTTTCCTGGCTCTTTAATGCTCAGAGACCTCCCAGGTCTTTAATGCTCCTTTTTATCCTCGTTAGAAATCTGGGGCAGAAGCTAATCATTTTATCCCAAGTTAGGAGACAGCCTGCCTCCTGGCCTGGCTCCCAGCCTGTCTCCATTTTGTTCCTGGGCAACAGCCAGTAGCTTATTTGTTATATTGTTTCCCTCATTCGTGGCCTTACGCCCCATCGTAACTCAATGTCAGAAATGCCTCCCCCAGTTTCCATTTCTCCACTGACCCACACACACAATTCCTCCAGCTCACACTTTTGAATTATTATCTCCAAACTGCCATAAGCAGAGGTAATTTTACAGGGATGAAAAGTCGCCAAACAAGTGTTTTCTCAGTGCCAGAATTATCACAGGTGCCTAAGCTGTATGTTGAGTACAGGAATCATTTTTTAATGACATGCTGCCAACCACTGCAAGCAGTTGCATCATTATAGTCTAAGGGGCAAATGGTCTAAGGGGTAATGGAGCGAAGTGGGCACGGACTTGTCACAGGCACTGCTCAGGGCTCATAGCTGTGCTTCTCTCTTCCTGGTAGCCCAATCCTAAAACGAAGCCCTGACATCACCAAATCTCCCCTGACGAAGTCAGAACAGCTGCTGCGAATAGATGACCATGACTTCAGCATGAGACCAGGTTTTGGAGGTATGAAATGTGCCCAATTGTCACTGCTCCTGTTTTATACTGTCACTCCTTTATACTGTAACGTACTCGGGTGAACAGGCATTGTGAACACTGACAAGCAGAGACTTTTCTGTCTCTAATTTTTGTCATTTTGTGTTGTAAATTCACTACATGCTTGGGGGTTAAGGGTGCAGTGACGTAGCCTTCCTCTGATAAGTGAATAGTGTAGTCAAAGGCATGGAAAGGAGAATACTGGCAATGGAATATTCCTGGTACTCAGCAACACTTCTCATAAAAATCTGCAAATACACCTTATGTTTATTCTCAGATGATGGGGAAATTCTAAGATTTCATCTTACTGTGGTGATGTGCATGCGTAATCACATCGTGTAACACACTTACTGACCTTGCCATTTAATTTATAATACAAAATATTTTGACTGTCGCGTGCTAATGCTTGCTCACAGTTTTGTGGCTGTGTGCTAGAGCAACTTAAGCTTTCAGGGAAATGGATGAAGGAGAACACATTTTCTTTCAGCCCATCGGATTAGAGAATGTTGTAATTTATCTACCCTTTGTGGCTGACAGATGGTCATTCAAATCCAGGATGCCATTATATACTCTGATGAAAGAAGATTTTATTGCTAAATGCTCAATATACCAAATACCAGCATGTTCAATTAATTTAAAAAGGTTTCAGTTTCATAGCAGTCTGCTAATGTGAGCATCATTTGTCTTGACGGATCTTCTGTGCTGTAATTGCCAGAGGTATAAGAGGGGCTAGTCAGATCCTGGAGGAGGGAAAAAAGATCGAAATCCTTATTATGTGGGGTCACAGTCAGACCCTTCTCTCAGGAGCTGCAGGCTCGGTGGCATATGTCTGTGTCCTGCAACACATCCCTTCCCATCACCCTGTCTTTTCCACAGCCGAGCACTGAGCGATGTGAAAGCAAATACACGGAGTAGCTCTTAGGGACGTTACTAGATTGAGAGAGGTGCAGAAGTGAGGGAAAAATTTGGAGTAACTCTGCCACATTCCCATAGCTGAGCTGCCTCTGCTCTCCATGTGAATGGATGCTCTGCTGGGCATCCGTCTCACTATCCCTGGACCTGAGCACTAGAGCTAAAAGCAATTTAAGTTGCTTTTAAATTTTGAAGGGATGCATATAGGATGACACAATAAAAAGAGAAGATTGCTAATAGGTCAGTCCCATTGCTGATTTTGATCACTGTTAGGAGGGGGTTGTTATTAATTCCTATAACTTCTACTTTCCGTTTACTGTTGTTTCTGTTTCAGACTGAGCATCTGTTTTTATCTCTAAGATACAAAAGCCAGAGGATTGCTTTGTCTCACCAAGTTCATACTTTGTCAACTTTTAATTTTCCCCTCCCCAGGCCCTGCAATCCCTGTCGGGGTGGATGTCCAAGTTGAAAGTTTGGACAGCATTTCTGAAGTGGACATGGTAAGAGTCACAGAAGGGCTAAGGTTAGGTGGCACCTCTGGAGACCATCTAGCCCAAACCCCTGCGGAAAGCAGGGCTGGCTGAAGCAGGCTGCCTGGGTTTGTGTCTGCAGGTTTTTGAACACCTCCAGGAATGGACACTCCACAACCAACGAGGTAGATTCGGATTTGGTCTGAATCTGCCAACAATTACTTCTACTGACCCCATAGTACTGTCTTCTCTTGAAGCAGAAGGAGGAAACCTGACATCTTCTTTTCTCTAGAGCAAAATGCTACAACACTGCCAAGACTGTCCCAAAGGATTTGGGTTTTCACATTTTCTAAAGAAGTGATAACACATTTAAAAGCTCTGAGGAGACCAATTAATGTGTTAGTTTTAAGGCACTTTGATGGCCATGTTCTGAGGTGGTCAGGGGCCAGCTAGCTCCCAACCAGAAGCTATGTAGCCATCCTGAGAGCAACACTAGTTCAGACTGGGAACTACTACTCTTGACAGGACAGCCAGAATGAACTTGGAGGGGAGAAGTTTCTCCAGAACTTGCCTTTGGCACATTAGCAGTTGTACCACCCCTGCTGTGTGCTGGGGACCAGCATAAGGCTCTGTTGGTCCTTCCTGTGACCTCGCAGTGATGCTGAGGGAGGATTTCAGAGGCACACGGGACTAATGCTGGTTCTCTGCACAGGCTAAATTCCTGACTGAGTCTCTGTCCCTCTTTTCCTAACATATAACTGGGAATGTGAAAATGGTCAGTTTTCAAACGCTCTCAAAGTGGCGCAGATTTTGATCTTGACTTTTGCTATAGGGGCTTTTTTCATCCCAAAACACTGCTGAAAGTAAGGTGTGATGATTTCTGCAGGAGATTTTCCATAGGAAGATTTTATATGCATAGATGATATGTAAACAACAGTCTGTGCAGAAAAGCAGGAGCACAGAAGGGAAACGAGAGACGGCCCTGCATGTATGTCACAAGATATACACCAATTTTATCCACCTTTTCGAAATCCAGAGCTTGTCAGACCCACCCTGTTGGAGCATCCCCAGACTCTTTGAGCAGCTCAGCTTTTGCTCTTTCAACAAAAGTATCGAACAGCTCTGAAGCTTTCACAGAAAACCCCAACTTCTCAGTGATCCTAATTAACAGCCATAGGGTTAAGGAGTCTGTGCCCAGCCTCCTCCCACGTCTAAGTCAGGAACAGGGCTGTGTGGCACCACAGCTGGTGCTCAGCACCACCCTGGCTGCAGCCAGGGCTCCTCTCACTGCAGCTATTTCAGCTTTGGAGCAGGCAATCTGCAGCCAACCGACCGCTCGCCGGGTACAGCGGGGTTGCAATGTTGAAGCACATCAGAGGGCACATTCTCCCCCTCCCCGGGGAGCCCTCCAGTTGTCACCCTGTCCCTGGTGCTCTTGGCACCCTGACCGCCAGCCATGGGAACTCCAAGCTTTCGCTTCTCCTGGGATGGCCCCAGCCATTCTCGCTGATGAGAAAGCTTGTGAAGGTGGCTGGAAAGCCCCTGAAAAGCTTTGGAACTTGAAAACAAAGGAAAAGAACTTAACATGGAGGATTTGGGCGTTAAATACAACAAATCTACTCATTTTTTAAGCAAGCATTATGATTTTGAACGACTTCCCCTGGGTTTTAAATACTGCCCCTGCTCCTCATTTAACATTGTGCTTCAACACCCAGTTTCATGGGAGAAGCATGTGGCCTTGGGTCAAAAAAGCGTTCAGGGTCAATTTTTACCTGTTTGCAAAATAATGATGGAGAAGACACTGTATTGTTGGAATAAATTATTTTTAACTCGTGCAGGGTTATAGAAAAATAGCCATAGCACTTTGCAAGATTGTTGCTTGCCTTTTAAATGAAGAGAGATCAGTGACAGAGATATGCACTGTCTAATAAATTCAAGCTTGAGGGGTTAGATATATCAAACTTTCCCCTCTTTTCTCCTACTTTCTGTTTGCAAGAAAGTGGTAAAATAATAGAGGCCTTTATAAATATAGGATGTCACAAATCAGAATCTTGTTGTCTAATTAGTTAAAATTTTTATAAATATCTATTATGGGCCAGTGACCCTGGAATTAACAGAACTTTTGCAGGATGTGTGGGGTGGCTGTTTTACCTGGAGGAAAGATGGTAAGAAGAAAAAAACCCCACAGATTGTTACCCAGGATTGGAAATTCATTTGCAGGCACAATGGGAGAGCTAACAGTGTCTCTGAGAAATGGACCAAAAGAAGAGGAAGATATTACATGGCTGTTGTTTGATGGATTTTTAGATGATGCATTGTAAAATATTGTGGCTCCCAGTTTAATAGGCTAGAAGTAGTATTAATAAATCTTCCCTAATGAAAGCTGACAATACTTGATTTTTCCTCAGCAACCATAAATGTAACTTTATGCAAAAAGTGAGGCATTGACTTCTCACTGAAGAACAAACATCTGTCAGTTTATTTCTGTTTAAAGGACATATTAACACACAGGAGTCAATGTAAAAGGTTTCCCAGAACAATCTTAAATATGAATAACGAGAAAAATATGTTAAAGAACACTATAGAACAGATCAAATGGAAAAGAACAAATTACATACATGGTCAGTGGCTTTGGGAGCTTCAGTTGGATGCCACAGAAAGCATTTCCAAGGATTATATTGGCCTCTAGTGTAATAATAACATGGGCTGCAACTAACTAATCACTTCTGGAAAAAAGAATGCAGAAACCCCCATATTTTGAAATGCTTGGAATATGTTGTGGAAAAAAAATTCAAGGGTCAAACCCCAAACCCATCTGAGTTCCACTGCTCCAGATACCACATCAGGCTGGTCAGTCTTAGACATATCCATCAGTTCATGAGCAATATATTATGCTGCACTCAAGGATGCCATGCTTATAAACACTTGTGCGTGAGCTTATCTTCATATATGTGAGGACTTCTTTTGAAATCAAGGCAAAGGCAAACCCAGGTGTACGGACCTCTGGGGTCTGACTCCAAATACAACACAGGTCAAAGGGAAGGAGCATGCCTTGGGTCTAAGAGTAGGATATGTAGTGAGAAAGAGTAAAAACTGCCCCCATTTTGGTCAAATATCAAGTCAAAAAGTTTTCAGTGGCTGTGCTGGAGGAAAAGCTTCCTCTGCAGCATGTTCTTCCAACTGCCTGGGGGAAGGCAGCTGCCTGAGCAGCATGGGGGGCAGCAAATGTTTCTTCATGGATGGCTCCTGATCAGCAGCATCCAGAAACACATGGGGTGTTAAGTGGTCGGCAGCACCCTGTGCCTACTGCTGCCTCGGCATGTCTGCCTTTTGGTCACTGGAATGGCTCAAAGACAACAAAATGCAACATTTGCATTCCAGAGGTGGGTTCACCAACTGGATGGCCTCTGATTTTTGGACCCAGTAAGTGGGTCTGCTCAGAGGAATAAACAAGCAGCAGCCAGTCGTGCCCCCTGCAGCTCAGGCAGTGGATGTGCCTTCAGGAATGATGCTTTACAGCTCGTGGTTTGTCCCAGAGAGGAGAAATCACTGCTATGCCAATAAGGTGCAAGCGGTGACACAAGTGTGTTCATTGCAGGACTTCACCATGACACTTTATCTGAGGCACTACTGGAAAGACGAGAGGCTGTCCTTCCCCAGCACCAACAACCAAAGCATGACATTTGACGGCAGGCTGGTGAAGAAGATCTGGGTCCCTGACATGTTCTTCGTCCACTCCAAGCGCTCCTTCATCCATGACACCACGACAGACAATGTCATGCTGCGGGTCCAGCCAGATGGGAAGGTCCTTTATAGCCTCAGGTAAAGCTGCATTCAGTCAGCGTGAGCTATTGGTGCGGTGAGAGAGAAAGCGGTTTGATCCCCTTTGTTTTTGTGTTTGTGCGTGACTGCATACTAAAAAATAAAGTTAGAAAGAGCAAATGTGCTGACTATCCACAGGCATCTGAGCCCCTGTGCAAATTCATTAAGTGCCTGTCGCAGGAAGCCAATTTCTCCGCCAGCGTTGCTGGGTCCACCAGCGTCCCTTCGCCTTGTGTGCGTGGTTAGCCCTGCTCCTGCTGCTGGGAAGCTGTGGCCAGATGTAGCAGTTCCCTGGGGCAGCTCACGGGGACCAGCAGGCTGCCATCCCCACAGGGCACAGCTGAAGTGGCAAGGCACAATCTGAGGAAGAGGAGAACGTCTGGCAATACACAGAAATCTAGGGCAGCTATAGTTAAAGACCTGTGGAGGTCTTTAAGGGCACGTTAGACAGCAGCCTTAGGAGTGGCACAGGTAGAGATGGGCCTCTCACGAGGTGAGAAGATCAACTCCTCAGCGTGCCAGGGTGTTTTATGATTTTATGAAAGGAAGTCAAACAAAGAAATTCTTGATTCCCTGTGGGTTATCAGTTTGACAAGAATTTTCTTGTTCTCCGATATTTTTCTCTTTACTGTTGTTGGGAATTCACACCCTGCACAACGTCTACCTTCTCATTATTAAAGCCTTTTCTTCAGTCAACGTATTAGACAAGGTTCAGGTGTTACTTAGGCCTTTCCAAAGTTGCTCAGGTCCATAGTACAATAAAAAAAGGACAATAAAATGACATAATGTTCACCTTTAGCATGTGTGTCTATATACCTTTTCATTTAGCTGCACGATACCAATCATCTGTGTTGCAAGCATTTACAGATGTCTAAAGAAGATGGGAACAGGAGACTATCAAACTACTCAGATCCTCTCATGCAGAGTCTTGTGCTTAAACAACTGTCCTGTACAAAATGGTGGTGAATGCCTTGAATATCAAATTGACAGAGTTCTGTTATTTTATTCAGTGGCAGCTGCAGGTTGGAGTGCTATAGGAGTGCTGGGGAAGTATGAATGCCAGTCTCCCCTTAACAGCAAATGGGTCCTTGCTGCCTGCCTGCCTTTGCTAAATGTCTTTGCCTGTAAATTGTATTTTTCCTTGGTTGTATTGTATACAGCCTTGTCTGCCTTTCTAAGGTTCTTTGTCAGACTTTGTGTTCTCTTGTCTTGGAAACCACTGTACACCTCAGTGGCACTTAAACAACAAATCTGAGCCAAGAACTTTCACTCAAGATTAAATCCAGATAGGAAAGCAACCTCAGCAGGAACCCACAAATGCAGGACTACGAACATAAGGGACTGCATTGTGCTTTTATCATTATGTGACAGATGTCTGCCTACCATTAGCCCTGCTATAATTCATTAATTCTTTCCCCGTTATGATTTCTATTTCTATTTTCATTTACTTCCCTAGAGCTCAAGTCAGTTGAGTCAAGATCTATGGATGCTTCCAGTGCAAAAATGAATTATGCTCTCAGAAATGAGATGATCAGACTGTAGGAAGACTAGAGCTTTTGATCGATGGGGCAGAGCATTTCAGTGGTCTCTGCATAGCAGCTCCTTCCCTAACTCGAGACACTGCATGTGTTCTCTGGCGGCTGGTACCCATGTGTCATCACTGGGTTCCCACTGGGCAGCTGGAAATTCACTGTGTGCAGAGAAAACTACCTATAACCTTCATGGCACTACGATAGCTTTGATAAAATCTTGATGGAAATTATTTTATCGTAGATGGTGATTGTTGAAAGCACAGATCTCTGCAGAGAGATACTTGCTGGTAGCCAAATAGGAAAAAGTGCCCTCTCTGCCCTTTCCTACTTTCTCCTCCAGCATTTTTGTGATCTAGTAGCAATTTGCAATGGCCTAACTTTCTAGTCATCTTTTCTAACACTAGTTTGCTGAGATTAAATGGCTTTAACTAAAGACTAACTTTAGCTGAATGGAAGGTATTTATTTTCAGTGGACTTTTACTGGCCAGATAGTTACTTAATAAAAACCCAAACTCACAACTTTGCTATTTTTCAGTTGCATAAGAAGACAATTTTTTAATGGAGTGTTTTTTATTATTCCTAGAGTTACAGTAACAGCAATGTGCAACATGGATTTTAGTCGCTTTCCCCTGGACACACAGACATGTTCCCTGGAGATTGAAAGCTGTAAGTAAAACAGAGGTATAGGGGAGCTAAGGGATGCATCCCATGGTTACCCAAAATGTATTTAATTATATCAATATTTATGCCAATAATTAAACTGCTGCTACATTTATTGGAGCTCTACCCAGAGTCAGCAGGCTTCAACATTAAGAAAAACTCCCTGCCCGTATTTTTTCACTAGCCTTAGATGGCATTTGCAACAACGTAGTCTTTTTAAAGACCAACTGTGAGCACTGTCTGGCCAGTGTCCCTGAGAGCCAGCTAGCCTGTCACGCTGCCACCCCGTCCCCAGAGGACCAAGGCCACTTGCCTGCAGGTCAGCAGACTCCAGCAGCACCCGCTTGCCCAGGTGCCCTCAAACATGTAAATAAATAGCCCTATGCCCTTCATGTGCCCCATCTGCTCGTCCATGGTGTAGAAACCATGATGAGACAGTGACTTTGATCACCTTCCTCTTACGTTTCTTACACCTATTTGAGACAATCCCAGCTTACACCCACATGTAGCTCCTTTGTCCCAAGTATGACACACATATGAATGGCTAGATTGCATACAGCAACATTTTAAACTTTTAGCTTTTTAGGACGTTCTTTCTTCTCCTTTTAAAGCTTGCAGTAAGAAATTCTGTTTCAGTACATTGAAATGTGATTTTTTTCTCCCTGTCTGGGAAGAACTGCTATCCCATCTGAAAGGATTAACATTACTGTATTTGTACACGTATTAGAAAACCAAGACCTATAATGTTCATGTGTGATCACAGGCAGGCAGTTTACACAAGAGTTTTTCCTCCTGCATGCCTCAGACTATTGATAGATTTGTCCTCCCATTACCTCAAGCATTCTCTTTTCTCCACATCTCCTTTCCTTTGCTTTGGATTTTAGGATGTTCACAGGGGACAAGTTTTCAGTTCTGATGTGGTGGGTTACCTGACACACATATTGTGTGTGCAAAATTGCGATTAGAGAAACAGAAGGGTTTACAAAATGCACCAGGCATCAGGCCCGAGGGCTGTGACAACGAACTAGCCCATTCCTTGCCACAACCATACCCCTCAGCGGCGCGGCTCTCAGCTAGGTGGTGGCATTTAGCCTTTTCAGCCAGGACCTCACAGGTAGCCTGGAAGGTGTGTGTGCACACCCTGGGCTGTGAGTGTGATAGCAACTGGCTCAGTGCACTGCACTGAGGTTTGCTCTGCTCCCCTAGACGCCTACACTGAAGATGACCTCATGCTCTACTGGAAGAATGGGAATGATTCCCTAAAAACAGATGAGAGGATATCGCTGTCCCAGTTCCTGATCCAGGAGTTTCACACCACCACAAAACTCGCCTTTTACAGCAGCACAGGTGGGTACTGGAGTGTGCCTGTCAGAGAGTGGGCTGGGGGACGAAGTAGTGCAAACTGTTTACCTTGACCTTGACCATGGTGGATTGTCCACTGGGAGGTCTCCCTGTGGCCCATCAGACCTGCCTCTCTTCTATGCTGAGGCTGCTGTCCCTGCCACAGACTTCCATCCTGACGGTTATGTAGTCGGAAAGACAATCCCTCTTCAAGATCACAAGTCTTATCATGAATTAAATTCCCTGAGTGCACAGATTATATTACCGTCTCTGGAAGATATGGTCCTGAGAGACATTTTGATAGTTGGTTCAGTAAGGAGCCTTTTCTGTACATTGCAATGACCAGTGGTCACTAATTGTGTTTTTCTAAAAGAAAATGAAGTGCTATTCCCCTGATGCAACATCACCTTATCTGACGTTGTTGTGACTTCTCTTTTTCCTTCTCTCTGTCACGCAGGATGGTACAATCGCCTCTATATAAACTTCACTTTACGCCGACACATCTTCTTCTTCTTGCTCCAAACCTACTTCCCCGCCACCCTCATGGTCATGTTGTCCTGGGTGTCCTTCTGGATCGATCGCCGAGCCGTTCCTGCCAGAGTCCCATTAGGTAAAAACAATCTCGTAGTCAGCAGACCTAAGGGACAACTGCTGCAACTGTAGCCTTGACCATCAGGCTGAAATCCTGTGCCACACGCTTCCCCCACATTGCCTTGTGGCATGGAAATCAGCTATGCCACAGGTGTGTCCCCCATGCAGGGGACAGGTCATGGTACAAACTCTCCATCTGCCCTGTGGTGACAAGTGAATCGCCCTCCCTGCTTGCACAAGCACTAGCTGCATGCTGTACATATCAGAGAGCAAACATCCTGCTCTGCTTTTATTGCTGTTAACAGAGACAGGGCACATATAAAGCCAAATGTCAGTATCCTTCAAGACTTCAGCAAGCGAGGTGAAAATCAGTATTAGCAGCCCTGGCAAAATTTCAGTTTATTGAATTCTGCCAGAGGAGAGAGGGTGGAGGTAACAAGAGTCAGCTGAGCCGCATTCTTCAACTTGCTAAATGAGTTTACAGTGCAATGTGAGGGATTCCGCTTCCACTTCTGCAGCACCTTTCAGACAGACGCAGTCATATGTCAGTCACCATGGGAGCACCACTAGGATATGGACATAAATCATCTTCTGAAGTGGATGCTTTGCCCTTAGCAAAGTTTGTTGTTTTGCAGTCTTTGAGCCCAAGCTTGCTTCTGCTTATTCCAGGCAACACACCTCAAGACTTTATCTACTGTTAAAATCATACTCCTCAGTGGAGAGGATATATATAGGCATAACAGAGATGGCAATGGGGCAGTTATCCACGTCTGTGCTTAGATACAACATCCATTGCCTTGAGACATCATTAAAAGGAGCATAAGGGTTTGGGCCATGGCTTTTCAGAAGATGTAGGCACTGCCTTTAGCAGTACTTGTTAGCACTTAAGACACCACTGTGAATTCAGCCCTTTGTGCTTATACACATAATTTCAACTTTCAAAGGGATCAGTAATGTGATATAATTAGCCCCTGTCATAAGATGGCCACAGGGAGCCTCCCTCAGAGCCAGGATAACACCAGACTACACGGACGCCTGCCCTGCTGATGTGTTTGTTGTGCTTGCCCATGGCATAATGCTGGGAAGCACTGCCCTATGGAGCCCCATTCCTCTTGCTCCAGGGAAAGCACGGACCATGCAGCAGAGCTGGCTGGTGACTTCCGTGACTTCCCCAGAGCAGATGGAAAACACAGGCCTGGGGAAAGTGGTAGAAGCAGCAGCAGCTGGGATTTCCTTGTGCCCCTGTTGCAGGAGGGTTGAATTAGAAACTGGAATACTCAGAATCATCAAGTCATAGAACATCTTGAGTTGTAAGGGACCCATAAGGATCACTGAGCCCAACTCAGTGTACTTGTACCCCTCCAGGCACTGTCCTGAGCCTGGAGACAGGGTGTAGCCAGCGCAGCGTCAGTGGTGCTGCCTGGCCACAGGGTGGGAGGCTGGTGGTGTGGCAAGGAACAGGCTATCAGCACCCTGAAAGACCAGAACTAGAGCAGTTTCCACTGAAAAGACAAAACCCCAGTTAGAAATCAGGGCTGCCTGGATCCTCCTCAGGCAGTGAAACCCACTGCCCAAACGTGAAAAACAATACTGCAAGGTTAATTCAGGTGTCAAGAAATTTTAACGACAGCGGTATTTGTGATGAAGAGTCTGGTTTGAAAGTGTCTTACAGTCTCTCTGTTGGTGTATTCCCAGGGATAACCACCGTGCTAACCATGTCCACGATCATCACTGGGGTGAACGCCTCCATGCCTCGTGTTTCCTATATCAAAGC
>JAVJGJ010000059.1:4959593-4991768 GCA_035590215.1 Microhierax caerulescens
TCCTATATCAAAGCAGTGGACATTTACCTGTGGGTCAGTTTTGTGTTTGTCTTCCTCTCAGTGCTGGAATACGCGGCAGTGAATTACCTGACTACGGTGCAAGAGCGGAAGGAGAGGAAGCTGCGGGACAAGGTGAGGTTTTCTATCTCCAATGCAGCTTTATGCCCCTGGGAAAGGTTTGCGGCTCCAGCATACTGCCCTCAGCTGCCTGGGGAGGACGCGCTGTGTACAAAAAGCCACCAGCAGTGAGGCATTCCAGGTTGTAAAGATTCGCTACAGCCCACCCACACCCAAGCTCACTGCTCTTTCTTCAGAGGCCGACACTAGCTCCCTCTACAAATAGGCCTCCAGTGTCTGTATAAACGGGATAAATTTTAGGATTTTACCTTTAAACATTTTTTTATACTAAAGATCCAAACCTGTGAATAGCATCAGATGGATACTCTGCCCTGGGGTCTGGATAACACAACAGATACCCCCCACTTTCCTCCAGGCACGGTCTAAACTTACACAATGGTCCAAATTTCCTCCCTCTGCCTTTGTTACATTACATTATAACCATCCAAAATTCCAGCCTAAGCTTCTCTCTCCAAACAGGGCAAGCTCCATATATTCCTCCTTGTGGTTTCCCTCTGCTCTTTTCTCCGATTTTCTCAGCTTCAACCTTTATTTACACCCTGATAGCAGCGCTTAAGCCAAATGAGCTTTTCCACAGGCAGCCCTGCTCTGCCCCTGACCGCGCTGCGTCTTGCAGACATGAAAAGGAGAAGGAAAAAATCGCTGCCCAGCACCACCCTGTCGTTCTCCTTTCTAAATTCCCCAGGCTTGTCCCCTCTACTGTTGTAAGGAGAAAAGGGGTGTCTGTGCATATCTGGACACGACTCAAAACCACCCTGCACTTGCTTGTGCCCACAGCTCCCCTGCGCGTGCAGCCTGGCCCAGCCTCGGCCCATGATGATGGACGGCAGTTACAATGACGGCGATGTGAGCGAACTGGGGCACTACGTGTCTGAGAACGGGGACAAACAAGACCGAATGATGGTGCAGCTGGCGCTGGGATCTGAGAGGGGCTCAGGCAGGAGGAAAAACCAGAGATACGTCAGCATGCGCATCAACACTCATGCCATCGATAAGTACTCCAGAATAATATTCCCTGGCGCATACATTCTATTTAATTTGATATACTGGTCCATTTTTTCATAAATATATGTAACTTCCGTAGTCACAGAGCATTGTGACATTAAACAAAAGTACAGTCTTATAGGCTAACAGAAAGAAAATGAAGAATTATTTTAATGGAAGGAAGATTGACTTTCTTTTTCCAGATATTTTTTTTTTTATTAGATGCAATTTATCTGTGGCATAAATAATTGTCCAAGTTTCGCATTTCAGCAAAACATAGGGTATACAGTCTAAAATTTTATACTTATTTAAAGCTGTGCTATGTTTCTTCTTGTGCCTCACAGGCCACTGTAAACTGTTTTAACAAGTGACTATAATTGCCAGTTGCTTTTATATATGGTGCATCCTCCATTTTGTGCCCCTGAAACCCTAGCTCTCCAAGTACCTGAGTGCACGCATACTCCTCTCAGCTCAGAGTCATCACGTACAATACCAATAAATACAAGAATATGCACATACTTGCCTGTTTGCAGGATGAGGTCAGAAAGGGTCATCACAAACAGAAAATAGCCAGTACCGGGAAACACGTTATTGAGGGCTACAGCTTGCTTGCACTGCTGAATGCATGCTGCCCTAGCAGTACTGTACTGACAGGCCCACGTAGGAATACTTTCAGACTGTTTAAAATAAATTTTTTCTATTTGATTTGCATTGTGCATTTAAGGAATGAACAAAAGCCAGACTTCCTGCTGTGCTAACCAAATCCTCTGGGAAACACAGGAAATCTCCTTGGACCTGCTTATTTGGATCAGTGGGAGTTTTGCTCGAGTTTTCTACAGGGGGAAACAGATTGCTCTACAAAATGATACAGTGAAGACAACCAGGTGTCTACAAAAACAATCAAACTACTTCAGGAGAAGCCTCTTTTCTCTGAGATAGCCTGGACATTCCTGGTCTGTACAGCCCAAGAACCTGTTGCATGCAGCCTGTAAAGCCACCAGTAATTGTACTTGCTTCTAGGAAAATCTATTTTAGATTTTCTATTCCTTTTAGATGCTTCCCAGTTCATCTATTTTTAGTAAAAGCATAACAGAAGGGTGCTCAACAGCTGACAAAGCAGTAGTAAGGACTTTATCTTTGAGTTACTAAAGATACCATGCCAAAAAAATTTGGGCTGAAGTAAAGAGGAGCTCCTACCATGAGACAACAGCTCGCTTGCAGCCCCAGGTAGAACTCACTGACTGGTTTTCACACTGTGTCATCCCCCTGGCACCCTGCAGCTCACCATGCTCTTAGAGCAGGGTCAGCACCTTCCAGGGCAGAAGCAAGACGACACATCTGGTGCCGGGGGCACTCAGCAATGGCTTAAGTCCCAAGCCTCCATCACAGTTTCTGCAAAGCAGCCAGTCACCATAAATGCTCCGTATGGAAAAGGCAAAATCTGTAATGGAAAAGTAATAAAATATTTCAGGAAAACAAGAATTAGTTGGATGGAGTCAGGGGCCTTTACAATACTAGGAGCACCAAAGGCGTCTCAGAAAGCACAGTCATTTAGTTGGTGTCACCTACATCCACAAAGCTGAGTGTTTGAATTAACAGGATTTTAAACACATGCATGCTCTTGCACACAAGTACAAAATTCATTATTCCTTGCACAGCAGATGCTGTTGTCTTGACAAGCACAACTGGTCTGAGAATCAACAAAGCAGTTGTGTCTCCAAAAGAAAAGTGAATCTCCTTACATGAAATCCACCGTGGCCTGACTGATCTGCCACTCTACCATTAGGCTTGTGACACAGACATTGCAGCTGTTAGAAGGCTGCTGGTTGTTGCTTTGATTTCCCATGTAAATAAATCCACGTAAACAGACTCAGCATTTCTTAAAACTGCTAAAATCCTGACCTACATAACTATGTATGCTCATCTTGCACTTACAGCCTACACTCCACAGGTAAGGCAATGAAATCACAAAAGCTAAAAATCATTAAGAGACACACCCATCCATAAGATAGTTTTAGTACTCATTTCTACATAGCTTTTTTTTCACATACACATATTATCTTAGCTTTATTTTATCAAATTTCCTTCACATCATGTTATTTTCCAGTAGGTTTTTCCAAGAGATTAAAAAAAATAGCTGTTTTCTGAAACCATAAACCTTTCAGTCAAACAAAGGTAGAAAGGTCACTCTGGCAAAAGCAGAGCAAAGGCTGGCCACCAGGTTCGGCCACCTTATTTCAGTGGCACCTTCTGCAACAAATAGCTCCAAGATTTATTGGGTACTACTTGCACAGGATCATATCTAGATTCTCAGTATTGTAAGAAACTGTTTATTGCTACAATTTAAGCACACCACAAAGAGGAGTGCCAGATTCTACAGTAAGATGTCCAGCTTCTTAAGCTTAATGCTATGTAGTTTGCTGCAGTACTGTACATTCCTTTGCAGGCTCATTAATCCCATAGTACATACATTATTTGGCATCTGACTAGTATATTGAGGGAGATTGTGAAGACAGAAATGGGAGCTGGACTTTCAAATTCCCTGGCTTTCAGTGGGACACTGGTTTCTATCTTCCCATGTGATTTTCAAAGTTTCTCTCCCAGCACATCTCCCTGAACAGACTCCTCTCAGCCTCCATGTTTGGACTCACATTGTTAATTTACTTGTCTTTTATCTGGGAAACTATAGTGCCTTTTCAGTCTTATATAGATGTGTATATAGATGTATTCTCCAAGTACAGCATGTGTCATATACAGCCAGTGTTTGCCATCAACTGTACTCACTGAACATATTTACATACACAGTTATTTGGCTTTTAAGCTTCCAGCGTATGGTTCCTTTATCCAATCATTAACAACCTGCTCCTTTCCATTTCCACAATAAATCAGTGATTTGGTTTTGTTTATTTCTAGAAACACTCAAAATCACAATAAAACTTTACATTTGTACGGCATTGTGTGTTTCTACCTGCAAAAGAACAATCTCCGTGACTTTATACACATATGCAAGACCTTTTGCTCAGGACTTGATCCAGCCAAATACCAAATGTCCTTAAATCCTGTGACACTGATAGGGCTGGAGAGCCCTGGGATTTCACAGGCAGGGCTCTGACAATAAGCCTGCATACACTCATAATCACCGAGAAGGTGACATTAAGCTTTCTACCCCAGACCATGTGCTACAGCCCTCATTCTTCTTGCCTAGGGTGATACTCTGCAACATAATACAGGCCAATTCCTCGGAGGTTAGCCCAGCCTGGGATGATGCTGTTTTCATAAGTTGAAGGGTATTGGCAGGTCCGTGTGGATTATGGATAGACAAGTTCTGCCTGTGAGCATGTCTAGGTGAAAAGCTTTGGAGACCAAAGCTCTTAATAGTCTTTAAGGATGCTGATAATTACTGATAGGGCAAAGCAGCAAGGAGGCAAACTGCAGTCAGCATCAGATAATAATGAAAAGGCATGAAGGAAGATCAATCTCATCTTCCCCAATAAAAGGATATTCTCATCATCATATCATTAGGTGTCCACCTACATGCTGCATGTCCAAGTAAGCAATACTTAGTACAAACCAGACCCAAATTACCTGCAAGCCCTGATAAGCAAGCAGAAACCCCTGGGATGCCCCTCTCCTGTACTTGCTCATATGACAACATGGTATTTGATGGGCCACTGAAGCAGCAGCAAGGAGAAATGAAAAGCAGCTGTGAGGCCACCCATACCACATGTTCCACAATGGGACACGAGGAGCTCAGCAGCAATACAACACAGGACGGCCAGCCATTCAGGCCCCAAAGCAAATCCATGACAGCCAAACTGTAGGGTGTGAAGCATGTTCCAGTCTCCAAGAACCAGAAGTATATATATAACAGGGAAACAACTCCTGATGAATTTTAACTTATCAGTTACGAAACACAACTCCAGCACTGTACTTCTGATGAACACGTACTATACTTGTGCGCTTTTATCCTTCAACAGGGTCTTGAGAAGCTCAGTAGAGAGGAGCCATTCCTACATTTCCAGTTATCTTTGAGACTAAACAGCTGAAAAGATACCTTTGAATAGCCGCTCTAGAGCAATCAAAAATGCTAGAACTGCATAAATGGCCAGTAAGATTATCCACAGCCATGTGGACTTCATTCTTTCCTAGGACCGAAGCATTTGTATTTTTTAAATAAGGACACTCAGATACAGTTGTGGCTGAGAAAATCCTTGATGAGTTTGTCAGATACTTTTGACTTCCATTCGTGCCTAAAGCAATCCAAACCAGCAGCAATCTTACCCAACTTTGGCCTAGCAGAGAGTTTGGGTAAGAGTTCTTGAGGGATGCACTTTTGCTCCCTAACAAAAGCAACAAAATGTGGGTGCCAGCAGCAGTCAACCAAACAGGCTGGTGGACAAAGGCTCTGTGGAGGGCTGCTACTTTCACAACCAGGAAATAGTAAACCTGAAGTAAAATAATGAAATCGTGTAGACTGACTTTTTCTTTTTTGTTTTAAGATTATTTAATCCTAAACGCTTTGCTCTAAATAAAAACCTGTTTCAAAGAATGCTGTTAGCAAGTTAGAAGATCACTCAATGAATACTAAACTAAGACTTCCAACAGCTAACGTGTTACAACTCCTCATCACAGGAACACAGCCTTGTTCTCTGTGACTGCAATGCCATCAGGCAGAGAGCACTCAGACATTGGGAACAAATTGATAGCAGAAATAAGACTCACCAGAACATAAAGCTGATTCCCATTTACTGTTTGAAAAAAGGCTGCTGGACCCTTCTACACCAGGTAGTATAACTCAGCAGGTTACAAGTTCTCTCCTTCCAATCTTTCCCTGAGAAGAAATCCATCACATTTTAGTTTATTTTTTTGTTTTGTTTTAAACCAAGCATGTAAGTGCTCAAGTTATAGGACAGATATTAAATAAAGAAGCACTGTACCTTGATAGGTTGGCAGGTGCTTTAATGTCTTCACAAAGTCTGGACATAATCACCTCATCCTTAAACAGCTGTGATTTGCTATCAGCTGTCCAGAATAATTTTAGCAATTACATGTTATTACATACAAATTTTAATTCATTGCTAGAACTATTCTCAACAAATATTCTGAAACTACCAACAGCTTGGGGAAGACAACCACAGTTAGGGCAATTTAAAAAACATGGTAAATACTTTCATACACATGATTTATGAGCAAAAAATACTGAAAATTAAAGTGAGTTTTATTCCCACAGGAAATAAATTTATTTCATACATAGTATCATTATGACAATAAAATCCTAACATTAAATCCCAAACTGCTTTAGTTCTGGACCTTAGGAATGAACATTGAGACACAAATTAGAATTAACTTGCCCAGCAAAGCTAAAGTCTCCATCCATGGAGGCTTCCAGGATTCAGCAAATAAAGTCAATCTCACCTTATCTACTGGTGGCAATAATCCTGCTTCAAGCAGGAGGCTGGACCAGTTTTAGCTTAACACAGATCCTCCAAGAGAGCCTTCCCAAACAGCATTCCTATTATTCTATAATTTCTAACATGTTTTAATAGTTAGAGCAGCCCTAAGATTAAAGACTACCATTAAATACTGAATTTGAAAAGCATTAATCCTCACAAAAAACCTGCTCACTATGGCAGACCAAAATGGAAAGCTTAAAATATCCTTGCTCCAAGATAATCATAACAAACTAAGCAAAAAAAAAAAAGCGTTATTCAAATGGATTCATGCAGCATTCCAATATTAATCAAAGGACAAGAAAATTCAGTCACAATTAAACTGCTTTATTGATATCAAATCATCTTTAATCAGTACTTCCATTTAATTCCAGCAATGATTACAACAAAACTAAAACATGCATTTAGTACAGAAGCATTTAATTAAATGATTTTAACAAGGTGCAGCCAATAGCCAGCTAGTCTGGACAAAGCCAAGAAGGCTGCAATGCACATCAGCTTTTAGAGGAAACAACAATGCAGCATCTACTGCTATCACTAGGATCCCAACGCTCCATCCTAAAAACAGCAAAGCAAGAAGTTTGGCAGTTCATGCAGGAGGAAATAAAAAGCCACATGTGGTAAGGAAATTCATAAACCAGCTTGTTAACCTAGTAGAACTTCATGAATTGTCATTTGAGTCTGAGACCTGGCAAGGCAGGGTTTAAACTGGAAGTTAAGGACAAAGCTCCCCTGACAAACTTTGGACCAAATTTCAGTTGGGTTCAGTATCCAACTTAGTATCCTGGACATGCCTATAGCTCAGAGTTCAACCCTCATCTGCTTCATGCATTTATTTATATATGCATTATTTATAATCAAAACAAGAATACTGGTGTAAGTAAGAACCATCCTGTAACCTGGAATACTTACAGTCACGCTCAGCTCTTCAAATAACTGGCTTTAATACAAAACAAATCCCTTTAATTGTCCCACTAGTTCTTACAGAAACAGATACACAGTTACTGCCTTTTTCCAAAGACGCTATTTAATGTATCAACAGATAGCCTGTGTCTTGCTACCACAAGCACAGAGACTGAAGTATCAGAAAGTCTAAACACTGACAATTTATGTCATCTACACTAAGTGACAGAGAAGCCAGACTCGCCATGCTTTTTTCCTTCTAAGAAAGGAAATAGAATTCTTAAATAGCAGCTAGAGACCTGTGGTTAAAGAATGCGCAGAAATGCAGATGATGTGCACAATTAAACGAATATAAGGAAATCTGGAGGTTTTTTTGAAATTAAAAATTGAATATAGGAGTTAATAAAATACATATTCTGATTATAAATCTAGAGTTTACCATTTAGAGACTAGTGCTAAGACTAGAGACTAAGTTTTCTGAATTTTTTTTCAGGTATTCTGACTTCCTGGAAAATACAATTTGCCCAGCTTCTTTTCAGAATCTCACTATAATACCGATGTGTCAGAAAACATTAACCACTAAGCTGCTTTTTCAGTCTGTCCATTGACTCAGTAATGTGTATGTGAACAAAAGATCGGTTCCTTCCCTACGTATTCACATGATCCTTTAGTAAGCGAATTAAAAATAATTCCTAGCATGATTGAACACAAACACCACCTTTGCAACATTAACATCTCTAAGAAGCAAAATAAAATAGAAAAGATTAAACAGACTAATCATGCAATAGAGAAAGCACAACTGGCAAGACTTAACATACCTGCTGCTTAGGATATGGGAACAAACAGGTTTGAGAAGCCGGTTAACGCACAAACAAGCCTCAGTGCAAGCTTCCCAGAGATTACTACAGAGCACATAACCAGTTTAAGGTTACCTTCATTGACTGCTTCACAGTATCATGCTTGCATCTTTGCAGAATATAGTTTCACTGGTTTAGCTAAATTTATACAAATCCTTCAGGATCAGTCAAGCTAGTGCAACACCTTGGGCAGACACCTGTTTGCTTTAGACTAGAACTTAAAAAAGGTGCACATGCATTTTTCTGCAGCAGTTTAAATGTGTTAAATGTTTGTCTAGAAACATTTAGATGCTTTCTGATTTTTTGATCAAGACCTTCTCAATAACACCTCCCAAATTTATTAGAAGGAAGGTAAACACACTTCAGGACAGCCAACCTTTACAGAACATATTTCCATACCAACAGTTCTCTTCCATTGCTAGAAGCTGCTATCATCAAAACCAGTCATGCTTCCAAATATAGATCCTTCTTCCAGTGAAACCAGCTCAGGTTTTATGCCTCTATCTTGTCCCAAGAAAACAGTGACTGGCCAGAAAAATGCTTCACAGATCAGATTGATCCTATGATCACCAAGTGAACAATGCATATTTTAGAACAAAAATTACCATGTAAATGCCATATTCCCTGTATCAGGAATATTACTTTAGCAATACATAGAAAAAAATCACTGACAAGAGATCTAAACACTATTGTTTATTCAACACTGCAACTTAAAGACACAATGTATTTGAGACCTCTCTGAAATTCATCACCATATTAAATACAGCAAACATCACAGCTAGATGAAATTTCACATTTTTGAAAGCAATACTATTTGCTTCTCCTGAAGTCCAAAAATAAAATAACTCAGCATTTCTTCAGCTACGTGTTTATCCAGCCCCCTCAGGGATTGAAATAGTGTCTCCATGAAGTCAATCCTACTGAGAAGTTTAATAAAGTTTAGTGCGATTCACATGCTCCTATGCCAACACCAGATTCTTTGTTAGGTTCTGCTGGATTTATTTGCCCCTCTTCTTTTAGCTTCACCTGTCTAAAGTCTTCCCTGACTTCTTCTAGCAGACCTGGCTTGAAAATGACATCCAGTGCTGTCATTGCCAAAGCTTTTGCTGTGCGCAAAGCGTAGAACTGAGCATTCTGTGACCCTGCAGAAAAAAAAGTGAAAGAAGTTAGACTACGAATTTTAGTTACAAACCACTAGCTTACCATGTAAGGCATATTGTATAAAAATAAGATCTTCCAAGTTTCAATTGCAAGACCAGTTTCTTAAAAATATGCTTGCATGAAGTATGTCTTACTACTGATGCCTCAAACCAATTTTTCACAAGTACTTAACTTTCTGCTACTGATGAAAACAACTGATTGAAAACAAGTAAATGAGTGTTCACATTTTCCTTTATTGTAAATGCAGACTTTTATACTGTTATCTCCATTTCCAGAGTATTGAGCTTTACAACTAAAAATTAATTTTGTCTTTTGGCTGATGTTTAGAAATTCCTCTGAATATGCTGCTAGGGATAATCCTTCTAATTTCTTCTGCCTAGATGGTATATTAAGTCAGGCTTTTAGAATGAGGAGTGGTCATCCTTCCCATATACATTTCACTTTAAACACAAAAATAGAAATTTTACATTTTGTCAGCTTATTTTTTTTGCGACATTACAATTAACTAAGTTAATTGTTTCAGGGTCCATATTCACCTCAGATCCCATCATGCTTGAAGAAAGCAATTCATTTCTATACAGGCATTCACATGCAGCCACTTTCAGATCTAGTACCTATGTTTGCATGCATTTACTACACAGTAGCTCTCAATACCATAGAAGCATGTGAAAGCTTTATAATTCTCTGTAATTCGCAGTATTTTAATTTCTAGATTCGTTGCAGTGAAGAGTCAGCAACCAGTCCCTAAAATGCATAAGGGTTCCAAATATAAACCTCTAACCTTTTTCACTTCCACTCACCTGCAGCTTCTGTGTACTGCTCTGTATGATTCAATGCATCAGAGCCAATATAAAAGTAAGGGTGAATCCCAGGGACTACAAACGTAACATTTCCGAAGTCTGTAGAACCTAGAAGCAGCATAGAAATGTTCTTAATGAACAAGTGTTGAAGGGTTTTGAATGCTGTACGAAAATGTACGACAGGTATCTCCAGCCTGTATCTAAAACAGAGTATCCTTTGCCCCAAATACTAAAATAAAAGCATTTCTAATGAGTCATTATCCATACAAAAATCCCCCATCACAGAGGTGTTTTCCCTAACTAGCCATCTTCAGATGCTGCTCTCCAGGGCGCTTCTAATCAATAATCAGAATATTTATATATTCTGATATAATACTGATCAATAATCAGTTACTGGACTGCAATGAAGATCTATCAGCATATTCCTGTTCCATTTACTGTTACACTTTTATCAATCATCTCCTGAGATTAAGCTGTTAATTCAGAAACAACGAAAGCTGCAAACCTTGGGAGTTTTGGGCAGTTCAGCTATTTTCCTGCTACAGCCCGTAGAACCAGGCCCAACAATTCCCACTTTTCACCAGTATGCAAGTATTCGGCATTAGGCAGGGGACTCTGAAGTAGGAACAAGTTATCTTTAAACAAAAACAGATTGAGGACAACTATTTTTTCCTGTGTTTTTTTGTTCATTCTCAGTTATGGAAACTTTTGCATTACAAGCACTCTTGGAAATAACAAGATCAGAACTGAACTCCAGACAAAATGCTAGTGCTTTGTAGACATAAAACAATTCTTCACAGGCATGCTGCAGATCAATGATGATTCTTTCATGCCTGACTAGCACTTCCAGTATGCTAGCTAGTGATAGTACCCATCTCAGAGTACTGCCTGATCTATTTAATGGTAACCATGCAGAAGTAGTAGATCCTTCATAGTAAATCATCCAGGAGTCTGCAACTACTCTTGAGTACTTTTTTTCCCTTTTACCCAAACAAGCAATCCATCCCGTATTTGTTAAAATGACATTCAGAAGCTGGAGAAATCAACATACAAGCCATTGTGAAATTCAGATACCAGGAGGAAGCATTGTTTCATAGCAGGAAGAAATAGGGATGATCAAGATCTCAATTAACACTTTTTAGACCAATCAGAGCTGCAAGAATATTTTTCTGTAGCAATAACATAAAATGACTGTTTCAAAGATTTGAATTTGTTTGTAACATGAGGTAGACTCCACATCATGACAGTTTATGGACAGAAGATGTATTGCTAATGCCTGAAGACTTAGAAATGAAATGATTGAAGGGTACAGATTACTTGGAAGCATACAGCAACTAAAAGTGAGTCCAGAGCCTATGTTATGTGATCAAAGAGGACAAGACTAGCTGGCTGTTTTGCTCTGCCTACAAAGAGAAGCCACAAGCCTTGTCCAAAAACATGATACTTTCCCATAAGTTCAGTATGCACTTGAAGAAAATTCCAACTCTTGGCACAGCAACAAGATTTTAATTTTCAGTAGTCTACACCACTGATCCATTCTTTGGTCAATCTGGAAAGACAAACCAGAAGTCTCAAAGTTCTGCCTACTTCAGACTAAACCAGGAGTTCTAAACTTGCCTTACCAACTCCTAATATACAAACTGCCGGAAAGACTGTGTTGGCCTTTTTCACTGCTCTCACTCAGCAAACGAAGCATTAGAAATTTCAGTGTATCTCAGCTCTCTGTCATGTAATTCTACTTAGCTTTATATCTATATCCAATCTACTACCAGTTTACAAGTTATTTTTGCTGAATGTAAGACTCAAACTTGGTACTTCCTAGTAAGACAGCGAGCTTACCAAGCCAAAATCCCGGTAGCTTTTAATAAAAATGACAGTCCAATCTTCACCTCTATCAGAAAATATGCTACTTCCTTTACTGATAATAACCTAGTGGCATGTTTAAAACATGAGCTGTTGCAATGGTTTCCATACAAACATCTGGAACTGTATGCCTGCTAGAGGTACAGATCAGAATTCCTTCTAGAAGCATAAATAACTGCATAGTTACCAATGCAATGTACAGAGTCATGTACTATCTTCAACAGAAAGGTATTGGGAGCTCCATCCTCTCAAAAGTATACCTTGAAGCTGATATTGAAGCCTCTTCAAGTCACTGAACATGTAACGGAAGTCAGTTATTACCACAAACAGGAATGGAGGGGAAAACGCAAAAGGCTCCAGGAAGCATTTATATACAAGCCCCAAGCTACAGAAGTGGTATTTTCAAAACATACTGGCTCCTTCTTATGTGCACCGGAAGCCAACGAACCCCATGAATGCTAAAAATACCACAGTAAATGATCACAAGCGCGCGTGCCTCAACTAAGGTACGCTAAACAAAGCCATCTGCTTTGGGGGGGGGGGGGGTTATCAATATCCTGCAGTACAGCTACCCTACCAGCAGAAAGAGAAACAGGCCATGGCCCCTGGTCAAAGCCAACTCAGATTCACATTATTTCACATCATCCTGGCTGTGTGCCAAATGAGTGGAGCGTGCACAAGGCACACAAAGGGCAGTGCAAGTTGATAGACTAAAGGAATTCTTTGTAGCGCTTAGCTGCCTAGAGCGATACCTGTAAGCAGACCAATACTAATACCCATGTAGAGGTGGCAGCGAGTATGCTCATCTGTTAACGACTTTCCTGCTGCACAGACATGGAGAAGCAACTGAACTATCTTCCTTCCCTTTCAACAGAAGAAACTGATATCCTAAAAGAAAACATTGAAAACCATATGAAAACTAAACAGAAATAGAGGTTTTGAAAAAGATGAGACAAAACAATCAACCCCCCCCCAAAAAAGGGTAGCATACAAAAGTCCACTCCTAAGACTCTGGAGACTGTGCTTAATTATCACTGCTGAATCCCCACTGCAGTAATTCAGAGAAGCTGTGGAAAGAAATTTTGGTAAAGCCTACTGCAGTGTGTGAGATAAAAACACAACTGCTCAAGCACATTTTGACATTTGACAAACAATTTAAGGACAGGACAGGCATATGGGGAGTTTCAGTTTAAGTTAATGGTCAACATTTAGCATATCATGTAACTTTCATATGAAAGCACTATTACAACTAGGTGTCTGTACTAAGGTCATTTGAACTCTTCTGAACCAGTAAGATCGCCAACATTCATGATCTTCACTCTTAATACAACGGTTTGAAGGAAGCAACAAGCAGACCTCCAGAAAGTTTCACTACAGTAATCATTTTAAGTTCCTCAGCCCCTTTCTTAGGCTAAATGAGCAAAGTAGTAAATCTTACTTGTATCACCCCGAAGAAAAAGAGAAATCTGCCTTTAGTTATAATTTAGTGTCAAACTCAGGACAATGAACCAGTTGAAACTAATATACTACCGTTGCCCTAATTTGGAAAGGAGTAAGAAACAGAGAGAAACAACCAGAATACCACCAGATATGCTGTCTCCCCCACCCCAAAAAAAACCCAAACAAAAAAAAAAGTTGAGAAGTGTATCCCTAAACACCAAGAACTCAACTGTCCAAAGATAATCTGCATGTAATATAGAGAAGATTAGTACCACATCAAACTAAATAGAACAACAACTTTTTTTGCTGAGAACAATCTTTTCCTTCTAACCAAAGAGAAAAACCTTTAACATGAGTGCAGTGAAAACATTTATGTATCTATATCTATATATCAGTAGTGAAGGCTATAAAGTATCAGCAGCAGTTATGCCAAACAGAGCTCCTGTAGGAAAGATACTGGAAAAAACTGTTAGGGGTAATGAGAAACTCACCTGAACATTCAAGAATTCACATTCCTATTACTATAGCATTGAGAGACCAAAAAAGTGAAATAGTTTGAGACACAGTCAAGACAGAAGTGAACACCTACTCGAATGGCACCCCTTTGGAAAACTAATCTGGAAAACTCATGAACTAAAATTAGAAGCATAGAACTACCTGTTAATGGAAAGAGGTTTAAATTAGGGTTACTGAGATGCTTAGATTTCCACTTAATCTCTTTCAAAACTCCCTCTAAAATATTAGTTACATGCTAGTAAATTTGTTTATACATAAGCTGGGAAAATACTAAATGAAGTTCCTAAAAACTAAGTCTCTTCTCCATTCATAGTAAACCAGGATTCTGTATCTCAAAGCAACAGGATGAGCTGCAACACATTACACATCTTCATGTTCTCAGTAAAACCCTTGTTAGCTTTCCATCCTTCCATCCCTCCCCCCAAACAGTTTCTTACTTGAAATATTATCAGAAAATGATTACTGCTTTTCATACCTGTTGGGAAAGTTTATCAGCTTCTACAAGTACAGAAGCACAGACCAAAGGTACAACCCTTTTACTGAGCTTCAACTTTCTAATTTGGCTTTTTCTTCTGACCAAACTGTGTTTAGCCTAGCTGTACCCCATTATTTTATATACTTAAGAGTTGATCAACCTAAGCTTAAGTCGTAACAAAAAATCCAGATGCAGTTACCTGACAAACCATTCAAGATACAGTCTTCTGCTACAAATTCTATTCCAAGCTTCTGTCCATTCTCCTTGTAAACTTTCTGCAGGCTCTTATTTGGAAGCACATTGTAGTAATCATTTACACCACCTTTTATTTCCACCTAGACAGAAAGAACTCCAAATGATTAGAAATTTTTCTCCAACTCAAGCCAGTTTAATGTAAACAATTTAAAGGCCAGAGAAAATAAGTACATATCCATACTTCAAGCCCATGCCAAAATAGATGCAAGCACTCAGTTTCTTCCAAAAATACAACATTCTGCTAAATATTACCCCGATCAAAACACAACCAGTGCTCTGTCAAGCTTGCACTAGGCAGCCAAATCCCAGAAGCAAGGATTTCATGGATAGCATCTCCAAAAACAGGATAAAAACATTTCCTGTAATAGCACCTAATGATTTCCACTGCAGGTACTATTAAACTACAGAGAAATCAGTTTGGGCTTTCACCAAATTCTATTTTATCATTGTTCAGAACACTTCCATTTACTAAAAGCAAAAAAATTAGAAGAATTCTAACTGAAAAAATCACTCAGTTTTTCATATTTGGTTGCTAAGCTAGCCTGCTGTTCAATAAGGCAAAGGACCTAGTGACAAAGAACATGGAAAAAAAGACAAAACACTCAAAATCTGCTTTGCCCGTTCCTACTGGTGGTTAGCCATCAAGCCTCCCAGGTCTTCGAGCCTAGTAGCACTTGTCTATAGGAGGAGCATCACCCATAGCAAAAACCCAAGATTACTGGGCACTTAAAGAAATTGTATGTATATAGGACCAGTGGGATGCATCCAAGGATGCTGAGTAAGAGAGCAGCAGCAATGCAAACAGGCAGCTATCATGTTTTAAATGTCACTGAAACAGAGGGATGCTCCAGCTCACCAAAAAAGAGCTAAAGGTCACATCCACCTTGACGAGCCAAAAGAAGGTTCTTTGAAGTAACAGACTGGTCAGGCTCAACATCCTAGAACTCCCAAGAGTATCATAGAGCAAATAAATCCTCCTAAGACCCATATCCAGGCAAACAAACCACAAGGCAATTGTGAACATCCAGCATATATTCATGGAAAAGCAGACAGTACCTGACCAAGCTTAGCTTTCCATGATGACATGCCTGGATCAGAGGTCACAGAAGATACACAAGCACAAAGTATTATGAAACAAAAAATGCAAATTGTTGCCCATCACTTGTAGCACTCATCTGCAATCAATACTGGTGCACTACTGTTTCAATAACTTTATTATTGATGCAGACAACTCCTACGAGACTATATCTAGTGTAGCGTGTTCAGACTGGAGCTAGTCTATGGGAAAGCCACCAAAACTATTAGGGTGCTGGAGAACATGACATAAAAGAAAAGGCTGAAAGAACTTGATTTGTTGAGCCTTCAGAAAAGCTTAATGGGGGAAATCTTATTGCTGTCTGCAGTTATCAGATGGGAAGGGTACAGAGAAGACAGAGTGAGACTTCTCAGAGATGCCCAGTGATATGACAAAGGAAATTCCTATGAGATACAATAGAATTGCTGAAGTTGGAAAGCACCTCTGGAGGTAGTCTTGTCCAACTCTCCTGCTCAAGCAAGGTCACCCAGAGCTGGTTGCCCAGGGCCATATCAATGCAGCTCTTTAGTATCTCCAAGGATTAAAGCACCACAGTCTCTCCAGGCGACCTGTTCCAGTGCTCAGTCATCACAGCATAAATATTGAGCAAACACTTGTTCACCACAAGCTGGGTAGAGCGCTTGAGAGAGGTTGCAGATTTTCATCTTGGAGATACTCAGAAGTTCACACGGCACTGAGTAATCTGGTCTAACTGGTCCTGCTCCAAACAGAGGGTTAAACTAGAAGAACTCTGGAGGTCTCTCCCAATCTAGATTCTTCTATGATTCTGTGGCATTCTATTCATAAACTAAAACTTTCTTTCAGGACTCAAAGCAATAGAATAGCAGACAGTACCATAGAAATTTAGTTTTATTTCACCTAAACACCATGAAGACAAATACTGTAAGCCTCAATTCCCTACACTGGCCCACCTTACTATCTCTAGCATAACAGAAACACATGACCATGAACACATTCTTACTTTGCATCCTGTGGCCAGTGCTGCAGATCTGAAGCAGTTCTCAACCTTCTCTGTCAGCACAGAAAGATCTTTCATTGAAGGAGCACGCAAATAGAACTCTAGTTCAGTGTAAGAAGGAATGATGTTAGGTTTCACACCACCATTTTTTATTACACCTGCAGAAAGGGAAAAGTTACATTACCAGTGTTAAATACAACAGTTTCATCTTCAGCCCTGTCAGGAAACTCCTTGCTCAAGAACTAAATATATAAACAAAGAAAAAAAAAAAGGTAAGCTGAGCATGAAATACAAAGAATGTCAAAAATACAGTGTGTAGACAAAGTTCCTTTATCACATCAGATTAAGCGGGATGTAGATGTTTTTCAGCACAATTTCATTGCATTCCTTTTAGAATTTTGTTTGTTTTGCTACAAATCTAAAGACAAACCAAACTAGCATTTCTAATTAATCCCCTGAAATTCAGTGCATTGGACTCACAAAGCAATCTGTCTGCCACTGAAATAAAAGATTTTGTTATAAAGGCTACCTTGGATTCCAACTTCTAAAGGTTTCCTCAAATAGAATGCTTCAAACATTTTGCCAGCTTGGAGAGAAACTGAATAAGTTGCATTTCTCACCAATACTGGTGTAACATGTGTGTTGCAGTGCACAGAAAGTTCATTAGATTCCTCATACTAATTACTTAGAAATACTGCAACGTATAACATACATAGTTTTATTCAAGAGTGAAGTCTGAGTTGAAAACATTCCCTCAAGGAAATGTGTGACAACAACATTGTTTTCAATTATGGTGTAGGAGGCATTACCATGAAAGACCATAATATTTAGATATTTCAAAAGTAAAACATTGCAGACCTCAATTCTACATTAGATTTCAATGCATTAACAGCTAGCTGCTTTCAACAGCCTGGCCTCCTACCCACAACTTAAATATGTGAAATAGTATTTGTTTTCTGAACCTGAAAAACTCTTTACCATAATTAGAAATACTGCACAAAGTTACTGATGCGTGTCACTGAAGCCTGAAAAGACAGCACCATCAGGATGCAAATGTTCGAATCCTTACTTCTGGGGCACAAAATCTATTAACTCTATGAACTCCTCCTCAAATAAAACCTTCCCTGTCTCGAATACAGTCGAAGTAAACAAAGTGCTGAACCAAACCACTAGCAGTATTAGTCCATAACAAAACGGGAAACAGCTTAAATGAGGACAGGCATCACATGAAAGGAACCAGCATGTCAGCAAGTAAGCCATCATGCAAATTGGCATGACACATACCATAACAAAACAAGTAGCTTAATGAGTAAACAACTTTCACTTGTTTTGTCCAGCACATTTGTAAATGGAATTGGATAGAGTCCAAGATTATGTCTACACTTAAATTTCAAAGCAACTGCAATATGGACTGGACAGCTGGTCTAGTTTGAAAGTAGGTTGCCTACACCCAGTCCAACCTTCTTACAGGTAGAAACTTTTTTTCCAACCCATTTCATATAAATTTTTGAATAGAAAAAAAATATACATTCTTACTTTTCAAGAGGGCAACACTTACTCCATTCATAAGCATGGAAGAAATACAGCTTATATCAGACAAACTCAAACCAACAATGTTCAAGTATATAAAACGCTGCTTATAAATTCCAGACTTTAAGCAATGGAAATTTCAGATTTTGTTACCAGGTTAACACTAAGATTTTTAGGATCACTTAAGTCAGCCACTGCTGCTACTGCCAAGCCTATAACACAAGATCTCCAACAAACTGTTGTAAAAAAAGCACTCCTAAAATTAAATCTCATTCTGGCTGCTTATACTTTGACAAAAGTATTTTAAATGTTTCCAGTTTGAAAACAAGGTTTATGACAGCAGTTGTATCAATAGAGTAATTTAAGTTTTGCTGTGTTTTGCGAAGTGTTACCTCTAGGAGGCTTGACTAAATACTTAGGTTTTTGCCTACAGTACCCACGCAGCCTTTAGAAATCATGAATGTGTGTATATATATAATACAGCAGTATTTAAGGGTTTAGGCTTAGATTCAATAGAAGACTTAGGCACCTCCACCCTTAAACCTGCAACACAACCAAAACTCATTATTAAGTGCCTTGTTTCCTACAGAGCAATAGGATAGAGAGGCTATGCCTGCTGTCTGAAATTCATTTGGGTATGCTGCACAGCTGAACTGCAAACACCTTCATCTACAGTCAAAAGGGTTAGGGCTTCAGACTCCATCCTGATATCCTGGAGAGAAACACACATATGCATTATACAGCAAAAGCAGCCAAGACGTATCACAATTAGCTCAGAAGTCCTGGAAGTGTATTAAGCTCCTAACAAGTATTCCAAACATACAGTTCTACAATTCAGAATTCCTGTAGAAAGGCAAAGTTCCTTAATTTCAACTTGGAAAAAGCTGTGTCAGGTATACTAAGGGAAACCTGGGCTTATAACTAAAGGGCAGCTTTCATCTCAACTGAAGCTTTCTCTGTTTCTCTGTACAAAAATAAATGTATGATGTTGAAGGAGTACGAGTCAAGCTTAATGGTTAACATGTCTTCTGCCATCATTTGTTTTGTGTACTTCAGCAAATTAACTTCAGTCACCCTACACCACACCTTTCCAATAAATGCCATCCAATTAATGTAATGTCTAACACAAAAATGAAGTAATACTTCATTTTTCAGAAACATTTAATCTTATACCTTTGAAAAATACATGTACATTAAATTTAAGGAATGCAAGGCTACACTCCAAAATTAACTTTGCACTTTCTTCTTTCTGAACTTCAAGTGCAAAGTCTTAACATCTGTCTAGCCTCTACCTAGGTACCCGTTTCCTCTTTTGAATGTGACCTATACGCCTGTTTTCAGCAGTTAGTTCTGGACACTGACATGATTTTAAAGATTACAGACAAACTATCTCAATGAAACAATGCTACTTCATATTATTCAAAGTGACTACACTGCGTCATTGCGTGCAGTAACACAATACCTTAAATTGTGGGACTGTGCAAGTTAGTATTTCAACAGCCTAAACTCCTACTTGCGTTAGATTTAATGAAGATCTCACCATGAACTCTCCAGGTCGGTTTCATTTGCTGTCTTAAAACAGACAGATTGTTGTATGCAAGAACAGCAGCATCTAATGCATTAACTCCTTCCCAAGGATAAGCAGCAGCATGAGAAGCTTTTCCATAGTATTTCACAGTCACACTAGGAAATAAAAGGCATTGCTTATTTGCTTTTCATTCACTGAAAAAAACCTCTAAAATAAAAAGTTCCTTTTGTTCACACAAGTATTTTTCATTAAAGTTTCCTACAGAACAACAATCCATTTACCTGACACTACACTGTAGCAAAGTTGAACTATCTTTGAATGCAGGAAGGGGCTGAAAGATTCTAGAAAACCAAGGAAATGGGACAATACCAGGAGCCAATCAGGCAAAAGAGTTACAAGTAACATACCACTATAGCCTTTTCCTGAGAAGTACAGGCTTCATACACTAAATTTCTCCAACATGTTTTTTTTATACTGTTCTGAGACTTAAAGTTATTAATATTCCTCTCAAAGGATAACAAACCTTTTTCTCAGATTCACAATTACAAGTTGATTGTCCCAATTCTTGTCAAATGCATACAGCAGAAGCACATTAGTAAGATCACATACAATCCATGTCTAAATAACAGATGTCAGGTTTTAAAAGCGTAGTAAAGACACAGCCTAGTATAAAATACACGTTACTATACTACAACAAGAATGCTCTTTTCCCCGCACACCTCAAAAATGCTGGTAGAAAAGCTTGCAACAAGGAAGAAATCTAGTGCAAATGTTATCCTCTGACTTCACAGAAGTAAAAATACTGCAGCTAAACATAACCGGTAAGAATTTGTGCTTTGCTTCATCTGAGGGCCATTTATATTAGCCTTACAAAATAATTTAGTATTTCAATTATATGAAAACTCTTTACATGAGAGGCAAATACAAATACTGACAACTACGTAAGGTATTACTTCTGAACAAATACACAAACATTAGTTTTTTAACAAGAGTAGAGATTTTAACTAAATCTGTTCATACTCAACACACAGTCTTTAACATAAAGACCCTCCATCTTAAGCTCAGAGTTCCCCCCACCCCAAGATGCACAACCTGTCTCTTACCCAGCTAGAACCAGCCTAACTTGCTTGTCCCTCTGCCTTGCAAATATTCCAACTTTACCACTTATCCTGAACTGACACTTAATGCTCTGAACCATGCCACAGCTGCAAGTTAATACCAGAACCCGAATACTGGATAGCAAAGAGGGCCATAACGGAGTGAACTGTTGCAGCAGAAAACATCTCCTGCTGCCTGCAACCCAAATTAAGTGTGCCCTTTTCCATCCCCCACCCCCATCCTGTAACACAACCACACATCCCGTTCTGTAAAGTATGTTTTATTTAAAATTTATTATCGTTATGAAATCGAGATAAGAAAACTTATTAACAACCTAAGTATTAGACTACAACACCTCAAATTAACTCACAAAGAAGGCAGGACAGATCCCTGGATATTCTCTGAGAAATGGAGAGAAGGCAAAGTAAAGCAGAAGAAAGTCACATTGCAGCAACTTCTTTTCCTCACAAGAAACATATGCTTTTATTAAAAAAAGTTTCTTTCAGCATTCTCTTTCTTGTACTTCTAATGCTACACAAAATGTCACAATCTCACAGAAAAGCCAACCAATTTGGTGAATAACACCACCCTGAGCCAGTTTATCAGCCGAAGAATGTAGATCCTGTTTGACCAACAATAAATAGACTGATTAAGTGAAGTGTAAGTGATAAGAATCAGCAAATTTTGGCATGTATCCACCAGTTATCCAAGTACGTTGATTTTACTTCAGGCACCAGCCAGCTTTCAGAGGCTGCAGATACAGTAGCATCAGCAATTTAGCAATCACTAGTCCCTAAATTACTTGGAAACAACCAAAAATCAATTACACATTACCAAAACAGTCTTTGTAGCTTTGGAATCTCGTAATTACATGAATGATGACAAACTCAGTATTTCAAGCTTTTGGAGGTGGTAAAAGTTGTTTCACTCTGTACTTCAGTTCTGTGCCTCCTCCACATTCAAGGTTTACACGCTATCTAGGACTTGGGTCGACAGCGGACCATCATCTCTGAAGGGACATTTCCAAATCTTACTGTATCAAACTCAAAAGGCTATTGCAGGAGTTAAAATGATCAGAAAGACAAAACTATCAATGAAAACTGCATCTTGAACATTCCAAATACAGTCTTACGGTACAGCAACCAAAAGGCAAGCTGGGGTAAGTCTTGAAAGGAGATTACAATAACCAATTAAGACTCTTGAGCAACACTGACAGAATACAGCAGAGCTAGCCAGGTAAGGAAGATTGTGTGTTGTTAACCTTGTCTGGTTTACCAGAAAACTTAGCAGTAACAGAAGCAAATTATCCACCAGAAACAGCAAAATGGCCAATAAAATCATGCACATCAGGGCTGGAAGGTAGCACAACCAAGCTAAAAAAACAGCACTTAAGTACATCAAGTCAGAAATGGCTACAAAACCAGCTATTTAAATATTACAGAATTTAGCCAGAGGCAGCCAAACATAGTACTTGGAATAAGCTATTGCACTGGAGGGAGGTTACTAGCGGAGTCTCTGCAAGATACGACCTTGGGATCAAGAATCATCAGCAAACACGATATAAAACGTAGTAACAGAGCCTGCTGATGCTCTACTGCTGGAATACTACAAAAACAGAAAAGGTTTATAATGTCAAAGGAAGAACAGCACTGGCCTTGCAAGACTGGCGGAGAAAGAACAGAATGAAGCTCAGAAATATTTAAAAGATCATGTACTTACAGACTAAGCATTCATGTAAGAGTTGATTGCTTGAAAATGACTGAAGAGGAAGCCCCAAACATGTCAGCGGTCTCCAAAATGATAAGGAGACACTAACGATGTACAGTCCTGGTTACGCACATGTGGCATGGAATACTTCAACACAACTCAAATGACACCAAGTACAAATGAACAAGTGCTGTCGCTGAACAGGAGGGCTAAAAAATGACAAGGCATAACTCCCGAAGAGTTATATAGCAACCAGCAAGCTAGCTGGCAAAAAAAGCTAAGGGAGGCTATGACTGCTGTCTATACTTACAGTGGGGGCAAACATGAAGGAAAGCCATGAACTACTCTGCATAAAAAAAGTTGAGATGAGAGTTAACAGATATTAAATTGCCATGATTAAATTTAGGCTGGAAGTTAATAAGGATCCTAACAGCAGTCAGGCTCAGCTGGCTGGCTCTTTCAAAAGTGGGAGAGAAAGCGTGGAACACTTTCAAAACTGGTAAGGCATGTATCAAGAACTACATGACCTGGTGCTCAGGAAAGCAAGGAGCTATGATCCAGGAGGCTCCCTCCAGCTGCGTTTTTACGTATTTTTTTTTAATGGATGGCATAAACACGTGCATTTTTTAAAAAAGAAACGCCTAGCAACACCAGAAAAAAGAATGGATTTTTGGGACATGCGCCAGGTGATCTCAGAGCAGTCAGGGATCTTTAGCACTAGGTCGAACGCGACACAGTGGAAGCACAGCTCAGCGTCCCGGGCGCCCAGCCGACTGCAAACACCGCGTCTGAAGGGCACCTGCAAGGTCCCCAGCCCTACCTTCAGCCCCTTCCAAAGCAACTCCCCTACTCAGGGAGGGGAGAAAGGGCCTACGAGCAACCGGCCCCTTCCACCCGAGCTGCTCACTCACTCGTGCTCGGCCACATCGGGCAGGTAAGCCGCGTTTTCTTGCGAGGGGTGCGCCATGAACACCACATCCAGGCCATCAAACGCTCCAGCCTTTATCAGGTCTATTTTGCCTCCTCCTTGCTCCTCCGCGGGCGTCCCCAGCACCGTGATCTGCAGCACAAACGCCGAGAGTCAGGGGCCGCCGGCGCCCCGGGGCCCCAGCCCTCGCCCTCGGAAGGGCGCTCACCTGGACGGCGACGGGCGCCGGCGGCGACAGGCTCTCCAGGGCGGCCTTCAGCCCCAGCGCGGCGCCGGCGCCCACCTCGGCGATGAGGTTGTGCCCGCAGGCGTGGCCGATGCCGGGCAAAGCGTCGTACTCGCAGAGGAAGGCGAGGCGGAGCGGGCCCGGGCCCGGCGGGGCGGCCGTGCCCCACTCGGCGCGGAAGGCCGTGCCCAGCTTGTAGCGCGGCTGCACGGCCCAGGCGGCGCCCGGCAGCTCCGCGCTGGAGAAGAAGCGGGTCATGGCGTCGTGCGCCTGGTGCTCCTCGTAGGCCAGCTCGGGCCGGCTCCAAATATCGCGGCTCAGCGCGCCCAGCCGCGCCGCGTTCAGCTCCACGCTCTCGCACGCCCGCTGCTTCAGCGTCTCCAGCGCGGCAGCGGGGCCGCCCTGCGGCGGCTCCTGCGGCCTCATGCGGAGAGAGGCGCGGCAGCTCCCCACAGCGGACCGCCACGGGGAGCCCCCGCCGTCGCCTTTTATCGCCTCCTCCGCGCCCCGGGGCGTGCTGGGAAATGTAGTTTGTCGCCCGGGCCGGGCCTGCAGGCAGCGCCCAGCCTGCACTACCCGTCCCAGCGGCCCCGGGGGCGGCAGCCGTTCCGCGGGGTCCTACCGTCCGCCCGCCCGCGGCGTGCCATGCCGCCCCGCACCGCTGCGCACTTCTAGCCGCTGTGTTCCGCTGCCGGCTTAGCGCACGCCTTGCACACGCATGTATTTACACCGTCAAAACAAGCTCAATCCAGCCTTCACCTGCTGCCTGCGGGTGCCGTTCCCCAGAGGTTGCCTGTCAGTGCAAGACCCGCCGTAACCCCGCAGAGCTCGGAAATTAACACCTTATTTTCCCCGACGTCGCCTTCATTATTTTTTTTTCAGCTAGAAACGCTGCCTCCCCGCTCTGCCTTTCTCCTTCACGTTTCCTTGGTGTTCCCGAGCACCAGCCCCACGGGGGCCGTGCCCCGCCGCTGGCCGGCGGGGGCGGGGGGGGAGGCAGCCCCCGCGGGGCCGGGGCAGGGCTGATGGCCGCTCTGCCACCGCACCGGCGGCCACGCAAAACACGAGGGCTGCGGCGCTGCGCGGTCCCGCTACGGGAAGCCCGGTGGTGCCGGGAGCCTGCGGTCCGCACAAGCCCCGGCTCTGCTGGCTGTCACAGCGGAGCCCCGAGGACCAGGTGCGTGGCTTTGGGGGCTTCGTCCCCTGGAGCTGTTGTTGCACTACGCGGCATTTGTTTAAAATCCTGCGTGGGTGCGTGGCTGGGGACGGTTTGTCAGAAGTTGGAAGCATGAAGGGCTCCTGGGGAGTTTCGGTTACAAACCAGATAGCAGGGACCTTGCCTACCTAACCGACCCATACCTGATGACAGCTGAAGTCAACACGAACGAAGTGACAAACTCTGGTATTTTTCCCGTGTTCATTTAGTTCCCAGAAATTGACTTTTTGTTCATTTTACTCATGATTTATCCACCGCACCCTTTCTGCACAACTTATTTGTCACCTGGAGAGGTGTTTTGATGTGCTGAACTGCAGGTGTCCCCTCTCCACTGACGATGGAGGAGCTTCTTTTCCTAGTGACACCCAAACACTACTGGACTTGAGGTCATCTGAAGCTGAGTTCACACTCCCATGCCTTGTATGTTACCCGCTATTTTTGCTCTTGTAACCCACTCCGATAAGTATCACGGTTGTGGCCGGTTCTTTCCCTCCACCCTCCCATCCTTCCAAGTGGAATGAAGCCCTCCACCCAAAAACATGGGCTGAACTTCCAGCTCCCTATGGATACACGCAGCTAGTACGTGTCAGCTGCTGAGGGGGCACATACTCAGCAAAGGGGTCACATAATTCAGGTCTGTTTGCCCAGGCATTTCTAGGGCTTGAAGTACTTTGGAGTAGGCAGGGTGCTGCTGAGGGTAGTGCCAGGGTGCTTTAGGAACAACCACTCTAGGCATCCATCAAAGCCAATCACTTTTCTACTCATGGAAAGAGCTGGCTCCCACTTGAGGTTTTAGTGAGGAGGAGAACACCCACACACACAGGTTCCTTCTTCCTAAGTGCCTGGTTCCCTGAGGCACTACTGCTCACTGTGTAGGTTTGTATTTCAACAACAAAAATACAGCGTCCTCCTCAGCTTACTCTACCTTCTGCACAAATTCATCCTGCACACAGTATAGATTTATATACCTGATCCATAGTTTTTGCACCCAAAGGTGGGTGCTTGCAGTAGTTATAAAAATCTGTAAACTGGAGAAATAAATATTCCACGATGTGATATCCCAGTGGCTTGCACGTGATTCTTCAGGAAGATTAAATCTACTACAAAGACTGTTGCAGCACAACCAAACTAGCAGGCTGCAACAAAGTTTTACCGTTGGTCAGATTCTACTGTACGTGCTCTATTTCCTTCCTCCAGAGATCAGATCACACTACCCCTCCCCCATCCAACCCCTCTCCCACCATCCTCAGGGCTATTTAACCACTTAGTGGGAACGAGCTACAACTGCACATCATCCATGTCAATCAACCCACTGCCTCTGCGGCAAGGCCACAGCTGCATGTTATCAATGCCAATCAACCCACCGCCTTCTCTTGGTCCTCTACAATAGACCTTGTCCATTTGCTCTAACAAAGCAAGAGCATGTCATGGCTTTCTGAGAACGAGTACCAGGGGAGAGCCCTGCATTAGGTCTCATAGATATTTGCTGACAACAGGGAAAAGGTGAGAGCCAGATGCGAACTCTTGGGCTCCATTTCAGTGTAGGAGTATCCTCCACAGAGCACAAATTGTTTTACCTCTCCTTCCCTAGCCATCAGCTCCTTCCACTAACACCCTCCCAGTCTGTCTTTACTCCATCCCTGGGTGCTTGTTACAGCCCCACTTAGTACATCCAGCCAGTTCCAGCCTTCACTCCTCAGCATCACCCACAAAGTACTACTTTGCCCTTCCAGGCCCCAAGTCTGTGCTTGCAGTACCATTTTCCTCACTCAATGCATCCTGATTCTCCTGTCCTGCTCCCTCCTCCTAGCTGCATTCCCTGCCTCCACTAGGCACCAGTCTCTCCCTCCCAAGCTCTTTCAGCCTTTGCTGAAGACAATCCCAGTTTTTTGCCCAGCCAGCTCTGGTCACATCTCCACTTGCTTCCTGTCCCAGTCTCCCTAAACCCTGTTTCTTTACTGCTTTCAAGTTTGCTCTTCTGCTGTTCCTCCTTGCTCCTACCTCTCCTGTACTTTTTGTGCAGTCTCTACTCCATCTGCACCTGATGCAGAGCGCGCTCCATAGGATGCAGCCTGTGATTTGAGAATTGCGAACATGGGGCTTTTTGGCTGAGTTAGCCTTCTGCCAGGCTGCTGAAATGGCTCTGCCTGGGGTCAGGTGAAAGCAGTCAGCACAGCGCGCTGCAGAGGACGTGCCAGAGCACGGTCACGGTAACTGTGACATGAAGGGCAAAGCCAAAGTGGCCAGTGCACTGACTGGTTCTAGTCTAGGACGGACTTAGGCAGGCTGCTTTGGCATTACAGCTGAGGATGTTGAGTCTCAAAGCACAGCTGAGCCTGAGCTAACAGGCACAGGAGTGGCGAGGCTTGGCCATGGAGCAAATTGCACTGTGGCAACAGCCTCCAAACAAACCGGCTGCCTCTTTGAAGGGATGAAGAAGGAGTAGGGAGTGCACAAGAATGCAGGCGTCTGAAAGTAAGACAAACTTAGCTCTGGCTCATCCAAGGAAAATTTACCAGTCATGGGGAACAGCTGAATTACTTTAGGGATTTATGTTATCTGCTCACAGCTTGCTGTTTTCTTTTCTAGCTGAGACATCTCAGATAATCAGATGGTTGAATTACATGTGACCACAGCCTCAATCGCTTGAAATTAACCTTTAGGATATACTTAAAGTCCTCTTTGTCTGCCATGAGGATTTGTGAAGCATGCATCAGTAAGTTATCCAATAATTTTTAAAAATTAAGCATTACAGGGTTTATGCCAGCTTGACAGTTCCAACATGCGTGTTTGAAAACTGATCATATGTATCATAATTAGTGCTAACATCAGTCAGCATAATAATGGGTATGTTATTTTGGTACGTTCCACTTCACAGACCCAGGCAATTTGCACGCTCCATGTACAACATATTTTTCTATTGTTAGTATTGCATGTCAGTTTCTGCTAGGTCCTGACTTCTCATCTGTATATAATTGTTCTTTCCAAACTACAATATTTTAGATTGCATAAACATGTTAGACTTTAACAAATGTTGAACCTATAAAATACAACACGTTCAGCAGGTGTCCGTCCTGGGAACGCTAATATTTTACAGTGACTCTTTGAGATGTCTTTCCTCTTGGCTAAGTGTGAGGTGTTCAGTACAGCATAGAGCAGGCAAAGGAGGAATGTGCTTCAATTTATCTCACGTAGAGAAGGAAAAACCTTCTGTGATCTTTCCTTGCTCCTTTTTCTTCTTTTACAAATGAAACCCATGGCCTGTTGCCGATTTCCTTATCATCAACATGCCCTAGAAAATAAGCAACGGGCTATGTCCTAGCAGTACAGAGACTCTTGGTGGCTTTTGTCTACACCCCAGACTTTCACAGGGTGATCACATCTACAGATGATTTACAGATGACAGCGTCAGGAAGTCACAGAAGGTTGAGGCTGGGAGGCACCTTTACACACCATCTAGTCCATCCCCTGCAGGGTCAGCTGGAGCAGGCTGCCCAGCTGGGTTCTGAATACCTCCAAGGATGGAGACTCCACAACCTCTCTGAGCAAGCTGTGCCAATGCTTTGTCACCCTTATGGTGAAAAAGTGTTTTCCTGTGTTCAGATTTAATTTCATGGGGTTTAATTTGTGCCCATCGCCTCTTGTCCTGGACACCACTGAGACGAGTTTGTCTCTTCAGGTACTTATACACATTGCTAAGATCCTCCTGAGCTTTCTCTTCTCCAGGCTGCACACTCCCAGCTGTCCTGGCCTTTCCTCATATGAGAGATGCTCCAGTCCCTCAGTCATTTTCATGGCCCTGTGCCGGACTCACTCCAATAGCTCCATCTTTTCTTTGTACTGGAGAGTCCAGACTCACATGCAGCGCTCCAGATGTGGCCTCACCAGTGCTGCACCTCCCTCAGCCTGCTGACAATGTTCTTCCTAATGCAGCTCAGAGTGCTCTTGGTCCTTTTTGCCATGAGGGTTTATTGCTGCCTCATGCTTAGCTTGGTGTCCACCAGAACCTCCAGGTCCTTCTCAGCAAAGCTCCTTTCCAGCTGGTTGGCCCCTAACGTGTGCTGGTGCCTGGGGTTATTTCTTCCCAGGGACAGGACTTTGTACTTCCTTTGTTGAACTTTGTGAGATTTCTCTCAGCCCAATTCTCCAGCTCATCCCTCTGGATGGCAGTGCAACCCCCTGGTCTATCAGCCACTCCTCCCAGTTTTGTATCACCTGGACACTGTCCAGGTGATTAATGAAGATGCTCAACGGTACTGGACCCAGTATCGACCCCTGGGGTACCACAGTAGTGACTGGCCTCCAGCTGGGCTTTGTGCTGCTGATCACAACCCTCAGGCCTGGCCGTTGAGCTGGGTACCCTCCTTGGATACATCTGACACCTGTAAGACTGTTACACTGCTTTGACAGCATGCCAGTCAGCATCAGTAGGTCACAGAAAACATCCAAAGGACAAATCCAAAGAATACAGTAGGCAAACTATATGAAATGGGTGGGTAGGTGTCTTGATGTCACAGCAATTAATCCAAGAAGAGATGCTTCAAGGGGCCTGACTGTCCTTTAAAGTCAGGAAACCACAGCGCTACCAGAAAGCTCTCCTTCCTCTGCAAGGAGCACAGCACGCACAGGCCGAGCAGAGTGTGCCTGCAAGTGCCATTCCTTGGGAAGGATTTGGCGACAGGGAGAGCTTCCATCCATAACCTCCTGGTACCTGCTCCTGCTGCTGCTTCTCTTGTGTGGGTCTGGCAGCCGTGTTGTCTTCAATGAGCTAGTTCAAACAGCTCAGAAAAGAAAAAGAATATTTTTCAGCTGGATTCAGTTTCACAAGACATATGATAGCTCTCTGCTTCCAAAAGGGTCTTCCCCAGTTCCACCATGATTTTCCCTCTCCCAGCCAAAAACTACTGCCACTTGCTGTCCTGTCTTTGGCATTTGTTGGACCTTTACCTGATACACTAAATTGGCACAAAAATAGCTTATGTAAAAAGTTGGGCCATTTCCTGCTGGTTTGGTGAGTTAAACTGGGCAAAGGTCCAAAATCTGCCAGGGCAAGGAGGGTGTAGTGAGACTAGCTGTGTGGAAGCAGTGAGCTGCTCGGTCAGCTCAGCCGCTCTGGCAAATCCCATCCTGACAGAGCTGCTGGGAGCATCACTGTCGAGGGCATCCCACAGCGGAAAAGTTAAACTTCATTTGCAGCTGCAGCACGTTACCAAAGCAGAGGGGGCCTCGGCTGTGGGCAAAGCAAGGCAACGGTTCCACTCAAGCTGAAAGCTAAGTAAGGCCACAAGAATTTTTTTCTCTGACCCAGTAAAAACAGAGCTGTGACTTTTGAAATCAGACAAATTTAGGGAACACAAAGGAAAAGGTGTCTTTTATTTATAAGCAACAGATGCATGCTAAATGAGGCTTCTATTCCTTTTATACAATATCTTCTCCTCAGTACTGTGTGGAAAAACTACTGGATATTTACCCCAGAGATGGGATAGTGTGTATCAAATCAAGCAATAATTTTCTTGCTCCATATAGTAGAAAGCTTCAGATCACAGTTACTGGACTATCATGTTTTTTCTCCTACTTCAGAAGAAGGCACCAAGCTTTCAACATTGTATGCCCATTTGAAAATTCATTGAATGTCACCAGTAATAAGAAAACATTTATATTCAGTATCTTCATTTTCTGTAGGTTGTCCTTGGTTTATGATTATGTGAATGTTGTATTATAGTCAACCTAAATTATAAATCTACAAAATACAAAACATACATCCAAAACATGTTTGGGTCTACTAGACATCAGAAAGAAAAAAAAATTGCATTTTTTAAACACAAGGTCAAAAATACTATGCTGATATTTTGATAGTGCTAAAAAAATTATAATACAGTATTAGATTGTTAAAAATACTGTTACTTTATATAGGAAATAAAATCCAGACAACGTTATGGTTCATTGGGAAAAGCAAGAATTGTGCATATATTTATTTGTATATAAACATGAACAAACTTTGCAGCTGCTAATTCAATTCATATTCCTGGAATCAAGCTGTAAACAAATGCTTGTATTTTTGTTTTAGAGGGTGGATGAGGTTTGGTAGCTTTCCATTGGTCTAAAAGAAGGAACATCTGTTGTGGCCATAAAAAACTTGATGATCAAGTTCACCACATCCCACATTAGCAACATTAGGCATTTAGGTTGAAATCCAGATCAGACTGAACTCAGTCTGTTTTGCTGTTAAATTCAGGGTGGAATGGATTTCAAGGCAAAATCCAAAGCTTTAAAAACAATAGTACAGTGAATATTAAAAACAACAGCACAGTGAGTATTAAAAACAAAAGTAGGCTGTTGCTGTGTGTAGGAGTTATACACTGACTTGCCTAAAATAACATTCCAGTCTTGTTTACAAATAGCTGTATATTAGGAAGTAGGTATCAAGACATTAAATGCTATGGAAGTGGATTTTGTGTTTAAAAAGAAAACATGGGAAGGACTTCTTTGGTCAGATCACAATATCAGTATTACCATAGAGCAGAAGAATTTTAAAGATCTCAGGAAGAGAAACGACTTAAGTCACTGAAGCATATTGTCTTCTTTAACCAATAATGGATCAAGGATGCCACTACATCTTATAAATTTCTTATCAAGGGAAAAAAAATGCAGGATAGGTGGATTCAGAAAAGTAAAGCCTTCTCCCTATAGACATATTGTTCCCACCACTTAAGAGTTAACCATAGTGTGGTCAAAATTTCATTGTCCAGAGCAGACAGAGTAAAAAAAAAAAAAATTAGCTTAATATTCCCCTCAGGTTTTAAATTAAATTAAAATAAATTAAATAATTAAATTTGAAATTCCTCACACAGCATGCTTATTCCTCAGGACGTTTTTCATCTTCCTTTCCCAGTCACCTGTATATTAGCTATTTGACTTAGTGGTTAAGACCTCACCATTCGCCCAAATGCTGTGAACCTGTACCCAAAAAGGCAAGGTAAAAGCCATGCTCAGAGCTCAGGTACTTCACTGAGAAGGCAGCTGTGGCTATTTGAGACGCCACTGCC
>JAVJGJ010000059.1:4991833-5003036 GCA_035590215.1 Microhierax caerulescens
AGTGTCTCTGAGCTGTTTCAGTGCAAAGTCCAAGAGCTTAACTCAAGCTGCCCCCACCCCCAGTGGCATTTTAGGCTTTAAACAGTGGGCTTTATCCTGAAGCAGCTTAGAATTATCTGTGTTTTCAGTCTGCTGACTCTGCTATGTGGGTGGTACCCTCTGGGAGAGAGGCAGTAATATTTAAAACTGACACAGTTATTTTGAAAGCAATCACTGTCATGCACCATTAGCCACAGAGGCTGGTATAAGCTTTGCTAGCTTTGGACTGGTTTAACAAACAAAACAGTGCTTTTCTACCTGGTGCAGATTTTCATTTGCACTCAGAAAGCTGCAAGAATGCAGCGAGGGCTTAGTTGTATTTTGTATTTTTGCCCTTTTTTTTTTTTCTTTTGCCAACTGAGTTGATATTTGTTATCAAGAAACATCAGTTAACTCCAAGAAAAGTTTAAAAATCACCTCACTTAAGCATTGCCAATTGTGACAGGTTGGTGTTTAAAAGACAGGGCTAGGTAAATATGTATTTCTTTCTTTGGTTTGGCTCTCTGAAGAGTTACAGAAAACTTAGCAGCTATTATGGGGCTCCTTGAAGTTTGCATAGCAGAATGTAAGGAGAGAATTAAATCTCTGGTGTTAATGATATCCAGTACTTTTTAACACATGAAATTTAGTGACTGCTTGCTCTCTCTTTCATACTCAAACTTCTTTAGCTTTGTAACAGCAAGAAAAGGGTCAAATACCAGAGATCTTAACTTGGAGAAAAATGCCTTGAACCACGCCCACTCCTCCAATTAAAAAATCCTGCCTCAACTATGCCCTTTTATTTCTTACACCATTAAATTTACATATGTACTTTAATCGCTAATATGGTCATGTATTTCACGTTATACAATAGGTCAGTTGTTGTATTTTTATAAGTTTTCTAGTAGCAGCATCATTATGGACATAATGCTATTCCAGCTTGAAAAGACTTGTGAAGAAAATGGCCTGATAACATAGATGTCCCATCAAGACACTTGATGCTAAAACAGCTCCATTAGTGACACTATGAGCCTTTGTTATATTTGTTTAATTATTATTTGTTATATCGTATTTCATTGTGTCTTAGATGCTTAGTTCCTTTCTTCTTCTAAAAGGCAGATTTTGCTTATTTAAAGTCAGATAAATGCAGCAATTGATTTCATAGGATGACTTACTAACTGGGCGATAAACTCAGCCCAGAGCAGAAGGAAAAAGTGATCTTAAGATGTGAATGCCTTAAGCCTCTGTTGCTAGCATCTCCTCCCTGCAGCCTGAGCAGAGCTGCCTCACCTTGGGGAAGGACGGGAGCATCCACATCGACAGTTACTGCTGCCTTTCCTGCTGTACGCTCACTGCCTGACACACGGACCTCTTGTGTTCTGCACAGCACAGTACACAAAGGCACAGAAAACAGGCAGGTATATAATGGTCAAAGGCTGTCATTGTTAAACACACACCCCCTTCCCCCCCATTGCCTGTAAAAGGGAGTTAATCCATCTCTATATTCATGAGACCAAGCTTTTTCCCTGTTAAATCTCTGTAGAGCCAAAAAGAAAGTAAAAAATGCTTATGGACATCTCCACACATTTAATTGCTTCTCTCCTCTGCCAATTTAAGAAATGGCTGAAAATACTTGTAATATTTACGGCAATGCAAATGTAAGTGAAAAATGAAATCTGAACTGCGCTAAACTTTTCAAAAAATCTGATCTTTGATGCTAAAATGCCCCTTTACTAATGTATGTATGCCACTAGTTATTTACAATGACAGCCTATGCTGTTAGAAGCAAAGTTTAATTCTGCTATGGATTAAAACTGAACCACAGTCAGGGCCCAGCCCTTCTGTTCCCTTGGAAGAAGAAAGTATTTTGCAGCTGTTGCAGATCTTTATTTTTAATCCATTGGGTCTTCGAATTATTACAGCTGTTTGTTCATAGACAGTATCTATTTGTGTGTTAAACAGACAGGAGATCACCACTCAACTCAAACAATTCAACATTCTATTTTCTATTTTTAAATTTAGGTTTAAATATAGAAGATTTTTATCTCATTAAAAAATCATGTGAAAGCTTGTAGTTTGTTTCATATCATATCATATAATTTTGCAGATAGACAGCAAAATTATGATACATTTACAATCCACAGGAATCTTAAGTAGATTAATTCTGTTAGGCATCACAAATTACTATTAAGTACTTTGTTGTGCATTTAGCGGTACTGAGGAGCTATTGAGGCAGCAAACCAGCAGCTTACTGTGTCTAATTGCAAATCTCTTTACCCCCAAAGCTTTTTTGTTATTAGATTTTTTAAATCTGAAGTATGATACATTGCACAATCGTAAATACACTTGTATTAAGTGCTGACATTTTCCATAATACCTTGAGAAATTACATTAAAAAGAGTCATTATCTTTGCTCACATTACTGAACAGATTTGTACCAATCATGCAAATACAAACACAATAAGCCTTATGGGTGCTCATTAATAACGATTACTTGCTTAAGATATTAATTTCAAAATAAATATTTGCAAAGCCATACTTTATCTATTCATAGTGGGAATAAACAAAGCAATAAAATACTGGCAATAGCCATTGTAACACACAGTGATTTTTTTAGTCTTTATTTATAAGATGCCACAAACTTAAATAAACAGAGTATGTTTGCACTCACCACATATAATCCTGGGTTTACTGCTGACAAGAAGAGGTTTATGGGTATAGTGAATCTGCAGATTTGTTTGAATTTATATCAGTTTTCTGGAAAAAATAAGCAGATAAGTGAAAAAGGAAAAAATACATTTCTCTGCAGGGCTGTTAGAAAGAATCATATTTCTAATTTACATTACTATGAACTTTGCTGATCTTGGATATATGAATAACTCACAAAAGTGCAGCTGGATTTTTTCAGGTCATGAAACATGCAGAATTTTGCAGAGTTTTGGGGTTGTTTGAACTTGTGCAGTCATCACTGTGAAATGAAACAAGTATGTTTTTATATTTTTAAAATCCAAGGAAACTAGGACACCCAGTAAGTCCAGAGACCTGTGAACAAGTACTGAAAATTGCCATCGGTTGTGTTCAAACTGTATTACTGACAAGCTAGTCCAATCCATTTAACCACAATGGTTAAAATGATTTTGAGGTGAAGTCATGCATTGCCCAGTGACATCTGCCAAACTTAGCTAATGTGTTCTAGTTGTTTCTAGTCCAAGACAGCTTGATCTTTAGTTACCCCAGCCTTTTCATCATTGCCTACAGTTAAGCTGTTTTGTTTTTAAGCACATCATAGAGATGCTGAGTTGCAGCTTGTTCAGGTACTTCATAACCATATTACCTTTTCACAGTTTGTTATAAATCTCAGATCTGGTCTGTCTGCTTACAGAGATCTGACTTTCCTTCTACTGTCCCAAACCTTTTCATGAAACAGAAGACAGAGGTGGGTCAATATTAGCAGGGGAAGATGGGTATACCTCAAATAGCAGCCAGTGAGTAGTAAGGTGGCCAAGGTCAGTTCCTATAATTAAAAAGTTCATCTCCTACATTCTCATGCACAATGTTCATGCACCAACAGATATTTGTGTGTGCTGTAGTATGGCTATATGCTATATATATATGCTATAGTATACATGTTTGTATCACATGCATGTAACCTCCCGTCTCCTTATCAATGCTGCTCACTGTATCACATACCAAAGGCACTTGTTAGGACTTGTGTGCAATGCCAGTGATGTGACCCCTACTCACCCATGTGGAGATATGCCTTTCCAGAAATCTGCCTGTGGATAACTTGAATGTCACCACTTCAAATCAAGAGCACTATTTAAAAAAAAAAAATCATCCTTGCAGTGTGTGGGTAATCCATACTGAACATGCATACGGGAGAGAGCTGAGGGTGCTGTGCAAGGAAGGTAGAGAGACAACTGTGAACATGAAATGCTCTTTATCTCACATGCTCACCATTAGAAAACAAGAGAAGCATATTTAACTGGAGCCTGACAAGACCCACTGTATACCTATCCGGGACTGATTGCTTCCCTAAGCTTTCAGCAAGGCTGGTGGAGAAGCAGAAATCAGGCGAACACGAGCACCTCTTCGCTGAAAGCAGTGTTGCCCAGGATTCACCAAACAGCAAAAAAAAATCAGGCCCTTCTTGTTGCATTCCCTCTCCACCCAGTTATACTCACCTCTAGTATATTACTCCAAGACCTGCACTCAGTTGCTAAAAACATCACCTGACTTGCATAAGCTCTTATGATTAGTAGTCTCACTAGCTAGGTAAAGCAAAAGGATATTAAAAATATATGTTAAACTGCAGGATGCCACAGGGAATCTGGAAACTTCCGTGGCTTTCGAGTGTCAACAGATGGCACAGAGTGACCTACTTCAGAATAAATAAATAAAAAAAGAGAGGCTAGAGTTGCTCTGGCAGGGAGTGCCTGTGCTGGTACTGGGAAGCTGTGGTGATGGCAGAGCACAGGGGACTGACAGTGGGGTGTCTCCAGGCTGCCAGCCAACTTTGCAGCCCGGGCATCATTAGTATGTGTTGGCTGTTCTGTAGCCTGCTCAATATGTGCCAGTAATATTAATCTGGGTTCCCTAGCAGCAGGTGCCTCTATCATAAGACTCTCTAGCATGATTACTTTGCAGATTGGCAGAAAGTCTAAGGTTTGAGTGACTCAAAAGAACAAAATTAAATTTCCAACCCTAGCAATGTCTTCTCTGGAGTCAGGCTGGGTATTGATTCGACAGTACCACTTTTTACATTTAATAGATACTTCAGAAAAAAGGACTTAATTCTCCAGAGAACAAATTATAGTCCAGTGCTTTCAATCAGCACCACAGATATAAAAGTAATTGTCAGGTTTTTGCACTCTCCTCTTACAGCTGCTTTAAGGTACACACCATCTATTAGTACTACTGCTAATCTCAGCAGGAAAATCTCCAAATTGTGTTATTCCTATAGCCAAATACCCTCACTCTCCTCACCAGGTATATAAATTCCACCTACTCTCAGTATCGTATCTGGCCTTTTCCACAACTTGCCATAAACAAACAGCACACAAATCCTTCTAAAATTGTAAAGGAAAAGTAATCTTGGAAAAATTTTATTCCGTGAGACACAATGTATGGACAGGTCAGGTACTTTACTCAGCTCTGCTTGTTGAGTAACATGGTTGTGAAATTCATGGTACTAGCATGTATTCACTTGATTTGATGGACACCTAATGCAAAACTACTATTTGCCACCTGCTGAACAGAGTGAGTTAGCTTAAGTGTGCTGAGCATCCAATTTGTAGAACAACATAACAAATTACTATTCCAGAATGGATCATTTAGTTTTTCTCATCTGTTCAATTTTTTACAATTTAAATCCATATAAACACTCAGTTTTGTTATGAGCGCAGTATATGTGCTTGGCTGCCTGTATGTGACATAAGGATGTGCTTTCCCACCAATCTGGGACAAATCCTCTCACGGGACACTGGAGTAAATATCCATTTGTTTTTGGATGGCAGTTGCAGAATTTAAACACTTTGCACAAGAGCCATCGTGATTTTTTCAATCCATCCTGCTCATTCTTAAATGTCTTATACCTTTCAGATCCTTTAACTCAACATGCAGAAAATGGGGACAGATTGCTGTCAAAGCTTTCCCAAACCACTAGGATTACGGAGCTCTATTCTCTGGTAGGGAGAATCCTGTATGACAGGGAGAGGCTGAAGGCACTCGGTCATGCAACCCTCTACCAGGCTCCATTTTAGGTGATTGGAATCGGCCCCGAGTAACCTGGTCTGCCCCTGCAGCTGACCCTTCTGTGAGCAGGAGGATGGACCAAAGGGCTCCTGAGGTCCCTTCCAGCCTGAATTACCTTGTGGTCGGGTACTGGGAACTATTGTTTGCATTAGACTTCAACATGGCAAACCTTAGGAAAGTGATCTTTCTGGAGTGCCAAAGGCACTTTCCAAACCTCCAAATGTTGCATAAACAGTGCGGATGGAGATCAGTGGATAGGCCTGCAGCATTCCCCATGGTGTTGGTATTCAGTTTGCACAAGAAACATCTCAGATATCCTATCTTGGAGCCACACACCTGCCTCGAAGGAGAAGAATAAATTATTTCCTCAATATCCTCAAAACATATGTCTCTTCCTACCACAGCTGGGACATCTCTTGCTGCTCCTTCACTTAATACAAGCCATCAGCTATGGCCACTGGAGTCCCCAGGGAGCCACACTGGCACTGCAGCCATGTCATGCTACACATGGATATTCGTATCAAGCAGGCACAAATCCTTGCTGCCCACCCATGGTAGCAGCAGTGACGTCACCTCCTTGGCTAGGGAAGGTTAGAGACCATGAATAGTTCACAGATAGATGGCCTGCAGCACACAACGTGTTTCTTCCTATCTTGAAAGACCACATGAACAGTCCTTTGCACGAGTGTGTACCACATTGAGATGATGGTGGAGGAGGAACACACTCTTCTCATAGGGCAGGTCTTGCCCTAGTCCATTGGGTGACCATAATCACGTTTGTCTCCTTAGTGCCATTTGTGGGATGCAAACTGTAGACGAGGGGAATGAAAATGATGGAGTATGTAGAGTTTATGGAGAAATTATTAGTAACTTCACAATGAACTTGCAAACGTGAATCTAGTAAGGCCCTGAGCATGAAGGCAGGTTCAGTATGTGCTTAATATTGTTACAAATTGTCACATCAGTGAATCCACTCACTAACAGAAAAACTAAGCACAGGTGAAAGTCTCCCAGCACTTCAGATGCCCTCCCCTGGGTACTGCAGAAGCCTTGCTGTCTGGACAGCAGACCCATGCTCAGGTAAGGGCCCAGGGCAGGAGACCTATCTGGATATGTGGTAGAAGTTCCAGGGTGAGGGGCACTTTATCTCATTCAGTTTATCTCATTATAAGGGATTAAATCATCAATGAAGCTTTATTTAGCTTCATGACCAGGATGACTTTAAATTTTCATTTGTTGCATATCTCCTTTGCTTTTATCTCCTGCAGATTCTGTGCTCATACAGGACTATTCAGTTTGCATGCAGGATGTGAAAAAGGTGTTATGAAATTACTTTGAACAAAAATTCAGATTCACAAAAATATGTCAGTACCTAATTTATTCTAAGGAGATGGTAGGGGTAATACAGTCCCTTAAATGTTTTCTTATATTTATTCCGCTGATGTTATCACTTGACTCACAGCAATGCTTGTTATTCTTTACATGACTAATTTTGAAGCATAAATCCAGAGTTGTTAGCCAGCAGAAATTTGAATGCAAAGAAACTATTGTTAAATATGAAAAATGGTGTGGTGTGGTACATAGATATGAGACCAAGCTACTTAAAAATTTTCAATCAGTTTCAAAATGGAAAGCAATAAATGTGAACACTGTTCACAGAACTGACAAGATAGCTCAAGTGTGCATGCCTAAAATGTAATTTCTGCAATAAAAAATACTGTAGTTTTACTAAAGAAGTGCTGTAATAATACTGTGTCTGTTTTGCCTGTCAGACTGTAGACAACGCTCTGACAGCCAGATTCAGTTCCACTCCAGACCACTTCCAAGATGCTGTAGATCAACAGGGTGATCAAGGACAAAGTCACAGACTGAGTCATTAAGGGACAGGTCAAAGCATGGAAAAATCAGGGTCAAGTTCCCAACAAAGGTCCTCCAGTCCAGGAGCAAAATTAAGGTGGTTTTTTTTCAGTGCTGAGACCCCTGTCCCAATCTCCCCAGGAAACACACTGACACTCAAACTAAAGCACAATGTAAGGAAACACTACAACATCCAAATTCTCTCTTATGCTCCAGCTCTCAGAGTTTCTGTCATGAAACTGGTTATTGACTGGCATTCAAAGATCATTGAAATGTGTTTCAAATGGTTAAATTTCTCAGGAGTATAGAACAAAATAGATTATAAAGTTGTTGCAGACTTAGTAACCTTATGATAACCCGTTCACTGTCTTGAAATGAATACACTGAAGAATCTCACTGATATTTGGTATTTCATTTGAAGGGTCGTCTTCTTAGGACAAGGACATTGAGGATGTCCTCAGTGTCCTCTTCTCAGAACTCTAAATTTGGGATTACAGTTAATTCATTCCACTGGCAAGAGAAAATCTGGCCCGACACGGTGATGCTACAAGGACTCCATTAGATCAGAACGACTGTTCATGTGAGGAAGCAGAGTACCGGGAGAACTTCAGTTTCCGATGTTCTGTACCTAGATGACATTTAAGTGCCTGTGACATTGAAGCAGTCACAAGTGACTCCAGAACAGAGCTGAGAATAAACTGTCAAGTCTTGCAAAACCTGTCAAAGTTTTCCCGATTCTAAAAAATAGCAAACTCAGCAGAAGGCCAGGCTGAATAAGACAGAAATGTGATGCTCTGAACTTCAGCAAGCTCATCCTGGTAGAGATGAACAGTCAGGCTAATCTCCCAGGGTATTGATAAAAAGCTTGTGTTAAGCACAGTGAAAGGTGATACACAGGTAAACCAGACACAGTATCCATCTGGCAACTCGTATAGAAACTCTATTTAAAAAGTCAAAATTAACTAGAAGGTGTATTTGTGCATATAAAGTCATATTTAGCTGTAATATGTAATATTACAAATAACTGAACACATCACTTTTACATATTGTTGAATTATGTCTTCATTATATTATAACTGTATTTTAAAAGTGTGTTGTGTTAGAAGGCAAACATCTATACACTAGAATAAGTATGGGAAAGAATTTGTCCCACTAGCAGATTTTATACTTAACCTCACCTTGGTTTTGACCAGTGGACAATTATTTTGGGGGAAAATAAGGAATATCAGACTCTTCAGTTAAAAATATTAAGGACATTTTGATAAGCTGTAATATTTTTTTTGGTTTATTCTATGTCAAAGAGCATTTTCAGGTGTGATAAGGTTATGGCTTTTAACTGAGCTGTGTTGATCAAGATGGTGTGGGTTATACAGTATGGACACAGTCCAAGAATACAATCCGGTTAGTTCTGACTTCATATAGAGTGAGATGGCATGTTAAAAATGACTTGATTTCAACAATTAGGTTGCTTTTCATAAAAGAGGGACTTTGAAAGAACTTGTTCTTTTTTCTTAAATATTTTTGCCAGTTGAGTCATGGCTTGCTTTACGCGCCATATAGGCTGCCTGTGCATTCATGTAGCAGCTAATCTTTTTTAAAATGAATTTGACACCTAATGATATGCAATTATGTAGTCTATGTAACATACTGCTGCAAAATATCACCGAAGCTAAAATACAGCAGGCCTGAAAAGTACTGCCACATATTTATGTTTATGAATACTTTTTTTAGCCAAATTTATTACAAATATTTAAGAAAAGAAGACATTGAAGGAGAGATGGAAAAGCATCAGGTTTTGTATTGGTCTCCAGGAGTTTAGAGGAGGTTTCTTTGGAGGTGAATGGCCTGATAGCTATATCCTCTAGGCTGTGACTAGGTTAGTACTGACAAAGATAGGTACCAGCCTAGACAAAGTAGTAAAATTCTGAGAAATAGAATTATTTATAATCTCCTCCAAACCTGTAAAAATAGTTCCCAGAAATGGATGTGCCCCTTTCTGTTTGCTGACTGTTGAGGCTGAGTTTAGACATAGATGTCTAAGTTTTAGGCCCTTTATTTATGGCATATTCTACACTGGGTGACATATGATAAAAACACAGAGAGCAACAACATACAGTTTTACTCCTAGTTATTGTAATTTCCTCCAAAGTTCATGAGTGTACAGTTGGAAATATGTTCTATATTTTAAAAAAACCCAGGTGTGGTTGACCAGCTCACAGATCCATGATTAATATAGATGGCCCATCTGTTACATAACATGAAATTTACACAAAATATGTAAATATCTGTAATGAAAAGCAAGAAAGAATTTGAAAAGCAAAGGATGTTACAAACAGTTGACAAGACACTGCCTTGGGAGAAGGAACGGACGTCATCAACGCCTCAAGCTGGGGCACAAGATAAGCTCAAGGAGAACCAAACAGTTAATGAGACCACACAGAAAATCACTCAAACCGCGTATGAATGATCCCCCTTAGCACACTAGAAGACGCACCCTGGAGCAAAGCAAGCCCCCTGCTAACAAAGCCCCCTCCCCACAGAGCAGGCGTGGTGGGGAAAAACACCGGCATGCTGTACCTGTAAGGGGAGAGGAGGCTCCTCAGACCCAAGGAGAATTAAGAGCGGCTGAACCTAATTGTAAACAACTGTGCAGTGTGTGTGAAGTGTTTGAGTGCGCGTTGAGGGGGCCCAGCCCTGTGGGCTCACCCCCTGGCACCCCCCTGCCCAGGGAGGCGATCGATGGTGTCCGGGCTGCGCGGGCTCAGCTCCCCACACAGCGGGCGGCCACCTGCCCTGGTGGCACCTCGTGGACCCAGCACTTGTGGGCAGATGGCAGGGAGAGCAACAGAGAAGGCATCGCAGTGCTGGTGCTGGGCTGTGCAGCCACACAAGCCCCATGTGCTGGCTGACCTGTTTCCCTTGTCTCCAAAAAAGGCACCCTGGGGAGGGGAGGGATTCCTGGGGAGAAGTGAAAAAGGTTTTTCGCTTGGTTAAGGGCAGCCCAAACCAGGGCTCTTCAGCCTAGAATGGGGATGGCCTGGGAAGAGTGGTAGTTACAAACTGCTGTGGGCTCCTCCGAGGGAGGAGTGTGGGGCCACTGATAATAAGCGAGCAGGAGGTTGGTTGGCAGTGGTTGGAAAGATCCCTTGTGCGACAGGAACTGGAGCTGCGGCATCACTGGCAAAGGCTGTTGTGCATGCGAAGGGTGGGCTTCAGCAGGGGCTGAGCAGGTACTTGAAAGTAATTGGAGGCTACTAAGGTAGCAGACTGTGTCCGGCTATGAAACGTCCTGAGCTGAAAATAGCTGGAGGCTTACACAGACATGCTTGTCCTGCTTTTCGTTTTCCCTGGGTGTTCCCTTATAGCCACGGCTGGAGGTGGGAATAGATGGATCCCTGCTCCAGCAAATAGTGCATCAATTCTAGTCTGTGTAGTAGGTTTGCTACTGTAGCAGAGATGCCTCTGTACTGGGTTGCCACCTTCCTTTGTAAAAAGGCACGGCTAGGAAGATTAGGCTTGCAGATGGTTTGTGTAACAAAAACTGCGTTTCTGTACAGAAACCCAATGAAAATTC
>JAVJGJ010000059.1:5003136-5014129 GCA_035590215.1 Microhierax caerulescens
GCCCAGCCCTGTGGGCTCACCCCCTGGCACCCCCCTGCCCAGGGAGGCGATCGATGGTGTCCGGGCTGCGCGGGCTCGGCTCCCCACACAGCAGGCAGCCACCTGTCCTGGTGGCACCTCGCCGGTACATGGGAACTAATGTGTCCTAAGTTTGTGTTTGACAAAAAACACTCTCTGCCAATAGTGCACTGGATGTTTTCTTTTCAAAACAGAGGTTTCCTGCTTAATCCATTTATCTTAATCTTCTAGATGCCCTTTTGGTAAAACACAAGCTGAAACTAACCAAAAACATTGTCTTTGTTTTCTTCTGTTGTTTCTTTGCTATTTTTTCAATGTTCTAATGCAAGAGTACAACAATAATTCAGCAATATTTTGACCTAATAAATTACTGCCTGATGTCCTCTTCAAATAAATGCATTACACTGAGCCACAAATACAGATTCAGCTGCTGCAGGCCGTGTTTTCCATCTGCAGAGCCTTCCCCCAAAACTGCCCAGCGACATCCCATAGATTATTCTGACTCACTGGGATCTCACAAAGCCTCAGCCTAATGCAGGTATTAGCAATAGGAGGTATTAGCAGCGGACATCAACTCAATGAAGCAGCAGAATAAAGAAGATAGTAAATTTTCAAGAGTGGTTGAATCTGCATGTTTAACTAATGAAGAATAAATACAGGAAAGGATTGGTTTAACCTGTTTACATAACTCAAAATTAACTTGCAATTAGGCCCTCACCAGGAATTACTCAGTGATCGTACCCTCCAGCTCCCTAATACCAGCATGGGTTCCAGACAAGACTGTAAGGAGCAGTGATGGACGGACTGCTGCTGCTCCCAAAACGGGTCCTTTTGGGGCCACCCCTGCAAAATGCCGAAGCAAGCCACTAGATGGAACTCAGCCTATTCCCTGCGAGGCCATGCCGCTGAGCTTTCCCTACTACTCACTTACTTAGACCTTTACTCTAAGCTATAGGCATACCACAGAATCACAGAATGGCTTTACAGCTATATGCATACACTTTAAAGACACCTGCCACAGTAACTCCCATCTGTTAAAACAAATGTACCAGTGTTCTGTACTGCGCCTGCACATGACATGTTTCATCTTTTATATTTGAAGTAATGTGGCTTTTACATTTTTTCCCTCTTAATTCTTTTCTTTCATCATCATTTCTTTGTTTCCGTGGTACCAATCATTTCTGGAAGTGAAGCAAAGAGTTACTGAATGTGCTCCTGGCTACCAGTGGGTGTGTAAAACACATTCCTTGCATGTTTGGCAAGAAGGGGACTTGGCAGTAGGAAATTAAGGAAAGGTGGAGACTTGCTAGAGGTACTCAAGAAGTGCTGTCAGAGGGGCTGGCTGTAACTGAGGGAAGAATACAGTGAAAGCAAAGAGCTCCTTCCTTTGGTCATCATGTATTGGCTTTCTGCTCCTTCTTCTTGCGTCTCTTACCTCTGCTCAGGGGGAAGCACTGTCCTTCACCATCCTTTGGGCTCAGCCCACAGTCATCTCAGTAACATGAAAAGCAAAGCCCTTCCTAGGAAAACTGTGACTAAGCTGGCATCTAGATCAAGACTGCAAGACTAGATCAAGATTACTTCCCCCTTCCCCCTACATTTTTGCATTGTGTCTCCCCAGTATTTGAAAAGTAGGGCATGTTTGTGTTAAAAATGTTATAAAAATGCAACAGTTTGAAACAGTGCATGTAATCAGTTATGATAGCAATACAGGTTAGTAGTTACTTCAGTGTTGCCACAGGGGGAAGGAATAAAACAGGCTGTCTTGCCTGTACAGAAGTTTCTGTTTCACCTCGGGGATATTTAGGTGTGGAGGCTGTTCTCTGCTACTTCTGGGGCAGTGAAACAAAAACTCCTTTTTGTTGGAAGGCTGCCTTCTCTGAACGCTCCGAAATACAAGTTACCATAAAATCTGGCACATTTCACAAGATTACAGAGGACTGTGACTATGTGATCCAGATGGAAGGTTACCAGAACAGGGGGCTCTCACCTGACCCCTCTCTTCACCCCAGCACTTCCTAAAGGCAGAAATTTCAATGAGTATGTTACTTGTTCATTCTCATCTAACCAGCTATGGTTCTCCAGAGCTTTGACATTTGTCCCAAACAGCATGGTAGTCAGAAAAATAAAGAAAAATAACAGAAATAAAAATTCACTATGGAAGAAGGAAGAGTGAAAATGAAAGCCTTGAAAACAGGAGTTCAATTTCTGCACAGGCACAGTTAATTGGTCACGGTTACCTGTGTGAATGGCACCTGTGTTGCTGTTTTCTCTTTATGGAAGTTAACTCACATGCAGCAAGAAGTCATATGGCTGCTGTTGAATTCGATCTCTGTTATTATAAATTTGAAATTCTACCTTTGGCCAAACTGTGAGAAAACTCTGCAGGTTCCATGTTAAAGTCTTTGGTGTATTTGTTTTCATTTATGCAGAGAAAATGTAGTTTCAGCACAAGAGCTCGAAGGACATTGAAATAATTTTTAAATTAATTGAATGCATGTAGATGTGTGGTAGAAGAGCAGCAGAATAGTAAGGCATTACAAGAGAACAATTTGCTTCAGTGAGGGAGGAAGGGCTGTAGTTTGGCAGAAATGAGGACTATGGAAGGGGACTATGGGTGAAAGCCAAAGCAATAGGTGGCACAGGTCAGGAGGAATATACCAAAAGCACTGGAAGCAGCAATTTTAGGGCCCGGAGTATGGAAAGTAAAGTAAGTATGGGCTGACACTTTTCTCGTGTCTGGCTTTTAGATGCATCCATCTCTTGTGCCCTGCTTATATATTGGGCTCTCTCTTGAAAGGGTCTGAACCTCTCCCCTTGGAAGTCAGTTATGATACCTGTCTTGGGGACTAAAAGATTATTTTGCCAACATATGACAGAAGATACCAATACATGTTAAAGCAAACAGAATCTTATTTGCGATCTACTTTCTGGGAAGGTGGATGGGTAATTAACTGAACTGCTGATGGGCAAGTTTAGGGAACGTTTCCCTGAAAAGGGAAGTCCCTTATTACATTTGTGAAGGAGACTGAGAAATGAAGAAACAAAAATGATACAAATGGCATAGCGCACTACCCTGCGGATGTGAACAGACCTTGTGAGCTTTGGGATCTGTAGATGCTGAAGAGCATGCACAGTATGCTTGGGGCATACGGGGCCTGTATACTTTTTTTTTTTTCCCTCCTTTTGTCCTAAAGTGTATGACTCAGCTCTTTGGGGCAGGCAGTTACTAACTCTGCCCACGGCACCTGCAGGAAAACAGGCCTTGTAGGTACTGAACGAATCTGGCACCTGGTAATGAATTAAAAAAGGAATATAAACCATAAGACCCTCCCAAAGGAGCGGTATAAACTCTTACCTTAATCCACCTAGGACACAACCAAGTTGGAAAAATATAGCTAACCACTGAACTATCACTGACCACGCAGAAAGGCACCCTACCACAGGCGGGAGGTTGAGCAGAGAGTTTTGCACACATGCAGCGAGCAGGTTGTGCTTGTGACAGGCTCTCAAACTGTAGATCCAGCCTGGCAAATTAGATAAAAAGCCTCAATGCATGCGTCTCAGAGCTAGTGACTGCATTTTTATCTGCCTGGCATGTCCTCCTGCCAGCAACTAGCCCAGGTCAGACTTCTCAGACTTCCTGGTCTCTGAGGAAACAATCCTTCAACTCCTTTAATGGATTCAGGTTTTTGAGGTGTTTTGCAAATGAATTCTGTGGTATCTGTGTGGACCAGCTCATCAGAATAATTTCTAGCCCTCCAGGGTATCAAGTGGGGTATGTGATGGTTATTGAGACTGTGCTACATGCTTGCCAGTTCAGTCCATGCCACCTTGACAGAAGAAATCTCAAGAGAACTATTGTATCTTGTAAAAATCTAGCTGTCCATTAGAAAACAACACAGTCTCTCCTGGAGGAAACGTACCCTGAACATAACAAATAAATGTGGCATACTCAAATTGATTTTTCAGGTGAAAAAAAAAATGTTAGAACACTTGCAGAGAAATGAGGGAAACTGAGAATGATGAAATATATTTAGGGGGAAATAAAAAGAAAACAAACTTGCAGCTGCAGTTAACAGTAGGGGAAGGTGATAGGAAGGCTCAAGGTCTTAAGAAGGACTGGCTGGTGGTACAGCAAGACAGGGTCACTCATAAACTTCACCTTCTGTCCTCCTGCAGGAAGATCCTCTCTCTTGGGAAAGATGGCCTTTCTGTTTTCCAGGATTTAATGAGAGCCTAATGACAAAGCAAATGTAAATTCAAGAAACTACAAGGATGCTGTTGTGCATGCCTGTGGCCCTCTCAGCCAGCTGCTGGCTGTGCCGTATTTGCACAGCAGTGGAGAGCAGCAGCCAACAAGCAGAAACTTCTGACTTACCATCAGCCTTCCCATTGCTGGCTGTGGGGAGAGGACAGAGAGGATGAGCTGAAAATGACAGTGGTGCACACAGATAACATATTTTATCAAAGGGTCAAAAGCAGGGTTGGAAAAAAGTCTTAACAGTCATCTTTCATGTGCAAATTACTAAAGCCATTGTGTAACGAAACTGTACACAACACAAAACCTAAATGCAGCCTGATTTATCTCACCAGCCCTATCACTGACTACAAATGCCAAACATTTCAATGCAGAACATTATATTCACTGTGGTTTACATACTACACGCAGGACAAGGAAGACTTGCAGCTCACACAGCAACTGCACGCACTAGCAAAGGAAAATCCTGGCTGAAGCTCCAGAAACTGATTCCCTTCCTGGGTTAGGGAACAGCCTGCTGAGTGGTCTTAAGCAAGCCAGTTCACTTCTGTACGCCTGTTTTTTCACCTGTAGAACATGAAGGCTGCTATCACGAACATACATACTTTATCTGACCAGTTCTAAAAACCTGTGGAAACCTGAGAGCAATAAGTACTTGCACAGCATTTTCTGAGACCAAAAGCAGTGCTAGTAATTCAGAATGCTGTGCCAAGCTATGATTTCTAGTAATAAGAGGTACTGATCAGGCAGAGAAAAATCAGTTACAAAACTTGCCAGCTCGTACTGTCTTTCTCCAGATGGTCCCAGTAAAGAATTGGTAGCAAACTGCATTTCATCTAGTCATTGAAATTCCCTAAATACACAGTAACATCAGATCCTTTGGGAGATCATTTTTTCTTGAAGTCTTTCCTTCCCTCATAACCCAATGGTGCCATCTATGCTTCTTATCTCTTAGTTGACCTCGTTTGTTTTTCAGCGTTTTTTTTCCTGTCTCATCAATTACTTTTTCCTATAGCACTCCTAGTACCAGGCACAAAAATGTATCAGCACTTTCTTTAGTACTTGCATACAAAGAATGTCAAAAGTTTGGACAAGGTCTATGAATTTACTACTCCATTAATACCTACAATGACCTATCGATATTCTAAATATGATAAAATGCAATTTCTGAATATTCTAATGCTAGGAAAGCAACTTACAAAAGCTTTATGATAGACATATACATAAATATAGAAAAGCAAATTACAGATCTCAAACTATATTTTATTTTAAGTAAGGGCAACCTTTCTCTTGCAACTTTCCCACCACGCAGTAAAGAATGCAAGATTCAGGTGATGAGAGAAAACAAGAAGGGCCCAAGTCTATATACGAAGCCTCTTACTGAATGTAGCTCTAGGTCTTGTTTCAGGGAATAAAAATGGAAAGTAAATTGTGTTTTGATGGCCACTGGCATCACCACTTACAAGGACATTTTCAAATTAGGGGTTATAAACCAACCTGATGAAAGCACACTGCTTCATTAAAGGAGCAAATGACATCTTTCATAGAAATAGCACCTCCTCAAAACTTTATGCTTCATGACCTGAAGAATGACAAAATGGCAACGGTGATTACACCACTTCCTGAAATACATACAGCCGCATACCGAACTACAACTGAAGACTCAAGTGAAGTGCTATAAATACCAGTCCTCGATCCCCAAATGCTTCCTCTTTCAGGTATAAATTACAGAAGTCACACCAGTTTGCTCACCATTGGCAACCTACAGCGAGTACCGTAACTGGTGTAATTCTCTAACTGAAGACAAGGGTTTATGAACTGCTCCGACTAAATGACCACATCTGCCACCCACAAGCCTGAATGTGCACAACTTGTAGCATTGTCACTCAAATAACATTAAACAAAAGCACCAGCGCAGCATCTCCAACAGAGTCAGGGCTTTGTAAAATTTTCTGGCCGTTTGAATAAATGAGATTTTATGACCTCATGGGAAAAAAAGTTAAGAGGAATGCTGACTTCAACACAGGGGAAGAAGTACCTTTGCTAGGATGTGTTTGCTGTGTGAATTAATTCCTCAGGATTTTTTTTTTTCAAAATCAGTTGAATACTTGACCTTCCTGTCTTAGCTGTGGTAACATTATTCTGCACTCTCAATGCAAAATAAAAAGGTCGCAGCCTCTGTGTTGCCGACATCATTGTTGCTCACTTCAGCTGTTACTCCTTTTAGTGGCTAAAGTCTTTCTCTCTAATTGATGGATGTTTCCTTCGTTATTCTTTTCTATTGTATCAGCAAGTAAGTATTTCCTGCTATCGGAAATATTTAACACTGTGGTTCCTGTTCAACAAGGTAGCACAGTTTTTTCACAGTGACTATTAACATTTTACCACCCCTCTTACTTGCTTACCTCCTCGCCTCTTCAGGGTAAGGACCAGCCTATTCTTAAAATAAAACCGTCTTAGACATTCCAACAGAAAATAATTCTCCTTTTAAATAGTTCAGTCAGGCAAATACTATGAAAAAAGAAATATTTAAAGAACGCATTGTGAAATCAGAATTCAAAGAGTACAAGGGGTTGCAGACTAAGGGATGTGTTTAACTGCGTGGTGGAAGTGTCAAGACTTCCCATGCAGAAGTAGTAAAATTTCCAAAATTGCAATGAAAGGCAACCTATAAAATTCAGGCTTCATACAATCTATAAGCTTCATATTTGATCTCAATACCAGGTAAAGCAGAAAAAAAATCCTGATATCAAACACTTAATAATGCAAGAGCTTAAAATATACCCTCTGAAAATAATTACAAGAACTGCTTAAAATGACACCACTTGGATAAATTATTCCTCAGCTGAAATAAAATTTAATTAATGGAAAAAGTTGCATCCTCATATACAGACTACTTAAGAATTTAGCAGCATCTCTGAAGAGATACTGGTGTAACAAGAGTTCAAAAGCACACAGGATTTCTAACTCCTGTCACATCAGCCGACAGAAGCATTTTAGCTTTAGCAGAGCACCAAGCCAGCCGTTATTAATGAAGCTGTCCAAGGAGCTGAAACTTCACCACGCGTGAAAACAACAGATACTTCTGTGCTCCCTGAAAGCTAATTTTTCAGGACTATCACGGCATGACATTTAACTGTTTAAAAGTAACTCGCAAGTGACTGGTAGTTTACTCACACAGCACTGCACTACAGAGGATTTTAAACAGAAAAAGATTTTCATTATCTAACCGAAATGCAGTACATTCAGTTTCCTTACTCTGACTGAATCTGGAAGATTTAATAAGCAATTAATTTGATTGCTGTACAGCAGCCACACGATGAGCTGATAACACATCCACCAAGTTTGTTAATTTTCTTCCTTAAAAAGGCTGTTCACTTTGTAAGACTTTGTACTGTATCGCAAAGAAGCCCTCCAAACATGACACTAATATTTTTGTCTACTGGCTCTAAACTCAATTAATAGTATGTTCATGTAATACAATGCCTTGCCTTCAGGGAACTGTGATGAGAAATCTGTCCAAGTGAAGGAAACCTTGAAAGCAAAAATCCCTCTAAGGAAATACTGTGGAAAGTCAAAGGAAAAAAACATGGGAAAGTGACAACGTGCAGAATATGGTCCCAAAAGATGGCAATGTCTGGATTACTCAGGCAATCTCGTTGAAGCACACATTACACATGGCCTAATTTTATAAGCCAGTCCTCAACCCAAACATCTTAAGATAGAAAACATGGAAGTGCCAGGTCAGAACAGGACCAGGAATACTGACACAGAAGTAAGCTAAATAAAGAATTCGCCCCTTACCCTGCCCTTGGAAAGAGTGAATGAATCATTATCTTACCCTGAAAACCTTTAGATCCAACAAGGAATGGAAAGTTTTCAATTTTCAAGACTTCTGAAGTCTCATCCAACTGCTTTAGTAGAATTGGCTGAGGAGCCAAGAACTATCAGCACTCACATTTAATGAATTTTGTAATCACCAGCGTTGTGTTGGCAGATCAGGGTAGAAATGAAGAGGTATGCTACATTGGTAAATTTTATGCAGGATCAGTTAGCATTCAAACTACATAATCTGACGTTGGCTCCAAGAGGCAGAAAATAAAAGAGGCTGATAGATAACAGAGATAATAAGGGGAAAAAAAGGTACCTCCTTTTAAATAAGGCCAACCTAAATGGCTTACGGAAACCAGCTCTTATCAAGCTAGTTATCAAGATTCAAGACCATCACAAGTTTAGCTGACAAAATTAACCATTGCCTAAAGCTATAGGGGATTGCTACAGGCGTTTTCCTTTGTGCTTGATAACATTCAGGTGAAAGAAAAAAGAAGGAAAAAGCAAAAAAGCACAACAGTAGATCAATACAGCATATACCAAATACAGTAAACTGGGACTTACGGTCTACTTGAGTCATCTTTTGTGAGATTCCACTAAATTCTCCTTTGACCTGTTTATTAAAAAATGGAGAGGTTTTGTTCATTTTTAGAAACCAAGCTAGGGTACACTAAACTATAGAGTACTTAAGATTAGGCAGCAAGCTGGGCTGTTGAAGCCATACATTTACCTTGAGCATGTACAATAATCAAGTAATACAGGTCTATTTTGCAAGGCAATGAACCTGTTAACTCTTCGGGGTGGACCAAATAATTTTGTATGAACTCTTAGCTTAGAATATATAGTTAAATAGCCTAAGAGTATTATAATGAAACATTCTGCAACTATATGATTCATTTCTGTAAACGAAGCAAAGAAATTCTCCCTTTTAACAATCTCCTTTCAGGACTCTTGTTAATGGATACTGCCAATTCACATGCACGGAACGAAGTGATGCTAGACATCGGAAGCAGTACTGCACGTAGCATAAATGTAGCTCACACTGCTCACTCTCAGTCTCTGAAAACACCACTGATGCTAAGGAACCACCTCAACTGGGACCCTGCTGATAGCATTTTCTTCCTACAGCTCTTTCCTAGTACATTAGTGCCCACAGAATTTATTTTTTCCCAGTGGATCCAAAAACTTAAAATACTTTTCTATCTTATGCAAATTTCTCCCATTTCCTGCTTCATTAAATACTAATTAGTAAAATAACTGCAAATCTACGCTATCTCCATCTGCCTGTCAGACTAATCTTGAGTCCAATTCCTTAAGAACTTTAGATCAGAGAAATGTAATTTCTAGCATAGCTGTCAGCAAGAGACAAATCCGATGAAAAATACAAAGTTTAACCTGCCTCATCAATACCCTTCTGCCTTTGCTAACTTTTCAGTATCAACTATTAATAACACCTTACTATGAAAATAGTACTGCAGCATGAATTTGCATGTACAATTACCCAGCTTTCTTAACATCTGAATTTTCAAGAAACAAAAAGTATAAGGAACCTAAAATAGCATATCACAAAGGAAGCTTTTTTTTTTAAAAAAAACAAAACTAAACAAAAAAACCCCAAGACATTCTTAATGAGATATCAGATCTCTTAATTATTTGGATAAAGGCTGAGGACAAAATACTCCTAGCAACGCACCAGAAGGCAATCAAGAGATTTAAGTTCCCATCCTTGAATTAACAGACACACACACAACAAAAGAAAAAGAGACATGCTTAAGGGGAGGCCAAATTGTTTTATTTAATTTTTTAGTGACCAATTGGATTTTTGGCAGAAACCTCTGCTCTTTTGTTTTTTGGTGTTGTTTTTTTTTTTTTGTCTTTTTTTTTTTTTCTTTAAAGAAATCAGCAGTGCTCAAATTGATGGGTTGGAATTTGACTCAAATTCCAGTTAATTTTAAAAACAAGATGAACAGGAATCCAAGATACTGTTTCCAGAGCAGAGAGCAAAACTTCACATTTGTATGAAAATTCCATGTTTGTACTTGATTGGGACAGAATGTAGAACTATTGTCAGTAGTGCATGGATAAAACATTCACATTTGATCTGAAACCTTAAAATCAGAAAGCTGTACTCTCCTTCCGTAACTGTCATTACCTTGTGCAAATCAAGTCAAGTCTTCATGTGTCACGCACACTTAAAATTGTCCATATTTTATATACAAGACATCTACCATTCAGGCAGTGCAAAATACATCCTTTCATAACAAAACTAAAATGTACCTCTCAAAGTATGAACAAGAATATACACATAATACATGATGTACACTATTTACACAACCATAAAAAATATAATACAAGGATATTTTTTTTTTAAATGTGATTATAAGACTTGACAGTCTTTTGCAATTTTTGTTGCAACAAGGCATGTTTTAAGCTTCCTGGATGGAGTTTTCTTTGCCAATTACTCAAGGGATCTCAGAAACTACGCTTGAACTTTCAGGAGAGTTTTCAAGTGGACTGCCATCAACTCCCTGTTTTGGTCAGACGGTTCAGCTGTGCCACCCACCCAGTGGCTGGGAGGCTTTGGAAGGACACTAGGAGATGGTGGGTCACTAAATTTTGCCCCAGCGTAATTTTCTTTTTGGCTCACTTCAGTCAGGGTGATAGGTTTCTTGGACTTGGCATTTCTGAAGTTCTCTGTGTTTTTAAGTGGCTTTTTTTCCTGCTTTTGAATTATCTCTGGTGATACAGAATCTTGCCAAAAGTTCTCTATCTTTTTTGCCGAGGTGATCTTTGTCAGCGGCACGTTACATTTACTCTTCTGTCTGTTAATCTTTGGTTGTTCACACAGATGTAAACTGTGAACAGGCTGGCTGTAGGGGATGC
>JAVJGJ010000059.1:5020155-5030314 GCA_035590215.1 Microhierax caerulescens
CGCTCCGCGCCGGGCTCAGTCGGGCCGGCCCATGGCCCCGGGCGAGCCGCGGTGGGACGCGCCGAGCCGGGCGAGGGACGGGAGGGACCGCGACGGGATGCCGCGACGGGATGCGCCTCCGCCGGCCGCTTCCCTCGGTCCTCCGCGTCCCGCCCCCGCCAGCCCCGCCGGCGGGCCCGCACACGGCTTCCCCCGCCCTCGGCCCGTACATCCTGCCGCGGCCCCCGAGCTCCGTCCGTGACCGCCCGGCGGTGTGCCCGGTGCGCTGACGGCGACCTGGAGGAAGCCAAGTGTTGGCAGCCCGTGGGGGAAAAGGCCCCGGTTGTCACCGCGGGGTAAATGGCAGACGGTGCTTTATAGCTTCAGCTCCATTAAAGAATTCGGATTCCACATGCCTTACGCTTTCCATTTATTGAGGGCTAGGAAACACTAACCTATTTTAATTAAAAGCAGCTGTTAATCTTTTTTTTTTTTTTTTTAACCAAATTTGAAATTGTCGTGGGCACTCGCTTGATGCTTACAGGCATACATGCTCATTCGTAGCTGACTTGGTGCCTGAAGAGTAAGTAGTTCATGCTTCAGCCATTGCAGCACATAAACACGCAGAACACTGCTGTCTCTTACAGGACACACTTTTAGGAGATGATCAAGAGGGAATTTAATATAAAGATACTTGCTTTCTGAGAAGAATATAAAATCCAAGGGGTAGAGTTGAGATTCAGATAAGAATAAGTCTATATGCAGTTCTAAATAAAAGCTTTCAGATAAAATATGCTTTGCCTCTATTAGTCTCTACAGTTCTCACAGTGCAGGAGTTTAAATGGCATCACATTGAAATGATCCTCTGGTTTTGTTTGGGTTGCTTTTTTGATTGGGAAAATACCTCTTTAATTAGACGAACATGAATATGTGATGACATTACATGGGTGTATGACACAAAATGGGTACTTTGGGGGAATGTATTTGCATGACTTGAAGCTTTTGTAAATGCATCACCGTATGCAGAAGTGATTTTGCTGTATCAGTAAGTATTTCCCCTGAGGCCTGAGAGTAGCCAAATTCTCTGCTCAGTGTGGTTCCTATGCAACTAGCCTCTTAGATGATGCTCTTGGCAATCAATTTATGTCACAAATGTCCTTGTAACAAGATTTCAGTAGAGAAATGATCACTGTGATCTTACGTATGTGTAATGGTGTTTTTGGTGACCAGTGGCTCCTAAAAACCTTGGAGCAAAGGTAAACAGAAATACTGCACAAGTCCTGTAACTTTCAGTTGAAGAGCAGATAGGTTTATGATGGGTGCAGCTGCTACCCCACCACAGTCTCACTAAAAACACTGACTGCGGGGCAGATGCTGTGATATGCTGTGCCTCTGCATGTAGACGATACTGAATTGTAACAAAACAATTCATTTTTATGCCACCCTGGGTTGCATAATACCTGTCTCTGGCTTATTCTGGGCTTCTCAACATAGCCTTGTTTTTCCCTCAGCACAGGGATGTATTTCATGTGTGGCCTTTCAGCCCTAGCGATGGGAGAAGGCTGGAAGTGGGCAGTGCCAAGGTCAGGCTCTTCGTGGTCACAGCTCTTTCTGGGGAATAGCTGTGGCTCCAGAAAGTTTTACCAGAGGATTAAAAGATGTTAGCGGAGAGAAAAAGAAGAACCTAACTGCCCCTGCCCATGGGCCTAGAAGACACTGAAGATTTCTTAACACCACAGCAACAGCTGTATTCTTGGTAGTTTTGGGGTGTTACACTTGGGAGAGTTTGAACTTGTCTGTCATGGAGGTGTGGTAGATTTTTTTTTTTTGCTAAGTGTGTTCTGTATATATGTCAAGAGTGAAAACCAAAGTTTTATCTTGCTTAACTTGTGAGTATTGTTGAAATGTACAGGAAAGAACTGCAAGCTTATTTGTATAGCCACGTATGTACAGCTATGCTTTATCCGTACAGGCTAAGGTGAGGCCTTTAAAGCATACACATTTCAGTACGCTATTGGTTTTCAGTAGCGTTTCATTTGCAGTCACCTACATTCAGTGCTAATTCCCTGCTAAAATTGTCAAGTTTGTAGAATAAAATGATTACTTTTATGTTTTTAATTGTTAGTAATTAGTTGTTGAAGAGTTTCGCTTCTTAATTATTGCTTTTCTTATTTGGTAAAATAATTTTAAAGCTAATTTAAACTCTGCTCCTGCATCGGCACAGACAACCTTTAATGTGATTGCAGAGCCAGTTTCAGTCTAGGTCCTCTGGCAGTAATTTCTGATGGTGATGTCATTCACGTGATGAAAAAGGGATGGCTAGTGAATTACAAGCATGAATGAAGCGGTAATTACACTGTTTGGGTTTGTTTTTTAATACCTGTCTGAAAGCTTCAGCTTGTTTGACGGGCAGACTTCACTGGGCTTGGTGGAGCAGCTCCTGTTCCCAGGTGTCTGCCGAGTATGGCTGCTGTCCCTGAGGCAGGCACGGCCCAAATGACGTGGGCCTGTTCTGCACCACCACTGTCCGTAACGGTATGATACTGCATAGCTGCTATGGTTTCGAGCCCCCCTGTCCATAGCGGCCTCCATTGCTGCAGGAATGGTGGTACTTGCCAGCACCTGTGTCAGTGCAGCTCTGGTGCCAGCCCTGTCCTTGAAGTCCCATGGGAACCGCTTGTGAGCCCCATGCAGCTCAGTATAGCCCCCGGTGAACCTAGTCCTTCTGCAGCCAGACACTTTTGTACTGCCTTTTTGATCCTAGTCCAGGATTTTCTTGTGCATATTCTGTGTTTCTTCTGGCAGTTCCCAACTTTTTGATGTTGAATGTGAAAGCTTTCAGGTTCTTTAAGCCTTTTTTGCTTAACCTGTCAGTGAGCAAAGTAAAACCCTATTTGGATTTTCTGAGATGTTCAAATGGGTTTGCATATATTTTCTTGCTTAGTCACTCAGCTTTGCAACTGGTTTTGCTTTCCTTTCGTCATCAGCTACCAAGTGAACTTTCATTGTAACAAGGCAAACAAGGTCAAAGAAGGAAACTAACAGGATAAAATGACGTGTAGAGCAGTAAGCAAAGCCAGATACAGAACTAGCTGTGTGCCAGGCATGACTTTCCAGCTCTGATAACTGCCTGTGACTGTTAGGAATTAGGTTACTCTGTTAGGAATTAGGTTAGTTTGATAGTTTATTTTTTTTTCTTCAGGACAAGTGCCAGATCTGACTATGGAAATCCTTTTTCTGATGAAGGTGTGGTTGGTTCTGGTTCGTTCAGAACTTTTTCTTCCCTCATTCGTGAGTTTTTATATTCCGTGACTCTGAACTGATTCCATATCCATGCCATTTAAAGGAGCTTTACCAGATAAAACCATACTACAGCTGAAAAAAACCAACCAGTCACCTGAAGCAGGCAGAAACATCACTGACATTTCACCTTTAAGGCTTTTTTCCCAGTGTTACTTAATTGTGTCGGTATTCTGTAAGTAAACATTTTAAAAGCTTTTGTGTGTCTTGCTGCCAGCCAGACACTGAAATATGTAAGTCTCTTGGCTGGAATGTCCAGATTTATGGTAGTGCTTACTCCCATCAGTAAGATCTTGACAGAGTTACCAGTGTGAGGAGCAGCATGTTAGTTGAATCCAAGAGCATACCTCTTAGCATTAAAGATGCAACTATTTTGAAATGGTTTCAAATAGCATGGCTGTACTACCAGGAGACAAAAAACTTGAAGCTTCAAAATTATCAGCAGATTTCCAGAGGAGTTAGTAGATCAGCTCTTGGAGCAAACTGTGTTAGCTGAAACTGAAAAGTCTTTTAATACATAGGCCTCTTGCAATAGGTGTCATCCAACATAAGACAGTGCTTGCTGTCAGATGCTGCACTACCTCATCCTGATCCACACTGGTGCGTACACCTGAAAAAAACCCCAGCCTTTAAAAGATCAGCAGGTCGTGTTTATGATGCTGTCACAATCTGCTTTTATTGCTAGGAAATTGCTTTGAGGAAAGGACATTCCTATAAAAATCATGAAGGGTCCAATCAGCACATTTTTGTCAATGTTGTCTCCACTTCTGTCCCCACCCTGGCCCCAACCAGGAAACATCATGGATCCTGCTGCCACGCCTGAAGAGCACACATGGAAGAGATTGGTGACGTTTCTCCTTTAGAAAGTTTAATGCAGTTATTGCATCAGATGCAGGAACTGGAACTCAGCTGAGTTTCACATTTGCTGCTCCAGCTTGGTGCCTGGGGAAAGCTTTCGTCATCATTGTTCTTGGCTGTTCAAAGCTCCAGAAGCAGAGATGTACTTGGGCCCCAAGCTTCTGCCAAACTTCCCCATAAATAAGCATTATGTCCTTATTTTGTAACAGGAAAAATGGTAAAGAATCAACATTTCAAACCTTCCTACAGTTCTGGTTCTCTCCTACTATTTATACACATCAGAAGCAATGCAAAAACCAAACCAAAATAGAAACAACCATAGCCCTCCCCGTGCAAAGACTGCTAATTAGTCCTCGTCCCAAATCTGAGAGGATGTAAACAGGTTAGCAGTTTAAAAAATAATAATAGTTATTGGCTGTCAAGGATAACATGCTTGAGATGGCTGATGTAGTAGTGTTGAGTGAGACCTAACCTGAGTTTAAAGAAAAGAAAATGCTACATTTTAATTATAATATTGATAGGGTTGAAGATGGGGCAGTCTACACAAAAACTGGCATCTGTTGTTTGCTATCAGGGTTGGACTGCCATGAACATCAGTCAGGATGCAGTGACATTAACTGGGAGAGCAGAAAAGTAAGGTTAAAGCTATCTTGATTATTTTCCTACATTACAGCAAGAAAGTGCTGCTGCTGTAATTGGTTCCAGAATTTGAGTGAACGTTGCTGTGATTAATTACTGTGAAGTACCTTTGTTGAAAGCTGATTTATTTCAGAGAAGGGTAATAACTTACGTTAATATTTTTATTCTCAGGAATGCTAGTTAGAGAGGGAAGAATCCTAGAATTTTGTTCAATACTGTTTCTTGTCTCAATGTGACCAACCGTGGTTCTTCTTTTTTTTTTTTTTTTTTTTTTTATGGACAGTGCTGGAAAAATTCCCAGCATTGAACTTGTTTGTAAGACAAAAAGCCGTGCCCAGTGAGTTCTTGGGAAGCCTTTTGTTAAGGTCAGCTTACTTGTCTGGAAGTACATGTAAATGAAGGGGAAAGAAATTCCACAAAGTTGCCAGACAATCTTTTCTAATTTTACAGAGATGTAATAATCCTGGGTATCTGGTTTGTCACTGGGATCGTTTGGCTACACTCAGTTGCAGAAAATCCAAAACATCCCAAAGCTGAAATCTTAGCTTTTTAAGAAATGAGCTTTTTTTTCTATGGCCTAATATCAGCAGTGATGTTTACCAGCCCTTTTCACTTTAATGAGATTTTTCTTGTTTGAACTCAAACTGTTGCCACTCAAGGAAATGCTAACCTTAAAATAAACTCCTTTAAAGCTGAAGTATCATTTGACTTTGTTCTTTTTCTGTTTTTACTGCCTACACAATTTATTTACTTGGTGGACTTTTTTTTTTTTTTTTCCAGGCTGGAACTTTCCAGTGACATGTCCTCAGCTGGAAGGAGAGGTGAGTTTCTCACTGCTGAGCAGCACTGGGATTTTCCACTTTCCAAAACTCCTCCCACTTGCCATTTATAGTTGATGATACAGATCTAGTTTGGTTTTGTTTCCCTTTTTTAAAAAAGATGTGCAACTACAAGCCTTTCCTCTCTCCTGCTTAGATGTCATCAGCTCACTTTTGTCTGCTGAGAGCAACTGGGAAGTTCATCATTTTCCATAGCTACCATCTGTACTGCATTTCCCTGGCAAAACCTTGTTCTGGACCTTATCAGTTCTCAGTGTTATTATTTAATCCCATCTATCTTCTGGTGGACTTGGCCATGCCAGGTTAACAATTTGACTCGATGATCTTAAAAGTCTTTTCCAACCGAAATGATTCTATGATTCCATGACCTACTACATCAGTGTTGTTACTGTACTACCAAGGCACCGACCTTCTTATTTAGCTCAGTTATGTCCTCTTTCAGCTGCCCTTGTTGGTTTTCATTCCTATTCTGCCTCAAATTAAAAAATGGTCATCTGCAAGTCCTGGCCGAGGCTAGCTTCTTCGGCCTACCTGACCTGTTCTCTTTCGATGTCACCCATTCCTTTATCCTTTTAAATGCCTTGGTAAAATACGTTATGCTTTCTTTCGCAATGACTTCCTTGCTGCTGTCTTCTGCAATGCTCCTTGTATCCAGAACACCCCTAATACAACCAATTGTCAGGAGCAGGCAAGTCAGAAACTACATCCATAGTAGATTTCTACTGACACTAACCAGAAGGCATTACAGAAAAATTAAACATCAGTAGCAGAAGAGAGCTAGGTCTTGTTATTTGGCTCTGATCTGTTTTTATAATATGCCAACAAATGCAATTAAAACTGAGCAACTACTTGCACAATAATGCTGGTATAACTGTGTGTGCTGTGATGCATCTGGTAAGAGACAGAAAAATCAGTCAGCTGCTGCTTACATAAGCTTTTGTGGATGGGGTTATAGGATACCAAATACCATGTGACATCATGAGGTGATGCAGTATTTATAAAATACATGCAAACCCCCAAAGCAGACTATGTTGTTTTTCCTTTTGATCATAGAAAGATCAATTAAATACTGCAGTAAGGCTACTGCAAAACAGAATTCTGGTCTCCGTGCCTTCCTTCTGGCATGTACACACACAGGGCTGATGCTGACTTTACAAAGAGCTGTGTATATTTATGTGGAAGTTATGAAACTTGATAGGATGTGCTATGTTTATAACTTGACCAAACATTGTAAAGGAAGGTTGGTGGTGAATAAGGATGGGCTTGAATATTAGGGGTACAGGATATGCCAGACGCGTTCCTCCCATTTGTTCACCAATATTCACATGCACATACTTTAGGATGGCAAATAAATCGCTTTTTAACAAGATTATTCTTCCCTTATTGTCCAGTCAGTGGACAAATGCAAGTCAGAACCAAAGGACTAATTCTACGTAAGCGTTAAAATGTCTGCTTTAAAACAAAAATTAATGTTGGGCTGTACTGAGTTGAATTGCTGTAAAAAGTCAAGCTTAAAAGTTGTTAAAAGTCAAGTTTTAATACTGGTCAACTAGGCAGTTCTTAGTAAGTATGTACAACCTTTTTACTAAACTACCTATCAGCAATGATTGCAAAAACTTCAGTCCAACCAAATGCCAGGGTCTGTTTCTTACACTTTAGCTGAACTGTGAGGTAACTGATTTAGACATGAAATAAAGCAGGAATCATGCAATATGTTTCCACTATGTGTTAATATAAACCAGAAAAATTGTGTAACTTCTTGATGACTAATGGACTTTACGCAGCACTGTAGAGTTTTTTGTTTGCAGCATTCATTCATCAACATTTATGGTTGTGAAATCACATGCACATAGTCTTTGTCCTTGATTTTTTATGAGCTGTGCTTCAAGATAGGGATTAATACTTTGTCTCAGAAACAGTTCAGTTTCACTACCAGACAAAACAAAGACTGGGGCAAAACTACATTTTTTTTTTCTCTAGGACTCTGTGAGACATTGATTTAAATATCTTTCTGATAACAATTTGCATAATATTTTGAAAACAAAAGTTTCCTGGGTTGAACATAGGCAATCAACTTCTTGTTACACCATGTACCTTCAGCAGCATGACTTGTCACTGCTGTGTACTAGATAGTGTATCTTTAATATTATGTATTAGTTCTGTAAAAAGGCAGATGGATGAGGCAAATGCAGGGGAGTCACATAAAAAGGTTTCTCTATTACACTCTTTTATTTATTAGGATTTTTTTGGTCTGATCCCTTTTCAGTTCTTACTAGTTCCCTCAGGGAATGCCACAACTGAGCCCTTTTTTCCATTCCCAGCTTTCCTTCTGGTTAGTGGATCATTTTTCTAAGTTGTGCTGCTGTTTTAAATGATCTCTAGGAAAGTAAATCAATAAATATACTTCATGCATACATCATGTTGGCAGAGCCAGTGTGCTAGTAGGCTGAAATACTTGTATTTTGGAAACCTATTCAATAGCAGGCGTGGCTGACTGAATTCTCACTGCAGAAGAGCGTTTTTGTGAGTTAATGCAGAAGTGGCATGCCCCTAGGGCAGAACAGGATCAGAAATCCCACAGGGAGATGTGCAAGCCTGGCTCCAGGTTGCTTCTCTAGAAGTAAGAAGAAATAATGAACAGGTCAGGTAGTAGGTTGCCTGTATTGCCATAGGTCTGCCAGAGTGGATCTGTGGGGCTGGCAAGTACTGCAGCTGCAATCTCCTTCAGTGACAGAAATTTATCTCTGAGGTGATTCATACCATTGAAACTGGATACATATTTATTTATCATGCTTTTGGATGCAATGGTTCATGTAGAAGAAAATAATACCTAACTTTAAACAGATAATGAGTGTAATTGAACCATCCTTTGTAGCCCACATCCTGTGAAAAAATCAATTGCCAATTTTTCTATGTGTGGTTTTGCCACCCAAAGGTAAAAAAGTTCCTTTATGGTGACAGTGAGTGTCAGTGACAGATGGAAAAGAACATCTCTAGATCAGAAACAATGGGGGATGCAACCATAGTTTGCTAACTGTGGTTATCTGAGAGCTATCTTGAGTTTAACTTTGTCTTGGTCTTTTCCCCATTGGAAATACAGCCATAAAATTCCCCACACAGTTTTTCTGTTACGAGTTAAATGTTTGTTTCAAGATCTGGATTAATAATACCAGTTGTGTACTATTATTAGTTCAGCTTTACACATTAAGCTGAGCCAAATTTCCTTCAGATCCTTGGTAGATCACAAATATAAGAGAAACTGAGACTATGTTTTGTTATTTCAGGCAATGCCACACATGTGTTAAGGCAGCCTGAACAGCCCCGTTTCTGCCTCACTCCAGTCCACTTGTTTCTGACTACCTACTGCATTTCCCTCTGAGTTTATCTGTACTGCTTACGAAGCCACAAAACAAACCGAAGTGAGGAACTTGACCTAGCTGGGCCCAGCAAAGAGGGAGGGGGAGGTTGGTTTGCTTTTCAGCTGCATCAATTCCCTGCCTCGTTTTACTGCTCAGCACAAGGGAGGAATCAACCTGAAAAAGAATGGGTGTGCAAGCCTGATGCTCACAGCTGAGATAAGGAAAGTGCTCAGGGAGGGCTCGCAGCTGCTACCACTCAAAGCATGTTGACCTACAGCCTATGAAAGTGGGATGCTTGTGCTGGTAGTTGGGTTGCTCCCAGGAAAAAGGCCCATAGCTAAGGAGCAGGGTTGTGCTGGGAACAGGTATTAAGCAATGTCTTAGATTTTAATTTTATGCTGTTGGATATATAAAAACTCTTCTCTGTCTGGCTGGAAACTTCAGTTACCAAGTGGGTAAAGATTACCTAGCAACAGCTCTACCCATTTTGAAGCTGGTACAAACTGTGGTGTAGAAAAAAAAAAAAAAGAAAATAATTAAGTGGGTTGTGTTTCAGGACAAAATTATTTGTCTTTTCATGCTACTTCCTTCTGTAGTAATCAAACTTTGCGTCTAAGATACAAATAATTAAAACAGGCTTCCTATTTTAAACCAGTGTACTCTTGTGTATACCCAGCACTGTGTCCATACTGTTTATGCTCATTTGAAACTCTCTGTTTCTGTGTCATTGTTCAGTAACTTACATTTAATAAATTTCTACAGTTCTGTTATGTCTGTTATAGTTAATAACTTCCTGCTGTTGTGTACCAGTGTTTGCTGGCATGTTTTTCTAATCTTCCATGTTAAGGAACATGTTTAAGTAGGGCCTGAGTCACAGGCCACTGAGAGTCTTTCACTGAAGTTTAGAAAGCTTAGGATATGTCAGTGTGGTGGGTCTCTGACAAAACATCCATTTAGAGGACAAAGTACAATACTAAACTAATTTTAGGAGATCTAACTGCCAGTACGTGAAAGGAGGTGTGAAGATTTTTCTCCCCTAAGGGATTTTTGAAAAGCAGTTTCTGTAGAGCAGAGGTAGATACAGGAATTCACAAAGTGACTTTTCTGAAGAACTGTTAGTATTTTCCAGTAACAGCCCATACTACTTTGTTGCCTAAAGATTGTTAGCCAAGCTCCAAAACTTCA
>JAVJGJ010000059.1:5050200-5063668 GCA_035590215.1 Microhierax caerulescens
CAGTTTAGAAAGCAGGCATTCTTTATTACGGTGCCAGGAGCATGGGGGATATATCCACCTTATGTGCTCACCTTGTCCTCGAATACATGTCCCGTATATTCTGTATAATCATACATATGCATTACATTTCCCCAAAATCTCATACATATTTGATTATTTCCCCTCCTTCATTTACATTAGCCCCTCCTTCTTTTGTACGTCCACATTTCTTCTTATTTGCGTCAGAGGGCTGCTTTTGCAACCACTGAGATGTTTACTTCATGACCTGGTCATCTCGGTCCTTTTATGATGTTTTCTTGGCAAAACGTGCTAGGTTTCTGTGAGATTCAATCAGTTCTTTTCTTTCATCCTAGATGTTCCTTTCAAGTTGGATCATAAATCTCATTCATGCAATACCAGGTCTTCTTGATCACAATCTAATAATTATACTGATACAAGGACTTCTTGATTACAATCTAATAATTATACTAAGGTTATATATTAAACTTCTGGCATCAACTCCTCTCGCTGCTTTTAAGGCTATTTTCTGTGGTCATAGCCTCATTCTAAATCGTCATTTTAGTATTTCGTTGCAGATTACAAAGATGTACACATTGAATCAAACAAGAAATGAGAATTATGATTACAATTAAGAAAATCAAAAGAACTAATTGTTTAAGCCATCCTAAGTTAGGCATCCAGGATGTTAACCATGAGAAGTCCAACTGTTGTCTCTCTGCAAATCCTTTGGCTAAGTCCTTCAGTTGTTGACTTTTTCTCTATTAATTTTGAGTTATCCGATAAATTAAAACAACATGTTCCCTTAAATTCCTTACATCCATGATTGTGTCTAAGTAACAAGTAATCCATTGCTGCTCGATTTTCTGGTGTTGCTTCCCTAACCTGGGTCATTTCAGTTCCTAAGGCTGTTAAAGCCTGTGATGTGTAATTTATATCTTTTACCAAAGCACATGCAGTTCTTTTTCCTCTTGTTATTCTCAGTTTCCTTTGTGAATTTTATTTTCAGTAGTCATTGTTGCTGTGCTGTCCATAGGGTTGGGGCCTTCTTTATTCTCAAATAATGAATCCACGATCCCTTACCCCAAATTTTCACTGCTGTGTAAGGTGGTTACAAGAACTTGAAAAGGTCCCTTCCACTTTTCAGTCAGAGGTTCTGCATTCTATGATTTGATGTAAATCCAGTCTCCTGGTTGAAAGGGACGTGCAGGGTTGTCTTAATTCAAGAGGCGTGTTGGTTGCTACAGATGTCTACAGGTCTGGTAAAGTTTTCCCTAAAGAAGTAAGATTAGCTTTAAGATCCAAATCTCCAATTATATGTGTGGAACATGGCACGTGTGGAACCTCATAGGGTCACCCATACACTAATTCATATGGGCTTAATTTACCTGTTCCTTTGGGTTGAATTCTCATTCTTTATAATGCCGAAGGGAAACCCATAGCCATGTCATTGATGTCGCGTGACGTATTTCGGCAGGTTGCTGTTTGAGTGTATAATTCACCTGTTCCAGTGGATTGGGGTCTATAATGAGATATGACAATCTCAGGTTATGGATAGGGTTTTACTCAATTGCTTTGTAATTCTAGCAATAAAATGCGGTCCATTGTCAGATGATGTACCTAATGGAATTCCAAATGGGAGAATTACCTCTTTCAATAACATTTTAGTCACTTCTGTTGCCTTGTTTGTGTGACAGGGAAGGGCTTCAGGCCACCCAGCAAAGGTGTTGACTAGTACCGAAATATGTCTGTATCCTCCTTTTCTGGGTAACTCAGTAAAATCTATTTGCCAGTAGTCCCCAGGTGAATCTTCTCTTTTAATTGCTCCAAGAACCAATCTATTACTAATTTTGGATTGTTTCTGAGACAGATTTCATACCTTCTTGTGACAAACTGAACAATTTCAGTCATTGCTCTACTCATAACTCTCTTTTGTAAATGTTTTACTAAATTCTCTATTCCCCAGTGATTATTATGCTCCTTTTGGGCTATTGCTTTCATCAATGCCATTGGGTTTATTATTTGGCCCATGGGTATGACTGCCCATCCTCCCTTTCCTTCTTTGGCCTGTAATTTTTTAATTAGCTTAATATCCTTCTCATCATGTTTTGGTGATCAGTCAGGTAAAACTATTTCTTTTTCAGGAGCTAGGGTCAAGATACCTTTTTCTGCTGCCTCTTTCGTGGCTTTATTTGCTAGCTTATTACTCAATTCTGGAACGGTTTTATCTGTTTGATGTGCTTTGCAGTACATTACTACAGCTTCCATTGGTTTCTGGATACTCTCCAGTAGTTCTTGTATTATTCTTCTATATGGCATTTTTGATTGTTGTCTTCTGTGATGACAACAATCCTTTTTCTTTCCAAATGGCTGCATGGGCATGGACTATACTGAAGGTGTATTTGGAATCAGTCCATATATTAGTTTTCTGTCGCTCAAGTCCAAGGCTCATGTAAGAGCTATCGGTTGAGCTTTCTGCTCAAGATACCTTTAAAGATAATGCCTGAGATTCAGTTACCTTGTCAATGGTAGTCACAGTATATCCAGACATCTGCTTCCCATCCCAGATAAAATTGCTGCCATCCATGTATAGTTCCCAGTCTGGGATCTCCAAGGGAGTGTCCTTGAGGTCAGGCCTGCTGGAATAAACTTCTTCAATCATTTGTAAGCAGTCATGCTCAGGTGTTCCTTCTTCTTGTCCAGCGGAAAGAAACATAGCAGGATTGACAGCTGTTGTAGTTGTTCCAACAGTGCTACTTGGTACTTCAGCATACGACTAGGAGATAACCAGTGCTTTCCTTTTTGTTCTAAACCAGTAGCTACCATATGAGGAACATATACAGTCATTTTCTTTCCCATAGTGAATTTGTAGGCTTCTTCAGTCAATAATATTGTTGCTGCCACTGCTCTTAGACAGCTCAGCCAGCTCTGGTGTCCTCAGTCCAATTTAGATATCCTTTTTGCAAGGTTTTCAGTAACTCATTTAGAGGCTTTACCAATATTCCATAATTCATGATCCATAAACCACACCATCCTGTCATTCCCAGAAATGTTTGCAACTCCCTTATGATCATTGTTTCAGGGAGATGGCAAATAGCTTCTTTTCTTTCAGACCCTAATTGTCTCTGACCTTTTAAACTTTCAAACCCCTTTTTTTTTTTTTTTTTTTTTTTTTTTTTTTTGCTAGTCCATATCCAGTAATTCCCAAGACATTCAGAAGGCTTATGGTCAAATCAGTACTTTGCTTCTTAGTCTCTGCTGCAATTAAAATATCTTTATGTATTGCAACACAATTCCTTGATTATTTCCTTTTCTCCAAATTTCTAATTATTTTGCTAGTTGGTTTCCAAAAATAGCGGGGCTAAAACCATGAGGTAGAACTGGCCAGGTGTATTGTGCCTTCCTTCCTGTTTCAGGATTTTCCCATTCAAATTGAAAAAGCTCGTGACTTTCAGTATTGAGAGGAATGGAGAAAAAGGCATCTTTTAAATCCAAGGATGTGAACCAACCCTGCTCTCCTGTAAGTGATGTTAACAGCATATATGAATTTGCCACTATGGGATGAATACCTTGGACCAGCTGATTTATCGCTCTTAAGCCCTGAACTAGCCAGTAGTTCTTGCCATTGGCCTTTCTGATTGGTAAAATGGGGGTATTATATTTTGACTCACTTTGTATTAGTAACTTGTATTTTATAAACTTTTGTATTATAGGTGCTAGTCCTTTCTTTGCTTCTGTTTTCAGGGGATATCGCTTAATTCTTACCAAAGTTGATCCTGGTTTCAGTTCAGTTATCACTGGTTCTGCTCTCTTGGATCTTCCAGGAATTTCTCCTGCCCACAGGAATTGCACAATTCCACAATGGGGATTACAGACAGCATCCTCCACTTTGGCAGGAATTGGTATCTTCTTGGAGGTTTTATTCTGTAATAAAAAAGCTGCCACTTTAGCACTTTTAGTTTCAGGAATTAGGATTTCAAGTTTTCTGTTTTTAAATCTAATTTCTGCTTCCAGTCTCTCTAGTGTATCTCTTTCTCATAAAGGTTTGGGTGAATTTGGCCAGTGTAAAAATCGATGAGTGATCCATTGCTTCCCTAATTTCATTTTCAGAGGTTTAAAAAAAAATGGTCCAGAATCACTTGACCCTGTTGCACCAAAAATATTTACATTTTTAATACTTAATTCCCCTTCCAATGTATTTAACACAGAATATGTAGCTCCTGTTATCTACTAGAAATTCAGTTTTCTCATTTCCCAGCTCTGCTTTAACCAGAGGTTCTGCTGGGAAGGATTGCTCTGGTCCTCTTCAATCCTGCACTTCGACCAAAAGTACAGCATCAGGAGTTCCTTTCATTCTGGACATTATTGTTTCCAGTGTCCTTCCCTTTTGCAAAATGCACATTGATTCTTCCTTAGTCTGGGAGGTATCCCATTCCCTTATCTTTATTCTCCTTGCCCCTGCATAGCTCCTCTACCTCTTCCTCTAAACCCTTTTCATGCACTATTTCTGACCAACACAGCAACTAACTTACATTCTCCTTGTGAGTTTCTCTATCCCTATACGTTGCCCATGCAACATAACATCTCTTTAGTGTCTTTTCCCTCTCTTTCTCTAATGCTGACACTAAAGGATCTCTAGGAGGTAGATTAATATCACATTCTTTCTGCCATTGAGAATGATTTCTTAAAGTAAAAAACATATCTACATACATCATGTTGTCCCGCTTTCTGTCTTAAAAATATTAATTGCAACAAAGTGTTATAATCTGAAGATCCATTCATAGTCCATTTCTCATCATCATCCAGTTTATAAAGGGGCCACATTACAATTTACAATTACAGTATTTAATTAATATTCCTCAATCTACTGATCCTCCTGGGGCCCCACCAATTCTGAGATCCTTGGGTTGGGAATCAGGGAGTCCCCTTGAGAAAGCTTCTCGCTGTCGGCTGGAGGGTCCACGATTCCCCAAGCTGCCAATTTGTGACAGTGTGAGTAATGTAATTTTTAAAATTCCTTTCTTGAGTAGGTAGGTTAGTATTTCATAATGTTATGCTTCATAAAAGGTAGTTTTACTTCTGTTAGGAAGAGCTAGGATATTAGTGAATTCAAAAGAATGTTTGGGCATTTAGCGTGCCCGAGTTACAGTATTCCCATTAGAAAAACCAGTTACCAGTTTTCAGCCACTTTATTGTTTTCACAGATAAATTAAATCACTGATGTAAACTATTTTTCTCAAATAAGAAGTGCAATAAAAAAGTCCTGGGACTGGAGAGAATTCAGTGTGTGGTATGTTCTCTCCCTCCTGGGAAAGATTTTTTCAGGTTCCAGTGTCTAATGAGAAACTTCTGGGGTCAAACAAGGGGACTAGCTAAACCTGTTTAATTGCACAGCAGCAAGAGCACATGCATAAGACATTAATAGTTGGAGGTAGCTGGAATGTGAGAAAGTGAGGAGGAAGGCTTTTATAACTGTAGGAGGACATGGAGAGCTTGGCCAAAATAAGTATGAGCAGAATGGAGGTGGTATGAAGATCTTGTTATTATTGTACGTAGAAGATCAGAATTTCAAGCTGTCAACGAGCTTTATTTTTTTTTCCTTCTATCCAATAATCTTTTACAATTAGAAGTGAGAAAAACAACTAGTTTCAGTTGTGTTTCAATGTGGCGTTCTAAGATTGTAGTGTTGCAACAATCTTTGTAAGAAATAAACATATGTTTTACTGAGAAATTGCTCAACAATTTATTCGTTCTTCCGAAACTGTGTCATTCAATGGGTGCAGTAAACTCAAAGATGTGATTCATGCAAAACATTGTCTGGAAAAACAGTTTTTTTCCAGTGGTTGACTGTTGTATGTTAGATAGAAGCTGTTTTTTGAAAGACTATTAAGAACTTTCTAGGAGCAAACTTGTGAGAGTGTGACTGAGAGGATGACTAGTGTGGTGTCAGGGATTCAGAGCAGAGCAAAGCATCTGTACAATGGACATATGTATACTAGAATCTGTTCTGTTGGTGAGAATTGTGGTTGGTCAGGACAACCCCAGTTCAGTGACTGAAATGTTTTGATTCTTGTGGTACCAGTGTTTTTTTGCATGACTTTTTCAAACATAATTGTATACTTTGATATGTTACATAACCCCCCACTTTTTAAAAATTTCTTTATCCTTTTCTTGTGCCTTGCACTCTCTAATGTAGTGTGTTATATGCAGCTAATTCCATGAATTGAGGGAGCAAATGTTTATGCTTTCTGTAAAGCAAGGAAGCTGCTGTCAGGCCTCATATGCACTATATGTTTGTTATACATGCTTTTATAGCTTTGGCTAAATTATATTGGATGCCTGTTCGGTTTACTGGTCCATTAAATGTGTGAGGAATTGTCACTTCACAAGATCTTTACTTGTGTGTGATTGAAATGATTAATAATGGCAAAGGAATAGCAGGCCAGAAGTCCTAGGGTTATGTAGTTCAGAATTTCCTCTCTGGCAGACACTGCTGTATTTCATTCTCTTATTCAAATTAAATACAACATCCCAAATGCTCAGTGATGCTTTGGGTCTGAAGTAGTGCGTTGTAGTGTTCTGGCTTCTGCATGTCAGTCAGGAAACTGAAATCTGTAAGTGAGTGTGTTCGAAAGAGTAAAGCATGTGAGTATTCTTTGATTATAAAAGCTTTGTGATAGAATTAATTTTTGTGCTTGCACATGTTGGTGATAATTCTTCATTGTAGCAGGAGTCTGGGGAAGTTTGGAGGCTTCTGGTGGGAACAATTGAAGCTGCTGGTATTTGAGAACAGTGGGGTTGGGAATTGGCTTTGAATTTTCATCACTAAAATGGAATTGTATCTCCTACTTTTGGATGGGAGGATGTGGAATGATGTTCTGCTAATCACTTGCATTTCTTCTTGTAACTCTCCTTAACAATTTAATATATTAAAAAGTGTTACCTTTCTATTTGTCTTTATGCTTTTATTAAGGGTTGTTTTCCTCATGGTTCTTTTTCTTTCTCCAGACTGTCAGATGATACAGCATTTTTCTCAAGAATAATTAACATTTTGGATTGTCTTCTTTCTTACTAGACTGGAAATTAATGCAACCCCCTTTACTTTAAAATGATGTTTTCATTAAATCTTAAATCAGACTTTGAAATTGATTTTTTTCCCCCTTTGCTGAGGACATCTTGGAAGTGTTACACCTAACCCCATGTTGTACACAAAATATGGGTTATCAAGCTGAGCTGTGTAGAAGTTGGGGAGGAGGGTAGTTAGGGGCCATTTGTGTGGCTTCATAGTTTAGAGCGCTCTGTTGAAAACATGCCTGATTCTCTTACAAGTCTTTTTGCCAACTGTAATCACACTATTGATAGGATGCAGAACACAAAGGGAGATTCCAGTGCTTTTTGGGGGGGCATGGCATGTTACTGGAAGATACTCTGTGGATTCCCTCCATGGAGCCGTTGCTTGTGTAGAACGGTAGAAAAATATCTAAGTAGTTTTCCTAGAACTAGCTCGTTTTAGATGTTCTTTTCTATCCTAGCATGTTGTTCTGTGCAATCGCCTAGAGGTACTGGTGTGGAAATTCAGCATTCTGCTCTGAATAGTTATTTGGAACTGGTTTATGTTAGTGTTGTAGTGTTATGAACCTACAGTGTGTAGCACCTGGAAATTTTGTGTGGTCTTACTTCTGAATTAAGTAGTCTTTGAAATATTAGTTAAATGCTGTTAAGAATGGAGGGGAAGGAAAGTAATCATTGAATTAATTGTCTTTTGTATCCTTCCTATGAAATTAATCACTGACTAGTATGCTGTCAGTCTGTATGTTTGGCAGCTTGGTTGACAGTAAATATTTGAAGTTTCAGGTGATGTAACATTGTTTTCAGGTGGACCCCTACTGAAGTAGCTTGCATTTCTGCAAAACACGGTAATGAATTAAATAAAGCATTCTGAAGACAATATTGTTGTGGTTTAACCCCAGCCAGTAACTAAATACCACACAGCTGCTTGCTCGCTTCCCTGCCCTGCCTCCCCTGCCCGGGGATGGGGAGGTGAATGGGGAAGGTATGTAAAACTCGAGAGTTGAGATAAAAACAATTTAATAATTGAAATGAAATTAAACCAGTAATAAAAATGGTAGCAACAATAAGAACTGTAACAGTAGGAGGAAGGAGGGGAGAGGAACAAAACTCAAAGGGAAGAGAGAAAATAAGTAATGCATGACACAATTGCTCACCACCCGCTGACTGATGCCCAGCCAGTCCCTGAGCAGCGATTGCCAGGTCAACTTGCTCTGGTTTATATACTCAAGAGTGTTGTTCTGTGGTGTGGAATATCCCCTTGGCTAGTTCAGCTCAGCTGTCCTGGCTGTGTCCCCTCCCAATTTCTTGTGCCCCTCCAGCCCTCTCGCTGGCAGGGCCCAAAAAACTGAAACGTCCTTGACTTAGTGTGTGTGTGTGTGTGTATATATATATATGTATATATACATACACATTATATTATAAACATGACCTAGCAATAACTAAAAGCATTGGTGTGTTACGGAGTTATTCTTACACCAAATCCAAAATACAGCACTGCACCAGCTACTGAGGGGAAAATTAACTATCCCAGCTGAAACCAGGACAAATATACAAAGTTGAAGTAAACAAAGAGAAGTTCAGAACTGATTTGGATATTACACTTCAAAATGTGTAATGCTGCTGACATAGTGTTAAGATGCTAAATAGAAGTATTATGAAAGTATAGAAGTATAATGAAAGCATGTTGTCCCAACTTTGAATACTGTGGATAACTACCTCTGTAGATAATTGGAAATTTGTCTTTGGGATCTACTGAACAACATATCCTTGTGAAGCAGCTATTTCTGAACTGTATTCCAGTTGTAATTGGGATTTATCTTTTCTGAATTGTTGGAAGTTATGTTTTAATTTGTAATTCCTCCAACTGCACTGCTATTTTACTGTGTCTGTTGACCTTAAGGTAAATGAAACCTGATAAAAATCCTGTTTATGAGTATATGTTGGAGTCTTACATATATTGAAGATGCAGTTTCTTCTATAGTTTTGTGTCTGTAAAATGCTTCAGTATTATTTTAAATGTGCTATTGATGTATCTTTAAAAAAGACAAAGCTGTGGAACAAGGATTTTGTTAAACTACCACTCAAAATGCCTTTTTGAAAGACATCTGGTTTCATGGTGAGGAGCCTACTTGAAAGCATGACATTCAGCATTTTGACCAAATTGCTTTCACTTGTAGGGCAGGAAACCAGGGATACTTTCGATACACAGGCTGGTTTTGCACAGTAATACTGGAGGGTTTATGGTTGGTGGAAGTTTTGTTTGGACCAAGGATCAGTAGGATGCACTTTGCGGATGTTCTCTGTGGATGCCACCTAGTGGATTTTCTGCTTTCCATGTTGCTTTTTAAAAACCGTAACTTCCACAAGGCTGCTTTCAGAGACCTATTTTACAGCTATAGAACCCAAACACTAAAAAAGTAAGTTCATACACAAAGGAACATGTTAGAATGGAGTGGTCAAGCAAGCCAGAATTCAGGTGCATCTTAATATCTGAGAGATTGATGCTGCCACCTTAATTACTGACAGAATCTTTCAAGATTTGAAGTTGTTTTATGTTTTACTTTGAATAATGTTTCTGAGATTTTAAGGGAATTTTTGTTTTAAACTTGAAAAGGTGTTCGTTTTGCAATCTCATTTAATGGATGGATAAATTGAGTTACTTTTCCTGAGAGTATACTTACATATGTCTCAGTAATTAATTTTTATTATGGTATTTCCACTGTGCTGGCGTTCAATACTGTTCTGCTTAAAGCATAAGAGCACCCAGTTCCACCATATTTCTCTTTTAATGTGTTAAAATAATTCTTAACCAGATACTGTATTGCTGTTAGCAGGTCTTCCTTATTTAGGAACGTCAATGTGAACAAATTGAAGGTTTTTAATTGATGGCTGGTGCTAATTCAGACATTAGCTTTCACAAGGAAACAGAGATGACTGTGATGGTGGTAGAGTGTGGATTTAACGAACGTGTAATATTTAAGAATTTTTAAAATTGCAGCTGTAGCCTGCTATTGCTTTTAATTTGAATGGTATTAGCTGTTTATTATTTATGCACTGATACTTGAACCACATATATAAGTTGGTGCGGTTTTTTTTTCTTTTTTTTTAGGTTAAAATGGGTTTACTGGTAGACTTGACCAACACCACTAGATTCTATGATAGGAATGATATAGAGAAAGAGGGGATTAAATATATAAAGCTCCAGTGTAAAGGGTAAGTTGTCAGCACTTTTTTAATATTTAGCTTTTAATTTGAAAGATCACACTGAAGTAATTATTATTTTTTTTCTCTTCCCTTTCCCCCAGCTGTCTCCTAATCTGTGTTTTCCAATTTTTTCAGGCATGATGAGTGCCCTACACCTGAAAATACAGAAACATTTATCCGTGTATGTGAACACTTCAGCGATAAGAATCCCTCAGAGCTTATAGGTGTGTTGTCTTAAATCCATTATGTTTATCTTGTATCCATCATTATTTTTTACTGTTGATTTATTTCATATTTACTTATATATGCAGTCTCTCATTCCTGAAAGTCTAAGCAAAGGAGTTTCCTCAGTACAGTGTTTATGCATATATAGATGTGATTGCTTTTACTCTAGAAACTACTATGTTTCTATTTTCACAGAAACTAGTATGCTTCTGTATTCATCAATTTGATTACATCTATCAGTTTAATGTGGGAAAATATACAGTCTTAAGAACTGTCTACAAATACATGATACTTGCATTGTGTTTTTGTAACTTCTGCCGATGCAGATGCAGGTTATGTATTGTCTAAGTATTGTTTTGGCATTTGGTGGTCTATTTGATAAAGGAACGATCAGGGATTCTTTAGCAAATCTCTCAAAGCAACTGATGTATTGCTGGAAACTGGTAGTAGGTATTAGGTTAAGTTTTTCTTCTGTGGTGTACTGTCTAGCAGTAAATATTTGAATGTTCTTAAGGGTTATTTTTTTTTTTTTTTACCCAGAGCAAAAGAAGTTCTCACTTTAATTTGGGTGGCTTCTAGTTTTAGTTAAAACCATTTTGTTCTGATTTTTGTTAAACATAATGATATTCAACTCTATCTACAAACTGTCGGAGTCAAGAAATTGCTTTGCAGCTGAGTTTCCAGAGTCAGAATAGTGTCGTCCTCAAGTCTCTTTGATAATTCTGCAGCCTTCCTGAATCTGAGTGTACTGTGCAACTTAGGAATGCATGGAACAGTTTGTTTGTGTAGGTGTCACTGATAAGAGCTTGGTAAACTAAGCTGGTCTGTTCATACAGTTAGGATTCATACAGAATCATAGAATTGTACAATAGTTGAGGCTGTTGAAAGAGACCTGTGGAAATCATCTAGTCAGTTGCCCTTCCTTAGAGCAGGGCCAGCTAAAGCAGCTTGCTCAGGACTGTGCCCATTTGGGTTTTGACCATCTCCAAGCCTGGAGACTCCACAACATCTTCTGGCGACCTCTTCCAGTGTTTGCTCACCATTACAATATACAGGGTATTTTTCTTATGTTTAAACAGAATTTATTGTATTTAAATTTGTACCCATTGGTCCTTGTGCCGTCACAGGATACCACTGAGAATCTTACTTTTTTTTCAGTGCTTGAGAGATTTGATTTGGGCACACCCTTTTTCACGTGATTTTCTTGTAGGTACTTTCTTATTTCTTTATTTCACATAGAATATACATTTGAGGCCTGTGTTTTCTTTGCTAAACTGTAACGTGAGTATGTGATAAGAACAATGAGGAACTGCTAAATGAGAGTGAGTGGGATCAGTCATCAGCAATATTTCAGAACTTGTAACAGAACTTGAAATATTGTTGATGACTGATCCCACTTACTCATGTTTGTCAATTCCTCATTTTTCACTCTTGCAGTACACCCACTAGGTCCTCCAACAATATTTTAGAACTTGAAATATTGTTATGGTCAGCAATTTATACGGAGCGTGGATAGCATGATGATATTCTGTAAATAGCAGACGCATTTAACTAGTATTTCAACTTTAAAAATGCCATTTTTAGTGTTGAGTTGCTAACTTTTTGAAGTTTGTGAATTTTGGAATGTTCTTCCATTATTTAGATTGTTTCACCTCTATGGAAAAAAAGCCAATGAGAAAGAATCAAGGAAAAAATAGTGTGTCAGCTAAGCTTTTAAATAACTTGTGATTTAAGCTTTCATAGTAAAAGAGAAATGTTGGGGTTTCCAATTTCCCTTCCATGAGTTACTGAAAAGTTCTGGACACTTGTTTCCTCTTCACAGAGCATCAGAGGGACTGGTGAGGAGAATGTTTTTATTAGAGGTTAAAGCAGTCTGCAGCAGTGATAGTACTGCACCCTGTGTGATCTTTCTCTTCCAAGCTGTTGGTCTTATTGCTGAGATGCTGCTTATCTTTGTCATGTGTATAAAATTACTGACTTAACCTTCTTGATATCATTAACAGCTGCAGGACTTACTGATAGCAATTGTGTGCAATTTAATTTCCAGTGTTAAGATTAGATATGAAAAGAGACTGAAATGTGAATGATAAGTGAACAAAATTTTCTATTCAGCCAGAACAATATAGGATGGAAACTTTTGCAGCTTGAAGGACTGGAGTATGCCTGCCAACCTTAAGGAAACAAAATGCAAAATTTTTGCTTAAGCATAAAACAAAGGAGAAGTGATTGCTGGGAACAAGTTATATAAGGAAGCTAAAATTAATTTCATTTGATGCAACGTAGACAGTTTTTAATATTACTAAATTATTAGAATGGATGAATCCAGGAAATTTATAGTAGTTTTTGCCTTGTTTTTTTAAGAAGGGAAGCTCGATGGGGCAGGCACAAACCCCAACCCTGATACAGTTGATATATATTAGTCTTTACCCATATAAAGTTTCTGGATTTTATCAGTCTACCCTTTGTAGGCATTTTTTGGATCTCCAGTAAAAAAAATAAATACTTGAAATGTAGGGGAGCACATAGAAAAAGGATATCATGTTTTGTCTGAATAATCAAGTGAATTGTTGTTAAACTTACTTTACTAATATGGTAGATAAATAAGGAAATTGGTAAGTTCTTGAGGGGCTTGCTTCATGGTGTCCAGTGCTCGATCCTGCACTTTGGTCACAACAATCCCACACAACACTATAGGGAAGAGTGGCTGGGAAGCTGCCTGGGGGAAAGGACCTGGGGGTGCTGGTCAACAGCCGGCTGAACATGAGCCATCAGTGTGCCCGGGTGGCCCAGGAGGCCAACAGCATCCTGGCTTGTGTCAGAAACAGTGTGGCCAGCAGGACTAGGGAAAAGATTGTCCCCCTGTCCTGGGCACTGGTGAGGCCGCACCTCGAATGCTGGTTTCAGGTTTGGGCCCCCACTACCAGACAGACATTGAGGTGCTGGAGCGTGTCCAGAGCAGGACAACGGAGCT
>JAVJGJ010000059.1:5063721-5084714 GCA_035590215.1 Microhierax caerulescens
GCTGAGGGGAGACCTTATGGCTCTCTACAGCTGCCTGAAAGGAGGTTGTAGGCAGGTGGGGGTCGGTCTCTTCTCCCAGATAATGAGTGAAAGGATGAGAGGAAATGTCCTCAAGTTGCTCCAGGGGAGGTTTAGATTGGATATCGAGAAAAATTTCTTCCCCCAAAGGCTTGTTAAGCATTGGAGCAGGCTGCCCAGGGATGTGGTGGAGTCACCATCCCTAGAGGTATTTAAAAGACATGTAGATGTGGGGACATACTTTAGTGGTGGACTTGACAGCTGGACTCGATGATCTTAAAGATCTTTTTCCAACCTAAAGGATTCTATGATTCTATGGTTACATTTGAAAAATATGTTAATATTAAGAATAGTTGCATTTCGCGTTAGTGGAAACTTGTAATATGCTGATATTTATATTTAAAATGCAGTATGAGGAAGAGGCAACATCTTGCCTGAATCCTTCACATTTTTAACACAATTTTTTGGACTGGTTTGTTTATCACTAGATGGTGCTGTTGCCTTGAGAGAAAAGTAAGGTTCCAATGCATTTGATTCTTCCCCTGTTGTCACTGGGGGATGAATTCAGTAAAATAGAGGCTGAAAACTTAATTCTTTTTTTCTTACATTGAAAAGGTAAGTAATTCAAGGTGATTCTAGTGTTGTATAATTTTCTTTTTGTAGTTGTTTTTTTTTCCCCAGATCAGTAAGTTTGGTCTTAGCATGGTAATGGCAAACTTGAAATAGAATCGTGGTCTATTGACACTGCTTTTGAGTTTGAGGTAGGGTAAACTGAACATGATTTTTATGCCTGATGGTGTGAAATGAATGTAATGCTTGTTGAATCCACTAAAAGCACAATTATTGAATTTGATTGTGTTGTCTTCTGATAAGCATTTGTGCAATCATAAAAAAAAAAAATATTTTATCTGTATTAGCCATATTTTAGTTGCATTAAGTTAGTGCTCTTGAATTGGGAGAAATGAAGTATCCTATACTCTTGTTGCTAATAATTTGCAGAAAGAATGTAATAAACTGCTTTTTAGGCTTATTTGCCTTACGTGATCTAAGCTGCTTTGATGGGAAGGGGGAGAATTCTTTAATGTTACTGCTGAAGGTAGAAGGATCCAAAAACACACTTGTAAAACTGAAGGACATTTGTTAAAACTACTTGCAAATGATTCTACTCTTCTCTTGTCTTGTCTTGTCTAGGTGTCCATTGCACACATGGTTTCAATAGAACTGGATTTCTGATCTGTGCCTTTTTGGTCGAGAAGTTGGACTGGAGGTAACTTTGAATATTAATTCCTAGGGGTTTGTGGAGAGTGACCAAAGGCATCTTTTGTTTTGCTTACTGTCCTGACAGCTATCCTAATACATTCACTGTTTGTTATTTTAAAGCTGCCTACTAATCTTGAGCAAATAAGCTATATTAACATTGTTTATATAATCCCTTGGTAGTTTAGCCTTTTTCAGTCAAGCTTTCCAGGCCCAGTAGGTGAAAAGTCAGCTGTACCTGCTGTGTGTGGGCTTTTAGCAGTGTATACATTGTATTGTGTCTCTTCCCTGTGAGGTGTCCCACGTTTTGAGTAAGAATGTAGAGTTCAGAGATGCCTGAAAGATTATTTCTCTTACTTCATCTTTTTAATGTAGATTTGCTTGTAGACTTTTTCGGTTTTTTTGAGTTCTGAACAGATTAGCTAGAGCAACAGCAGAGTGACATACTTGCTTCTGAGGGGTCGTGGGGAGATGAAGTCCTTGTTTCCAGCTTGTTGACTAAAGGCTACACCATGCCTCTATACAGATTCACCTGGGTTTTTTTTTTTTTTGAGATTATAAAAATGTTGGTTTCTTCCTAAAAAGTAGTGAACTTTTTCATATAACAAAAAATTGCGTGTACCATGCTGGGCATGACTTTCGCATGTTTGGTGGTATTCACAAAACACTATTTCTTTGCTGACAGGAAAGAAACATGCAAGGCATGTTTCTTAACAAGCCCCTTAAGCATCCTAATGATATTTCTGTTTTGGTCATTTAAGCAAAGAAAATTCTACTCCTGTTGCAGCATTTTCGTATGACTGGACATACAGTTATTTGGCACTTAGCATGTACGTGCAAGCTGTTTGCAAAGAACTAGGTCATTGTTGTCTGTTAGTAAACTTGGAAGAAAGACATTGGAGTAATGGAGACAGAACACCATTAGTAGTGGGTGGCTGAATCTTGGCAGAATCTTAGCTGAGCATAGGAAGTAGACAAGATACAAATATCTTTATAGTATGAATCCGTTTGTTCCTATGAACTAGCAAATTTGTATGCTTTTAATCTAACAATTTTAAAGCAGCATGCAATAATTAGACTTAGAATTGTTCCTTTGTTCTGAAGAGGAAATGCATTTGAATCTATTTGAAACTCCTGTTTTTATGGAGCCTCTCTTTATTTTCAAAACTCTATGGGAAAAGCCTTAAAACTTGACAGCAATGTCTCTCTCTCTTTTTTTTTTTTTTCTCTTTATTTAGGTCTGTCAAGTTTGTTCATCTCTGTCAGATTTTTTTAGTAGAACAGTCTGGTAGGGAAAAATGTCCACAGCAAAAAGAATGAATTTTGACAAGGTGGTAGTTAATGCTAAGCATTGTATCAAGATAAATCCAGTTTGCTGTATCATTCTTTAAAATAGGCATTGTTATTTGCTGATGAGGAAATAAGATTTTCCTGATGGAAAAATCCATCCGTATTCATTCCTTAAGTGTATGATATAGGAGTGCTGCTGATGTGTTGTGAATACTGAGATGTATTTTATAGTTAAGTTTAAAGAAAGGTCATCCAGACTGAAAGCTCTCCAGCTAGTGATCAGAAACCTTAAATCTCTTTTTCACAACTGATTTTTTCTGAAGACTGCTACGTTTCTAGAACTTTCAAAATATGTTTTCTTTCAGCTAGGTTTCCGTGCTTGAAATCTATGCTGCTGCTTTTAGCTTTCGATGCCATCTATTCCAGAATAGTATAGAGTTATTCTAATCATCAGAGACAAATTTAAGCATCTTTCAGGCCCCATCCCTTTTGGTTTGTTTTGTTCTATGGCATTGATTACAGAAGATTTGAAACAATTTAAGAAAGATATCAAAATAAAAAATTCTTGTGAGGAAACGATTAGGTGTCTTAGAAAACAGAATGGCGAAGAAAGCTCCTTCTTTATATGAAAGCTTATTCTATATATTAATTATTCAGATTCTTAAACTTGTAATTTCTGAGATCTGATGGCTGACCATTTGATAGTCTTACTCTGGAAAATGTTTTGTTTTCTACTCTTACCAAAGATCAGAAGAGAGGGTCAGACTTACTGGTTCTTAGGAGGTGTTTCTGTCTATTCTGGGAAATGTACTTCATAAAGTTCTCAGGCTCCTTCCCATGGTGTACAGATGAGACAAAAATGCTTTTTTTTGTATTTAAATTCTTTTTTGCATTTTACCTGTATGTTTTCCTTGTTCCAGTGGCAGGCTGTTTTAAATGAAAAAAATTCTTTTCACAGCATGTAATCTGTGCTTTTGTTCCAGTTTTAAGATATGTGCTTGTCAAGAAGCCTAACAGGGGCATGTACCTTTTGTGATTTCTCCTTTTATTTAGCAAAATCTCTAAATGTTGGTCCATGGAACATTAGTGCTCCACACAGCCATGATAAATTGTAGACATAATTATGTCCATTGTTTTATGTTAAACGTTTTCAAAGGATCTGTGAAAATAGTAAAGACAAACCCCTTGTGCTGTGTGTGCTTGCTGGTGTATATTTTGGTGTGCTTTCCAGTTGGCTAGTAAAGGTGCATGACTGTTAATTTTGGTTTCTAATTTTTTTTTGATCCAGTCTCCAGTTTATTAGATCACTTAATCTTAAGTGTTAGCTGCACAGTAGAAGGCTTCTGAATTACATTTTTTTATGAGTAACTTCTGGAAAGAGAAGTAATTTTAAAAGATGAGGATGCTTTTTCCCAATGTGATGGCAAAATATCTAATGAAAGGAGAGATAATTCTTAGGGGGAAAAATGTTGCCACATTTTAATTTCAACACTTGTATTTTTCTTCATTAAGTTTGTTCATCTCTTTTGTGTTGCTTTTCATGTCTTCATTCAGTCTTTTAAGTACTTGTCTAGGTGTCACTCATGCCTTTTCTGTAGCAATAAAAGTTTTACCTAGGTGAGCAACAAACCACTTACTTGCTACAATCAGGGAAGCAGTGAAAGCTGCAGTTACTTTTGAGAACATATGCAGTGCCTACATAATTATGCAGAATCTTGTGCAAGAGCAACTGTTACCAGGCTGATCTAAGCATGATGTTTCAAATATAATGAATGTTTTCTGCATTTACCAGTTTGGAATTTGTTTTAATTCTCAGTCCCAATAAATCTTAGGTTTGATAAGGCAGAATATGACTAAAACATATAAATTAAGCATCCAGAATAATTTTTGATTTTTATTTGACAGTATTGAGGCTGCTGTGGCCACTTTTGCTCAGGCTAGACCACCAGGTATTTATAAAGGTGACTATTTGAAGGAATTATTTCGTCGTTATGGAGATGAAGATGATGCACCGTCACCACCTGAGCTACCGGAATGGTGCTTTGATGAAGATGAAGAGGAAGATGATGATAATGGTAAACCAGGAGGCCAAGAATCAGAACCTGGATCATCAAGCTCTTCCTTTGGCAAGAGGAAAAAAGAACGCCTAAAACTGGTATTTTTGATTAAGAACTTAATATTCTAATTGCTATACTTAATTTCACAAACTCATAGTCATCAGTTAATGCATGCTATACAAGTGCCAGTGCTCTAGCATATAAGGACTGGTAATATTGTCTCTAATCAGGAAAAACTGGTATCTTCATTGCAAGCTTTCTTATGCATCCTGTATGAACTTCAAACTTTAACATTCAACACCTCAACTTCCAGTTGTTGTTATAGAATTTCCAGTTATTCCAGTTGTAAAAATTATTTTAATTTTTTCTTATATAACAAATTTTTATGAAGTTTGAATTGAAATAGTAAAGCCCTTTTTAATTATTCACTTTATCTTTAGAGGTGAAATGTTATGATGTATGTGTATAAACAGTTTTTACTTATTTTTTTGTAGCCATGTGGGTGAAATTCAGAATTTTTTTAAATTCACTGCTCATTTTGGTAAATATTCTTACCAAATTGGGTTATCAAAAAGCAATATGAGCTTAAATTTCCCAAGGCGGCTTTGAAATTATTTTTTGTTCAAAGCTGTTTTTTAACTGTATAATGATAAGAAATATGTCTGATCGCTTGTGGTGATTTAACATACATCTGCATAATTCTGATGAAATAAGTTGCTGTAGTTACCAGAGTATGGAAATAATACGCAAGAGTAAAGAATGTACTTGTATCATCTGAAGACTAATGGCTCAGTTCTCTCCAAATCCCTGACTTTTTTTAATTATTTTTTTTATTTGCAGATAAACTAGGGGAGATTGTTGCTGTGTGCAAAAATAGATTCAGTTCTTTTTGCATAACACTGAATTCATTTACTTGTGTCTGAGGTGTATTTGTTTGCAAACACTTGGAAAACCTCATAGGAAATACGCTGCAAAAATGCATTTTGTTGTTACTGCAGCTGCTCAATGTAGTTTACAGATGGAGTATGGAAGAAATTAGCCTGAAAGGAATATAAAATCTGGTCCAGAGAAGCAAGATGAACTTTGAAAACTTTCCAATAGTCAATCAGCTGGAATAAAAAATTGCCAACACAGTGAAAATCCATAGTAAAAATATACTCAGGGATATGGTCACTACCTCCATTAGCCTTGCAGTAAACCATTGATATTTCACAAAATTTATTTGGGCTGGAACCACAGACCTGTGTTTTTGACTTGCCTTTTGATGCGTTAGCAAATGAGGTGTGATGGAGACATCCAACAACAGCCTCTTTTCAGCAAGTATAAAACTGAACTGGTCTGTTTAAGAGGAATCATGATCCTGGTTTCCCAGGCTTTTTCTTATCTGCCACCATAGTTCTTTGAAAGCTGGAAGCTATATTATACGAATAAGCATATTAATGACTAAAAGCTAATTATGAGTTAGAGAATTTATGAAAAAAGAAATCATCTAGTTAATATGCATATTCGTATAATTCAGTTTTGCAGCTCTGGAGGAACATTCTTTGACATGAAGAGGAGGAACTGGGAGAATTCTTTACCATGGTTCTTGCTTGGCTGGCAGATTGGACTGCTTAACTCAGTAGAGATGGATACAGTCTATTTGTGATTCCTTGTAAATATGCGATCTACAGGGGGAATGATTATCAGGTAAATACCTCTTGCTCAGATTTTCTTATTTTACTGTCTAAAGGGCTAAATTTTCAGCATTGTGTTGATTTCCTGTAGTATTTGTTTTCGGGCTTCAAATTTGACTCTTTCTGTAAACACCTGAGGGTAGACAGTGTCAAACTAGAGGTGGCTGTGGTGATACTGGTAAGATCTGAAATGATTTCATTTTGGCCCAAGTCTTTTTGGGGACAAGTAAAGTTTAGAGGTAGAGGAGGAGACACTTCCCAGGCAGCTCGCTAGGATAATGAATAGTCGGAAGCAACTGCCCAGCTAGCCTGTGAAGTTAGCGTGCTGTCCATTTCAGAATCTCCATCTTGGATGTGAGAAACTTTATTGTAGAGTCTTGCATTAAAAATTCCATATTTTGATGTCAAAAAGTCATGACGGCCTTTCTTTTCTATACTACATAAACTGTGGGAACCGTTAGAACATAAGGCCATTACAGTTTATTACGTTACTGAGTGCATGTACTTGGATCCACAGGGCTTATAGCTCTTGGCTTAGCAGCACTGAGGACCTGAGGTGCTCCTTGCTGAGCTGCATGCTCTGGCATCCTTGCACTGTATTCTCCAGTGTTGTGCTTCCAGAGGGGGTTGCTAGCTCAACAACAGTGCGGAAAGTGCCTGGATCTGGCTGAGTTTTGGCACCTTATCCAAGGAAATGTCCTCATGAAACCTGGAGCGCTGAGTTGGCCAGGGACAGATGCCCAAGTGACTCACCTTGTTTTTGTAGTGCTGTGCCTTAGCTAGTGAGTATACTTGAGGCAGATAATCTGCAAAAGAGACCTTCAAATGGCAAGCACCAATTTCATGTTTATGACTTTTTATTTTCTGGAGAATTTTTCCAGTTGCCTGCCTTTTGCTTTAATCTTAGCAGTCATACTGCTGTCACACTCTGCCATTATTTGAGAAGGAAGGTACAACCATTTTCCTTTAATCATGGTGCTCTTAACCACTTGCTCAGAATTCAGACAACATGCTGGCCAAGCACGTGTAACTGTCTGTCTCCCTTGCCCAGTCATCTGTGTGCCATTGCACCTGCTGGTGCCCACATAAATAATATGGGACAAGTGATGCACCAAAGGTCTGTGGAGCTTAAGGAGATGAAAGTCATGCACTAGTGTATTTCTTTAGGATGTACTGTTCTCAGAATATGATTTGGAGATGCAACTGAGCCAATCTTAACTAAATGCAGGCTGTACTGAAAACTGCAGTCCTGCTTTTCCTGCACTTCTGTGTTCCTTCTGCATCCCTTATGCTGGCACTAGTGCCGACTCATCCTATGGTGAACTAGTTTAGGATACTAATTTGCCAGAAAGTTACTAATTTATGATACTGTTTTGCCAAATTAGTTCCTAGACTTGCTCAAGAGTAGAAAAGATGAGTGCAATGGTGTGTGGAAAAAGGAGCAAAAAAGCTCCTTTCATCAGTAGTATGCAGCTAGATTTGTTAGGGCAAGTTTCAAACATTTTAGAGATGACATATACAATACGTGTAGCTTCATTTGCAGGATTCATAATTCAACAGCTGAAATGTCATGCTTTGGTCTTCTTAGTCTGCATTGCGAATGTATTTGAGATGCTGTTGAAATAAATCTGGTCAAACTGGGATCTCTACAGAGATCTTTCATTATGTAGCTTTTTAGACCTGATGGCTTTAATGGCTATCAACATTAATTTTATTTTTTTTAAAATTCTATTGTACAGAATTTGTTCTTATTCCACTCAGTATCAAACTTTTTCTGGAATATACAAGTTATTTTTGAGTTTTATTTTCAGTATTCTTTTCTTGATCTCTATTTAGGCTTTTCTGTGGCATTCAGGATAGCACCTCCACTTTAGTAACTTGGTTTAGATGGAGAATAAAATCATCCAAGTATAATTTCACACAAATATTTTGTTATTAACCAGCTGTTTATATTTTCTATTTTGTTAATAATTTTTTCCTTGAGCAGCTGAGAGCCCTTTAAGTTTGCTGCTGTTTAAGTACGTTCGTTCTTTCAGTTGTTTTCCCTATGGTGTAAGTTTAAGTTTTCAGACATAAAATATGGGAGATACCCAGCTGGAGGTGAAATTAATGTAGTTGAACTTCTTGTACTGCAGTTACGATCTAGGTCTGATAAAATTAACATATTTAATTGAAGACATACATCTTTGATTTGGAGGGAGAAAAGAATGACTTAATGTCTTTAAAAAGACTCACCAAAATCCTCTTGTCTTAAGATTTTTTCCCAGTGCCTTGAGCTCGGTAATTAAGAGCTACTTAGGTTTACCTTCTATGTTAGATCTCTACTGTTAGTGAGCAGCTCTTGCTTTTCATGAATCAAGGAAAGCACAGAATTGTTGGTCTGGGAATATGTATTAGAAACTTTACTTACCATTTCATATGTCAATTCTGTCCTTGCTTTCCAGTTTATTTATTTTGAGGCCATACTTTTTGACGCACTTAAAAGCGGTGTCACAAGGGCTTCTGCCAGAAGATTTTGTGACCTTTAATGTATGGTGATTTGCTCTAAGTTTAGATTTTCATCCATAAATAAACATCTTGCCTTACCTTGCAATTCCATATGTGACCAGTTTACTATTAAATACTTGATACTAATGTACTTTCTTTTTAAATAAGATAATTTTAATTGCAAATGAAAAATAATGAGTCTGATGCTGTAGCTTGACATGGGAACTTTCTTGAGAGTACTAGCTAAACAATTCTTATCCCTCCCATTTACCTCCTTAGTAAATTTTTCTTTAATCATTATTTTAGGTTTTTCCCCATAAATAAGTCATTTTAGTTCTTACATTCATAATATGGCTCACCAGTGAGTTTACTGGCAAATCTCAAGTGATGTATCTTGGTATCTGGGGGTAAATCTTTAAGGAATATTTAAGCTAGTATTGTTCATTAGGATGAACTTGTAAAAACAGACAATCTGTATTAACATGCTCTGGTCAGCTTTTATGAAGGCTTAAATACTAATTTATTTATTTACTTATTTTATTTAGGGTGCAATTTTCTTGGAAGGAATAACAGTTAAATGTGTGACCCAGGTGACAACACAACCGAAGTTAGGAGGAATACAGCAAAAATGTCAGCAGTTCTGTGGATGGGAAGGGTATGAGAACCTTTAGAACCTGTTTATTTATACTGTCTATAAATAAGTGTTACATTCCTAGTTTTGCAGAAGGAAAGAGCTCATTGTCCAAATGAGAAAAAGTAACTATTTTTGGATGGATTGTTCAAAAAAAAAAAAAAAAGCAAGCCCCAAAAACACTCAACAGTGAAACAGATGAGGATCTTGCACTGTACTATGAAATGGTGTGATCAGCTGTTGATAGTAAGAATGAAGATTCTGGAACTGTTTTTCCATTGAGATACAAAATGTTTTCAGATGAATTGTTGCTGTGCAAGTTCCAGATGTAGTCTAGTCCAGGTATATGTCTAAAATCTAGTGCTTGCTCAAGCTGCACTGCATTCCCGACTTATTTATACAACTGCTTTTTATTATTTTATGATATTGTCATTTTTCTTTATACATTTCAGTATTGAGGTACAATACTCATTTTTATAGCCAACTTGGATTTGTGTCCAATGTTAATAAGATTGTTGATTTTAATGTCTCAGATTCTGAACTCCTCCTTTCCAAAGCTGATGATCCAGGCAGTTGTTCACTGTGCTTCCTGACCTGCTGATGCTTATAGTTCTTCTCGTGCTTGTAATTTTGAATTCAAGTATCTCTTCCTCCAGCTTTGAAGTTCCACGTAATTTAGTGTTTTGTCGTAAACAAATACCCTTGTTCTTATCAGAGAGGCATTTGATTGCTATTGCAAAATACCTTATTGGAGAAGATGTTCTAACTCCAAGTTAATCTTGCAGCAAGTCTGGTACAAGGTGTAACTTTAGTCTAATGAAAAAAATGCATTGCCTTGTGTGACTGTTTATTGCAGAACATTAATAAACATGGGTGGATTTTTGTTGTTTTTTTTTTTTTTTAAGATCTGGATTCCCTGGAGCACAACCTGTTTCCATGGACAAGCAAAATATTAAATTTTTGGAACAGAAGCCATACAAAGTTAGCTGGAAAGCAGACGGCACTCGGTAAGTTAATTTTAAATTAAGAAGAAACACCCAGTAAATTGGGTAGACAGTTTGTATTTTCTCAGGAAAGTGAATTTGCTTCTACAAAGGACAAAGCATATTCTAACAACAAAACTGACTCCAGAGATTAATTTTTTGCTTGTCTTGGTACCCAACATTTGCTGAAGTTTGTGGCCAAGTTTCTTTTTAGCAGCTGTTCTGCAAACAGACTGTTAAATGTATGTACTTTTATTCTTCATAACCCTTGACTGCCTGTCAGTCAGGACTTACCAAGGTCTTAGAATAATCTTAGATAACAGTAAGAGTTTGTTAAGCTAAAGAACTTGTTTATAAAAGCTAAATTAAAACTTCTCGTTGATCCTTCAGAAGCTGGCTAGTATTAGAAATTCCATAGGGTTTTTTCATTTGTGCTGTGATCCATAGTTCAAAGTTGTAGTTCTGGTCAGCATAAGAGTCAATATAGCTTCTTCATCGTCCGTTACCACTTCTCTTACATTCATTGTAGGGGTAACTTTTTTTTTTTTTTGTAACAGACTATAATCTGATTGGATTGATGTGTTGAACCTCTTCAGTGCTGTTATTTCTGGTTTGAAATGCATCTTTATATTTAACTTCTCAAGTATATCTGTGTGTGGTTTTTCTTCTGCGCTGAAATGCTAACATCATCAAATACAGAATAGAAAACACTTTTTTTTTCTCTGATTGTTAACTGGTTATAGATCAATCTCAACTGCATGAAACTCTGTTGTTCAAACATGTGCATCTGTTACCAGTGGGTATCCTTTCATTACTTTGTTTTGTATAAAAAAGCCATGTCATGTGGGGTTTCTTGTCCCTATACCCAGCAGCTTGGATGAGGTATAGAAGGTATTTGCTATTCACATTGAAATAAACCCCTCAGTGTTAGGTGCCCTGTTTCCTTGTATTCTTGCAAGGAGCTACTGTGGCTTTTCATACAAGCATACCTATCTTGTGTAAAATTCCAAACCTCCAAAGTCATACTTATTTTCCTAGGACTGAATGTCTTTAATAGGTTGAAACATCTGTGAAATTACAACTATTTTCTTGAGGTTTTGAAGTCATCATCTAACCTTCTGTTTTTCTTCAGTATTTCTGGTTTCAAACAAGAATTCTAGATATTAATGGAAATGGTTTTACCCTATGCGACTTGTAGCATTCAGATCACAGTATTCCTTTTTGTTCTGGGTGCTAGCTTGAGGTAATTAATAGTGTGAATTCTTACATCATAGTCAATAATGTCTCAGTAACAGGAAGAATTTAAATTGTATGACACATTCATTTCCATAGCTTGATTTTTATTTCTTAAAGATGTTCTTTACATACAGTGGTATTTAAGCAATTGTAATCTGTGCTAAGTGGAATGACTTTAGTTTTTCTTCACTTAGAGCAAATGAGTAGATTTCTAACCTGCTTTGACTTGATCAGAGAAAGTGCAATTACAGTGAATGTAGACACAGTAAGAGGAGGACTGTTATGCTCGTCTGTGCATGGTGCTTTACACTGGCAAAAGAGTTCAGTGTTCACACGTGTACAAGTTAGAAGGCATCAGTTGTATGGAAGAAATGTATGCTTTCAAAAACAGGAGGTAAGAATTTTTGTTTTCAGGCTGGTGAAGTTAAAATATTGGTTGTGCATATGGGTAAGGGCAAGAAGAGTTTTGTTTTAGCAGTGCAATGGAAAACATTCTCCCTTCCATGTGCTGAGACAACAGAGTTTTGATACTAAATAAAAAACCAGTGTAGACTCTCTTCTAATTTTTTTCCTGTGTTCTTTATTTTGTTAGGGTTGTTATCTTTAGTAATAGAATGGAGTATCCTAGATTATGAAAAGCTTGGAAAATTTGGGGATTTGGGTGTCTTACAAGAATTACCAAGTGGCTCCACATGGAGTCAGTCAGGGTTCAGCACAATTCAGCCAGAAATAAGCTGTCTCCTATAAAAAAAAAAAACCCTTCAGGTTTCTCTCATCAGTGGAGTTTGTACTTAAGGGTTTATTAGCTTGGGCAGAGCGTGGTGTGAAAATACAAAATAAACTTGCACTCAGTATGACATCCAAGCATTAAGAAATGGGTGGGAATATTTGGCTTATTAACATTGGCTGGCTGTATGCACAAGCACTTGGGTAATGTGATGCAGGTGGTCACAGGGTGTGAGGTTACAGAAACATGGTGTTGGGAGATTCAGGCTTATTTTCGGCGCAGTACAGTGCATTCAGAAGCTTCTGAGCCTAAACAAGTAAACTCAGCCAACTTAAACTGGCCATGCAAAGAGCCAGATGGGAGTCTTTGCATTTATTATGCTTTTAATCCACATTCCAGCTATACTACCCATGGACATGACTTGTATAACTATGAAAATATGTTTACAAAGTGTTAATGTCCTGTGCGGCTCAGATACTGATAATCCTTGCCTTTTTTCATGGCTTAGTCCTTCAGGAAGCCTTTGTTTAGGGATTGGTTTACACTAGTATTTTAGTATATCTTAAAGACAGTATGGATGTGTTTTCATATAATTTAGGCCTATCGCTTCATGAAATAGTAATAGCAAAAAATAATTCTGCTTTTTAAAATAATTTCTTTACAGAAAGCCACTTGATAATAAAAGAAAAAATTGGTTCATCTGCAGTGTCTCTTAGTGTGCATTGCCACTAAAGAATAACTTGTGCAAAACGGTGTTGTTACCTAATATGGATTGGTATGTCTTAGAACAAATACAAAGATTTTGTAAAATGAAAATTAGTGCTATTCCGTAGGGCTGTAAGCTATTTTTCCACATTTATTTTTTGTTTGTGTTTTCAATATGAAGAGTGAGTCTGTCATAGATTGTTCATTTGGAAAATTGAAGTCTTAGGGAGTATTCTTGTTTTCTTACTCAGATGTAGAGGATACATACATACTGAATACTAAAATAAATATATAGAAAATAGTAGTGCACCTGGAAGACTGCCCTTTGTAAGAGAAATTAAAGTGTACATGTAATTCCTTGTAGAAATTTTCAGTACTTTGGGCATTCTGTCCTGTGTTTTTAGAGTTCTAGGATAGTGACAAAACAGACTGGATGAAGAATAGAACTGGGGGAACGAAATACTTCTTTTAAATTTTCTTAATACGTAATAACTTGTAGTTGATTATAGAGATATAGAGATGATAAGTATGTTCAGAGAGGAAAATGGTGCTACAAAGAATCAGTGTTATTGAAATTCACCTGAAGGTGTGCTGTGAAAGAGAGATTAAAGATGAAAACCTGAGCTATTATTTGGACATTTAGACACTGTGCATGATAGTTACACTAATCAACAACAAAAAAAAGATGATGACAGTTTTTCCATTGGACAAGCTTCTAATTATTTTGTTGTTCTCTGATGATCTGGACTCCATATGCAATTATGCAGGTTTTCATTAATTAATCTGAATGGTTGTGTTGACAAGCGTGACCTTCCTGAATTTAATATTAAGATATCAGTTAGTAGAGATCCATTTATGGATCCCCTGCTTACTTCATCTGGAGATGAAACCCCTGTAATCAAATAGCTCTGAAGCTATTCTGTTAAGTGTAGTTTAGATGCAGCAGTCTAGGGTTTGCCTATTACATATTATTTGGCTTGCATACTTTTTTTTTTTTGTTGTTGTGTTCTCTCTCTGGTTAAAAAAACACTGCTGTTTCATCAGATGGATTGGACTTTCAGAAAAGCAGGTGCTTAACTAATAACTTTATATTATACTTTCTCACTTAGCTAAAACACTCTAATCTCAGTTAATAGCAATATTAGCTCAACTTAGCCAAACTTCTTAAATTTCACCATTGTTAAATACCTGTATTTTATTCCTGCAACAGTAGTTTTCTCTAGATGTTTCATTTACTTGAGTAGTAGCTTACACACTTTTGTAAACGTGTGGGTTCTGAGTCTGCTTTGTGTAAAAACTCATCCTCCTCCATTCTCTTGCAGCCCTGAGTTCAAAATCTTATGACTTACCTTTGCTTAGTCTGTCCTGATTCACAGACTTTGTGCCTACACCATGGCCTTCCTTGTTCTGCGGCTGGTTTCCAGAGCCTTTGTTCCATGAGCATCAGCAAGGCACGCCACCTTGTTCTCAATTCAATTGTCATTCTGGAGCATGTTTGCTCCAATGGGAAATGCAGTGTGAACTGCCCTACTCTTTATGGATGCCTGTGTATAAAGATGTGCATGTTTGCATCTCAGGTTTAGACAAATGAACTCTAAATTAAAAGAGCTTTGAAGCTCACTTAGCATTGGCTCTCTGGAAAAATATTTTCTTTGCACCAGCTATTTGTGTGTATGTAGATATTATATGCAACTGTGTTTTGGGGAAAAAAAACACCTCTAAAATCATATTGCTTTAAATCATTATTATTATTATAAAAAAATAAATCACTTGAATCTGCAGCTATTCTGAGTGGTTTGGTGTGAATTCTATCCTGTATATTCATTGGAACAGTTGTCAAACTGAAGTCTTAGAAGTAATTTTAATGCTAGTCTATTCATAAGGCACAAGAATTCCAAAGGGTAAATTTCCCACTACTAGATCATGCCTTTTGGCTGTGTTGAAATATACGCTCTATGTTAACATTAGCTACAGGGAATGTAGGGCTTTACAAATATATCTGATTTTGTAGTGCTGTGTTTCCAAAACAGTAATCGCTACCTGAGTAATTGTAACAGTATGTTCAAGGCGTACTGCGTGACTCTCTGTTATCAACTTGGTACTGTAAAATGATTAACCCAGGTGGTTAGCGGCTTGCTGTATCCCTTGATATGTATCTCATTAATACTGTTTGTAGCAGATGCTCGTTCTAATGAGTGGAGCTGAATGTTCAGACAGGAGTAGGGTTGATAAAGTAATGAGACACCAGTATTGGGGGGGGGAAGACTTACCACTAAGAATAATAAAAAGCTTTTAAAATGGCTGTGGAATAATTCAAATTAATACAATCGTACAGGGCTAGGTTTTATAATGCTAAAATATGACCTGAACTAAATGCAGGCTATTAAGAGGCATAAGTTATTATTCTACATTTGTACGAGTACCTTTTTATTTTTCGCATCTGTACACAGGCAGTTCTAGTAAAAATAATAAATGTGATCATAATACTATGGCTGTTCAATTATGGTGAGGCAGCTATTAAAAAAAAGGCAGAACAGGTAGTTCTTGCCAAAGGCTATTCTGTTTGAAAAATATTCATGCAAATTTATTGGCTTGCAGGTATCTAACTGAACAAGTAGGTACAGAATGTAAAGCAGCTCTTTTGAGAATTGCTGCTAATTGTCTAAAGGTGTTTGTAACAAAATAGTTAGGAACATCTCTGAAGTTAGTTCTTTTTTCATAATTAGCAAATTACATTTTAGAAAAAAGGCCTGTTGCCTAAAAAATTCTCGCATTGTTGGTATCATACTATAAGATAGAAATAGTAAAGCTACACTTAACTGTATGGTAAAATTGGTGGCCAAATTTTTGGGTTCTGTTTAAATCAAAATTATTTTATTAATATCCAAAGCATGTAAGTCACTGTATTATCAAACTTCCCATGTTTCTTTAGCTTTTTGTACAAATAGAAGAAATTTTCTATTTTTATTAAGAATTTAAAAATTATTGGCACTTGCAGCCTCTTCAGAAACGTATTTGTGACCTTTACATGAAGTAGGTTTACTACATGTGTTTTAAGATAACTTTTTATGCATGCTGTTAAAATGCAATGAAGGCAAGGTAAAAGTTTCTCCCTGAATTTGCATGGCTAAATACTTTCTTCTTTCCCAAATCTTTGATTGTGTACGTGATGAGATGACACTTACATGCATAACTGAGAAATTGCAGATTCCTAATATGAAAAGTTATCCAGAAGTCACTTGTGATGAGAATAGCTTGTGAAAAGGTGATCATTGCTGAAGAACAGCTCCAAGAAAATGGAGAAAACTGAGAAGGAGACTTTTGTTTTTGAAATAAAGAGGTAGAAACGAGGCCAAAATTAGGTGGCATGGAAGAATAATGATAGCCTGCCTGTAAAGGATTAAAGAAGAGGTAGTTGAATGTGTTCATGGAAAAACTGTTATCCCTGAGAGACAGGAGGAGGTTAGAGGGATTTCCATGTGGGATAATAATGAGAATGAAGGAGAAACAGAAGATTGAAGAAAACAAATCCATGCACTTGAGAGCTCATTATTAAGAACAAGACATCAATTTGTCATGAAAGCAGGTCTAGAGAACGGGATGATTGTCTCCTGGGAGCAAAGATATTAATGTGGAGTTGAAGTTGAAAGAGACTCAGTTGGGATGAGAAAGAAGCCACAGAATAATTTTCAGATTGGTACAAATGACATGACCAGATTCTCATGGATGTGGATTTTTTTGCCCAGTAGTGGAAAATGCCTGACGTGGAGGTTTATGCAATCGTTACTGGATTCTTTTGTAATTTAGAGGAGGGGGTCAAAAATGTAGGATTTTAAGATTTGACAGATGGCTTTGGAAACGATGCTAACAGGGAAGTTTAGGGTTGTTAAATCACTGAAAAGCATTTGTGAGTAAAGTGCTTTTCTCAAGGTATGAATACGCCCTTTCTGGGCACCTTACTTTCTGACCCTAGAAGGCTAGTGAATAAGTGGGATATTATGTATTGTGTTTTGATGTCTTGTCATTTAGTCTTATATGTGGTCAGGAAGGAGCATTTGCCTCCCAATGGTAGGACGGGGTGAAGAACCCACACAAACATCATCTGGGTGCTTTTAAACCACACCTAACTTTCCTTTCCCCCTTTCTTCTCCCCACTTACCTTAAGAAATAGACTTGAATGTTTATCAGTTTTGCACCATTGGTTGGTGATGCTGTGTATCCCTTCCTCTGTGGTTGGGGCGCATTTCTGTGGTCTGAAATTTTAAAGGACAGAAATATTCAGGAGTTTGGATGTGTACTGAACAGACTTTTCAGGACCAAAGAGATTTTTTTTTTATAGCAGTGACAGGTTTTGTGAACAACTGGGCTAAACTCAAGTGGTCTGTTTCCAAGTTAAATTAGCTTTATTCAAACCATGTGCTTATGTAACTATCAGCAATGGGCAAAGCCTCAACTGTTGAGTGTTAATTATACATCGTTCATGTATGTAGGACAGCTACTCTTCAGACATTTATTATTATTTTCATTGAGTATCTCAAAGTAGTAGTTTTAAGGGTTTTTTCTATTATTCCCATGAAACTGTCAAAATGGGATGGTATTTAAAGAGAAGACTTGGAACAAAAATCACAGTTAAAAGGATAAAGTGACTGTTGCTATTCCCCTATTCCTGACTGTGCACTGCTTTGTTTTATGGTACATTTTCAAGGTCTTTGGAAGGGAAATGCAGTTTTTGTTTACATGGCATAGTCTCTTGTGGTCCTTCTTTATAATTATGTGAACTAGTTCTTTAAGGGAAAATAAGCTTGCCCATTTTTAAACTAGTTCTGTAGGTCTACAGCTGGAAGAACCTTGGTTTAGGTTTAGAGTCTGGAATCCATGAGGGATTTTATTTCACTGACTTTATTTTGAATAATATACTTAAGTGGAGATAACATATATTTTGGCTGGAAATTTCACAGAAAAAGTTGTGAAAATTATTGAAATTATTGTAATAAAGCTTTTTTCCCTTACCTCCAGTCAAGATTAAAAGCTCTAAATAGCTTTTCTAGAGTACAGTACTAATCACTTGTTATGAACCTACAGTTTAGCTTTTAAGTGTGTACTGATAACATAATGTCAAGCTTCTGCAAAAGTTTATAAAGGTCACATATGATTCTGGGTTATAATGTATAAACTCCCTTTCTGATGATTGCTGAAAAGAGCAATTCACAGATGTTAAGCACTCTAAACAGCATTCTTCTTAATTTTCTGCAAAAGCAGATGCCTAATTCATGGTTTTATTGTGTGTGTTTGGGTAGGAGTAGAAGACAAAATGGTTTGGGGAGGCAGGAATGATGTGTTTTGAGACTAGAAAGTTGGGGTTTTAGTAGCTGAGATGTGAGTCTTTGCTCCCTCTACATCTTAATACCTATCCCTTATAGTTGTGTTGGGCATTTAGGATTACAGGACTGGTATCAGCCTGTTTCCCACAGCATTAGAACCCATGAATATTGTATGCTTACTTGGGTTTTGATTTGAGAGTGCAAAAATAAAGCTTCAGTAAGTTGAGGTAAGATTAAGGGCACTTTCAACATACTTAGCATGTCCCCTATCTCAAGGTGAAGACATTCTAGCTCAGGGTGAAGAAGTTTTAGTACAGGGTGGCCTCATAACCTCAACCTGTTGACATGTTGTCAAAGGGCATGTCCTTTTCTCGTTTTTTTTAACCTATTGTACAGGGAATGAGAGCATGCCTAGACTTTGGCTAGCAGCAGACTTGACAGCAGAAAAGGAGTTGCCAGATTTTGGTAGCCAGACTCATGGGTGTCACCAGATAACTCATCAGCTCTGTTTAACTATGTAAAATATGAACCAGGAGAGGTGTTTCTTGACTGTAAGTCAAACAACCCAGCACAGCGTCATAAGGTGTTAAACTGGTATCTGGAACTATTGGGTAAATATTGTTAGTCATAAGAAGTTCCCACAAGGCAGCATTATTTAAAGTAGAGATGTATACTGTAAACCAGGTCTGTTGGTTTCATAGCTGCTGGGATAGGTTGAATTTTTTTTTAAATCTGAATGTTGCATTTGGAATGGGTGGTTTGGGGTGGTTTCTTTTCTTGGGGGATGGTAGTGGTGATGGTGTATGTATTTATTTACTTATTAGTAAGGCAGATCCGTATCACTTTGCAGTTTCTCCATCTCCTGAATTCTGTTTTTTATATCATTGAATCATCATAGAGGAATGAATAAATAGGTGTGACAGAATATGTCATCCCCAGTCTGGATCCAAGTTGACTCAGTCAAAGCTGGTGTTCTTACTCTAGGTTGTGTTTTCTCATTTATATGTGCCTGCAACAGTGTCAAGACTCTGAAAAGAAAGGGTAGAAGGAAGCTGTTGTTTTTGTGTCCCTTTCTTAAGTGCTTAAGGAGCACTGCTGATGTGATACCATACAGAAGGTATAGTCTGTGAAGTAGCAGGCTTGACTCTTCACAGTTCTGAAGCCTTTTGACAGCTCACAAAGTTTTATGGTCACAATTCTGAGCCCTTTGAAAAGTACTACGTAACTGATTATTCATATATAACTACTTGAATATTTGGACAGATTGTCTTCTAAGCAAGCTCTTTTGTTTATTTATAAATAGTTAATGCATTAAAATGCTTATTATGTAGCTTGTGCGATGAATACTAATCTTAGAGTATTCAGCTGTAGTCCTAAAATGTTCTAATTAGATCAAGATAAATGGTGTGCCTGTGTGTGTACCTGATGTTCAAATGACAACTATTGGTGATTACTGGTTTATTTATTTATTTTCTTCCAGACCAGTTTTAATACCGGAACAGTGTGTCCTGTGCTGATGCTCTTGGGGGATAGTGGGAGCACACCCATGAAGTATAATGGCTTAAGCTTATTCAGGGAAGAACGACATTCAGTTTGTGAAGTTTAACTATACAAGAATCTAGGGCAGCCCTTTCCCTTGGAGCTGGTCTTGTAATCTGTGAGCCCGAGTGGCAGTTGTGCTCTTCTGTGGCTTGTGCATGTGATGTGGACAGGATTGACCCAGCATACGCTCTGGTCTAAGTCAGTTCAGAGTTAAGGGAACCTCCTTTTTCAAACCTGTGATACTCTTTTCTTGACTGCTATGTTATGGGCCTCTGTGAGAGATGTTACAGTTCTCTTGCATTGGGAAAGGAGGAATGTGACTACTTGTCACGCGATGCTAATTTTTCTTTCTTACACCATTGTGTAACCGCTGCTTTGAGTTATTTTTCATTTTTTTTTTGAGCCTGTTGCTTCAGGCACGATTTTCCCTCTAAATCTCCAAGATATTTTCAGGCTAAAATTTGTGGAAAAGGGATGAAATCAAGCAAGTTCAAGCAAGCTTGAGGCTCAGTATCTGCAATGAATAATAGTAATAATAAAATATTATAGGAGAATTCAGTAGTTCAGTCAAGCTTGAGATAAAATTTGTTCTATTAATCTTAGAGCTTTTTAAAAAAGTAATCAGAACATTATACTGTACAGTTGTTTTCCAATACTGTTCATCCCACTAATACACAAATGGACTTTAATATGTACTTGACCACTTAGCATCATTAAAATTTGGGTGAAACAAAGAGAATCTAGAATTTAAAATAAATCTGTTACTATACAGATTCTGTTACTGGGTCTCGTCTTTTCTGGCTAGTTAACAATTCTTCTTTTGTTTTACACCAGATACGTCATAATGCACTATAAGAACTCTTCAATATATAGTAGTGGTAGATTAATTTACCCTTTGTTGTAGGTCAAGTAATAATAACAAGATGACTTAGAATTTAACCCATAAGGTTTAATATCCTTTCAGAAATAAAGAAACAAAACTCCTACAGCAGTTAAACTTAATTAAAACCCTGGAAGGTAGTCAAGAAAAAACACTATAACTAGGTAGTCTCTTTTAACCTTG
>JAVJGJ010000059.1:5102901-5133784 GCA_035590215.1 Microhierax caerulescens
GGGAGGGGGCACAGCTGGGACAGCTGACCACAGGGATGTCCCATACCACATGACACCATGCTCAGCATATAAAGCTGAGGAAGTAAGAAGGAAGGAGGGGATTTTCAGAGTGATGGCATTTGTCTTCCCAAGTAACCATTATGTGTGACAGAGCCTGGCTTTCCTGGAAGTGGCTGAACGCCTGCTTGCCAAGGGAAGCAGTGAATGCAGCCCCTACTTTGTCTTGCTTGTGTGCACAGCTTTTGCTTTACCTATTAAACTGTCTTTATCTCAACCTGTGACTTTTCTCACTTCCCCTGTCCCATTCTAGGGGGAGTGAGCAAGTGATTGCATGAGGTTTAGCTGCCTATTGTAGTTAAACCACAACAATGTGTTTAGATTTCATTAAAATTTCACCGTGACTAAATAGCCTATGGAAAAAACACTCCAGTATCTGTTAATGCTTCTGGAAAAACAAAGTTATTGTTTCAATCCTCCTAATGGGACAAACAGTGTTAGTAAACCACTAGTGGGTTTTGGTGCATTTCAGGTTTCCTAAACTACCGATGACCCTTCTAGACTTGGGTGAGATACTGCTCAACACAAGTAGGCCATCCAGTGTAAGTGGGACTTACAAGTGTAGGCATGGTACTAGTCACCAGAAAGGACTTTGATATTCTTGGGAGCATAGTCATACTGTGACTTAGGACAGTTGCTTCTGAAAGTAATAGTTTGTGGGGAACAGAAGTTAGATTAGGAGTAGAAGCTTTTTGTTAACTCATTTTAATTCTGCATCTTGATGACTTTTTCTTTAACCTTTTCTGAAAAGTAGGTGTTAGTGTCCTGGATCCCTCTTATGACTGGGACTTTTCAGTATGCAAAAATTCCTTTTATACTTCTAAAAATTATGACCTTCTGTAACTACTTCTGGGTTCTCATTTTTCCTTTACATTTTCTTACCTGTTCCTCTGCCAGTGATTCTGTGTTTATTTGCCTTCGTGTCTTTCCTTGTCTCTGCTCTCACTTTGTGTCTAACCTGACATTCACTGCTGTTACTCTCCTTTTGAAAGATAAATGTAAGTAGTGTATTGTCTTCTTCTTCTCTCAGTTTGGCATGTACATGTACTGTCCCAGCAAAATAACACTTTTTGAAAGTCATAATTATTTTGGTTAAACATTTTTGGGGTGGAGGGGGAGGAAACCCTCATTTGTAGCACAGTGTCCAGACTTAATGTGAAGAATCCCACTTGCCAAATAGGAAAAATGATCAGAGGGTTTCCAGAGGATTGTTAAGGTTTAGGAAAAGTTTTCTCTTGAGCAGAGCTGTAAATGCTTTAAAGCTTGTTTGTGTTTTTTTGTTTTTTAAATGCAGAGAGCAAGAGAGAGGAGTTAGTTACTACATAATACTACTTTAATGTCAAGGACAAATTCAGCTGCAAGAAGTCATTAACAATGGTCCTATTATAAAGACTAAAAAGCACAGTGTTTTCTAGGTTGCTTTTAGAAGCTTACAAAACTGGGCACCTGGGGATGTTTGTCTTGGCAGGCAATGATCAACAGAATTTTTTCACTGAGAGGTAAATGTATTAAAAACTTGTGATTTGCAAGAAGTAAATTATTTTTTAAGTTGTGTAGGTTAGATTTGTGTAAATTTTCCTAGCAGAGCTTCAAATCAAATAATTACACAAAACATCGTTCCTGTTGAAAAATGAAACATTCCCCTCTTCTGAAACAACCTCCCACTCCAAAACCACCCACACCAACACCCCAAAACAACCTGCCAGACAGTTATATGAGGTGCTCTGTAATTTGACATTGCTCCTTTTGATCTTAAAAGTAGTTGTGTCTCCTGGAGATGAATGGTGGAGTAACTGTACTCTCACTGCCTGTCTTGTGAGTTACAAGATTTCCAGCATGTCTCCTATCTCATCCTCCACAGCGACTGGGCATACTCTGCTGTTAAGAGATGTGATATTGCAGCTGGGGAAATGTGAATGCAAACCCTGTTGAAGAACGCCTTTGCTCAGGCAAACCCCATGTTTTAGTCAGGTCTAGTGAACCAGAGATATTTTCATCTGACCTTATTCTCAAATGCTCAACCTATTTTGCTAGTTCAGTGTTACAAAGTTTTCTGGCTTTGTCAGTATATTCCTTCTGAAATACTGTATTCACAAATTCCACATTAAGTCCCAAAGACTTATGTGCACTATTAATACTGCTGAGAATTTGTGTGTTAGGATGACCAGCACTGACACAAAAATAAAGAAGTTAGTACTAAAATATTATATAGCTTTTCACAATGCGCCATGTATTTATAGTAAGATATATGTCAACTTATGCCCCTCAGAATGACTGTAAATAGTACAGTGGAAACTGTTAACATGTATACAGGGAAACTGTGGAATTAAATTTTAGACTATAACAAAATAATGTCATATAATTAAATATTTCTAAATGTAATTTACTGTAATATCACTTTGAACTATTCTTAGTATTTTTGGCCAGCATTATTGTCGCGCTTCAAAATTGCAGTGTACTCCTTTCTTGTATTTATTTTGGTTCAACGTTATCTTTGTTTTACAGGGCTAAATAGTGTTAAAATTAATGTTTAAAAGTGTAGTAGTTGAGACAGGGCAACCTTATCTCAGTTATATGCTGTATTTCTCTGGCTTTTAACAAAGGGACTTGTAAGACTGAAGACCGATACCTAAATGAAGCCCAAATTACTTAGCCTGGCTTCTCCGTGTCTAAGTTAACTAAACACCATGAGCGCTGTTGCCTTTTATGAGCAGAAATTGTGAGAGGGTACATTTATTCTGAAAAGCTGTATGCTTAAAGTTTCAGCCTAAAAAACAAAGAACCCAATCTATAAATAGTTGTGCCCAATTTGTCCCTTGCAGCACTGGCGTTTGAGAAGTTAAGTGTTTGAGAGACCAACATTGATTTGAGATTTAAAAGAAGTAGTGGTCTGATAGTAACAGATCATCTGGGAGTAAAAGTAATTGTTTTCATTTGATGTACAATACTGTGATTTTGGGAGAACATCGTGAAATCACGGAGTTTTTATGTCTCAATATGTCATGGGATCTTTCTTCAGACTTAGTCAGGATTTCATCTGAGTATGACCCAGAAGAGGTAAGGAAGTCACCTTAAAGAAGGGTGATGTGTTCATCAGGAGAGAATGGTAACAGAAGTTCAACAGTGAGTAGAGGCTATAAAAAGAAAAATGAGAGAAAGTGAGTGGGCAAAGACTTACGTTTCACAAATTTTCATCCACATTGTCAGTGACTCTTGTTGTTACTTAGCTTTTTGATTTTGCTGTGGTGTATCAGGAATAAACTACAGCAGCCTTTTGGAAAGAACCATCGAAACTAAGAGAATAGATTAGTTGAAATATGTAGTGTGTGTTTGGCTCTGGATGTCTGCGTGGGAAAAGTCTTAGGAAGAAGGAGAAGCAAAAATTGAGTTTCAGTGATTGGGAGAGACCTATATTGGAGTTTTTAGGGAAAACATGGAAATAATCTATCTTGGCTGTCTCTTTTCATGATAAATTTTGTATTGAATTCTGATGTTTATCGCCTATAGCTGCTGCAAAAGTCAGTCTTCAGGGATGCTGATGTAACCCTTTGATTAATTTCTTTTAATCACTGTTTCTGTGGCATCTAGTTCCTAGAAGCTTGTGGTAACACACATCACATTGTTACAAGAGATGCCTATGTCAAGAAAAAACAAATGAATCTTCAGGAGATTAAAAAAAATGACAATAACAATATTTTTTTTAGTCTAAATCATGATGTTGATTATTATTAACAGCAACTCAAAATATGACGTTGCTGTCTCACTGCTTTCATCTCATATGCTAAAATGAGATTCATAGAAAGGAAGCTATATCCTGGTGAAATAAGGCCACCTTTGGACCTCAGCTCTGAGGAAACACAGAGCAAGCTCTGCTTTTTCTTTTCTGCTTCATTTGGCTCAAAGTATATAAAATGATCTCTCAAAACCTATTTCTGAGAGGCTGCATACACATATACTAATAAATGAAACTGTGCAAAGGGCAGGATCCTGCTACTGAAAGTTTATCCTCTTTTTAAGTAGTTAAAATGGTCCCTGACACAGTTTTGGCCCTGGCTGGCTATGGTGCCCTTGAGCAATTCTCAAGAACAGTTTAACGTTACTCAGGGACCGTTCTTATCAGTGTTCTGAGATGCCGTCACCTTCTTTTGGAGAGCAAGAGTATGTCTGTGGTCAGACAGCTGATGGCTGCAGGGGTAGGGATGAGGCCTTTGCTGTGGTGGTTCACTAGTGTAGATGTACCCAGAGTCTTCTAGTTCACAGATTTGGGACTCACCTCTCTGAAGTTCAGAAGGTGCTGTTCTGTGAAAATAGCAGGTATTCTGCTATTAGCGTGCCTTTAGGGGCTTAGGGCGGAGGACATGAAGATTCCTTGCATTGCAAAGGGAGGGAATAAGGCGGAATAAAAAATAGCGGTATATCATGATATACAGCAGCGTTCCCTTGTGGAGGGTAAAAGAAGTTCCAAGAAGCTTGAAAACTAGTATGACACTTCTGCTTGTCTATGGAGAAGATGGCACCAATATAGGAAAGATGTCATTAGCATGTGAAGTTGGCATTTAACGTGTGAAATGTTTCTAGCAGTAGAAATCAGTCGTAACACTGTATCTTCCCTTACATCCTAAGTATTTTTTTTCTAAGATGAATCTTTTTCTCAATGAAAAATGATAAATAAAAAAATAAAAAGAAAAAATATTTCTTAAAAATGTATGTATATATTTGGCTTTTCATACTCTTAATTGAGGGGTTCTGGTCCACGTTTATGTTACTGGTTATGTGTGCACTCTGCACACATGAAATCTGGATTTTTCATATTCCTCTGAACATAAAAGGCTAATGGCATCCAATATTCCTTGTGGTGTTTAGTCTTAATAAGTACAGAGCTATATAATGCCTGGTGCTCGTCAGCTTCCTGATTTGTTTCTGTATGTAGCCGAGTTCATTATTACGGTAATTATAGCTGTATAACTACCTCTTTCACCTGAATAGTGAATAAAAAGTTCATATTTGGTGAGTAATTCTAGTGAACAGAGGAGGACAACAATAGAATAATTAACAGTCCCAGAGGCAAATACAAGCAAATTCAAATCCCTATTCACCAGAAACAATCCACAAAAGAACATCTTCATTCTCCAGTAACCTTTGAGATGGCTCTTCCTGAGAAGCCTTGTTCTGAGACAAGCTCTTAGATAATTTTCAATAATTACATGTAGATGTATAGATTCTAAACTTAAGCAACTATTTTTTTTCTTAGTTAAGTAATAAAAAGTAACACTGGCATAATGTAGGATCTAATTAATGCATTCTTAGCAAAGATGCTGAAAATGAATAGTACTTTCCTTTTCCTTTCTAAACCTGGCCTTTAAATTTTTAAACTCTAGCCAAGTTTTCATGAGACCAGATTGCAATGATAAGAATAGACTTGAATGCTTGAAAAAAGAGTAATGATTTTAATTTTTAGAAGGGTGATAGAATTTTGATTAAATTTGCTAATACTCTCTGCATTAAATTAAGTCAAGATCAAGATTTCTTTGGTTGTCATTATGCATAACAATGCTGTAGCTGTTAGATAAATTTTTTCATGGTAAACAGATAACGCTGGTCATAAATCCTCCCAATGTGCTCATTGAATTCATGCCTGAAAAATTTTTGGTTTAGATCCCTGTAAAATATTAACATGTCACACTTTCCTGTTACAAAACTCATTTGAAAGTGATGTAAAGCTCACAGTACATGACGTCTCTCATTTATTAACCTGTTAACCTTATCTTTAAAATGTACGGTGAAAATTTTGAGGCCATAATGCAGAGATGCAAGTGTTTAATTGCATATTTTCTGTTTATAAATTCATCTGGCTGCCAGTCACCCTTCCACTTTTACTTTTAGTTCTGAGGTTATTTCTCAAATAGTGCCACCTCAAAATACAGATTTAAAATGTTTTTTTTACTAATAGTACTCTGGAAAATGAGGATGCCATGCACATGATTACTCTTACACCCGTTCTATTTCTTGAGGAGACATACCCAACAAGCGCCCAAATGTGTGTAACAGTGCTCTTACTGTGTGTTATGTTCTCAAATTCTGTATATATCCCTTCATTCTGTCATGGTTTAGAGGTGTCAGGTAAATGAAATACAGAACGTCTACTCAATTAATTGTGTCTTACTTTGCTTCCTGGTGTCACATTGGCAAAGATGCGTGCATTAAGATTGCTGTCTCCTCCTCATCCCATTTTTATAATGCAGTTTATTGAGTGCAGGGGCAGCTTGGCCAGGTAATGTGTTCTAGTATTCTTTAGGCTGTATGAATAGGGTAGCATTACAGAATAGGGAGGGCAACAAATGGTGCACTAGGAGCATTTGTAAGATGGACAATCAACATAGTAAGGGAGTGATGCTGCAGAAGCTTTTGGATCTGTGGAGATGGATGGTTAGAAATGCATCTTTAGCTAGCTATCTTTTTCAGTCTTTCTTGCCTTATTCCCCTTCCCTGCTGATCATCATAGAAAACCAGACTTTTATGTCTGAGCAGCAAAATTTGCAAATCTCTTTACCTAGTCTGTAAACTTCCAAACAGATAATTTCTGCTTTCTTCCCTGTTGGTCCTTGTGCTTGAATAAAATGCATATGCAACTGAAAAGTAGCATTTTAACTCATATTCGTATCCCTCTTTAAAACTCTCTTTTGCTATGATGCCTACAGAAAGTAAATTATTGCTGGAGAGTGGTAATTAGTACATGCTGACCAGGGTATCTTTGGCATGCTTGTGTTCTTTTAATATTTTTTGGTTTAATGTTTTGGGGGAGCTTCTTTAGCATTGTAATTAGTTTGAAGGTTGGCTGTTTTACTTACTGATTAGATTATGTGAAAAATACATCTGGAATTACATGGAATTAGAGCCTCCTTTTCCCAACCCAGGCAGCAGTATGGATTGTAGTGAAGGTGCTTTGTTTTCCGTGTTTTCCAAAATAAAGAATGCTTAATGCAGTATTATATAAAAGCAAAGGGAGTGTATCAAATTTTGTTATGCTTCTTTTATTTCCCGAAAATGTTTCCATACCTTAACATAAAGCATGTCTCGTGAGAACCTTTTTGAATGGCAGATTATCGGTAGTTGTTAGGGGAAGAGACGCGAAGTGTTGCTCCTGGGAGAGAGATATAGGGACATGTAGTTCTCCAAGAGCAACTTTAGAAGTTGCCAGGATATTAAATCCTTTATATTTTTCAGGTGTTCGAGCTCCGTAGGTTTTACTTGCTTACTCTGATGTGATGCTTTTTCAGCAAACCATGAAACTTGCTACAAAAAATGCAAAGGGAGACCTGATAGTATAAGTTACATGAGAATGAGAATAACAAGTTACAAGTAAATGAGAATAACTCTGACGTATTTTAAACCTTATACAAATTAGAGAATGAAGTGTACAACGAAGTGTTTTTGTTCTTAGAAGGTCTCTTTAAAGAGCTCTTCTCCATAGTTTTTGCTAAACAGTTTTCTGTCTTTCACGTTTTTAGCCTTAAAAACCCTCACTTTTTATTTGTAGTATTTTTTTTAATCTTGTTGTGCTAGGAACTTTAATGTATGATTAAATAGAAAAACTGTCTCCCTCGGCTCACTGTTTATAACAATCATTTCCATAGTAACTGCCAAGTGGACTTAAACCCAACTTCTGTCTCAGGCAAATACTCGTATCTCTCAAGAATCTGGCAGTGATCACAACTGAAGTGGAAAGTGTGAAAAACTTTACAGTGGAGCAGGTTTTCTGGTTGCGTTATCATGTCAAATTTCCTAAGTACTGAGAATGAAGTCTAACATGGGGCTTTTTTTGTCCAGTATATTTCAAAACAGGAATACCTATAGGCAAAATAGAGGATGGTTGCAAGGATATCGTATGGAAGCAGCAGGAGTGTGTTCAAATGTTGGCATGTCTTTTTTTCTCTTAGTTTTAATTCCTCCTTTTCTAAAATTAATCTAGCTGTAATATTTGTTTCTGCTTTCTCCCTGTCTCTTGCCTTTCCATCTTTTTTACTGTTTCTAGAGAAAAAGAACTGAAGAAAAATAATAAAATATAATCAGAAGGCTATACCAGATCTAAAATAACTATATAATTCAGGATAGGTTTTATGAAGGTGAAAGCAGGACCTCTCTAGTATTTTCTTTTCCATGGGTAATATGTTTGAATAAACTGAGTGACTGTTACAGTCTGGAAGAAAATGTGAAGGCCATATTTTCATTTTTTCTAGAATATTTCTCTTTATTTAAAAGAAAAATGAAGAAAAATACTGCTTTTCTTTTGAAATGAGTATGGTAGTAATTGATCAGTATTTCTCACTCATAAGCTAACCATGCACACAATGAACTAGATATTTTCAAACAGATTGTGTACTGAAGTTACAGATCTTTTGCAAGTCTTTAGAAGTGTAACATGTATTACAAGCAGATACTTGATTTTCAGTTTTATCATGGTTTAGGAAAAGTGGGTGGTTCCTTTCCTAAGATAGTACTTGTGAATTAGTGCTTATTGTTTCTACTTTTTTTCCGCTTTTCTAATTTTTAAGATACTTTATGATTACTGTACTAGGCAGTCTTGTTTTAAATACTATGAGGTGATTTGTAATCTAAAAAAACCAGTGCCATAATATTTTCAAGTATGAAATGCCCTGAATAATGTGTTCAAGATGTAGGAATTTTCCCACAGTTCTTTAATTCACTGAAGTGGTAATTCTTTGTCATAAAGACAGCCCTGTAAAAACCCAGCAATAGGTATTCATATGAGGAGTCACTGTGAATGGCTGGTAGAAAAAGTGTGTGAGGAGGGTAGAAGTGGAGACAGAAAATACTGACTTGACCATCTAGTGTCTGTTGCAGTTAAGGTAAGGATGCCTCCTTACTATGTGCAACAGTAGCACTAGGAAAAATAATTGGAAAAAGCAGAAGCAGTAAAGCCCTGTTTTTGATATTTGACTTTGCAGATAGCCAAAATGCAGTGCAAAATAAATTATTTAAATTTTTATTCCCCTGGGAGAACCATTTGCAGTGTTTTTGTGTATAAATATCCCATGGTGATGATGGCAAATCTGTTTTACAGTTATGGCTTATTAGAATTATGACTTGTAGTTGTGTAATTGAAATGGGAAGTTGATCTACTTCTCAGATTACTTGAGGGGAGGCAGCCAGTCTAGACAGAACATAATTCCTTTTGGTTTTTATTATTTACATCCCAGTAAAATCCCCTTATTAAGTTCTGTTTTTCAAGGCTCAGAAGGATTTATAAGGATTACAAAGATCCTAAATGAAGCCACTGTGTATGCAGTCAAACAACGAATTGGACTGAGTTGTCTGTGCTCTCAAAGTAGTAACTACTAAGCTTTTGGTGCTTAACTGGAGCTTTGTTTTAAAATGAGAGGGTTTAGGTGTTCATCCATGGTAGATGCCCATATCCATAAGTCTGCTTCTTTATTGTATAATGTTGATGGTGAGAATCATAATTCAGTCACTTCAACTCATTGTAAATATTCTGCCTTATATACATTACCTTTACACAGCTGAAGCAGATTTCTCATCCAGTTCTAGTTATAAGGTCTGATGGTTTTTATCTTGAATTTGTATTCTCTTTTGAGCAATCCAAGGAGGAGAAGAGTGAGGAAGGGAGCACCGTTTGTAGTACAATCAAATTTATGTTTTGATCTTATCTGTTTAGTCACAGTTTTGACAGTTCTGCTGTTTCATTCAAGTATGTTTGCTAATAAAAAAGAAAGTGTGGAGCTTTATTTGTATATTCTGCTCGGTCTTCGTGTTTATCCATGGGCAACAAACTTCTTTCCTTTGCTGATTCATACATATTTGAATTTACTTGTTTATTTTCAGTGATTTTTTTAAGGAAATACGAATAATTTAATACATGTCTTAAGCAATCTTTTTGATAGGTCAGATTCCCCAAACCATTTTCATTCAGTGATAAATCAAAGCATTAGTCCACTGTATAAGCTGACAACATATAAATAGTAATTATGTTCCTGCAGCATGTTGGTTATATAGTTACAATTGAAACAGTATTTCACATGCTGTACCTCATTGGTGCCAAGATAGATTTTAGAAATCATTTTGAAACTGCTAAATTCTTTGCCATTAACATATCTCTTTTGAATATTTGAGTCATAAAATTTAGAAAAACAAATTTTAAAGTGCTTTTTCAGATTATAATGGTTGTCTTGCTTTTTGTCTTTTAGAATTGAAAATCTTACAGAGTCACAATTCTACTTTTTTTTTTTTTCATTTCTCTAATACTTTAAATGCTGTTTTAAAAAGAAGACTTAATTGGAAATGAAAACCCCCAAACTTTTAGATAGACTATAGTAATAATCTTATTTGGAGAATGAAATAGCACCTTCAGATTGTTTTTACAGAAAGCTACGTGCATCAAAAAATTAGCAGCATCTATAAAACCACAGTCAGAAGAAATACGTGCCAGATCATTAATATAAAATGCAAAATACTAGACTGCACGGTCTTCAGAAGATGGGAGAACTAATAATGGGCTTTCATTGGAAATGCAGATGTCAGCTGTGAGTGCCTTGAATTGTCAATAATAATGTTAAACACAGGGTAGAATGTCAGCCTGAGCTTATTCTTTATTCTTCTCTTAAAATCATTAAAGCTAAGACAGTTGTGACATATGTTCTGCTATGGCTCAGTAAGTGTAGACGTGTGTGGAACGTATATGCGTGTATGTGCTGAATTATTCATGTCGAAGGTACTGATCTGGGAAGCAAATGGGGCATGCTTTGCTGGCAGGTAGGCTTCGAACCATATCTCATGGAGGAAGAGAATAAATAGCCTATATTTATCCTGCACCAAGCTGGTTATCAGCTGTGTGCACAGGCCCAGGCATTATTTTTCTTTTTACTATAGCTGCATAGAAAAAAAGCTGGAAAAAGATCAAATTCTCAAATAAAGTGCTTTTATAGGCTTTAGCTCCTACACACACCACATTATCTGTACTGCATCTATCTAGGTAAAGGACTTTCCACGTGAGGCTCACTGAATTTACTGAGCTGTAGCCACAAGGGCAACCTTAGAGGCAGGGGAAGGGAGACTTAAACCTGGAGGGTGATGGTAGCTCCTCAGGGACACCTTTCTCCTTGCACAGAGAGAGGGGACTAAGGTGGGATGTGCAGCAGAAATCCCGTTATCCTACCTGTCTCAGCAATTCCTACTGCCTTTCTGTACTTAATGACCTGAGATCACAGTTACTCACCAGGCCTTGTAGCTGTATCAGCATGATGTTGTGACTTCAGCATGGAGGTCTCTGGGCACTGGGTGCAGGGCAGGAGGACAGCCTGATACTTGACCAAATTCAGTCTCTTGGCACCCAACTGAAGGAATGACCTTGAGATTGTGAGTTTTGGTGGGTTTTTTGTTGGGTTTTTTTTTAGCTCCTTTCAGTAAATAAATTACCTTTCCCTACCTCCTCAAGACAACGGATATTAAATGAACTGCAGGCCCTGTTTTTTAGTATTTTTAAACATTTGTTTCATTTTGTGGTATACTAGATACATCTTACTGGTATACTGGACAAATCTTACGTGACTGCCTGTGTATGGGTTCTGTTGGAAAGTTAATTTGAAATTATGTAAGTTTAAATTTATAAATGTTCAGTCCTGAGTAGAAGTCAAAGCTCAGTAGAAATCTCATTTTATATTTTGAGAACATGTGGAGGATTGTATTTAAAACCAAAACACTATTTTAAAGTGTCACATCTGTTGCAAGCCCACTTTATGCTGTCACCTCTTAGTGTGATGCACAAAGTTTCAATAGGTGAAGAGAATTCAGCTGCTTGAGGAAGAGATGTTGATTCAACAGGTGACTCCTCTCTTGGGCCTTGTTTAAATGATATTTTGCTTTAGGATAAATTTTAATGTTAGTGAGGGGGAAATGTAACTTTCTAGCACAGACAGGAAACACATGCTACTTGTTAATTTTGTTTTACCCTTTGCTAACTTATTTTAGGTTAAAAACATCTGGAACAGGCGTTATCACATAATGCACTCCAGTAACTATGCTGTTAGGCAGTGATGATCCTCATCCTTCTCAAGACAAGCAAAAACTTTGATATTTAAATAATATCTCAAACATTTGAATACTTAAATTAATAAAGCATCTATATTGCCTGAAAGCATACAAGTATTTGATGCCTGGGTTTAAATTATACATGCATCAATGCCTTGGTTTTGGACAACTTTTAAATATGCCCTATACATATATATGTATACAAATTATATACTAAATAATCTCTTCCTGTTTTTTGTCAAAGTCTCTGAGTTATTTATTGCAGCCTGCTTTACCTTCCTACTTGTTTGCTAAAATCTAGGATTTTACTACTTGAAGGTTTTGGATCTGCCTGGGATAAATATATTTTATATTAGCAATATTTTTTGTAATTATGCAAGCATCTACTAATAAAGAAAAAGCCCTCCTCCTCCAATATTGCTTCTCTTCAGTATGTCTTTGATTTAAATTCAATGTTATGGTGATTTTCCTATTGCTAATGCCCCGTGCTTTTGTGAGAGTGAAATACTCCTTAACTTCTTAGTTTACTTTACTGATGAAGTTGCTCGGTAGCATTATCTGTGTTTTCCCATCTCATGTAATTTTATGCCAACCTAGCTCTGACCTTTGTATGATGGAACCTAGTGGTAATACACCCTTCTGCTTAACAAGCCTTGAAATAAAAATACATGATTGGCAGAGCTGCAGGAAATAATTAGTTCCAAGTAGATGGGAGAAATGAAAGGATTATTTAAAGGAAAAGAAAATGGTTCAGCTGGTTTATGGTGCATATGAAGTTGTCTCATCTTTTAATTTAACTATTAAGGGATTGAAATAAATTTGTCACGATGCAAAAGTGTTTTGAATAAATAATTATAAAGAAGCTCTCTAAGTAACTTTGCTGCTTATTGGAAGCTCAAATATTCGGAACATTAATTAGTTCATTTGTGCTTTCAGACCTACTTGTAAAATGTGGCTGAGTGGAAAAGCCACTGTAGGGAAGAGAGCATGTGCACTAGATCTTGCTGAAACATACCTAGAAAACAGTTCATGGTGTTCTTTGAAATAATAAAAAATACTTATATACATTTCCCAGGAAAGAATTCTTCAGTCAGTTCTTCAGTCAGTTGTTACAGAGGCCAAGTTGTGTTTTCTATGCTTTAATTAGATATACAAACCAGGACAAGCTCAATCACTGTCTAGATGATTTCTCAAGTATGCTGTACGTGGGGGAAGAAAGAAAGAAAGAGCAATTCTCCAAAATTTTGTCTATGACACTTAAAAATCTGTAGATCACACAGCTGTGTTCTGCACCAAATGAATAAAGAGTGAGCCACTCTTCTGCTCCTTGGATTTTTCCATAGTCTTAATTTTCCATTAATTTGAATTTTTTACTAATAACAACTTAATGGGTGAAAGGAAGGCAACGCTGAAGGCGAAGTCAACAGCCAGACAGGCTTTCTTCTTCACAGGCACGGATCAATGTCCAGAGATTAGAAGACATTTCACCCATGTTGTCACTGGCTTTGTACAGGACATGCTTTCCTCCCAGGTGATGGTGGCTGTGCTACCTGTCCTTGTAGTACAAGATTGAAGCTGAGTCCTGAAAGAAAGTGGTTGTGAATTCCATGTAGTATGGGAGCAGCACATAGTTCTTAAAGCTGTTGCAATGAACAGTTGAGGACTTTTGATAGAGGTCTAGTAAGTCTAATGCTAGGAAGGAAATGTAAGAGAAACTTAATGCCCCTTTGGGAGCATGAAATACAGAAGATTCAGGATGAGTTTGGAAAGAACATGATAAAACATATTAGTCTAAATTGGCATTCTGTTTTTCTCTTAATTAAGATATCTGTTCTGATACTACTCATTCTATCTCCTACCTTTGTATGCCTTGTCAGAATGTCATTTTGCCATTTTATTTCCTTTGCATTCTTTCAGATTGACCAGTTCTGATTCTTTGATGCACATTAGATCTGGGCTTCTTTCCTTTTAGATTCCCTTTCTCTTTCTCTTCTAGCTGTGTTTAGTACAGGAAATATCTGCTTGCTAGTTCTCCTCATCTGTATTGCTGCCGTTGATAATCGAGTCCCATGTCTTCCCAGTTTCCTGTGCTCATTGCTTTCAACTTTTGAAAAAATGTGGCTTTGAAGCCAAAACTCTGTGAGCTTATTCTCTGTGGAAAGAATACTTTTTTGAAATTACTTTTTTTGTGTGAATGAGGCAATGTGTGAAATGGCAACATGAGGGATGATCTCATGTAAATAACTTTCAGTGCTGTATCGTGCCTGTAACGATGCAGATCTGTGAGTTTTGTGCCTGATTACTATGAAAGTGGTATGTCTGATTGAAACTAACTTTAGAATTTGTAAGTTGCCAGTTGCTTATTTTCTCTTAGTGATATCCACAGTGTGTTCTCCTCACTATCTGATGCTCAAAATATAATAATGAACAATTACTAATATGAAAAACGTGCATTTTGAATGCTCATACTGATGTGGTGCAATGCACCAAATGTGTAAAGAGAAATGTAAAGCTGCTGGTTTATTTCAGATGTCAAAAGGCCAGACTAAAGGCATTTACTACCTTCTTGTCACTGAGCGATTGTCTTGCAGGTTTTTGCAGCTACTGTTTGTTGGCACATCTGCAGCTATATTTTTTTCTTCTGTGACAGAAAAGTGAGCATTTACAGAATTAATGTGTCTTTCAAGCACCAATATAGTACATTTAAAGCAGTGAGTTTGCTTAACTGTGTAAATTGCATTGTTGTGTTGTCATTAAAAATATGAAAAAAAATAGCTAAATGACTTCAGGGGAAAACTGTGGACAAGTATGTAGCTGCTATATACAAAGGTATAATTAGGAAATATTTAAATTATTTTGCTTAATTGTAAAGATATTCAGATATTTAACTCATATATACTTGAATACATATATTACAGGTTTGTATCTTTCTATGAGCTTTGATTTCACTAAACCTCTTACAGTCCAACACAAATGTTTGAAAACCAAGTATTTGGCAAAATATTTTTATGTATCTGTATGAGTCTATATATTCTGCAAGGAAAACTTAGACCGTTCAAATAATTTGGTGTTTTAATATTGATTTTTGTAACTTGGCAGGGACAGCCTGTTGGAGATTGTGATTTCAATGTTCGACTTGCATGTATAGAGAAAGAGATTATATTTCCACGACATGAAAAGATGAAAAATGGTCTTATTGACAAAGCACAGGAACCATTCAGTGTTCGAAACAAACCATTTTTCGACATCTACACTTCAAGAAAGGTAAACGGGATTTCAGTTGTTTGTTGTGGTACTGAAGACAGCAAAGCAATGTTTGGTATAGGTTTCCCCTCAGCTTTTTTAGCTTCTAGTGAGTTCCTTTGCTAACCAAGTGTTCAGCAATGCTTGGGGGGCAATTGGCAGTTTGGGATATTCTGAAGAGTGGTTTTAGGCTGCCTATTCCTTCTGAATTACTATTTTAACATATTTAAAAGCTATGCTTTGGCAAAATGTAATTCTTTTGTTTCGTAATGTTGGATGATGATATAGAAGTTAATAGCTTTAGGTCTCAAATGTCTCTGAGCTCAAGGGAATGTCTGAGCACTGTTGTTTACACTATCCTCCTTAACAGGTAAGAATATGATGTTCTTTTTACTGCCAGTCCCCATTTGGCCATAGTATAAGAATCATGAATTGTGCTTGAACTCCCACTTCATGTTCAGCAGTGATTAGTAAGAGCTCATTCTAGTTAACGTCTCCACATTTAACTTATTAAAATACTGCCCCAGGTCTTCTGAAGTAATGTGTATGACTTGCAAAGATGTATATATGAATTCCTGTCTTTCATTGTGCGCTCTTTTCTTCAGTATAGACATATCCCAGCATTCTGTAAAATACTTTTATTCTCTTCTATGAATTAAATGGCTCCTGCATAATACTTCCTTCTAGAGGAACCTGTTTTGCTCAGCAGTGCTATTAGAAGTAGTCCCACGTCTCATCAACACAGGGCAATGAACATCAAATTGGCAGCTTCCATTTGCTTTTGTCATTTCCTTGATCCTGTAGCAGGTAATGAGTCTTGCCCTAAGAGGAGCAGTAATGGTATTTTGGCTAACCAAGAGTGACTGAAAAGTAAATAAAGAGATAAACCATAAGCTGGACTTTCAAAAAAATCTGGCAGAGAGTAGAAGTCTGGAAGTTCAAGTCATGAACAAAGCTATGAGAAGCGTGTGTGAATAAAGCTCTATAAACGTTTTGATCACTTCTTTATATTTGTGTTGTTGCATTTTTGGGTTGTCTATTGAAAATCAACATCATAAATTTGAAGTAATTTTTTTGTGGAGGGAAAAAGGCTGTTTGTCTAGGACACACGATTTTGAGCCTGAAATTAAAAGAAGCTAGAACAAAAGGAACATTTTTTAAAAATGGCTTCTAACAGAAATTTATAGCTTTTTCAGAAGTGTTCTGAAGTTCCAGTTTATTTAACCTTATTTAAAAATCACAGGAAGAACATGGTTGGAAGTATTCCTGGAAAAATTTCTAGGTAAAACACATCTGTAAACAAATTTAATGCTAGATAAGTTTAATTACCAGCACATGACTACTGAAATGATCCTCTGCTTCCAAAACCTAGGTCATTAAAACTGCGCTCAATGGCTTTATTTTTCCTGTCTAAAGGAGATTTCTGAATTGGATATTATATATTGGATATTAACAGTTCTGCCTGGAGCACTTTTAAAAGTCAGCATTGGAATGATGCTGTCTACTGGTCTTTATCTGACTTTCTCAAAGCTCTGACCATAAACTCTTTTAAAATTTTGACTGTCTTACTACCCAGCAGTAAAGCATCAAATAAGTTGGTGAGGGGAAAAAAATCATAAATGGCTAGAATTAATTTCTTAATAGACTTGTAATTGCTTTTGACACTAATGCTTTGACAATATTTCTTTATTTTGTCCTTTGCCACCAAGTTTAAATTGTGAATTACGGTCTAAAGCAGTTATCTGGTGAATTTTCTTTATATTTGTGAAGAATATTTCTGCATGCAGCAGCTGGAGATACACACAGACAGCAGAAGGGTTAGAGTTACTGGCAATGCAGAGCAAATAGCCACAGTTATTTTCCTCTTACTTTCATATTTCATAGATTTTTATATTTCAAACATTTATGATATATTTACTCTCTGTGTGTATTGGATCAAATTGGTAGGAAGATAAAGCAAGTAAGAGTAATATCCTAGATTTTATCAAACGGTGTATGTTGAGAGATTATTTTTTTAACTAGGGCTCTTTTTGTCAGTTAACTTTCCCCCCAGTTAGAGTGAGTGAAAGTCAATGACTACTCTGCTGTACAGTTATGTAGCTCATTTTCTTTTGCTGAGGGTTCCTTTTACTCTGAGAGTTTTGCTGCTTTTTTTATGAGCGATGAATACACCCTTGGAACAGATACAGTGGTGGTGACTTCTGCAGTTTGAGGGAGCAGGGCATCTGAAAAGATGAAGCATGGCTGTCTTTCTGCTTTTTGTTACTTATCTCAAGCTTTTAAAAAGCAGTATTGGAAGATATCAGTAAGTCTGCTGTACCTGGTAGAACTTAAAGAACACTGCAGTCTGCCTTTGAGGTTATGTTGCAAATGCAGTTCAGTCAACAAATTCTCATCCTAATGTGTTATTACCATCTTAAAAACATCTTTGAAATAAGAGTATCTATACACTTCATTATTGGGGTATTTGGGTTTGGTGTGGGTTTTTTGATGCTCGTTGTTGGGGCTTTATTTTTAGTTTGGGTTTGGAGTGTTGTTTTTTTTTTTAAGTGGCAATCAGGGCAAACTGTAAAGCTTTCTACATTTTGGGTTTGAAATAACAATAGGTTTTAAAACTTACTTTTTGTACAGTGTGCATTCTAGGTTTTAAATAATCCTTGTCCTCATTTGAAGTCACTGTTACCTATTGAAACATGTACATTATACTACTGTTACAACAGAAAACTTCTGAGGCTTTGAATCTGATCATTGTTTTTAATAAGTGAGTTTTTTATCAATATTTAAGAATTGTTTGTGTGCCCTGTGGTAACTGTAAGGAGTTTTAGGTATTGCTACCAGTATTGATGTGGAGTTTTACCTAAAGCAGTATTAGTAAATGTTTAAGGGAAATCATTATAGATTCAAAATACATTTCAAATCTGTATCTGCTCAAAGGAATAGGATTCATAAAATATATCTTCCTAAAAGAGTAATCGTTGCTAAGAATTGTTGTTGCTCTTATTTACCTCAAAAATACATTTTTTGTTTCATTACTTCTGTGAACTTGATGAGTGTGATTCCTGTAAAACTTCTGTGGGATGATGAAGCAGGGATTACATCTTCATATTTATCACAACTTCATGAACAGAATTTTTCATTGTATATGGTCAGAATAGACTAATGTTTTGAAGCATTACCCTGTTCTGAGAGGACTGTTTAAAAATGGTATTGCTTTGCCCAAAAGATCTTTTTCCTCTGTTAATTCAGTCATCTCTGCAACTATAGCAACAAATGTACTCATCGTGATGAATACCTCATTAGTATAGCTGAAAGAGCAAGCTGAGTTCCTTTTGCATCAATGACAAACGACAGGGTTTATGAACTCCATGTGCAGCACAGCAAGGTCTACTGGGAGACAAGGGATTCCTTCTAGCTTCTAAGTCTGCTCATATTCAGATTGACTCAGCATATCCCTCAGTCCTTCTCCAGAGATCGTGGCAGCAGAATGGGTGCTAAAGGACTGACAAATGGGACCTGCTTAGGTAGATCTTTTCCTTATGTTTAATTAGCCATTTTTCTTTTTCTTCTCCAAGAACAGCGTGATGCTTTCATATTTGGAAAGGATTTAACAGGATCATTCCTTTCTTGACTAGAGATCCTTAGAGATTTACATCCATGTGTGGTCTCAGAAAAACTGCATTTTCTGAAGCGTGGGTTTCTTCTGTAGCTCCAGTTCTTGTACTGCTCTGACAGAAGATAGAGCTTCATAGGTCACCCCCAAGGCTTGTTATTTTCAAAGAAAGATAAATGGACATAGCAGTCTTTGTCCACAGGTAAGGTGGATCTCTGATTGCACCAGCATATTCAAGACTGAAAAAGTGGAAAACCCATACCACTGGTTAGAATGTGTTTTGTCAAAATTCTTGGAGTATGTCTTGGAGGGTTTTTTGAAGCATAGCTGGGTTTTGCTTAGGGTCAAGAAAAGCAGCTAGAATCACACATCATATCTTATTTTTGTTTTGAGAAATTTCAATTTTTGAAATATGTTTCTAGGGTGAGTCTGAACCTCACAAAAGTAAATATTGTAGACCTCTCCCTTCACAGCCTCCCTCCATCATTCCTTTCTATGACCTGCATTAAGACATAGTCTTCCAAATTGAAAGCTGTTGTTGGCCATTCTTCTTATTAAGAATAGCAGGTATCAGTAAATGTTAGCTTCGGTGGTTTGTAGGAAGATTACTCAAAAAGGCCAGGAGTCTCAGCACTGTATTTAATAGTAGAGTAAGTGACTAAAACTTTTAATTATACCAGGAAAAAGGAATGTTGTCCACATAGGTTTAGTTATTTTCTGTGAAAATATGGAAGTAATTACATGAAACAGCAATAAACTTTGTACTGTGTTATACAATATGTCCAATAATGAAATTGTTCTTAGAGTTATGGATTTGGGACTTTAATACCAGAGTTAGAGTACTGGGTGGGTATTTTCTAATCTGAAAATCAATTTATTGTGAAATGGAATGCACTTTTAAAGTGCAGTTATGAAGTATGGCAGCATTTATATTTGTGCCTTGCTATTTGTTGTTGGTACTAGATTTTGGAAATAAGGGCTATGTCTTTACAATGTTATATCTTTATCATGGTGTATTGTTATTTTAATATGTTTTGTTGCACTTTGGTTTATGTAAGACTGAGTTCTGGTGCTAAGAGGAGGAAAAGAAAGGGACGGTGGGGACAGGTTGTATATTCTTGGCATTTCTAAAATTTTTTTAATATTGATGATTTGATACTGATTCTAAAAAGTTTTGATATTGATGGAGAAAGCAGTATCACTAAACTTGTCTGCCTCTATAATCAAAGAATCATTAAACACAGTTTACTCTTTTAGTGTTAGCTGGGAACACATGTACTCTGTGAGCCATTTTGCGTTTTGATATAACTTGCAAATTCTTTTAGAAAGGTGTTCTTGAGCAATGTTGAATCTTCGCTGTTTGTTATTAGACTTGCATGTTTGGTCACTTGTGTTGCACAGCTTGCTTTCTTTTGATTTATTAGTGTGCATCAGAATTCAAGGAGGTGACGTGGTCAGATCTGCCAGCTCTCCCACCCATCATATAAAGATAGCAGCAGTCCGTGGAAGAAGCTGATTTTTAGGCTTCCTTGATAATGAAGTATTAAAGACCAGTGAGATTAATACTTTATATGCTGTATATTCTTAGCCTTGGAGCTTTAGCCTTTTATTTATACAAATATTTCAGGATTTTCAACAAGGACATTATCTTCATTATATTAAACAGGAAGTACAGGTACATAGAAATAATTAAACTCTTGGATGCGATGCAAGTCTTGGGTTTCATTGCCTAAACCAACCCACAGTTCTTTTGCAAGTCTTTTTTGTGTGGACAGTCCCAGCCTGGATGTCATTACTAAAGCCTGTTGTCTAGTGAAAGTGCTGTTCAACAGGAGTGGAAAAAAAGTTCCTTTCTGTGCCGTCCATGATCCCGTGGAATATTGTGCCCATTAGTCTCAATGGAACAATAGGGCTAAAGGTTAAGCAATGATACAGGTCAAATGAACAACCTTTTTCAAATGTTAGCATGCTGTATGTCAATGACTTGTCAGTTCTTAGACTATTATCTGGCTTTAAAATGACAGCCTGTCCTAGAGGGATTAGGATGAAAGTGAGTAATCTCTGCTAGAAGATAAATGGTCTAGGTTCTTCTTGGACGTTTTCAGTCAAATCTGTGTACTGACAGATGACTTATTTTCTCCTGGTTTATTTGACACTTGGATTTTTTTTTTTTACTGTTTTTTGAAACTGCTTTTTTGTAGTTAGGAAAGGTGGAATGCTTAAAAGTTTGTACCAATGAATGTATAGCTACTGTTGAGGTAGTTTGCTCTGGAAAATTAAGTGACTGTGGACCTCTCTCCAATGATGGATATTGTTTAAGAACATGACTTGCTGATGTTGGCATGAAGTATTTTGCAGGCAGCTGAAGAAGCTGTAAGCTAGTATTTGTATGGCCAGAAAAAATGAACTGTGATAAAAGGCACAATATGTGGACATAGCTCGTCCATGTCTGCCAAGAGAGCTGTTAACCCAGAACTGACTGTAAATGACCACAAAGCCCTGTCTTATGTCACCAAGTAGCCTACAGACAAAAATGTGGAGAAGGTTTGCAGCCATGGGGCAGAAGACGAAAGAATTCAATGGCAGCAGCAGCAGTGTGAAGTAATCTCTGTCTATTGGAGATTTTGAGTTCTGCATCTCGGTGGAGGGGCAATGTTACCATCTGGAGGGTTTTTAATGCCAAAAATACTTGTGTCCTCTGTTTTTTATTTTTGTTTTTATTTTCTCTGCCTTAAGGAGTAGCTTAATCAGCTCACCTTTCAATACTGCATTTCCCAACCCAGAGTTGGCAGTCAGTCATTGGTGTCTGGTCTGCACCACAGTCCTCACTCCATCTGTTCTGTTCCAGGCTTTTGCCCTATTTATCATCTCATCTTCTTTTAATTATCTTCTAACCCATCTCCCATCCACCATTTTGTTTCTCTTTGCTTCTCTTTCTTTACTTTATATATTTATTTTGTGCTAGTCCATCTCCCCAAATGTAAAAATTGCCTTATTCCACCCTTAGATGCTTTTGTGCTGCTGGTTATTTTCACTCAAATCTTTTTGGAGTGATTATCTTCCTGTAAATGCAAATAATCATTGACTTGAGGAACCTAGTAAATGAGTAATGAATAAGAAGCTGGGAAGATGTTACCTTATGTTTTGAATAGAATTTGAAATTTTCACTTCGCAGCTGTCTTGTATCCCAACATGTAGTACTTCAGCCTGATTTTTCAAAATTATTTTACCATGTGAGTTAAAGCTAAGGACAGCCAACCAAAGCAAGTGGAAGTTTTGTATATGAAGTAGATGACCAGACTGTGGCTTTTGAAGCTGAATTTAAGTTACTAACACTTAAAATTCAGTGCTTGAACTGCGGCTATTTCATGCAGCCAGCTGCAGCACTGGAATGATGTGGATACTGCTTGGTAAACAAAATTCCTGGCAGAATGAGGATGAACATAGCAGGGACTTTGTTGGCCAAGGCTGGTGGGGTGTCCAGCTGCCTCTGGGTGCTCCTTTGCTTTCTGCGGCACAGGGAGGCTGTAGTTGTTTGGTTAGATTTGGTTTACACCAAAAGATTTTTCCTTGTGCTAGGGGAAGAAAGGATTTGGCTGTGGCTAACTTTTCAGCCTCCTTGCTCTGGTGGAGTCACTTGAGGAGACCCATTCACGAACAAGAATCTGTGTTCATTTCCTGGAGTTAACAAAAGAGGATTAGGCTACTTGCTTTTGATTATTATTATTTGTGATGTTGAAGGTCAAGTTTAATATTAAGAGCACAGTATAATTTTGGTTAGGAAAATAAATATTTTTTTGCTTTTGGTTTAAGCAGTTATTCACGCATTAGTTACATTTAACATTTTTTGGGAAATGATCTACTGAAGTTAAAACAAACAGTCTTGAATATTTCCATGAAGGATTATTTTCGTAACTAGTGGCCCATGTTAGATATTGCTGGTTGTACAAATTAAATTAATGTAGAATAATTCAGCTGTGGAATATATAATTAAATTCTGACTTGCCAAACTATAGTATGAAAGAAAATAATGAAACTAGTGGGAAAATAAAGGTATATGGATGAAGTGTTATACTTGGTGCACATTGTAAGTTTAAACGTCAGAACAGTACGTACTCAGTTTAGCTTTCAACATTTTAACATTAGCTTTGAACATTCTAACAGTTTTGTAAATTATTTTTTTGTATTTTGTGTAGTGGAAATATGGAAATAATGAAAAAACTTTCTAACCAGGAAAAATGTCTTCTAACAGTGATTTCTACTTGAAGTTTTGTGGTGTGTTACCAAAACAGAGAAGATGCAAATCTGTTTGGACCTAATTGCCAGTTGGTATCCCAGTATGGGCAATTGAACTGGTATATTTGGTATCTTCTGAATTAGTTAGAGGACTCAGCTGTGGTGACTAAGTGGGTCACTCCATTCATTAATTGTGGGGCAACTGTTTAATATTGTCTGTTGTGCCACTTCACAGCCTGTCACTTTCCAAACTGCCTCCTGGCAATACAGCTCCACAGGGGAGCCATCAGCCTTCTCCTATTGGAATGATGTTCAAGAGACATGCGCTTAATTTGGATAAAATGAATAAAAGCACAAAGAAAATTGTAAAGAAGGGGGTTGAAATTTAAAGCAGTTGATTATGATACAGGATTATAGGACATCCCTGCTAGCGCTTCCTTTTCTTGTGATATGCCCAGTCTTGCAAACACCCCCAAAACTGTACAAAATTATTTTTTTTCTTTACAATGAAGAAATAATAAAATCTTAGCATTTTACTGTTATGACCTTAGAGTGGCAAGTTTTAATTTCAGTTTTGTAGCCAGTAAAGCTCTTGAGTGCCTTTGCATAGCAGAAGAATCATGTTTGTAAACATCTAGTAAACATGTTAAAGCTTAATTTTTGTGTTAAAATCACTGCATCAGTGCCTAGTGGAATATCTTAGTGCACTTAGAATCAGGCTTTGTAACAGTAGATGTGTGAAGACCTGTATTCTTGAACATCCATTCTATGTCTAATTGAATTGTTATATATACAAATTTGTCTTTGTTCAGGAGTCTTAATGGAAGTGCATAATAAAACATAATCCTTAATTACCTGATTTAATTAAAACAGGCCTGTCCACATTCTTGACAACCAGAGACTGGGTTATGTTTTAGCAGTTTGCGCAGGGGCTGAATAACAGGTAAACCCTGTCAAGTTTGTAATGTTGGAAGATTATTTAGAGAACAAATTAAAATGTACTTGTCCCCATTGCACTCAACTCAATGTCATTTTCCCCTTTGACATCAGAACTTTTGAATGTTGTATTTGATCAAACCCAGAGTATTAGGAAGCTTCTAAACATTAGTAGGAAAACCTTTCTCAGTTGAGGACATCAGGTAATAGACTTGACTAAGTATCTGCCGTACATTCAGGAATGTCACAGATTGTGGATCATTTGTAAATAGGTCAAAGAATTTGCTGGTGGCACCTATTAAACCTCTTCCATCTCCAGCAAGTCTCAGGCAGGTGTGCTCTGCCAAGTAGGAGTGCATGGGGAAAGGGATGTGGACAAAATCCCAGTCCCTAAAAGAAAACACTGAAGTTCCCTTGAGGGCTGAAATGGAGAACTGGCAGGAGCGTAGTAAATTAAATGGCCAAGGTATGAAATATATTGCTGTTTCTTCATCAGGTAAAATAAATGAAATATTGTTGCTGTTTGGCAGTGGCATTCCCTCACAGCCTCGAGGAATCTGTGTTTTTCCCATTTTGAAGCTATCACAGAAGTCAATTAAAGTTTCTTGAAGCAGCAGCCTATTTCTCTTATTTGAAAGTGCCATTTGAAAACATCGTAGTTAATTGATGGCAATTTCTCAGGTTTGTTTCTGAGAAGAGATTGACAGTGAGAAATGCCTCATGCTTATTTTGAATTCAGGAATGCAGATGTGCTGTCAAATTAAGCATTTATACACATAGCGCTTGTGTTATTCTTGGGTATTGTTTTGAATATATTAGGTACATGACCTTTGGAGTTGTTCAGTCAGAACCAGCAAACTGGTGATAGCTCAGTGGGACTTCTACTGCAGTGTGCTCTATGTTTTTCTAAAATGTCTCCATTCAAATAATTAAGGAACACAGCATATTGCTGATGTTAGTAGCATCTGTAAAGAGTGCAGTTAATGAATTAGCTGCAAAACCAAAAAGAGATTAAAAAAAGAATAGAACCATCAAACTTTCTTCCCTGCCACCTCCGCAATGTATTTTATTATTGTTCACTATAGTGTTTTTTCCCTCATGGCTAGGTAATGAAATCAGGCTAGTGCAGTTTTTCTACTATCTCAAGATGTTGTGTCCCATCACAGACTACTGTAACTTCCAGCTAATCATATATCTGGAAATGGCTTTTCTTGAAGTCTTTTAGAGGGGTAATAGAAGAGATTTAAGAAGCAGGTTTCAGAATATGATCTATATGATTTCTGTTGCTTTAAGTTTGCTATGAAAAAAGCAGACTATAACACTTCCCTGTGAATCTGGCAGCAGTTCTAGTAGGAACTGGGAAAGCTCTTAGAGTCCAGTGTGTGGAATAATTTGTTCTTTTCAGAGGTACCTGAATCATAACAAAAAGCAGCTTGCAGATAAAAGGGATGAGTCTGACTTTCTTGCTTGGAGGTGTTGCTCATTCCCCATCACATGACTATAAAAAGGGATTTCTATTGCCTACCTGTTCTGGAAAGAATACATAGACTCTGGTGAAGACTTTTCTGCAGAATTGCTCTTCTAAAATATAATCAATGGAGAGTGGTGTCATTAGTTAGAACGCTAATGCCCAGGAGCTAATAGTTTGGATCCTTGTCAGTCATCGGCTATGAAATAATATGAGCAAATGGCTGAGGAATAAACTCTACAGTAGTTACAGTTCTTTGAAGTGTGGTGTTATTTAGGTCTATAGCCTACTAGCATCAATCTTCAGAGTACATGGCTTTGACATCAAGGAGTCTGGGAGTCCTGCACATCATGCTTGTAGCCAGAAAACAGAACACTTGGAGATGAAGTACAGACCCCAAGTTATGCTATTGGCAGCCTGAATCCGCAGCCCTTCAGTTTCATCCACGTAGAATGCAAGAGAGCCATCAAATGAGAACGTATTCATAATACATGAGAGGGCTGTTGTAGCTTGATAGCAGTGAGGTAAATAAACATTTTTTTCCAATGCTCCTGCTGAGTTTCTAACTAGATTTAGACCAGAGGAGAGTACGTAGGTGTCGGAGCAAACCCAGGTAGAATTAGGTCACCTTCCTTCCTCTCTGTGCATGCACCTGTCTGTTGCCACTTCACGTTATTTCAGCCTTGCTGCTCCCGCTGTTACTAGTGCAGAGCTTGTGGAAGTTCAGTGGTGGTGCCCAGGTGAGCTCTTAAGATAGCAAGTAAGTTCCCAACCTGCTGCAAGAGCTGTGAATGGGCTCTACATGGGAGACGTGACCCCTGGTAAAGCTGGCCACCTGCAAAGTGGCTGTGAAATACTGGAAAGTGAGCAAAAAGATTCTTCTTGCCATTATTGCATATTCTTCTTGCCAATTGTATTTAGAAAAGTGGGAAAATGTCAGTAAATGTTTCCCTGTGGAATATGAATTTCAGTTTCATTGTCTTCTAGCAGCGCCTTGCTACATGAGCCGTTAGTTGGGACCATATGTACTTCAATACTGTGAGTGCCGCTTTAAAGGGTAAAGCAGTGTATTCTGTACAGGAATGCTTGCTAAACGTGATGAAGGAGCGTCTAGAGGAAACTATGCATATTTCCCCTGCAAAAGAATTTTTGTTTACTAGAGACTGTTCAATCTGCAAAGGTAAATTCAGAATTGTTAAACATGCCTTTGGTCAAGCTTTAAACTGAGGATGGCCCACCTTGCATGCTTGCTTTTTTTGGGCTACAGATTTGCTGTCTTTAGGAGATCTTTTTGTGCTGGATTCTGGTCTAGTGTGTTTAAAAATATTAGGGTAGGCTGCTTATGGAATTCTTAAAAGGTACCTCAGTGACCAGTTGTATCTACTGTGCTTTTGTTGTGGCTGTTGGCTATTCCTACACCTAACAGATGGCACTCGCTTACACTGACAAGCTGTGGGACAGTTGAGCATTATTAATAAAACGTATCACATGTTAAACTTGACCTGACATTAATCAAGTTTTGAATGCTACAAATGATTCATGGATAATAATTAGTCTCTTGATCGTATTAGTGAACATCAGTCTCACATTGCTGCCGTTATCTGCTTTCATTCTTATAAGGAGCAAATCCATTGCAGTAATTAGGTGTTTTTAATGTCTTTTGCACCAAAATGTTCTGTATGATTAACTTGGCAAAGAGGTTATTTTTAGTCTTTCAGTATGATTGATTTCAGAGCTAACAAACTGAAAGGCATTCTGTAAAATAGTATTTTAAATAAAGTATGTTTTTTTAAATTTTATCAACTGATAAAATTCCCATGTGTCTTTGTGCAGTCATTTGGTATAATTTTCATCAGAGTATGATACAGCTGTTGCCACAGATTACGCAGTTCAGAATAGTGGTAAATTTGTTAAACATGAACCTTTGGAATTTACTTTTACTCTTCTTGATGCTAACCGATAACTCCACTAAACAAGTGCTTTCAAGATGTACGTGTTGATACAGACAAAGTAATGTTTGCAGCTTTTCTCTGTTTATATCTTGATTAACATCTTGAGTGGATGGCTGTGTGAAAGTTGGGATTTGAGCTTTAAGCATAATTTTTTTTAAAGGATTTTCATTCTAATTTGAATTATACGCTGATTTTACAGCCCAAGAGCATGAAATTTCTTTTTAAGTAATGAGCAAGTGAAAAGTTTGTACTTTGTGTTCCTTATGTCATTAGGGCAAAATAGGTTATTTCACTGGTTTACTGAAAATGTAGCAGTTATTCTTCAATGTTTTGGTTCTTATTTAGCATATAAAACGTCTTTAAATAGTTACTTCCTATCGAGTTCATTTTTAAATTTAGTTTATACAGGTTTTGATCCTACTCTTTATGCATATTTGAGATCATTAGCATGGGCCAAGAAATCTTTTGTAACTTCATGATTTTTTTTAGTATATTACCTTAAGAATATTGAGTGTAAGTTGTGGATTTTTGACTGTTCTGTCAGTTATCATACTGTATCATACTGTATTTCCTTTCTTGCCTTTTTATTGCTGGTTTCCCAGCAAACAAAAATCAAAATCTTTAAGATAAACATAGCCAAATACAATGATAATTGAGGATGCACTATAGAATTGGACTTTACCCTACTGTAAAGATACACTTCAACTGATAGTGTTGTATAAGATTGGATACATATCCAGAGATCTCCTTGAAAGGAGACTCCCGTGGAGGAGGAGATGGAGTGCGTTTTTTTCTCACTGCTATGGCTCCTCCAGAATATTCTATATAGTCTAGCTGGGATTGTTTCAGTTGATGAAAAAAACGATAACTGTAAGTTTGGAGGAACATTATTGAAATATTTGAAGAGTTACAGCTACTTTCCTGCAAAATATTTGAAATGTGAAGCTTGTTTCTCTGCACAAAAAACCTGCAAGAGATGTCTTTGTCAGTGCCTAAATAGAGGAACCAGGATGAAAATTTGAAGGAAGAGAAAAGATCCGGAGAAATAGGCATTAATTTTTTAAGTGTGCGTGCAGTACTTCATTGGAACAGCTTAATGAAGATTGTCGTTCTTCATCACAGTGTGCTGTAACTTGTGACTGCATAGTTTTAAAAAAAATTGCTTGGCACTTAAGCATATCTCTTGAAGAGGAGCTTCAATATGCGTGAGAGGGTTTCATCCTCACAGCTGTATGAAAGTTAGGCTGAACTAGTGACTCAGCCTATCTCTGGTTTTGGGCAAGGAGGGGAGGAAGCAGTGGAATTGCCAGAGGTGTGTCTTTAATCCTCTCCCATCTCCCCCCAGACTTTAATTTCCACTGGATTTTTTTTAGGTCAGCTGGTTTCCTGCAAGCACTAACACTAGGTGAGATGAAAAGTAACCCAACTATAAAAAAAGGTAAAAGTCTTGAGTGCATTCAGTTTGAGGGTTTTATTTTAATTTTTTCCATGTTTCAGAAGGTGTTTGTTCCCTTTAATTCCCAAAACTGTGTATTCCCAAGTCACTAAAGACTGTGTTACTGTATATTTGTAGTAATTTCAGTCAACAAACCAAAGTCAGAATTTCTCAACACTTTATTTTGGGCTGCATTTATCTTACAATGGTAATTAGCCAGCTTTTATTTGTGGAAAATTTGAGATATTGAGTTTTATTTTTAAATAATATGTGAAATTTGCCCTCTACCCCAGGTATATAGTTACTCACATGCTCTTTGATGCTTTTTTGCTTTGAGACTGAAAGCAGCTCTCTAATTCTTGATACCTTCCCTGCTTGTAGAAACAAAACAAATAAAAAAAATATGTTGCAGGACAGGGGAAACTGGAAAAATTCTGGGGAGAAGGAAAGAGCAGAGACCACTACTGTAGCTTAGAGGGACCAGCTTCCCTCATCTGACATGAAGCTGCATTTGATAACGTTTTCAAGCATTGTACAGTAGCCTGTGTATCATCTGGAAGGAAACTTATACCCCACCAACAGCATGTTTAATTCTTTTCCAGGAGGCCTCCTTTTCAAAATGTAATGTTTGAAAGCTGGAGTTTAGAATGTTAATAGTTTGGATGATGGCTCTATCATTGCCTGTTACTGTTTATTTTGGAAAACATGGTAGTTGGGATGAATCTGAGCCAGACTGTTTTTGTGTTATGAGAGTTTACCACCTCTGGAAGAAGGGGCAGGCAACTCAGGAGGAATATAAGGATGTCTTGAGATTATGCAGGAAGAAAATTAGAAAGGTGAAAGCCCAGCTAGATAACAGGCTGGCCACTGCTGTAGAAGATGAAAAAATGGTTTTATAAATAGAGTAGAAACAGAAGGAGGGCCAAGGAGAATCTCCATCCTTTATTGGATGTGGCAGGGAACGTTGCTACAAAGGATTAGGAAGAGGCTGAGGTACTTAATGCTTTCTTTGCCTCAGTCTTTAATAGCAAGACCAGTTACCCTCAGACTCCTGAGCTGGAAGACAGGGACGAGAAGCAGAATGAAGTCTCCACAGCCCAGGAGGAAAAGGTTAGTGACTTGCTGCTCCACTTGGATTCATATAAGTCTATGGGGCTGGATGGGATCCACCCAACGGCATTCAGGGAGCTGGTGGGGGAGCCACCATTTATCAACAGTACTGGCTAACTGGAGAGGTCCCAGCAGGCTGGACGTTAGCCAGCATGATGCCCATCTACAAAAAGGGCTGGAAGGAGGATCTGGGAAACAGCAGCCTGTCAGCCTGACCTCGGTGCTGGGGAAAGTTATGGAGCAGGTCTTCCCGAGTGCCGTCATGGGGCACATGCAGGACAACTGGGGATCAGGCCCAGCCAGCAGGGCTTTATGAAAGGCAGGTCCTGATTGATGAGCCTGATCTCCTTCTATGACAAGGTGACCTACTTAGTGGATGAGGGAAAGGCTGTGGATATTTTCTCTACCTGGACTTTAGTGAAGCCTTTAACACCATTTCCTGCAGCATTCTGCTGGGGAAACTGGCTGCTCATGGCTTGCATGGGTGTAACTCTTCACTTGGTAAAAACCTGGCTGATGGCCGAGGCCAAAGAGTGGTGGTGAATGGAGTTAACTCCAGTTGGTGACTGGTCACAAGTGGCGTTCCCCAGGGCTCAGCACTGGGGCCAGTCCTGTTTAATGTCTTTATCAATGACCTGAATAAGGGGATCGAGTGCACCCTCAGTAAGTTTGCAGATGACACCAAGCTGAGGGGGGAGTGTTGATCTGCTGGAGGGCAGGAAGGCTCTGCAGGGGGGTCTGGACAGGCTGGATCAATGGGCCAAGGCCAGTTG
>JAVJGJ010000059.1:5134191-5171528 GCA_035590215.1 Microhierax caerulescens
GCCTGGAGAAACGGAGGCTGAGGGGAGACCTTATGGCTCTCTACAGCTGCCTGAAAGGAGGTTGTAGGCAGGTGGGGCTCGATCTCTTCTCCCAGATAATGAGTGAAAGGATGAGAGGAAATGTCCTCAAGTTGCTCCAGGGGAGGTTTAGATTGTGTAAGATGAAAAATTTCTTCCCCTAAAGGCTTGTCAAGCATTGGGGCAGGCTGCCCAGGGAGGTGGTGGAATCAGCATCTCTGGAAATGTTTGAAAAACACATAAATGCAGTGCTTAGGGACATGGTTTAGTGATGAACTTGTCAGTGTAGGGTTAGTGGTTGCTCTTAATCTCAAAGGTCTTTTCCAACCTAAATGATTCTATGATTCTGTGCTTTCTGATGTTACTCAAAAACAGGATTACTAAAGATATTACGTAATAAGTTTTTTCCAGTATGTTGTTCTATTATTTTTCTTCTATATTCTCAATATATTTTCCTTTATTTTTCTTTCCATTCTTTATAGATTGAGATCTTTGTATTTCAATTCTGATTTTTAAGCCGAATAGTTTTGTTAAGTAGGGTTTTAGGGGTTTTGTGTTTATTTGTTTTGGTTTTTGTAAGCTTAAATCCAGGGAGACTACTCAGTTGAAATACTGGTTTTCTTACACAGATCTTCAGCTGGATTTGTGATTCATAGATCTTTTAATTAGAGCCTTCTGTATGTAATAATAGAGAATATTTTTTTAAAATGATTTAGCAAAGATATTATAAAAATACTTAATACTAGACACATTAAATTCAGGTATGTTTAATTGAATGTTGTTAAACCACTGTACGTTTGAAAGCATTTGTACTTCCTACTTTGGATGTAAAACTGTTTCTGGCATGTCTTAAATACATCAGCAACCAGTGTTAAATGATTTTTATGTTGAACTTGGATAAATGAGATCTCATGAAAGAGTGTATGCTGAGATGAGACAGGACTCTTGAAGTTATTGTGTAAATACAGAAACTGTCAAGCAAGCTGAAACAAATTAATGTAAAAATAAGAGGAATGATAAAAGCAGAATAGTCCATCTCTGTTAGAGAAATGTGAGGAAGGAGCCAGAGTAATTGTTTCCTTTTACAAAAGATGGTTAGTGGTGCTGGTAACTTCTGAATCTTTCTCTGAAGACTGTAAAGTTTAAGGAATCTGCATTATCTGTACAGAGATTTATGAGCTCATGTCTGTAAAACCTGACAGTTTTCAGGATGTGAGAATTACTCTGTGGTCTGACGGTGAGGGCTGTCATCATCAGAGGAAGGGTTTGTTCTGTAAGTTGGGCTGAAATCTAAGCCAGTGAATATGCTGGCTCTGTGAAGTTAGGAGTGACAGTATGCTCATGTCCAAAGGTGTTTTACATTGGAGCTAACTGACAGGTTGATTGGTAGTTTATTTGTAACTAATACTTTTGAGTAAAGTATGTTCCCTTTTCCAGCTTTCACTGTGGAGTGAAGAGGTAGGTGATCAGTAATTTGAAAGTGCCACTGAGAAACTGCTTAGGGACTGCTGTAGGCAGAGTTGCTCTAGCTCTACTTGAAACTGAATGAAGCGTATAGCAGTTCTGAAGTTGAAAAAGCAAGGAAAATGGACATGTATTTGTCTTGTATTATAAAAGTCAGAGGGATTTTTTTCTCTACCTCCAAGTATTTCAGTAGGCTAACAAGCAGTATCAGTTTTCAGTCAGAACTATGTACAAAATGGTTAGGAATAATTGCATATTGTGACATAGCAAATTGATAATAGTTGTGTGCAAAGACCTTAACCAAATGATTTTGTAGAAAGGCATCATGAATTTGCAGAGTCGTCATTATGTTTTGGAATCTATATAACTCACAGAATGTTGTTTCCATTAGAACTTTTTTGTAAGGGGAAGGAAAAGGCATAGTAATACCTACTGGACTTAACTTATTTCATTAATAAAGTAACATCTGAAAACTTGTCACAATCAACGTGGCTTGCCTCTGAATTGGAGAAACATTAATGAAAACCTACTAGCATTATGTGGAATCTGTATGCACCTGAATTTTCTCCTCTTCCTGCAGGAGGAGCCAAGGGATTTCTTTATTGATAAGTACAGAGAGATGTCCAAAGCATGATTTTTCAATTATCCACTCAAGAACTGCTGACTGGTTCAGTTTTGTAGTGAAATCAGCTTCAGCAGGTTATTAGTGCTGCTTTGGTGACATACTGCTGCTCCTCATCTCAGTGGTTAAAGAGCAAGGACAAATCCTATTACTCATTGTACAGCTCCACTCATTCCATGTGATTACACTCTTCTTTTTGTTAGGATATTATTAGATGTAGCAATATTTTTTTATTTAGTTATAAAGTTAGAAAAGAAAAGTTTTAAATAATGAAGTCTGGTATGAACATGTGATTTATTGCAAAGTTCACAGGGAAGCAGGAAGCTACAAGAAGTGAACAAAGGGGTTCACAGGTGGAAATAGATGCCACGAGACTACAAGGAATAACATGCCAGAAGAATTGGCTCGCATGCACCATTTACCCATCTCTTATAAAATGTCATTGAGATGCATTGCGTTTTATCTGATCCCTGGCAGTCATCCCAGTCAAGCAGGTGTGCCATTCATCACGCTGCTGATTAAAAAAGACAGTACTGTTCAAGTTAATTAGAAATTTTAACGTGTAGAAAGTCGAACATGTTTTTTTAAAAGATGAACCACAATATCTGCATTTTAAGTTCATAAACCTAAAAGCCTTATATAAACTTTGTGTTTTAGTGGCAAAAATACTTGCTTATATGTTAAACATTCCTTTTCTGCTCATTCTTCTGTCATTTGAAACTTTCTGCAATATTCAATGCATGTATATTCTGCTGTTCACCAACAACCTCTAGTTTAATTTTCAAGAAAATGTGTATGGAAGAAGCTCAGAGAAAATTCCCATTCCCTTCTTCCCACTTCCCTCTCCCCCTCCCCCAAATTGCTAATCCTTTCTAGTAAGAAATCCTGTCTAGAGTGTTATCATTCAAATACTTGTAATTGACCTAATAAGAATGAAAGCAGCATAACTGAGAATGAAAGCAGAATAACTGGGAGTACAAAGAAGTTTAGTATCTGTTGAGGCTTGCACTGGTTTTAAAATCTATTTGTCTTTGAGATCTAATTGACACCTGGGGGGAGATGGCTTAGTGAGAACACTGTGGACTTCCAAAATGAGAACGAGTTCAAGTTTGAAACTTGGTGTCATGTTGATAAGAGAAATTCCCTTGCATTTTATAATTCTGGTGAATAGCAAATGAAAATGAATACCAGAATGTATTTTTGAAATGGTAAATTTTGACTTTATGTTTTTCTCTCCATTTATGAAGTTGTGATAGTACCTTAATGTAGCTTTCTAAAACTATATGTAGACCAGAGTGGAGAGAGCTACAGGTAAAAAAACAGTGCATGATAATAATTTTATGCTTTATCCCAGTGAGTCACACACTCCAAATTAAAAGATTATTTCTGTATTCTTAAGTTTTGTTTTGGGAAAGAGTAAATAATACACTTTATATAAGCTCTAATGCCAAACTAACGATGTCCTCAAATTATAGTTCCTTTAAGAACTTCAAAGAAGCAGAAAGAGAGATGATTGGTTTCTGTTTGCCACTTTGGTTAGTATTGTCTCGGCTGATTTGAAGTTTGTGTTTTAATTTTAAAGTTGTTGTTATTCTTCAGAGAGATATTTTTTGGTACTTAAATTTAATGAAATCTTTCCTGTGTGTTTTTGTAAGTGTGAAACATACTCTTGTTACATATTTCTCACTGGCCAGTTAGTTTTGGAACTGCACAGTAACCTTACAAGTGATCCACGGAAGACTTAGCTTGTGTAGAAATAAAAAAAATAATAATTAAAAAAACCTTTTTGACCTGTGTTTAAAATATTTCTCCAATGTACTCATAGCTCTGATGAAGCAAAGACTGACAATGAATTTATGAAATAATTTGAGATAATTTTTTTTTTTCTTATTTTGTGTAGACACGTGATAGAGGATGCATTATACTGTGAGCCTCAGCTGTAAATTCCAAAGTGATAACATGTAAATGCAAGCTACAAATTCAAGTTCCAAGTATGGACTTTCTCTACTGAAAAATAATGTTCCACTGGATGATTTCTTACTCAGAATCAAATATTCTTAAAGTATTTTACCACTTTGAGAGTATTCTCAAAGAGTGTGTTTTTTCAATTAAATTGTATCTAAAAGTTGAATAGTGGAAGCTGTATTTGCTGACATAGCTGTAGGCACTAATATGCTAATGACTGTGTGGATAAGGAAAAAAGCTAGGTTTTTTGTAACAAAGTGATCAATTATTCTATGCAAACAGTTAAGTGAAATATCATATATTATTATTGTTTGAAATATTTGGCCATCAGGTTTTTTGATCCTTGAAACATGTAAGTGCGTTACTTTGAGTTGTACAGTCATTTACATATTTTACAGTATTGTAAAATACAAATGTTAATTCTCAACTCCTTTCATACTTTCGCCCTTTACCGACTTCATTTGAATAATATAGTCAGTGGGTCATTGAGTTAAGTTGAACTATATAAGGGAAATGGTACAAAATTAACATTCTAAGCCAAAATGTTGCTTTTAGAACTGGCTGATTTACTGAGTTCTGTATTTGCTGTATTATTTTATGACCATGTGATTGGTTACACATCAGAGTTTGGTGGTTTGGTTTAGTTTTTTTCCCCCCAATGTTACTAAAAGCACCTACAACAGATTCTTCGCCTCTACAGTAAAATATAAACAGAAATTTATTAATAGAGAAGTATTTTGGTAATTCTCCTAATTTTTGGTATTACTTTTGTTACTATTAGAACATTGGTTCTCATTGGTTATTTACTTTTCCTTAAGTCATAATTTAACATGGAACTATATAATCAATTCTCTTAACTGCCGACTAGCTGGTTTCATTAGTTTATTTAATTAGATGGTTTTTCTCTGGTAAATGCATCTTGATGGATACATTCATCTCCATATGGAATTCACAGTCTTTGAAAATGGATATTCAAGATCCAACTTCAGACAGTTGTAGTGAAGCTGTGTTACTGGGTTGTGCCCTAGTTAGGGAGCCTGCCAAACATGAATTTTGAATGATGCTCTGAAATATTTTTCAATATGTAGTGTCAATCTAAAGTAAGTGCTACTTGTGTGTTGAAGTGGCAGATGTGTTTTTTAATTTGGCAACAAATGACTGTGGTGTCCTGTATCAGAAATTATTTTTCTTGTGTTTTTAGTGTATAGAATCATCTTGGTTTCTCAGTATATCTTTCTAGACAAAGGCATTTTTCTTGAACAGAACTGTAAGGATTTGCATCCCTGAAACTTGTTTCAGCCTTGAGTGTTCTTTGTAAAAATTGCTAATTTGTTGAAGCTTTCTGTGTTGACTTTTCCCAAGCTCTAATGTTAAACCACAAATAAGCAGGTTACTAGCAAACTTTTTGCAGTAGTAGTGTATAATCTCCTTTGATGGGCAGTCTTCTAAGTTAAATATTTTTCCTATGGAAAAAGTATTTCTTTTCCTTTTGTTCTACAGCTCCTGGAAGGAAGCTTTGCCAGAGAAGTTAGCCATGAAGTGGATGGTCTGATATTTCAGCCTACAGGAGTAAGTAACGTAGAAGTGGGTTTTTCTCAAAAAATGTTTTTTCACTCTCAAATAAGATTCTCACCTTCCCTCCCCACTCATCCTTCCCTTTACTGCCTAATTTTTGTTTCAGTCAGGATTACTTTGCAGTTGTTCTGATTTTTCCAGCTCTTCAGACTACTTAAATTCAACTGGTTGCAATCTAATTTGTAGTATGTGTGACTTCAGATTAATCCATGGTGGTAGTTTTTGGGAATCAGCTCATGGGCTTTTTTTCTGTGCATACTATGACATGCTGCTAAATCAGGATTTTTTTCTGACTGCGTGGGTTTTGTAAATCTTTCAGCCATTGATTTGAGCTCTTGGGTTGTTTTTCTTTCTCAGGGATGTTCACATGTTAAAATTTTAATAAAATTTGTGACTCATGTTATGTTAGTGCAATTAAAGCATGATATGTTCTTGAGCCATGTCTGCCAATATAAAGGTGTATGAGTAGGCTGGGGGAAGTCACCAGAAGAACTGCAGATAACAAGGAAGAAATGATGTAAATAGTTTCAAGCAGGAAGGGTGGCTTTAAAGGAAGTCAGTAGTATGACCTTGCCCATCCTGCTACTGCTGCCTTTGATAGGATGGATATACTGCAGTGTGTATTGTATATTGGCATAGATAGTAACTCTAACATCAATCCTTGTTGACTTTTTTCTTAGCCTGTAAAACAAGGAATTGGTTTTGATGACTTCAAATTTGACAGATATTTCTCCCCTTATAGTTGCTCACAGAAAAAAGTTGTATTTAGTTTTCCAACTAAAACATGTTTTTCTGGTCCACTTCCTATATTCTAGATCTTAGAAAGGGTGATGACACTCCCAACTGGAAATAAGATTAACCTTTCTTTATCACAATTTATGTATCAGCTAACCACAACTTAACTGAAGCAATTAGACAAGATGCTTCCTTTTTTTTTTTAAATATATACCTATTTCCCGGTCAAAGCAAAACTACTAGGGTAAAGAAAACTCATACTTTCATAAGAAGTCCTCATGATGTCATGGAATATTGTTAAAATCTAAAGCAATTGTAAAGTCTTCTCAAAACTCCTTTCCTGAATATTGGAGGTTAAGCTATGGCCAGTTACCACAGCTAAATTTAATATTACCTTTTCTAGTTGAAATGAACTTATTGAGGACGTGTCTCTCTGCTGTTGTTACAGGAAATTAATATCTGATATGTTTTGTGTTTCTGGAACTTGTGTTTTCTAATTTAGCATACTGAGAAATTTATAACCCGCGGAAAAACTACTTTGCTTGCATAAATGCTTATAAAGGTTTTTCATATTTAAAACATGAGATATATTTATTTAGTCTAATTTAATGTTCAAATTATAGTATTATTTCAGGATTTATGGAATGTAAGTTTGTTGCGTCTGTTATTAAACTGATTTTCCTGTATTAAGCCATATGCAGTTTTCTAAACGGCTTTTGTAGTTGAGAAAATATATGCAGAGCAAAAGAAATTTTTGTAGACCTATTAATTAGGAAACAAGTATTTAAGCTGATTAACTGAAAAGGGTGAAGCTGATACAGATAGCTGTTACTGCTTTTTTATTTTATGTGGTACAGAGGGCATAAATTACTAGGTAATACAAGAGCAACAGAGTGTAACAATGCATAAATGATCCCTTGAGTATATTAACTGAAATACTATTTTTTTTATTATAGATTTATATGTGTGATGTATTATATGTTTTCACAGAGGAGGATACCTATTGTTGAGCAGGGTAGAGGCCTGTCTTTTGGTCATCATGAAACTTAAATACCTTTTATAAAACCAGTTTGTCTCAGGTGAAGAGACCATGGCATATCCAGGAAAAGACAGTTCTCTAACAACCATTTTTGCTGACATATTTAATCTTGCAGAAAAAAAGACAGACAGAAATGATGCTGTGTTTTAGAAGATCAGGGAAATTTGCGAACATCTTTTGGGAGCTCCTGAAGTCTCCTGCGTGTTTTGAGTAGGGGAAAACAGAAGTTAACAGGAATTGAGGCAAAATCACAGAGAAGGATAAAGTGGCAGCAGAGGAGGATGAATGGGATATGGCCATTTACAGACAGGAACGTTTTGGTTGAGAAATATCCACAGTTTCCATACTTTTAATAGTTGAAGCAGCATGCAGAAGTTAACTCGTATAAAGAATGTTTAGCTTATTAATTCAGTCTTTTGGGTTTTTTCCATTTATTCAGAGATGTTCCTCTTGATCTCTGGTCTTAGACACAGGCATTTAGACCTGAGTACATGGATGTATTCCCCACTAGCTATAGGCAACGCTGGTATTGGGAGTCAGCATGGGTGGAGATAGAATATTTTGTTGTTTTGAAGTTTGGTTTAATTCTGCATTATAACAAAAATCAAAATTCCCAAAGTGATTTGTGAATATGGATTATGCTTTTGGCTTTTAAGAGGTCTGGGGTTTCTTACTTTTCTCTTGGATTTGAAGAGATTTGGCATCAGGTACTTGTGCATTAGTTCAGTTTTGAGAAATCTACATGCTTCAATAAAAAGGGATTTATGAAAAAGTTTTACTACCGAATCTAGGGTTTCATTTAGATAAAACAGGATTTATTTTCTTCTATTAGTCTTCCTATATAAACTTGTATTATGAGCAACAAGGTTCTTGTACTGAAGCAGAATTTGTTTTGTACTGTGACTGTTAGTAGAAACAATATTAAGGGGTAAGGAGATTGTTTTCTGCCTGTGGGGGTTAGTTTATTTTGCAAGGTCATGCTAACTGAGCATTACTATTCCTAACTAACTGATTATTTGAGTTACTTATATTGGTTATTGTCCAGGGTATACAAGTTCTTTAATTTCACAATGACAATTAAAAGGCAGTGACTGAGGCCTCCCTTCTTCCTCCTTCCTCCCTTTCCAGAGACCAAAAGCTTTCACAGATCATGAGAAAAGCGTGTTTAGTGAAAGTGATGGAGGTTTTTGCCTTGTTTATGATTTAAGAATGCTTTGTAGATGATTTGATACATGTGCTTCATAGTGCCTCCCCTGTGCCTCTCCTGGATTAACTTACTGCTCTTTAACAACTCTGTGGTGAGAGACAAATATAAGACAACATTTTCTTACTATTGTTTTTCCTCTTCCCTTTGTATTCTCTGCCTTTTCTGTTTTCTTTTTATGCATCCTTTGTATCCAGCAGCCTGTTTCCCACATTCCTTTTGATTTCCCTTTTATGTTGCTTCTCCCTAATGCTTCTTTTCCCTGCATAATGGATTTTCTATCCATTTAAGAACTCCCGCGTGGCTAAGCCAATTCCATTCCATATGATCAGCTTTCTGATCCCTCTACATGTAGCAGGTTGGCGGAGCAGGGACAGAAGCTAAGTGCTAATTAGGAGTGAAACAGGCCAGCAGGAGACTTTGTGGACAGGTGTGTGGCCCTGGGATCATGCCCCAGACAATGAGTGAATTAGTTTGCAGGTAAAACCCAAACACCTGATTCACAAATTCATTTTAGATCTTTCAATCCTTTTTTTGTAAAAGTTTACTGCAAAACAGCGAACAACTTAATGCATTTGTTTTAGGACACTTGCAGTTTGCCAGCCTCTGTGTTATTAATGGAAATCTCAAAAAAGGCTTCTTATCTTTTGGTGGCAGAATTGGCTCTCTGACCTGTGCCCACCCATCAGTGAAATTACTTTTGTTATCTGCCTTGTAAATCATACCTTTGCTAGGTATCTCAAGACTGTCTCATTTTTATGCTAGCAATCTTAATAACTGTCTTTCTTGGTGGCTAGAACTATTATTTTCCCTGGCTTGGGAAAAGAATGTAGGAATTATTTTATTTCTTTAGCCACCTAAAAGAAAGCTCACTGGCCATCACTTAAGAAGGCCTAAGGACAGTTTTTGAGAATCTGTGGAAAGCTTGTGTCAGAGTTTCTTGTCTTCTATTCCATCTTTTTGCCTCCTGAGCGGTGTAATGTTTTTGTGTTGGCTCAGCCTGATTTCTTTTTGGTACTTCTCCATGCTCTTGTTTTGGATGAGGAGTAAAGTCCAGTTGTGTGAGTTTGGGATTTTTTTGGAGAAGGAAGAAGGGCAGCTGCCAAGCTCTGCTCTAAGATAAATGCTACTTTAAAGAATGGCTGAATTATTTAACACATAACTCTCCATATTGAGTACTAACAAAAAGCTTAACCTTTAAAATGAAAGGAGAATAGTCAACAGGTTTTTATTACTGACTAACATTGCATGAGTTTTTAATATTCCTTCCCCTCCTAGGGCAGCCTTAGTGATGATCTGAAATGCTTGGTTGCCTGTTAATTAGTTGTGCTATTCCTACTATGTAATAGGCTGTGTTATTTTCTGTCATTGTAAAAGTTCACCCAAAATCATTGATGTTAACACTGAATGAAGTATCTCCAAAAGGTACCAACAAATAAAATATCTGCAAAAGGCCATGTTTTGTTTCATTAAGCAGTGCCAGTTCCTCCTGAATAATCCTATGTAATTGGTAAGCCTTTTCTTCAACAGTGTATATTTTATTGAATGGTCTGTGATTTTTTAAACATAGGCCAAGTCAGTTGCTGGCCTATTTCTGAAATCTGGACATCACATTTACCAGTTATGGGACATCAATTATTGTTAAATATTTCTATTGCAATAGCAAGTAGTGGTTTCAGATAGGCTCAGATATAGTCTCAGTATCAAAGCTGGTATCTAAAGGCTTGGGAGGAATCATATAACAAATTTTTGTTTCTAAAAAATATACTAGTTTCTGGATTTAGCTTTCTAATTTTGTAGTGGTTCATACAGGATTTGGAGGCAATGGAATAGAATAGACTTATCTCCATTGGACAGGACCTGCAACAATCATGTAGTCCAACTGTCTGACCAATTCAGGACTGACCAAAAGTTAAAGCAAATTTTTAAGGGCATTGTCCAAATGCCTCTTAAATAGTGACAGGCTCGGGGCATTGATCATTTCTCTAGGAAGCCTGTTCCAGTGTTTGACCATGCTCTCAGTAAAGATAATGTCCAGTTTCCTAATGTCCAGTCTAAACCTCCTCTGGCACAGCTTTGAACCATTCCTTAACATGGATGCTAAGACTGCCTGATTTTTTTTCTCTAGAGTTCAGCAGAAGGGAGGAAAATCTGGAGAGAATAATTTTCATCAGTCTTTGTGCTGACCCACACTACTAAAACCGCTAATGTATCTTTAGAATATCTCTTTGCTAGATGTGATTTCTTCTGTAAGAGGAATGTTCATGACTGAATCTGTTACTAGTCAGGGGATGCTGTTGTCATGTCAGTACGCACTTTTTGTGCTGTTGTAGGTTTTGCTTTAACGGAGAACTTGCTGTCAATCTCCTGAAATGCCACTGAGCTTTACAACTCTTTTCTGCCTATGAATAGCTGTTATATTCAATTTCCATGGCAATGTTCCTCGACATTTGTCTCTTAAATAGCTAGTCATATCTCAAATATACTATTCTATCATATGTTTTATGAACATACTCAAATTTATTAGCAATGCACAGTAGTTCTTTGAGACTTTTTCTGTGACTACAAGTAAAATTTTCATACCAATTCAAGTTTGTCTTTGCTGTCTTGAGGTGATTTGTTTTCTACATTTTCTAGAAAATCAAGAGACTAGAAAATTAAGAAAAAATAACAACAGAAATTCTAACTGAAACACCAATAAGTAAGGTCGAATTAAATTAATTAGAGCTCTTTTAATTAAATTGTAAGAATCCTATATAAGTGCCATGATTTTGGAACATCATAGGTTTTTATGATTTCAACTTACTTTCCAAGAACCTGAGATGATTCACACCTCAGGAAATTTGAACGCTTCTTACACGCACAAACTCCTGGTGTCCACACTTGACAAAAAATGGCCAAAAAGACATGGGGGAGTTAGGAGTCATGAGTAATTTATAGCTCTGAATATAGCAAGGCATAGCACAAGTTTTTCTTGTTTAACTTTCTGCAGTTGGTCCTGTAGTACCTTTACAGATGCAAATGTATATGCTATTTGCCAGAAGTGTTTAACCTGAGGTCCTTTTTATGTCTGTCTAAATAGATGTCAGTTTCTTGAGTCTGATTACCTGAGGAAAGTGTTAGTTGGTGTGTTATCTCATTTGTTTGCTTAGGACCTATGCCATCCAGCCTTCTCTGATCTCTCAGGCAATTAATTGCCTTTATGGGAGCTATCTAAATAGGTTCTTGAACTTCTGTTGTGCAGTTAAATCATCCTGCCTGCCAATGGTATTAGACAGGAAAGATCTTTCTTACATTTTACATTATGTGTACTAGTCATCCTTAGGATTGTCAGTTGACATTAATGCAGTGATGTCTCTGCATGTGTTGTTTAGAAGAAGGGGGAAAAAAAAAGTATTTTCTGGATGCTAGTGTTCTAAATGTTGGGAAAATTAAGATGTATTTTGTGTTAGAACAGGTAGAATCATTATTCATAAAGGCTTTCAAATATGATTTTTGCATACCTTCTTTGTCTCAAAGCTAGATGCCAAGGAGCTTGTTGAGTGCACTGGCTATCATGCTTCCAGCTATGTTAGATTGCATGAACTTTCCAGCTTAAATAAATAAATAAGTGTAGGGATATATACTGTAAGTGCAACATTCAGGGGAGAATACCAAAGCCATTGTTCAGCTTCTGCAAAATATACCTGCTTTTAACAGAGTAAGTCTGTATTCTGCAGATGATGTTAATTTATATGTGTGGTGGATCAGCTTTGAAAAACAAATCTTTTATGGCTGGATAGGGAAATCCAGGAGAGCTTCTGCTTCAAATCATTGAGAACTTTTTGCTGAATTGTCAGAGTAGTTGATTCAGCTCTTGAGGCTTAACATATACTAATGAAGTGGTCACAGACTCAAGAGTCCAGTGTCTCCATGGAAGTGTTCCTACTCATGCTGAATTTTACAGCAGTCTTTCCAGGATTGAGAAGTTGGTAGATCAGGAATGACTTGAAAACTGAAAGATATAGTAGGAAGTATTTTGTCAATACTTTATTTTTCTTTGGATCCTGGAACAGTTATCAATAAACAGAATGCCTCATGCATGATTCACCTGTACTCTATCAAACTGAAAGGATTAAGGAAAATATCTGGAAGAACTACCTTGTTGTGGCTGTTTTTTCCCCAGTACTGTTTCTTGTGCATGCCAGAACATGACAGCCAACAGGCTTCTTAAGTTCCCATGAAGAACCTTCATTTTTATTAATCAGGAGCATAGCAGTAAAGCAAAAATAGTGATTTGTATCAGGATAAGGCAGAATGTTTAGCTAGATCTTCATCCTGTTGTTTAGTGTACACAGTAGCCCAGCATTTCAGGAAAAGAAGATATATACCTAAGACTTGCGAAAGCAAGGTTGCTTTCAGAGGAATATTGACAATTGCATTGTGGTACCTGGATGGTCCAAACAGTTAAGGACACTTTCTTCAAATAGCAGAATGGTTTATTCTACATTACCCGGTTATTCATAGTTTGAAATGTTTACTGGGTCACTGTTCTTATAAATAGAAAATTTAAAAATGAATGATCAATATCACAAAAGGATAACTGAATTTTTGTAACTTTAGAAATATGTCTGTTAGGTGATAGCATATATTATCAGATAAATCTTTGAAAGTAACTGTGTCTATTCAGTACCAACACATTAAAGTAATGACATGCACCGTACTGTGCGGAATGGTGTGTTCTGCAATGCTCAGAGGTGCCTGTGGAATAATACTCTGTTTTGATGTGGTACAACAGAACACAGCTGTGATAATTTGATCTCATTTTGGCTGCCATAACTTTAGTTTCGGTTGTAATTATACTCCTTGTTCCATTCATGAGCTCTCCTAGTCTCTGACATTCCCAAAATGGTGAACCAAGTCCATTAAGTATGATTAACAATCAAAGTATTGAGCTTGATCTGAAAGCTGTAAATTGCTTCTAAGAAAATTCCATTGTTTTCCATTTACATACATGCTGAATAATTTAGATGTGATTGTATCATATAGAGATAAGAAACATGATGAAAACTACTTATATAATTAGTGTGGATATTCCTAAAGCAAGAGTTTATTTTCTTTTAATGCTGCTTATTGTGTTTCTGAAATGAAATTCTCTTTTTCTCCATGTTACTCTAGAGGCTTTCCACTGAAATAGAGAAATGTGCAACTGTGACGTATCTGCTGGTTCATTCCGAAAGGGGAAAATGAATAGGAGTCTTAGCTGGAAATATCCCAGATTTGCAAAATGCAGATGTTCTGTGCCCTTTGAATTGTTCATTAAAGAAACAATTAGTACACTCGTTAAATCCTATCTGAAAGTTTTGACAAGTTTGAGCTGACAAACTGTATGTTCATTTTTTCCAGACAGTGATCACTAGAAATCCCAAGAAGATCTTATATCTGTATAGTCATACAACTACTGAAACAAAACCTGTGTTTTATGCAACACAAGGATTCTCTAGAGAGAACTTTTAAGTTAGGAGAGCAATTAAAATGTGTGTCTTAGGGACTTGTCAGATTGTGAATTGATGTTGCCATTGTTAAGTGAAAATATGGCTTGTTCTGCTGGTAATGAGGAAAAGGAATGACATAAGAATAAAAGATAATTCTAAGTAGTTTTGGAAACACTCAGCTGTTTAACAAATGGAAGCTGATCACAGGATCCAGTGCTCATACGATGAGCTCAGAACAGGTGGAATGAAGTTTGCTATACGGTTAAGAAAACAAGCCTTTCAAGGTTATTCCTTTTGATGCATAAAAAGTAAATTTCCAATTTTCTATCTAAATCTGTTCTACAGGATAGCTGATGCATACTATGTTGAGCAAAGGTGAGGAAAAAATAAAAGATTAGTTGGAGGAAAGAACGGCAGAGGTCAGTTTTTGCTAGTTTTTAGGCAGCATATTCCTTTGCAACAGACCTTAGCATCAGCTCAAACCAAGCAAAGAAAATTCAGATTTGGCTTTTGGGGTTGCTTCCCCCCCTCCCCCCTTTACACAATGGCTCAAGGGCAAACAGGAAAGAACAGTAGTTCTTTCAAAAGTAACAAAAGTTACTGCTTTGCATGCTATTTACAGAATGTTTTTTAAAAAAGCATCAGTTTTAGGTAACACAGATTTTTCTGTTAGACAAATAAACTTGTATGTAATGGATCATTTCATATATATTGTATTTCTCAAACCTTCAAGACTTTTTCAGAGCACTAGCATGATTTTGGGATAATGAATTTGATTTTTTGAGGAGAACCAACATGCTAAAATACAGAGCACAGTACTATTTCTGTGTACTAAGACTGTAGAAGATACACCTGTCCTTTCTATAGATTATATATACAAACAAAACTGAAGATGTAATTTTTCAGATGAGGCATATTGGTAAAGGGGTTTTTTGCATTTTCAGACAGCCTAAGTTATACAGTCATGATGCTTTAATTGTTGTTAGAGGATTTGGTTTAAACTTTGTATTTCATTAAAATATTTTAACCAGTGAAGAACATCAGTGTAGTTCTCATAATTTGCATATGAGCCAGAACAACCAAGTAGATTATTTTTGTGAATATTTGTTCACATTTTAAAAGACTTCTGCAGGATAAGCTGTATTTTCAATGTTTGCTGTACCTGTTCATGCAAGATCTGCCATTTTGCTTGGAAAAATATTATGGGAACTGTATTTTTTTACGTTTGCAGTGCTGACCCTTTTCAGTTTCTGGATCGAAGGGGCATGTAGCATCACGTGCCTTGTATCTAGTAGTAACAGTCAGATAAGTGAAACTTAGCATTGGTGATCAGATCAGAAAATAGACTAGCAAGCATCATTGTAGAATAAATTGGGATAGTATTATTTTGTCAGAGTCATGAGCTGCATGCAGATAGTTCACAAACAGGATCTAATTTGTCAAATAAATTGTTAATTGAAAATCATTCCCATGGCTCTGATTGCTATGCCCTAAGCCAGTCTGTCTCTGTGGAGAGCAACTGCAATGTTAGTAGGAGTCTTCAGCTGGTTTTGGGAATTTTGGTTGCTGGGTTCATAGATAGAAAACTTAAAATTCTGTATAAAAGCAGGTGTGAAGGATTGCGTAACTGTAATTATGAATTGGGCCTTTTTATTTTATAATTCCTTCTATGCGTTTCATGCAGGACGCTATCACACATCTGACAATTGTTGCACAGAATCAGATAGTGTAATGGGAACCAGCTGAAATATAATTATTCTTTATGGTGCCATCAGTCTCTTGGGTTTTTTCCCAAAAGGCAGTGTTACTCAGGCTTGCTTTATTGCAGTTCATCAGTTTGCCTTTATGCTTGGCTTTGGCTTTGATACTGCATGCTTGTGAACTATTAATGTTTTTAATCAATATTGACAGCTGCTAGATACATGGAATGTTATGGAGCAAATACCAAATGAAAACTGGAATTAAGCTAATACCTTGTCTTGTATAAATTAAAGTGGTTAGCTACTGTACCAGGGATAATGTTACCATGGCAAGAGCTTCTGTTTCCATGACATTTGCTTGCATGTTTTGCTAGGCCTTCAAAAGAAGTAGTTTTGTCCTCTGTCAAATTTGGTGGGTGTTACTCCATTACTTCTGAAACTCTGCAGCCTCTCATTACAAACATTTGTGACTTAATTTCTTGGCAACATTAATGGCAACTGGACTGGACAAGAAAAAGAGTGGAGGAAAAAAGTTATTAAAACTTTTAGTGTCCAGAAGGCAAGGGGTTTTTTTATATATATATATATATTATTTATTTTTTTTTACAGGATTGGATATTCCAGCTTGATTTTAACTGGTTATATACTGCTCTGCTTGTATACATTTTGTTTAATTAAAAAAAGCCTACAGCTAGTAAAGTAGAGTTTTACGCTTTTAGAAAAAAATTGTCTTTAGTTGTATAGCTAATGGCTTTATACTGTGAGATCTTTCTTGTGCTGTAGTGGAAATTTTGGATAGAAGTAGAATTTTAAATCAAGTCATGATGTAGCTCACAGTTTAAGAATCAGCTATTGGCCTAGGGGTAAATTACAAAAACCTTTTTTTTCTTAGGATGAAGTGCTTTGAAGGTGTGAATGTCTTGGTAGGTATCCATAAAGTGGAGTTTTCTAATTAACTCAGGAAAACAGAAACAAACGAAGACAATATCATGATAATCCACAGGCAGCTTTTGCATTTCTCCTGCACTGAAAATTTTTGACTGTAATCATGTGTAGTCACAGTTCACTTCTGCAAGATTGCACATACTTAAATACAATTTATTGTATTTATATTTATTATATTATTTATATAGTATTATATATTTATTATATTAGGTGCGTACAATTCCCTAGGTGCTTGAATAGGAGTTAGGGAACAATATTGCTGTTGAACACCGCTGTGTGTCCTATTCTGTCCTCTGCAAAGGGTGCTGGGGATAAGGGATGCAGCGAGTCAAACACAATTCAGTATTCTTCTGCCACCCCTAAGACAAAATTGCTTGCCTTCTGTTCCTAATGAACAATTGACTGTTGTTCCCTTTGTATGCCAGTCTTCTGTTCTAATTAGTTTTTAGTGTCCTAGAGTGTCTTTTTTGTTAAACAGTCTTTCTTCCCTCTCTCCCTCCGCAGCCCCCCCCCGCCACCCCCCCCACCCCCCACCCCCCCACCCCCAGTTGTGAGTGGGAGTCTAGAACTTTGATCCCTTTGATACCTTTCTTGGAACAGATTATTCTGTAATACGTCTGTTGGCAACAGTTATAAACAATTATCAGGGTTTGAGCTGATACACCTTTTGAAACCTGTTTCTTTCAGAGGTTTTTCCAATTCATATTTTGAAAGCACAAATACATGTATGCAACTGAGGGAGAGATGTTCCCAGAAGCCTAAAAATCTGAGAATTGTGTATTTAATGCAACTAAAATTTTGGTCCATCTGTTTTTAGTATTTTGGTAAATGAGAAATGGTACTTTCCCTAATATCCTCCCTCATCTTCCATCACATTCATTGTTGCAGCTTTATTTTAGCCAAGATGTTTTTCCTTTCCACTTCAGCTGAATTTCTAGGTCTTTCTGCCAAAACCAGTGCCACTGCCTCCCTGTCTGCTAACTGTAAGGTTCATGTTCTTGGTCCAAACTTTAGAATCATTTCATTTTAACAAACAGCTTATTAAATGTTTTTGGTTTATAAAAGTCATGTTCTCCTTCTGTTGAGGATGTAGTGTATAGCAGAAAAGGTTTTTACAAGACAGCTCATAAAATGAGCATGGTACATAGTGTTCTTGGTGTCGAGAGAGGTGTAGCTCAGCATGTCTAATCCTTTTTGGAGTAGCTGCTGATCGACCAGTAGACTTGTTCACTTTGCTGCCATCTCTGTACCTCTCCTCTCTCTCACTCTGCTATAAGAAACTTTTTGAAGGATTCTATTAAAATTGTTTCACTAATAGGATTGAGCTTCACAGAAATCTAGTTTATTGGCTCAGAATTCATACTAGCATGTTCATTATTATCTTTTTGCATTTTAGTAACATTTAGATTGGAATAATACACTTGCTTTATCTTGGAGGTGGGAGGAGATTTGTAAAATACCTTCTGAATGTTGTCACAGATTTTTGCTTGAACCAATGGTGATATTTTTTCCCTACGTTATTCTCAGTTGTGATGGAGATACTAAGCTTTAGGTTCTAGAGGTTAAAGAAAGGACTATTTTTTATTTTTTTTTATGACATCAGCAAAAAGGATGCATGGGAAACTGAGTAAGTTGACAAATCCTTTAGAGGCATATCAGATATGAGAAAAATTTGTATATTGGCTCAGGTTTGTCTGCTTTCTTCTCCCAAAATTGTTCAGTGACTGCGCATCAAACATTTCAGTGTTCACTTGATGGATACTGGTGAATTGGCCCCATGAGGAGCAGGTCTTTTTCTTAAGAAATTTAATTTTTGTCTTTTAAATAGATTCTACATTTGTCTGTGGAAAAGCTGTGCTTAACCGCTCTTTCTGTTCCCCCATCATTGCTTGTATCAATGTTAATAGCTGCTAAACCTGTTGATGCTTGTCTTTGCAAATGGTAATTGTCATTTACCTCCCCCCCCTAGTTCTCTGCACCTTCAGCTGCTTGCCTGCTCAGAGGACAGCTACATAAACAGTTCGTTTAACGTTTGGTATAATTTAAGGAGAGCAAACATTTAAGAGAAGGGAGAGCAGAGAAAATGACAGAGATTGGGAACTGTCTGAAACCCTTCTGCCAGTAACAGAAAGAAAGTTCCCTGCCAGCAGCAGAGAAGTGGGAAGAGGTTCTTCACAGGAGTTGCCCGATCCCAGTCTTCAAACCAGAGATGTCACGTTGCATGTCCAGTCGACATTTGTATGGTCGTGCTCTGTAGAAAGGGTACAAAACCGATTGTTTTGTTGTGTTTTCATATTGGTTACAAGGCAAGATTAACAACCAGTATCGGAATCTGCTTTTAAGGTGAGAATGATGCTCCCTAAGAAGGACAGCAATTAATTTTTACAGTAACTGGAGTTTTTTGAGTGTCTTCTTTTAAGCACAACCTACACTTTTTTTCCCCTTTTATCTGCAGTGCTAGGGAAGTAACTACCCTGTTAAATTTAACCTGGCCCTATCCAGATCCACTGACTTGCTTGTTCCTGAGTTAGAACTACAAGGGTTAATTTCTCACAAAGTGGGCATTTTCTCCTTCAGCATGCTGTATTCTTTCTTCTTAAAGGAGGAGTTTTCCCTTCTCCTTTCCAAATTACTCTCCCAAAAATGCAGTTTTAAGTTGTATTAGTTTTGTAGCAGACTTGAAAGAGAAAATACATACTGATTTTTTCAGTGTAGATTTTTTTTCCCACTTTGCTTTTCATCTCCGAGCATGTCAGCTTGCTACTTGCAAAGTAATAGCACTGCAAAGCACATGCTGAGTTCTGTTGATTTACTCTCATGTTGTATGAATGTTTTCTTGTGAAACTAGGGATGTAAAATATGGAGGTTGCTATTTTAATCTACATAGCTAATGATGAATTTGTTATGATTAAACCGCATCATTTTATATTTTATATATTAGAATATGTAGTAAAAAAGTGTAGTTTCTGTTGTTTCTTATAAAATATTATGGGATTCAGTATTCCAAGCAAGACTCATGAATATTTAATTCAAGGAGATTTGTAGTCCTGTAAAATATAATAAGCTAGCCTTTAATGACAATTTTGTGTAACATACGTTTGGCAACATGTAGAAAAAATCCTGCTGGCAATTCTGTGCGTCATCTTTCATGTGTATCTGTTCAGCTCAAGGGGCTTTTTAGCTCTGGAATTAAAAAAAGAAATTAGACTATGTCTGAAACCAGCATGCTGCAATTTCTTAGTCTGTACTTGCACATTTCTCCTTATGTTCACATTATCTTAAAGCTCTAGCCCACTGTTTGCCTTTTGATGTAGGGGTTTGTCCTTTTTTTTCAAGATTGGCATTCCTTAAGAAGTATTTTTGAATATATTTTTGCATGTTTCTATTTAGGGCTGGTAATTTTCTTTAAAATCTTCTAGAGCTCTAAGGTGATTTACTGAAATATTATTCCTGGTATACTGCTTGTCATCATAGCTTAAGAAAAATGTCAACAAAATCAGTGTTGTGACAAAGCCTTAAATTTACAGGTTGTACCTCCTGCAAATGTGGTCTCTACACTGGTAAATTACCCAGCTTCCAAGTCAGGTTATTGTAGTGAGTCAGCCAAGAGCACTGCTGCTCAGTTCATGGAGGTTCCTTTGTTACACAGGGGATGCTTCTGCTGTCAGACTTCAAGCACTGAGTACTTCCCGCTGATCCAGCCCAACTTTTATGAGATTTCTAGGTGCCTTTGATCACAAACCAACCATCCACAAAGAAATAAGTCCTCTGAGAGACTGACTTCCCTCTCTCTCTCTCTGGTGTAAATTCAAGTGACTATACTTAAGCTTGAGTTGGGACAGAGGTAGTAAAAATGAAAGGACAGAAGGTGAAGAGAGATTGGGGCTGTTGGGCTTTGAGAAATGAGAGAAGTTTTAGGCTGATACGTGCAAAGCTTTAAACGTGAAATGTTTAAAGACATTGTTATGTAAGACATAAACAAATCAAGTTCATAAAGCAAGTGATGCAATGAGACAACTGCACTTTGCACTTTATGCAATGAAAATTAATGTTTCCTCTTGACATCACTGGTTTCATGCAATTAAGGAGTTTTATCACAGTAAAAGTGTGAACGGAAGATTAAGAAGGAAAATGATCTCCCTAAGACTCTTCCAAAGATTTGTTCTGTCATGGGGGTCGTGGGGAATAATAATAAGTATTGCTTTAGGAGACTAAAAGAAAAAAAAAAAAAAAAGGAGCAGGGCCAGGAGTGCTTCTGTGTTATCTTGGTTGTCCCAACAGTTTACTTCAGATTCATCCCTTTATCCATGTCAGCAACTTCTGTAACTGTGAATTAAAAGCTAATGTCTTACACAGCCCTCTGGAGATGAATTTGGATACAGTAATGTTAAGCATACAATGGAAAGATAATATTAACATTTAAAATTTTAAGTGTTGTCAACTGTAGGATAGTTCTAAAAAAGGTTATTGTTTGTACACACAGAAACCATCAGCTAAGTGTTGTCACGGTATCTAGCAATACAGTTGTCCAAAAGTTTTTCTCTTGTGTTTTCTAAATTTCAATTAGTGTCGACTGAAAATAATATAAATCAGCTAATAAATGAAATGGAACTAAAATTGCTTCTGCCTTTCACAGTCCACACTGTGGCTTGTCGTTGCAAGCATTGCATCTCTGTTGGGTATATTAATACCTAATTAGAGCTGAAAGAAAGCAGAAAAAAGAAGCGTTGGTGGTCTCCAATGTTCTTATTTAGGGAGTGTGTGAATCTTTCAGGTATGTAGTAATATAATGATTTGAAAAAGAGTATGTGAATCTGAAAATATAGACAGCATGGTATGATCTTGTATTTGTAAAGAAGTGCCTAAGTACTATGTATTCAGTGAGGAGGAGCAAGTGACAGTGAGTCCTCTCCTAAATTAGGTATGTCAACACCTGTAAAGCTTCAGATACTCAACTTTCTCCATTCACCACATGGGAAACAGGTGCCTTTTGGAGAGCAGCTTTATTAAGCACCTACAGCTCCCATGTCTCTGTTGTGCCTATGTTAGACTGGATTTCAGCCACAGTCTTCAATGATTATGGCCCTCTTAAAAATAATTAAAGGTAAACATAACCCTTGGGCTCAGTGCCAAGCTAACTGCTGTAGTTTTTAGCAAGGATTGTGTTGAAATCTTTAGGAAGAAAAGGGTTTGCTGATCACACGAGAGGAAGTGGCTGATAATTTTGGGAGAAAGTGTGGATAGAAATGTAGGAAGATTGATTTCAGTCCATATTTCACAGGGTCTTTTGGAGATCAGGGTGAAACACTAATTTAGCCTAACTCTCATCAGCCTTTCTGGACAGTTTTTTTAAAGCTATTTAGCTTCTTATCTCTGAGTTTATTTATCTGTGTTTCTGGAGGGGTGGGGAATTAACAATGTATGGCTGTGGAAAAATTATGTAGACTTGGTCTTTTCCATTATATTAATTTCTGCTTGAGGCTGTTAGTGAGTTGTGAAGCTTAGTTTGAAGGAAAATTTCACCTGGAGAAGTTAGTACAATAGTATTCTGTAGTCACTATGGTTACACGCTGAGGCCGTCTCAGTTCAAGTTAGTTATCCAAAGTGAAATAAAGAGAATGAAATAAAGCAACAGAAGGCAAATTGAAGTATCTTGATTGTTCTTATCATTGCGTTAATTTTTCCTGAAGACTTGCACAGCATGTATTTAATGAAATTATAAATACTGGAAAGTGGAAAATAAGAAAATTACAAAATAATCAATGGCAATATAATCTAATATCTTTAAGTATCATCCATGGACCATCATCAGTTCCTTTGACCACAGGGAGTGTAGTTCTGTTGTCAGGACATTTCTTCTGTCACAAAGGTAGGAAGGAGTATGTAGCTTTTCAACAGCTGCCTTAGTTTGCCAAAAGTAGAATTTAAAATCTTAAGACAGACACAATTTAGTCCATTGTGGATCATATATATATATATATATATATCAGCCAACGATTTGAAGCCATTTACTTTTTTAGTTTTGCTTCAGACTAAGTGTTAAGTGTTTCTAGTTCCAGATCATAATATTAAGTGAAAGGACAAATACAAACAGAAGTGACCAAGAATAGGTTTCTGCTGCTTACAGTAATGTGCAGGGGGGTGGCGAGCAGGAAAAAGCAATGAGTAATTTTGTGGCTGCTATGTTTTGATTGCTATAAACATGGATTTTTGGCTGTGAACTGAACTTCATTTGTCAAATATTAATAGGATTAATATGTAAATGACATTAGTTATGAAGAAAATTTCCTCGTATTTTTCTTCTTGCTTAATGGAATATTGTGAAAAGCTATTAGTATAGTTGTGAAACAAGATATTTAATGAAGCTGGAGGTATAAAGCTAAATTAAAGTGCAAGAGCAGAAGACATTTAGCCTGATGCTTACCAAAGAAGTCCAATATAAATCTTGCATTATCTTGAAGTTCAGAGGCACTTTTGGAAAAAGCAATTGAAAAAATCTATTAAAATATTAACAGATTAATTTCTGCATACAGGTTGCATGACCTTCTAAGCCTGATTTGCATTCAAATATTAAAATCCTTAGTATAAAATATAGTCTAACACTATTTAAATGAGTGCGTATTAGTAGCATATTTTGCTTTTCAGTCTGCTATGGCAGTTAAGCTTAATATTTCAGAAGTAATTTTGTTTACAACCTTTTCCTTTCTACTTCATAGCTCCAGATCACATTTTCATAAGAGACACATTGTGGTATAGTAATATTTTCACAATAAAAACTGCTACTTCTGGGTAACCAATACTAATGTACGAAAAAGTATCATTCCTACTTAGTCTCTCTAAAGGAAAAAGTGTCCGGAATACACCAGAGTTACTGTGTTTTAGAACACATGTTAATTTTACTTGTTCCTTATTTTGTTTTTTAAAGTGGAGGCATGGAGGAATTGACACAAATTTACTTGACTACATGGAGTTAAAGCAGCATGGTGACTTCACTGTCAAGTAGTGAGTTATTTAAAACTTTATCGGGAGTTGGCTCTGTCATTTGGGCTTAATTGTGAATACAAAATGATTTGAGCTTCGCCAAGGAACCTGTCTTTTCCCTGTCTTTTTGAGCCTCTGAAGTTACTGTCTACAGATCTGCTTTCTATGATGTGACAAGATTACACTGTATAATGTTTGGAAATCATTAACAATGTTATTTTCAAGCTGATCAAATATTTATTGAACATCAGTGTGTCTCTGTATTCTGATCAAATCACTGAACCACGCAAAAGGCTGATGTTTAGTCAGGACTGAAGCTCTTTGTTTGTTCAGGTGGTTTGAATCAGTAATTTAGAACTCTTAAGCATAAAAATCAGCATTTATTACTTTATTTTCAGTTAAAGGAGTTTTTTTGAATAGGAGGAATTTGCTTTTTTTGGTTGTTATCTTTTAGTTAGGGTGTCATGGCCATCTGTCCATGGTCAAGACACAGGTTGTGCAGGGTGAGGGACTTGATACAAGGTATGTAAACTGCATGAAGTTGGAAAGCATTTGGATCGTGTTTTGGAGTGGCCCAAACTTTGCATCCATTTTGTGTTCTTATGTATTTTCCATTCAATATTTAGATTTTTCCTGTTTTCTCTCAACTATGAAAATGCCTTTCACAAATGACAGGTGTTTGGGACGTACTAGTTTCTCTTAGCCTGATCGCTCTTAGAAGTACTTACAAACCACATCTCCCCATCTTTCCTTTATGAATAAATTGACTCATTTATAAAAAAATGCCTGCTTTAAAATGTCAGGAACTTATACAGAAATTATGTCAAATTCTACAGGGAAAAAAGCAGTACTGGGTACATTTGATTTGATTTTCTAAAGAAAGGAAACCTAGTCATTTAGGACACTGAGTGTCACTGAAGAGATTTCATTAAAGCACTTTTTCTTAGCGGGATCTATACAGTCAAGTAAAATGCAATGCATCTTTCCCTTGCTGACCTGCATTTGTCAGAGTTTCATCTATTGCATTAATTGATAGAAGTTTCTTAGATGCGCCTGAATTCTTCAGACTCTCCAGACTTGATCAACCAGTATTGTTTATACCTCAGCTTTAGCATCTGATTGTTTTACTACTGCCTTATAATCATTTTGCACTGCTCCGAAGTGCATATTTTAAGCACCCAAGTATGTTTCTCAGCCTTCAGAAATAATGAGCACTTAAACATTCAGTTCAATGGCAACTGCTTAATAGTTTCATAGGCTTGAAAGCCCTGCCTATAAATGATCTTTCCTATGCAGTTAAAAACATAGGTTGGGTTTTTTTATAAAAGGCATTCAACAAGTAAGTTGTCTCAACTGAGTTCATAGGTATCAAACATTCTGCTAATACTGCAGAATTTCTCTAAACTATTCGTAGGAAAAATGCTTTCAGTCAGGAGCAGTCACAGTTATGTTTCTAATCGGAAACAATTTGAGAACTTCTCATCCTTAACAATCATGGTTAGCTCACATTAGTCCCATTAGCTCTTAAAAGGCTAAATAATATTTTCTAAGCTGCAGAATTATGGTGTAGAACTTGATTTTAATGAGGCTGGGATTTTTGGTCTGTGATTCAGCTGTTTCTTTGTGAACCTGGTCTGGCATCTTTGGATCTAGAAAATGGATGGCCGAGTGATACTTTCCAAGCAGTACAATGGTTGTCGTAGGAAGGAGATGCTCAGCAAGGGCAGGATGGCTTGGGACAGTGATGGCTATTTTTAGCTACCTAAGGAGTGGAGACAGGTGAAAACTAGTGTGGTCAGTGTCTGTGGGATGCCCAGGGACCCTTCATGTGCTTGGACCCCATCTAAGGGTTCACTTTCTGACTCTGAGGTATGTGGAATGGCAAATCTTGACCTCTCTAAATTTAGATTTTGGTGTGTGACAGATAATCAGTTTGGCCAGCTCCGATATATTTTAAATAACAACCAGATGTGATTGATTAATGCAAGAGTAAACAATCATATTTTTCTCTGACTGTCTGATAATATTTGGTTTTAGTTTATAGTGTTGTCCTGCTGTTTTTTCCATTTAGTCACTTTTGTGCATCAGTCTTCGCAATCACACACCCTGTTGTTTGAGCCTGGGGGCTTTTACTCTTGGACCTAATTCTCCTTCGTCTCCTAGATCATCTTCATTCTCTGCACATACAATGCATAATCTCTGAAGCTGATTCACTGATCATGAGTGACCACCACTAAATACCATAAATGCCATCGTGTGCAACAGTTTGTCTTCACCTCCAAGGATGTGAGTTAGAGATGAATCTGCCACTCTCAAAGCAGTCTTCCCAAATAACGTTTGCCTCAAACTTCGGTAGGAAAAGCTGGACTTTCTGCTTCTCAGCTAGGGAGTGTTGTGGGCCCATGATCAAACTAGTATCTCTTTCTTCCAGTTCTCAGTGTCATGCCCAATATACAGCAAGAACAACCATTAATCACACTTACTCATTGATGACCAAGACACTTCTGGTGCCACATTCCCTTTTGCTTAGCTTTTTACCAGGCAGAGAGTACATGGGGAAGAATGGGGGTATTGCAGTGATGGTCTATGGGGAATATGGGGAGGATATAAATTGTCTGTATGGATGCTTTGAGGAACCGAAGGAATTGGAATTGAGAAGAGAAGCTGAAAGGAACAGAAGGCAGGATACTTTAAGAAGCTAAGAGTCACAGATTAACTGCTGGTGGGATAACTTATTTCTTGAAGTAGATTTTAGTGTCTTATGTTTGGGTTTTAATGATAGGGTTTGGAATTTTTTGAGCGTAGTGTTTATGGTCATGTTGTTACTATTTCTGATTTTTTTCAGCAAACTTACCTATTTTCCCAAAGGATCAGTCATGTAGGCTAACTTGGATCATTTGGTCTTATGATGGTGCTTGAATACAGCCAGTTGTGGGCTGTATATCTAGGAGCAAGTGTATAAAGTCCCAGCCAAAGGCGTGAATCTGAAAAAAGAGTTACTTGAGCCTTGTCAACAACTTCCAGTGCAATGCAAAAGAATACAAAGTACATCTACACTTTCTTTTGTATACTGCTGTATACAAAAGCAGTGAAAAGAATATTGGAGTGGTAGGTTCAGTTCTGTTGCCTAGTCTTCTAAAGGCTTTTGTGAAATTACACTGTGAAGATGTGTACATTAGGCAACTGGAAAATTACCCATCAATGAGACTCCGACTTAGTCATTTTATCTTACAAAAGGAAATTACATGGAGAGCTGAGCTTTGGTCTAAACTAAGGCATTAACAAGACTCGGTGTCGAAATAAGCATACATTTTTGGGCACAAGTGTAAGAAATGGCCATAGTAACTTGCCTAGATATGTTGCAATTTCTTCATCACTTGGTATCTTTCATAAAGGTGTGCTGTAACCTGAATAGGAATTATAAACTTGATACAAACATTAATGTAGTTTGGATAGGAATTAAGAGCTTGATCTAAACCTTATTGTTCAAGTTTCTCTGTCCTGTGAGCAACAGAGCTGACTCACTGAGTGCAGTAATGGTTTCCAGTCCTAAAAATCTATGAATAAACAATTGAGTCAATAGTAGCCTTTCATCTTGTGGTTTCTTGATCCATTGATGTGACTTGTTCATGTAATCTGTCAACAGTGTTAGCAACTTCAGTTTCTTCAGCTCATCTGTGGCTGAGAACTAGCCTGAAATGATTGATTATAATAAATCCATTTGGTTCTTTAAAATGATCCAGGGTCTGTAGTGCAAGAAAATAAAAACATGTTTTTGGGTAATCATTCTGTCTTTATGTTTACACAGCTGAATGCAATTAGATTGCGTAGGGCAGCAGCTGCCCTATGGATATTAAGAGGCCTCAGAATTAAGTAGACCTCTTCAGAGAAAAATATTTAACTGTTGTTTTGAGTGGGAAAGAGGAGCTGATGTGTTATTATAGGCTTGCAGTGATAACTTTCTCCTTTCAAGTGAAAAGCTTTGGCTTGATGTTGAATACAAAGTTGCTTGCAAACAGTTTAATTAAAACAGAGAAAAATACTGGTAATGGAAATGGATGGCTTTTACAACAAAGCAAATATTTCTTTCTGTTTGTGAACCGTAAGCATTCTAGAATGTTTTTAAAATGCTCTTAGTGTCTTCATCCTGTAAGTAAGTCTGTCTAAATGTTAGGATATAATTTATGTAATGACAGAAGTTTCTTCTTGGTGTTAAAATATGAAATAGCAAGGTAGTTTATTTGAAACTTAAAATTCTTGGAGAAGAAAATATATTTAATTTTATATTAAGTATATTTTACATGCAAATATATTTAATATAATATTTATTTTATAAATATAAATAATATTTATAAATATAAAATATATTATTTTTATATTAATAGATATTTTTCATGTTTGAAGATACTTAATTTGAATTAATTGCATCTTCAGTGTGGTTAAATGCTAGTGATATTTGCAATGTGGCAAACTATGTTTCAAGATTTAAAAGAACTCCAGTAGGTTCTCAGTAGCTGTCTTGGCTAACACTATCCGCCTCCCTCCCCCATCTGCCCTCGCTCCCCAGTGGTATTCAACCTGCCATGTCTCTTGGGCAAGCATGGTTATTCAAACAAATCTTCCCTGACCCTTCTGTGCACTTTTTTCAGACTTCTTTCTGAATTGGTGTGAGTCTGCAGCTGCCGGCTTAGCAGCCCTCTAGGTATCTTGCAGGGCTAGGTCTGACCAGTTTACTGAGGGGAACTATATAGCTGGCAAGCAGCAGCACTGTGCCGTTCAGAAGAAAAGAAAGAGCTGGTTTTTTTGATGGCTTCCTGTCATTTGGAGGTGGAAGGACTGAGGGAGGATGTGGAGGAATGGAAATGCAAGGTGACCTACCTTAGGTTCTGCTGCATTTCAAGGGGGTGGTATTTGGTAAGGGTCAGGGAGGTAGATAGAGCAGAGTGATTAGGCTTTGTGAGATAGTAACGCACCCTTGTCAAGGAAATAATCTCTTCCTCCTTTTGATGAGGCATGAACTTCTCTTTTGGTCATCCCAGCACCTCTTCCTTTTCAGTAATGAACCTTTTGTTATATCTAGCCTTGCAGCTGAAGTTACTCAGTCCTCCAGGTGGGTGTCTTCATGGTGAGTCAACAACACCCCACAGCCCAGACTGCCTGGCCAGAATGCAGTCCCAGAAACGAACTGTACACTTCCCCCTACAAAATACTAAGCAGCAAAGTCTATCCCAGTGAAAGCAGCTGTTTGGAATAAAAAATCGTCCTCATTACGGGCTGCTAACATCCCCATTTTCCAGGCCTTCAGCTTTCTGCTGAACCACCCATTGAATGCAAATGCTGAGAAGATGCATGGCTTTAGGCAAAACCAAAACCTGCGTAGGAGGAATATCTGCAACTATCGAGAAACCTGCCAGTAGAAGTTCAGATAACAGAACTTTGTTCTCTGAGGCCCTGCCTTTCTCTTGACCTGTAGGAAGAGGAAAAAAGAGCTGCCCCCTCTATGGGCAGCTGTGGAGGAAGGGGGCTACTACTCTTAGTACTTTTGGGACAGGGCAGGGGACTGGGGTTCAGCGTGACCAGCAACCCATCAGTTTGCCCTGCAGTGCTAAAATGGCCCATCAGAGTCTAGCAAAATACCCTGCCTGTGGACCCACTTAAGCCTATGGAATTGAATATGAAGTTAGGAACCGCTGAGATTCAGCTGCCTAAGGGGGGATGCCAGAAAATGTGCTGTCTGCTGCCTTCTGTGATTATTGTGCATCCCAAGGTTTTGGATGTGCACCTCTGAGTTCTAGGTTAATTCTTGTGCTCTTGTCTGAAGTTCAGGATCTCCATAATGGGGTTAAATTTGCCATGCTACTTCTGACATACCGGTTGTCCCTGGCCTTCAGGCTCTTGAGCTCAGGTGATACTGACTGATAGTGCTCTTGTACACTGCAGCACTCTTGAGGTTAGTAACCTCTTGATTCTACCAATTATGCTGCTTCTGGAGAAGCTCTTGGTCCACTAGCACAGGTTGACAAGTAGTAACTGGCTAAGCTCAATATTTAGTTCTCTGAGGTGGTTGACACTGCTGTTGGGTGAAGCCCTGGCTGGAATGGGAGGCTGAAAAAAGTGAAAAAGAGGAATGCTGAAAAGAAAGGAGCTGGGATTCTGCCAGGAGAGACTATCCACAGAAGGTAGGGCATTTATAATACTACTACTGCTACTACTACTACTAGCAATAGTACAAAGATAAAAGAAAAGTTAGGTAGGTGCTGAGTAACTGGGTTGTAAAAAATTGAGGGCTGGGGTTTCATAGCCAACCTGAAGGCACTGATGGCATTATTTCTTTAAAATAGCATTTCAGGATGTTGCAAAGTATCTTCACAGCTCAGGTTCATCTGTGCTAGGTAGGTGCTGGGAAGCGTTGCAGTGGTACAGCCTTTGCCTTGGACTCTAGTGTCAGTATTGCGGGTTGAAGTGCATTAGCTGTGTCCCTGAAGTGAAACATCACATTTGGTTTTATGTACATGGAATCCAGTCTGTGTGCACCAGAGCTGCCCAGCTATCTCAACTGACATGTACTAAATAGGAACAGCGGGGGTATTTGCTTTGAAAGTACATTACTTTTGCAAACTAAAGTGCTGTCAATATGGCTCCTAAAAGAACAAGCGTTCAAAGAGAGATTACAGTTTATAGAATAGTTTAGGTTGGAAGGGACTTCAGGAGGTCATCTAGTCCAGTCCTTTAAAGCTATTCGAGATAGTTACTGATTTGTCATTGTACAATTCTGGTGTAGAGTTCTTACTTCTGTGGTTAGACTAGGCTGAAAGGTTTCAGACTGAAGCATGAACTTTGTATTTGAGATGATATGGGACCTGGTATGTTTTAGAAGTAGTCATGTACACGCATAGTTGTCAGGGGGTGGTGGTGAAGATATCATTGCTATGAATGCTATATTTAAAATGCTAGGGAGTAGTTTGATCTCAGACAGATTGCTTCACATTTTGTTTTAGAATTAGAGTGTAGAATAACTTCAGGCAGAACAGGTCTGCAGTATGCAGTGATTCATGTAAGGTGAAGTTTTCGTATACTTAACGAGCAGAATACTTGTTTGGCTCCAGCTCGTGTTTAAAGAAATTGATTTAGCACTTAGCATTCAAACTCAAGAACTTAGTACTGCTGTATCGTGTGTATGGATGCACCCATTACAAAAACTAATCTCCTTCTCAGGTATTATTAATGTGGCCTTTGGTTGAATTCTCACTTTTAAGCTAGACTTCTGTGAATTTCTGTTTTTGGTAACATGGTAACAGAAGTCTGAGAGGACTGTATAACTTGCTCTTAAGCAGTCAGACCGCTAAGCTCACATTATCTAAGCCATTGTAACTGTTTTAGAGAGATACCTGTAAACTACCTGTTACCTTTACCAGGTGTTCAGCATTAACAAATTACTGTGAAGTGAGAAGGGTGCTGTTTGAAAATGATCAAAACTAAGTATAATAGCTGAAAGTGTTTGTTTAATGTCATTGCTTTCTAGGTAAGATCTCTTTGGCTAACGTGAAGTGTGGTGCAGATAATTTTTCTCAGTTATTTTATAAATAGCACAATTTTTTAGCTGAGGTTTGTTTCACACTGTTAGTGCTAGATAAGTCCATCTTAAAGAATAAATACTTCCCCACTCTTCTTCAAGCAAGCCAGCCAATTAATTTTATAATTAAACTTGAGTCAAAAACTGTGGATCCAGCAGTACAATTACAGGTATGCAGATCCATCCTGTCAAAACATCTGGTCTTCATTACTGATCTTGTAATAGTTTTTTCTGTCTGTTGTGAAGTTGGTTTTGTAGTGACTTTTAGGAGAGTGTAACTTCTCAGTCTTGAAAAAAAAGTTTGAAAAAAATCATATAGTAGATCCTATGTGGAAAATACACATTGATGCCTAACCTTATGAGGGTAGAAAATACAATGCCATTTAAAAAACCTGAGAGTGGGAGCAGGTGTCATGGAAGATCAGGAAAGAAGACCTGTAAGCTTGATGTCTGCACTGGACAAAGGAGCAGAAACTATAATAAAGGGATACTACAGTTGATACCTGGATGAACACAATACAGTTGGGAAAAATCCTATGCCTTTTTGAAAGGAAGGTTATGCCTCTCCAACAACAGGATCAAAACTCATCTAAGGATAGTATGGTATTCCCTGCTAACACTTCCAGAAAGCCTGTGTCAAAGTTTCTAACAAAAAGTTCTTGAAGAAACTAGAGGAGATGTGAGACTTAAAAGAAAAGGTTCTTGCATGGAGAAGTAATAGGTTAAAAAGTGGGTGTCAAGGCGTGGGGTACAGTTTAGTCCTCACCAGGGAGAGGAGTCTCCTGTACTGAGCATAAACAAGTTGAAAAGCTGGATGAACCATAAAGTGACATTTCCTTGATGGATCAGCAAGTGTTGGTGCTAAATGTGGAGAATTATAGTAAGCCCTTACAAGACTGGGTGGCCGAGCAACAAAACAGCACATGAACTTCTGTGTAGGTAACTGCAGAGTAATGTACATGGAGAAAAATGTTTTGTAACTGCACATGTAAAATGATAACATCTATACCTATTTCCATGCGTATAGAAGCATATGAAATTATAAGTAGCATAGAAGCAGTGGGGTTTGATTGTTCAGCATCTCTTTTAATATGAGTCTAGGGAGTGCAAGTCTTTGAAACCAACAATAGCTGGTTCAGAATAAAAGATGTTTTTTCTTGCAGCGTAATCAGGTTGTACATGAAACATTATGCTACAGGCTTAAGCAGCTGGTAGAAGTTTATATGGTCTTACTGGGGAGCTAGATGAACTCACGCAGGGGAAACTGAAAATAACTAAATATGTAGGAATCATGTTTGAATCACATCCACGTCAGGAAGTTTCTGAGCTTGAAAATGGATAGTCTCTAAGTATCATATATGATTGCCCTGTTTTTCAGCTTCCCTGAGCACATGTCGTTGGCTGTTTAGTTAGTCAGGATGCTAGAGCTCTAATAAGGACTTCTCTTAGGTTGCTCTATAGATCACATGAAGCTTTTCCTCAGGATTTCAGTGCCATGACTGAGAGAGGTAAGAATTCATTTCCTAAAGGTGCGTCTGGCATTTTAAGGGTTTATGTTCCAGGCAGAAGTAAATAGAAATCAGAGAGTCTGCAATCCTGGAAGAAGCCTGTGGTCCTTCCTTAAAGGCCTTTGAATTTTCTCACCTTGCTCAGAAGAAACCTTGATCTTTAGTTTTCAAGATGGAGTGTGTTTCAGTCCTATTTAAGGCTCCTGTTTATGGCTGGAAGGAAATATTTAGTACTTGTGAATGCAGGAGCAGTCCAAATTTACCTTTTGGACCCAAATTATGGGATGTTTTTTGACTGAGACTGGTATTTCTGTACAAAAAAGGAAATCTGCTCTGTCTTGAAGACTGTTAGCCTCATTTTATGTTCCCTGTAAAAGAATGATATGTAAAAGGATGGCTTGGAGCTTTATATTAAAGCAGCTGAGATTGCTTTCTAAAGTCAGTTAGACTGGGTCTAGCCTTAATAGCTTATAAGGTCACAAACACATGACCTAGTGCTTAAAAAGACATTGATTACTTGAGTATATATTAATAAGTCCATCATTGTAAACACTCCAGTAATCTTGCTCAGAAGATTATCGCAAGTCAATAAATTAGAAGCCATGACACACAGAGGAACATATGCCTCTTTTTTTATGTATGTATGATTGTTTTATTTATGTATGATTGACAGATGCCACTGTTATGGAATGTTTGAAGACCTCAGTCATTCTAAAAGACCCATTCTAAAAGACTAACCATTAAGATGAATCTTCTGTTCCATACAGCAAAATCCATACCTGTTCCAACAACTTCAGCTACTCAGCTCTGCCCTATTTTCCTTCATACATGCTGTAGCAGTTGTTTCATAATTTAAATTTTCACTGTCTGTGCAGAATTTATCACAAATCAAAGTGTTCCCCGTAGTTCTCCTTAGAACTAAGTAGTAAATACCTAGTAGTAGTAATGGTCTCTGGCCAAATTAGAAACTGCAGATGAGAGAGAGCGGCAAATAATGTCTTTGAAAACACTGTATTTTGTCCTATTACTCCTGGGACATATTTTATTAATAAAATTTACATAGAATGTGATTCTGTATTCTTCCTATATCAGGTATAAGTACAAGAAAATGGCAGGAAAAGTTAACTGAAAAAGAAGTTCCAGTACCATCTACCTTTATTGTAATTCTCACTTTCATTGCATACAACCAATTGAATATATACTAAAATAATAAGTACTTTCTGTAAAATTGAATGTAAATACTTCAAAATATATTTAAATACATTATCTATGTATAAAAAAGTTATATAAAGTTACGATCTAAAAAGCTTAAATGCTTTACTGAGCATCATCATTTGTATATTCTGCTTTATCTATTTAATATCAGATCGTATGTATGGCATGTGTCCTTAAATGTTTTTAACAACATACGGCACAATAGCAGATTTTTAGTAGAGGAAAGAACTAAGAAGCAAGATAAACTTCATTACTGTAAGAATTTAAAGAGGAGATCATTGGAAAGTTAAGATATTTCTGGTGAATGGAAAAGAGCCAGAGAAATCAGGGAGGGAATAGCAGGATGGTGGCAACTAAAGGTGTATTTCTTCACTGCTGAAAGATTTTCTGTTTTTTTGTAAATCACTTAAACAGTACCTTCCTAAATCCCATTTTGTGAAGGTGTACAAGCAACCAGCTTTCTTCAAATACCTGCTGATGTAGCAACATGGAAATGATATGAAGGGGAAATAGGATGGGAAGAGAAGAAAGAAACATAGTCTCATAGCTTTACTGTCACACTGTATATTACTAGTTTTCTGATTGGAGTGAAATGAGGGTGTTTGATTTGGTTTGGCAAGAGTTCCAGATATGAGGTACCTTTTACGAAAATTGTTTTCCAAGGGACAATTTCCAACTAGAAGATGTCTGGGAAGAAATAAAATAAAAGATGTGGAAGAGGACCAGGCATAGTAAGATGTGTCAGAAGCAGCTCCTGTATGTTGTTCTAAGGACAAGGATAAATAATTTAAATTTTATTCATGTGTTGAGGAGAAGATTGTAGAGAAATTCAGTGCAGAGCTGTGCATGATTAGAATAGTGATTTGGGCAGGTGATTGATGTTGATGTCTGGGACAGCCAGGACTGAACACCTGAAACTGTCACTTTCAAACAATCTGAAAGCCATGATCAAAAAATAAGAGATTATTATCTCAATTATTATTATAGCCATGTTAAAATTCCAGAAGAAACTTTTAGTTGATTTATTTTAGCCATAATTTAGCAGAATTATGGCTAAAAATGTTTGGAACTACTTTGGGGTTTGATTATGTAGAGCTTGCCTTTGCTTACTGTCTAGCAAAAGTCAGACACAATCTTTTCATCAAGAAACGGTAAGCCAAGATATATTGCATTTTTTTTGAAAGAATAACTTTCCATTCTTAGATCAGAAAACAGAAATTTCTTCATCTGCTTTTGTCACTTTAGATGTAGAACTTTTAGGTTTATCATCAGTAGATCTTGTGTCTTGCAAATATTTAGCACAGCAGGGGTGCAATGTGATGCTAGCAACCACTGTGTTACCAAAAGACCCTGGACATTCCTGTGGGTTTCTTAGGTAAAATTGCATAAATTTTCTCATTGTGGGTTAATAAATACCTATGAAGCAGAAATTCTCATCTCCATGTTAAACTTTTTACTTTTGCCTTATTCATATTAATACTGATTTTCTCCATTGCCAAGAAAGGTATTGTAGTAAGGAGAGGGTTAGCAGGTTGGCTGTCACTATTAACTGAGGATGAACAAGATGGCAGGTTAGTAAATTTAAGCGGGTGATAGAAGAGACCGTGAGAAACGAAAACTCTAATTTAAGAGAAAATTGCTCTTTGCAACTTTTGGTCCAAGTATGCACCCTTTCTTTTAAGCAACAGGTGCTCCCTTATTTATATTCCTGTATGTCATGATGTTCTCTAATCTTTACATAACTTAAATTGCTTTGGTATGGAAGAACATGCTTCTGATGGGCCTTTCTGATAGTTGGCAATATGGTGATTGCTGGCTTTTTCATGTTGTGTCAGCCAACAGCATGGATAATAAAAATAACATTCATAAAATTATTCAGAAATCTATCTTTTCTGTATGTCCTGTCAGTATTTTCATTTGTTTCTGTGCTCTCTTTTTTTTCTTCATGAAATTTTCCATTAGCTAGAGAGAGATAATGAAGTATGTTAATTTTAATGTCCATTCTCAGCTTTTTATTATATTCAATGGCTTGTCTACAATGCTAAGCAGTTTTAAAAGGGAACAGGCAAATAAAGTAGTGAAGCACAACTACTTCTGTGGTAATGGCATTCATTGTTTCAGTCAGTAAGTGTTGTAATTCATTAGAGACAGCTAATATAGTCTGAAATGCTGAATTGTTACTTTTAAAACCAGTGAAAACCAATAAGCATAATTAAACTGCTTTTCAATTTGCTACAGAAATACAAGCCTGGTCGATGTGATGATATTTTAAAATGGAAGCCACCCAGCCTGAACTCTGTTGATTTTCGTCTAAAGATAACAAGAATTGGTGGAGAAGGGTATGTAACCTCTTCCCTTTTTAAATGTATAGCACTCATGTGAATGTCCCTTAGCAGTGAATCTCTTCCTCTGATATTTCTGGAGCTTCCTGGAGCTAAGCCTTTCTATATTCTGTAGAATTTATTTAATGAAACTATAAGCTACTGTTGTAATCTGTGTCGCACTGAAAACAATGACAGATGTTTGTAACATAAATTTACTCATTCTTAAATCAAGTTTCATAAAATCTCTTTAAAAAGCTCTGTTTGCATTTGGCACTACCCCTTATGTTTTCAGAAGGTGGGCAGGCTGTATTAGCTTAAGTTCTTATATAAAATGACTATTTTCCATTGGTTTTCTGCAAAATAATAACAACAACCTATGCTTTCTTCCATTTTAGAATTCTGCAAATGACAAACTGCTCTTGTTTTCTTAGAGAAAAAGAAAACTTGACATTTTTACTCAATAGGTATTCTTTGGTATTGTCTTTAAAACCATTAAAATCTTAAGCAAAACCAGTGAGTTCTAATGGCAGAAGATATGTAAATCTTTACATTGCATCAGTTCTACGTACTGTTTGCCTAGTTAAGTCACTGCGCATATTAAATAGGGGCGGTTTCCATGTTCAGTTGCTCATACTGTGGAAATAATTAAATTAGTCTGTAAATAGTGTAATACCTAAATATGTTAATGTTTATGTTCCCGTCACATGCATAAGAAAAAAATAATCATAGAAATCTGATATTTGATAAATAAAGTACAGTCCTTCCAGTTAAGTTTTACTTCTTCTTGCGTGACAGTTGACAGCTATTAGTAGCATAAGTGCATTCATCCAACAAAAAAAAGTTAATGAAGTACTGGGTGGAAAAAAATAATTTGCCATTGTTGGGAGGGAGGTATTTATGTTAAGTAATGACCTATGAAACAGTAGCTTCTGCCCAGTTAAACACAATGAATGAATGAAATACTCTAGATTTAACTGCTTCAGTTGTTAATTTGA
>JAVJGJ010000059.1:5171628-5191271 GCA_035590215.1 Microhierax caerulescens
AACAGTAGCTTCTGCCCAGTTAAACACAATGAATGAATGAAATACTCTAGATTTAACTGCTTCAGTTGTTAATTTGAGTATCCAATTTATCGCTTGGTAAAATCTGAAGTCATTTGAGGAAATATCAGCATTATACTGATTTTGAAGTTGTTGACTAGATTTATAAAATAAGCATCTTTAATTTTAGACTGTAAAAAGGCAGTTCCTGAGTTCTGAGCACTACCATAAATGAATGGTTAATATGTGATATAACTAAAAATTCTGTTTTGATGAACTTAAAGTCTTGCTACTGGCAATGCTCACATAACAACATTAGGCTTCCTGCCTCCCCCCACCCCAGCTGAGACTAAAAGTAAACATTGATACCGCTTTCAGTCTTTTAGGTAGATTTTTTTCTTCTTAAGTAATCAAAAAAGAAATCTGGCACGCATTTGACAGCTGAGTAATAAGATGTGATTAAAGTACTGTTATAGAATTTGTGTGTTGGTTTGGTACAGTTAAACAATAATATTTACGGAAATAGAAGGTATGCCTTTGTATTGATCTCCTTCTGACAAATGAGGACCCAAAGTCAAAGTATTGATCTCAAATACCTGACAGCTTGAAACAATGAGAACAAGGATTATCTGTGATATCCAAGTCCTCTGTTCTGATTTACAGACTTATCTTTAAATCTTGAATTGTAGACATACCTAAACCTATGTTACAAGTGTGTGTGATCTTATCACAGTTAACAGCCTAGCTAGTAGTGATACAGGATGAACATGTATTGCAAAACTCCAACCATGCAGCCCTTGTATTTATAGTTCCCTGTTCACTTAAACATTAAAAAAAGCATATAGGGGCATTATTTATTCAGTAGCATAAGATTAGAGCACTGTCAGCTGTTGGACCTGTCTTTTGGATAGCAAATGTAATTGAGAACCTGCACAATTGTAAACAATCTTGTGCATTTTTCATATGAATAAAGGAGTTACCTCTAGGGAGTTTGTCAGATTTTAGTCAGTATGATTATTTTCCATTTACCTAAAATTCCCCTGTGTTTTCAGTTGTGCATTTCCATCCATAAATCAGTCTGCAGTATTAATGTTAACTGCAAAATAGCTGTGTTTCACCCCAGATGTAGTTTGGTTATGGATGAATGACCATTTGTTTTTATCTAGGGTTCAGTTATTTCAGTATTGATATTGGAGAGAGTTTTGCCATTGAATTAAAAAGAAGGATTTGGATTATAATCAATCAACTACTTCTAGAATGAACTTCCTGATAAAGATGAAAGCTGTGTAACAAAGAATAAACATAAAAAAGGAACTATTGCATCCCAAAGAAAGGCAGGGTTTCTGTAACCTCAGTGACCTAATCCTGACACTCCTGTTCAGTGCACATATTTGAAAGAAATTGCATTATTGCACCTTAGTGAGTTACAGGTTATCAGCTGAGCCATGGTAATTGTCCCCTGTGTATTGTCATAGTCCAGCCTGTCCAAGCATCAGGATGATGCTTAGGTTAACTCTTTTTATGTTGTGTTTGCAAGAATTCCAATTTATGTGCTCTCTCAATCTCTTATGACATCAATATAGTTAATTCTATTTTAAAAAAATAAAAGCAAACAAAACCCAAAGCAACAACATATTAAGTCAGCTAAACAAGAGAGTACTTCGTCATTTCTCTCTAGTGAAACACAGCAGTTGAACTGAAAAGCCCTCACATTATATGTGCTTTAAAAAGGTAGACCCACTTCCCAGCACTTCTCTGTCATTTCAGGTTTAGTAAGATAATGATCTCATATCAGCAATGTGAAGTGAAGCCCTTTGATCTTATAATAGTACCTAGTATTTTTCCTAAATTGTAATGATACTTGTAAAAAATAAAATAACAGGGACTTAAGCACATCAACTGCATTTCCAAATGACCTACAAGTTAAATGACCTTATCAGAAGAGACTGTGGAGAGTGTTTAATTGCTGTGTGCAGTATCTCAGTTACAGTACAGAGAAGACTGTTTTTAAACAGTAGAGATGCTTTTTCCCAAAATGTCTGACTCTAAGAATATTTCTTAAAAAAATAAAAACCCCAAACCATCTCTGTGCCTTACTTAAATGTCACAAATATCAGCTGAAAATGTCTACATAGTGCCAGATCTGTGGTAGCTTCTCAAATCAGAATTTCTTAAATTTCCATGCTTCCTTTTGCGTTTTTTTAATTAGCCTGTGCAAGTCCCTGAATTTTATATGAATCAGACATATTAAAATCAAATTACAAGCAAGGTTTTGGTTTTATTGGCTTTGAATGAATATTTTACTGGGTGAATTTGATACTATTTCAAATCACAGAATAATAAAAATTTTATGTAGAACCTAGAAGTATTGGAAAGAATAATTTTACTCATTTTCTAAGACAGAAATAGTAAAAAAGGCTTGTTTCTTTTAAAAAAGTAATCTGAAGGAGATATGAAGTCTTTGTTAGTTGCAAGTCTATTTTTTTTATTATTTTTATTATATCCATGACTAAGTAGAACACCTGGGGAGAAAAAGACAAATTGTGTAGGCAAAGTTCTGTGTAGCTTGGGCATTGTCAAGTCATAAAGTGCCACACATTTGAGGATAGTGGGGTCTTCAAATCTTGACAGCAGGGGCTTAAAATCTTGTATATGTTGGTAATTACAAATCAACAATGAAATACAGATACCGTGAATACAGACACGTGAACATTTTCCTTTTGTTAGATGTGATGCTGTCCTTTTTATTCTATAAATTAGAAGGAGCTTTGGGAGGTGGGTGGGAAGCTGCAGCTGGTTCAAAATAACAGTGATGTTCTTGATTTGCTCTCATATAGCTATGTGTCTGTCACAGGGTGACATCCTTTTCATAAGCTAGTCTTCCTCACCCTTCTGCTTTGAAAAAAATAATTGGTAACTGGCTGAAAAAATCACAGAAGTTAATTGAATCAGCTAAGATCTGCAGAACTGACATGATAGTTTGTTTGGCCCATGTTTTGTTGCTCCCTCCTCTCTTTCCATTCCTCCTTTTATGTGATTCATAAATTGTCAGTTTGGGCTGTGAGCTCATTGCCTTTTCACCTGTTTGGAGAACATCCATTATCAAAGAGCACAAACTTGTTCTTACGTGTGCCATCCATCACAGAAAGGGAGCTTTACAAATAGTACCCTGGGGATAAAAAAATAAATAAATCCCACATTCCTCTAGCCTGCAAAGATCAAAGTCAGGATTGGGGCTGCATTGCTGTTGGGTACGGTGGAGTTATAAGGCTGAATGCAGATGACGTCACACAGCAATTATGGAACAAATAAGGACAAGATGTTGCAAATAGATGCAAAGATGCACAGTGCTGGGATGTCAGCAGGAAGAGTGCAGGTTTGAATATATTTACTGCATTTGTAGCTAGACTGTTGTTAGAGGAAGCGTGTGCTTCTAAGTTGCTTACTTTTTATGGAATTGTGAGAGTTGCAAATGCAAGTAAAGGAGTGATTTGTTTAGCTAGTACCTACAGGCATTCAGCTGTTACAAGAATAGGTCTTACTTCTAGTTCTGAAGAAGGGTAGGGGGAGGGTTGTAACTGATCAAGATACTATGTTATGTGCAGAAAGAATGGTGTGGTGACACAGAAAGGGGAAACACAATGGCTACTATGGTAGATACATGCATGCGCAGCTGCCACCATTGGCATGGTGATGGAAGCTAGTAGACATTTTTTGTAGGTACTGTGCAGTAAGTATTCATGCTGCATTGCTGCTATGAGGATATTTAAAATCTTGTAACGCTTCAGTTTTTAAAAACTGTTTTCAAAGTAAGGCTTTGAATCTAACCTCTATTTATACTCTGGTACACTGAACATAATGTTGTACCTTCCACAACTAATACTCAGGATGCTCTTGGAATTTCTAATGCTGGATTTCAAAACTGAACTCAGTCTCATCTTTTTATATGTTCAAGTGGCAGCCTTGGGCAATCTCCATCTGTCAGATAATTATTCTACTTTAGCTACTCATTTCTCCAGATTTTTAAAAGCTCTGCCTCATATCATCCTAAAATTATCTATATGCAAAATGGAATGTAGCCTTGTATGTTTTATACACCCTGTTCCTTTTTCTTGAACAAGCTTCCATCTTAAAGTAGTCTTTCCCATTGGTCATGCCAGCCATCATCATGATTATAGAGTCTGTTATAGATCCATTTCTATCTCTGAGATCAAGAAAAGCTCCCAAATACCGGATGCCTCTAAATTTTTCTTCTCTCTTACGCATTTCTCTATCCTATTTTACATTTGGATGGATACATTATTCCTATTTGCCCATGTAGTTTAGCTTTCTTCCTGCTTTTTAGTATGGAAGTTGAGGGCTGATGCCATCCCCAGCTAAACAACTATAAGGTGATAGAATCTGGGAGAGGGGTGGGAGAAGCAGGCAGTGAAGAAATGATCTTGGGTTACAACATGGCTGGCTTTGGCTTTTTCAAGGAACAGGTAGGTAGTATCCCATGGCAGGTTCCCTAAAGTGCGGAGAGGCCCAGGAGAGCTGGTTGATATTCCAGGATAGCCTCCTGAAAACGTACAAGGACATGAAGGAAGTCAGGCAGGTGTGGCTGACAGCTGGCATGCTTGAATGGGGAATTCTTGGGTCAACTCGTGCAGACAAGGAAGTGTAAGGAATATGTAAACCGTGACAGGGCTCTGTGGAGAGCATAGAAACAGTGATTGGATGTGGAGGGAAGGAATACAGAAAGCCAAAACTTAGCCAGAGTTGAAAGTGAGTGAAGGACTTCTATAGGTACCTCGGTAATGAAAGGAAGACCAAGGAAAGTGGTGCACTGCTGATGCAGCACTAGATGTAGTGACAGAAGGTACAAGAAGGGCTGAGGGTACACACCGCTGCCTTTGCTTTGGTCTCGACTGGCAAGGTCTGCTCTTGGACCTCTGACTCCCTGAACCTCAATGGCAGGGAAATTAATTAGTGCCACCAGGTGAGGAAATTCAGGTTAGGGACTACTGAAGCAAACTGGACCTCAGGGTACTGGAGGGCAGAGCTTTGAAACTGGGGCAACAGTTAGCCCTTGTAGCAAAGATGGCCAGCTGATGGCTGGGCTGCAGGTAGAGCAGATGGTTCTTTGTCTCTGTTCAGCATTTGTGAGACTGCATGTGGAGTACTGTCTAGCTTTGGACTCCTGAGTATGAAAAAGATGTTGAGGTACTGGAGCAAGTACAGTGGAGGGCCACCCAAGGCAGTGAGGGAATTGGGGAACACAGAGAACGTGACATACAAAGAGGGGCTGAGAGAACTGGGTTTATTCTGTTCAGAAAAGAGAAGGCTGCATGATACTTCATGGCTGTTTACTACTCCCTAACAGCAGGTGATAGAGAAGACGGAGCCAGGCTGCTCAGAGATGCATGTTGGGAGTATGGAAAGCGGCGTACACAAGCTGTAGGGTCTCCCTCTTTGGAGGTATTCAGAATTAACTGGGTATGGCTGTGAGCAACCCGATATATCTTGGAAGCTGACCCTGTCTTGAGCATGAGGCGGATGACATGCAAAGATCCTTTCCAGTCAGTTATTTTGGGGTTATCTGCAGATCAGTTGTTAAATATTTTGCAAATAATGTGGAACTGGTAGACATTTAACTCCTTTTTGGTTTTAATTCTTTATGCTTTCTTTAATGTAAATAGATAATTTTTCAGAATACTTGCTGTACCTATATTTAATTTAGAAATTGTGGGATTGTTCTTTTGGAGACAATTTTTGGGTTGCCGAGTAAAATCACATGCATTTTTTATAAAGAGGAATTTGACATTGTTCTTTGTTATATGCTGTAAAGGTTTGCCAGATGCATAATATGAAAACTGCTTAATTTAAATAAGGAAAGTTGCTATCTTCATTTTGCTGGAGCTTGAACAGTATGTATGCTGCTCTCAGACTTAGTGAAACTCAGTTGTGAGCATACTTTTACACCAGTATAAGTTAATTCTTTAAATTATAGGGGTTATTAGAGAATATTCTTGAACATCCTGTTCAAAGTGCTTTTAATGGATTTTAGAAATTGGTATGAGCTTCTTTAAAATGCATTTTTGCGTGTAGTATTTGGTCTTCTTTGAACAAGGAGTATTTTCCAGATTTTGTGAGTATGCCATAAATGATAGCTTAACTCAGAATATTTTTTTCCTCCATTAACTGCCTGCAGTATGAATCAATAGTCAGTTGTTTGGGGTTTTTTTTTTAGTTTGTTGCTTAGTGAGATTTTATTGTGTATTTTTGTGAGTTTACAGATTGGTACATTTAAAACCATGTCTGGAAAAAAGCATTAGTATAGAATTATTACAGATCTGAAGGCTTAACTATTTTTCATGGTGTTTGGATTTAAAGAAACATGTATTTAGGAAAAAACCCTCAGCTCAGATGACTTCCTTGCATGCTGTCTGTATTTCAAAGAATAATAAAGCAAACTAAGAGGGCAAAAAATTATCACTGTGTTAGAATAGAACAAATAGGCTGGACAGCCAAAGGTACTGTGCATGTTTTGTACTCTTCACCGGTCTTACTCCAAACATTTTATTATTTAGTTTTCCGATAATACCAAACTTGCAAATCATAAAAGAACAGGTACAAGTACTAAAGAGTGAATATATTAAAGATAAGGATAACTCATGACGGTCATAACTCCAAGGGTGCCATTCAGTTTGTTGTGATACCATCACAATGTTTTGAAAGTGGTTTAGGAATTAGAAGCCCGGTTTTCTGTGTCTTCCTAAATTCACAATTATTTTGGAATCAGCGAAACATGTCAATAGAGTAAATGATGTGAGTTGTTCGCACTTCAGCCGTGACAGTGTTATCAATATGATATATATGCAACTGTGGGCTTCTAAAACACCGGGAGATCATCAGCAGTTTCATCTTCCCTGTGTGGCAGTGAAGGGAAACTCTTGGTACATGCACTTGTCTTAAAACCTCAAAGACATTAGAAAAGAAACCTACATAATTATTTTTTCGTATCATTATCTACTATCTCAGATTTTGTAGAGATTCAAGTTGTGATGATTGATTAAAAAAATAATATATATATGATGAATTTTTTTAAAATTAGCAATTTAAGGGGCATTCTGAATGATTTAGGTTCTGCCATAGGCTTGGTAATTCACACTTAGCATCTTTTTGGTTAATGGCCAGCTTGTAGCTTTTATCTGGGAACAGGTGCTTACCCTATTGTAGAAACACTAAAATCAGTGAGGCTATAGGTGCATGTATCTGTCTGTGGGTAACCAGTTTGAATAACCAAGGCCTGATGAGTCAATGGTAACACAGAATCCACGTTGTTACTTACCTAAGTGATAGGGAAAAGGTTAGTAACTACTGGGTATGGAGCTCGTGTGCAAGCTGCACTCTGACAGGGAATATCTAGTGCTTTGTAAAAAGCCATTAATAGTTTATGGTAGAGATTTGATTCCATCTGACAGCAGGCGTAAGCATGCTATCCTACTAGAGGATCTTAAAAAGGCCAAAATTCCTTGTTTTCATACTGTTTTTGCTTGCTTGCTTTTGACAAAGCAGTCTTGATGACAATGAGTGTGAAGTACAAACATGGTTTTGTACTGAATTCTTTTCTGAAATCAACTTCAAGACTTTTAAACACAGGATCTACTTCATTTTTAATGTTATTGTATATGCGAGAAATAAGTGTTTAACTTTGAAACCCAGTTTTCAAAGGATGTAAACTGCTTAAGCTTCATACGAAATGAATCAGATTTTTTTTATTTATAAATGTATATACCTAAATGCATATGTATGTGTGTATACACACACAGGTGACAGCTGCTGCTTTATGTTGTAAAATTAAAAACACAAACAAAAATGTAAAAGAATTCCCTTCGCTGTTACAAATCAAAACAAGACTTCTCTTTTCCTCCTCATGTTTACATGTGGGAACCCTGTCCTCCTTTTGTCATACTTCTTAATTTTGAAGATTATCCATTTTATTAAATCAGACTTTGCTATTGCCGATTTTTAGCTCTTTTTGTGTAAGTAGATTTCTTAACTGGACATTCCTGACTTCTTTTTGATATTTTTCCTGCTCAAGCAATATGGTTTTCAATGCCTTGGTTTCATGGTTTTAAGCCAGGTAACTAACTGGTTCTGCATCTATACTCCACCAACCAATGTTCCACTGTTGGCTTATGAATGGTAGAAAAGTTGTGTATAATTAATAGAGAAGAAATGCCAGCGTGTTGCTCTGCTTTGTATGTATAAGCTGAATACTTTTTTATTTACCTAACTGCAAAATTTATATATGTGTAGATACAAAATATTGGGGAGTTTAGAGACAATTCTAATGTTCTTTGAAAGATTAAAAGCATCATTATTCATACACTAGTCATCCTATTGTCAGACTTCCCGATCTCTGAGACATATGACAGTAAGAAGGTTTATGTTACACAGTTTTAATGAAGTTGCTCTTATATTCTCCCCAAAAGCAATGCATATATCTTCATAATTTTTCAGGATGGGGGAAAATGAATTGTGAAGTGAAGAGAAAACTCGCTCAGGGCAGCATGGTGTGTTAATAGGAAAAGGGCAGTCCTCAGCTGTACCCAGCAGATGGCATTTTTCCCCCTTATAACAACTAAATATTTTCAAACCTATAATCTTTGGCTATTTTCATACTTTAAAATAAAGCCTTTTCCCACAAAGTATTAGAAGAACGCACTGTGAGCAAATATTTGTCAGTGGATTATAAATGATATATAATGTGTGTATCTCTAATTACAGGATAGAGAAGATGGGAATGAGAAGAACGAAATAGGCTAGTGAACTTAGTTGTTTTACTTTTCCCCCCTCAAGTCTTCATATCAAAACCATCATCTCTCACAGATGTTCATAAAAGCACTTCCCCCTTTTGGTGAATGTTAAAGCATTGAATCTCAAGTGCTCAAGTTTTTAATATTTTTACTCAGGAGTACAAAATTCTCTTCAAAGTGGATATTCAGTGGTAGGAGATCACTGATTTTGGGCGTAGAGCAGGATAGTTGGACTCAGAACTGAACTGGATATCTCCTGATGAAGGCTCTGAACTATTCTTACCCCTCCAGAAGAGAAAATTTGCTATAGGCATGGTTAACCCTTCTTAACTAATGCATTAATAATATAATGTTTCTGACTTCTTTGTTTGTGATGATAATGATCTGTACACAGTTCTGATTCAGGACTTACTGTTGTTCATTCTGCTTTCATTCAAGAAGAGAAGCAGAAATGACTCTCAAGCTTCACTGAGCAAGATGTTTGTGCTTAGTTTCTGCACAATACTCAGTTTGATATAAAAAATCACACATTAAGTGTTAAGAAAATTGTGTTTTGTAAGATGAATTGTGTATCATGATAAGTTAGAATAATGCTTTGGTTTTGAAAGAGGTGATGGTATGGCATGCAAATGTTTTCCTCCAGCTGACATAGGTCATAAATGCAGCTTGTTTTAACAGCAGGAGTATTAAGCTTCAGTTATTTAAATTATGTCACTAAAACTGGATAATCAAAACTGGTCTTTTTCCTCTTTCACTCAGCCTTATAATAGGATATGATGAGTGGTTTCTGCAGAAACAGTGATAATTTCTCTGTTGTTTACCTTACCTCTCCTACATGAAAAATAAGAGGAAGCTATTATACAACTTACATTTTTTTTACATGTATTTTATGCCCGTTGTTTCTTTGCAATATTCAGAGATGATGCACAATGGAGGAATTTTCCAGGTGTCTTCTGAAGTTGATATCCTGCTTTTTGGGAGATAAAATTAAGATTCTTTGATGTTATTTGGCTGGCAAATTGTTGTTGTTTGATAGAGCCTGTATTGGCAAAAGGCACACCTATATTTGATCTGTAGCAAGAGGAGTGTCCAGTGTTTACACTTACAAAATACTTTCATTTGACTAAAAATAAATGCGTCCCATGCATTTAAAGCATGGCATTGCCTGTACCCATTACTTAAAAACATACATTGTTGACAAGTTTACTAGACAAGCCTGAGGAAGAAGAATGAACCCTAACTAGTGAAGAAAAGAACTAATACTGAAATTACATAGCATTGTCTGTTCTGTTGCTTTCCATTGTATAGACTGAAGATCATGCATTTCCCAAAGGATTTTATATAGCCTTTGGTCAAAATGTTTGTGTTTATTGCTAAAGACTGTGTTACGAAATGGATGATTCTTTTTACATGAAACTTGCATACAGAAAGATTTTAAACACCCCAGAAATCCATATATAATCCATATAAATGTAGACTTTGCAGGTTCATTTGCCTTTTGCAGTTTTTTCCACGTGAATGTTTAAACAGTGCTGTTTAAATGTTTAAACAGTTATGTACTGTTATTTCACGCAGAAGAGATATATCTATTATTGCTCCATCTAAATTACTCCTTTGATTCAGTAAATTTGAATTTGTATGAATTTCTTGCAAGACAAAGTGTATAGATTTTTTTCTGACAGAAAAACAGAGATGGATATGACAAAAGGGCAAGAATGTGGTAATAACTTAAAGTTAATTCTTCTGATGTAATAGCTCCAGGACCACAAACAGTTTTCTAAACTTAAAATTAACTTAAAAAAAAATAAATTTGGTTTCCGAAGCTCTAAAACAGCAACTCTGTCAACAGAGAAGTTGGCAGGTTGGTTTGGATTTTTTGACAAAGCCTGTTCCTTAAGTTTAGTGCCAAAGGGACTTGCGAAGGCAGAAATAAAGAAGTTAAGGAATGCTATTAGCAGTGAGAAAGGATGAGCTGGGGGAAGAAGTGAGGTGGAGGAAATTTTAATTCTAGAGAGCTGCTTTCTCTGCCCTTGTTTCAGATAATTTTTTATTTATTTACTGGTAGCTACAGCAGCTTTCTACTCAAGATTGCTGTACTTAAAACCAACAACAAATCACCCCACCACGCCCGAACTCTGACATTCTGCAGATAGCGACTATCTCCTATATAAGGAAAGACCACTGATAAGCTTAGACAAAGGTAGTGTTTATTAAAAACTGCGGAATGGAGAAAGGATAATGAGTAGTTAGGAGGATAACCATTGTTTCAACTACAGTGAAAACAGACTAGCTTGGATCTACACAACCGGCTGGGATATTGGGGCAATTGCAGAAAATCTGTTTACGCCATGTGTACCAGCTTGAGAAAGCTGGGTAAGAAATAATTTTGCGACTCCCACAAGCTTCAAGTATGAAGTTGCACCCTCTTCCCTCACTCAGGTTTTTTTAGCCTGAGTCTCTTCACAAATTAATAAACAAGAATTCTCTAGCTTGTCTAAAAAACCCTTCTTCCTGCATTCCAGTCCTAAGGAAGGTAATTCTCTTTTCCTTTCTTTTAGTTTTCAAATGTCAAACACAATCATTACATTCTATCTTAGCTTTGAGTAATTTATATCTCAATGAAGTGCCTGTGTGCTGTCTGATAATACATTTTCTCTGCCGTAATAACAAGGTGGTGTTGAAAGTAGCTTCAAAGAAAGGAATGGCCTATTTAATATTTAAACAGACAAAAGAATTTCTCTGCAGGAACAATTAAAACTAGATTTTGAAGCATTTGTATTAATTGTTGTTTAATAGATGTTGTTTTAGTGATTCAGGAAAGTATGTGTGTGCATACAAAGTAAACCTAGAGTTAGTTCTTTTTCTCTGCATTTTACATCAATCATAGATAAGTCTGCTTCCAGTGTCAGTACCAGATGTGAAAAATTAAAGCAATATCCTGAGAATGAAATTAAATATATTAGACAAAAAAAAAATTAGAATTGTAGGAACTGTCAGTGTAATCCTGTTGTCATTAGTCTGTGCGTGTAAAATGTAGCAGAGGGATGTTGAGATTGGAGCCTAGCATCAAAAAGAAATTTACTTTCTGCAAAAAGAGTTGACCCCAGGGGTTGTGCATTACTTCTGCTTCGACAGGTAGATCTGTAGTGGTTGAGTAAATTAAAAAAAGGAATAACTTTGACCACTCCTAAATTGCACTTCTCTAAATAAACCAGGTTGTAAAAGAAAGTATGAGACACTCTGTTGTTGGGTTTCCTAGCTGGTATAAAACTCGACAACAGGGATGTGTTAACATGTAGGTTTCCCATCATCTGTTAGGGGAATATGTGCTCTATCAGTTTGCCCTTTTCTTTCTTCTGTCTTCTCATCTTCTGTGATACAGATAGACGCAATTTTCTGTTCCTGCTGAAGTTTCATTCATTCTCCTTTACTTCTCTCACCCGTATTTGCATGTGAGCGTTCAGGGCTGGTTTGCCAGTAAAGGTGATTATTTTTTATTTGCTGTCAGTTGCTACTCCAAAGTGATTAAAGTCCTGGTTAAAATGCATAGGATTTCCATGAAATAGCTGAAATTGCATTCCTGTATGACGATTGATAAGTTTCTCTCTCTCTGACGGTCTGAAGATGTAGATAAGACTGTGTATATAGGAAAAGGCAATAGCTTATGTTATTTTATTATGCTTATCATATATATTTAAAAAGTAGACAAATTTGGAGACATCAAAGTCTTCCTTCATACTCCAGATAAACTTGCATGCTCCAGGCCTTGTTTTTTCCATTTATAGCACTTAGTCTAAAAAAGCATATTTTTTCCTAGAGACTTTGTCTTACCTTAAATCAGACCTGAATGAAGTTCACAATGTTTATAATGAACAATGTGTTGGGTTGGTTTTTTTTTTCTGTAATACCTGGAATTAACTGCAGTTAGCTGTATTACCTAAAAAGGCTTATTATCTGTGCAGGTAGTTTATAATACCACCATGAGCATCTTCTACTTGGAAAATCGAAATATACTGGACCATGTTGCACTGATTTTTTTAGCAGGCTTATTTTGGCAAAGGCAAATTAAAGTCCAAAAGGACATGCAAAATTGCTTGCAGTAAAAAATGATGTCTTGGAGGCATATTGCAAAGAGGAAAAAAAACCCCCTCTGCTTTACTGTACACTTGTTAATTAATAGCTTAATAATTTACGTTACATAAATCTTCTCAGAAATAGATGAAAGGAGGCACAGAGCAGGTCATCCTGATACCAGCTAAATCAGTAGTTATCAGCCAGGGACTGGAAGTTACTAATTTTTTGTCCTATGCAGTTAGCATTTAATCATAATTGCTCTTTCACTTGTGCCCTACATAATAAAAATTCGTAATTCAGGCCAGTAAATGAAAAGATGCTCTCTTTCTGTGGTAATAATACAGCAGTTTATATGAAGAATTCAATTAAATTTTTGCAAAGTTTATAGGAAAGATATATTTTTTGCAAGTTGCTCATCACCCAGGCCTTAGCTTCTTTGACTGCTTAGAGTGTGTGTCACAAAACAGGTTAATTTCAAGTAAAGTCTAAAAAGCTGGCATTGGAAAAAGAGACTAGGTAGCACGCGAAGACCTTGCAAAATGGTTATATTGAACCAAAGTTTGTAGAAGCAGCTCCCTAAGATGATGATGGTTCCTGGTTCTCTTCCTCAGCTCTTGCACAGGCAGGCAAGTGGGACTTCTTGGGGTGTTTGTGAGCTCAGATGTGACCATACCCCAAGTACGTAGGAAGAAAGGAGCCTGGCTAGTGCCCTGTGTGGTTTTAGTAGCTGCATCGGTTTTATATTGGTGTGGAGATCATGGCTGCTCAAGAGAAGCTGGAACAGTAGTTCTCAGCCTGGGGACTCTTGCTGTGAAGCAAATGCTGTGTGTGGAGCAGAGGTACCTCAAGGGGTTTTTTTATTCCTCTCTGTTTGCTGGCAGCTCTTTGTTTCTTAGCATCATCCAAGCTGCCATCATCCCACTGCATTCCCACTCCCCTCCTGGCAGCTCCAAGAAAAGTATGCTTCCCCTCTCTAAATTTCAGAATCAGGATAAATGGTGCTAAAGTTTGGAGAAGGAAGAAGGGGATGATGTGCTGGAGGGAGATAGCCATCTTAAAAAGCCTGTATGAAATGAAAACAAGGGGCAGCTAAGTGTTACAGTCAGTAATAAAGGAGAGAGATAGGAGTGGAGAAAGGGGTTACTGGGGGAGATGTGGCACTTCTGAAGTGAGGCAAAGCAATGATTTCCTTTATAGAGAAAGGAGCCTTACGGGTAAGGATGCTCATTTTTTCGGAGCATAGTAATACACCAGAAAGACAGGACAGCTTTGCTGCCTGTGCCTTCTAGATTACAGATGGGATAATGAGTATTACAGTGTTGGTAGTTGGTATTGCAAGGCAATAGACCTTTTGTCAAACCCAGGAAAGTACTTTGGCTGCATTTCTTAATACTTCAGAATGCAGGATACTTCATTCTGTGTTTATTACTACCTGAAGAATTTCAGTAAAAGAAATTTCATTAAAAAGTTCATACAGTGAATAGGCTGAGCGACTTAATTTTATAAGGAACAGAAGAACTAAATCTTGCACCATCTGTGCAGGTTTCAGAAAAAGAGCAAAGCATTCAGTAAAGTTCATGAAGTCTCTGACAGCCTTTCTACCTTATTTTGGGTGGTAGGTTTGTTCGTAGCAGACGGGTGCTCACACATTCTGGTGGTGGCACTTTATATCCAGGTAGGTGGCAGCTGGGTGTATATCACTCCCAATTCCAGACAAATAATGTGTTGTTCGTTACGGACTTCACTTTGGGATTGCAATCTGCATAGTTCCTTCATGATCCCATACCTAAATGGCTTGTAGACTATAATTTGATCTTTTATTTAGTTGTGCATGGTTGATTAATAAAGTAAGTGTTTTGTATAAATTATTAAAGTGGTATGGGGGAATAGGAAGAAAAAGGAATCAGTTGGAGCAGTCTGGCAGTGCACATGCATATGGCTAAGGGTGCTCTTTCATGATGCCTTCCCATAGAGGATCTTTAATAAGAAGGTGGGAATTTTCATACTGATTGTATCTCTGATCCATCTAGACAAGTGCATTTTATTTTCTTTACTGATTTACTTTAAAGAGAAATTGTTAGTCTTCTAAATATTCTTATTGTGCACCTGTGTGTTCAGTGCCTGTTTCTCTTGCACACCAAGGCAGTGTCAATGAGCTCCAGTCTAATTAATGTGTTTTGTTATGAAGTACTTATCAGATTTGAATTCCCCCTCAGTTGGCATAATTCAGTCACCCTTTGTTCTTGTGTTATGAGAAATGAAATATGGATCACCTGATTAATCTTTGGTTTGCCCTGTGTTGTCAAAAGAATACTGGTACCAAGTGATATACTCAGGGTACCTTCTGCTGCGCTTCAAAATGGTTTACAGTATTTTCTCTGTAAAGCTTTTGTAGCCATAATTCATCAGGTTTTTGATACATGGTAGAGTTGCCTCCATGGGATCCAGAAGTGCTTTTTCTGTACTGCAGAGGAATTCTCTCTAAATCTGGCCAACCTGCAGAGTGCTCTGTTTTCTTTTACTTAGAAGTGTTAGCTGCCAAAATCTGGGGCTGCCGTGAGGTCTTGCCACCACTGGTGCAGCATGCAGGGCACCAGCAAAACCAGAAAAACGTTGGAGCATCTGTGCTGACAAATGAAGGGCAGAACGGGGGAGATTATAGCCAGATGAGACCACCGTATTGTAGCTTTCCTGCCAATTCTTTGTCATGATTTTTCAGCAGTAGCAAACTGTGTTAAAATTGCTGAATATTTACATTTCCACTCTGCTCTGATGATTTGGAGTAGTTGTGCAGGACAGAAGTTTGGGCTTTTGTTTCTGGGTTTAGTTTTTTGGTGGGTTTTTTGTTATTTGTTTTGTTGTTTTTTTAAATAGATAGACCAAAGACAAAGGAATGATAAAACTATATGTGGAAGGGAAGTTCAGTGAACTTTGAAGACAAGCCTTTGAATGTTAGGAAATAACAGAGTTTTAGTTGCCAGGTTCATACACATTATAATACATTCCTTCATTAAATGGTGTAAGTACCTTTCTGTAATTCACACACAAAAGAGCACACGTCTTTCACTGCTGAGGAAAGCAATGCTAAGGTTGTAGGGTGATTCTAAATACAACATCAGCTTCCTTTCAAAGTGATGAACTTTATAATCTAGCTAAAGTTGCTAGCCTTTGCTTCATAACTTGCTTTATCAGCAACCTTTCTCTGTTCATGACTTTTTCACATTACTAATAAATATACTAAACAGTCTGTTACAGAAATTTAATAGTCACTTGGCCTTTGCCAAGATGAAAACTGACCATTTTTTCTGCCTGTCCAGTCTCTTAATCAGGGTTTGATCTATAACAGTAAGTAGCCTCTTCCATATAAAAGTACTTAGTGCCTAGTTTTATTTTTTAAAAAATAAATTATTGTGGAAGACTCTAACAGAAGCCTTTTGGCAGTCTGAATCAATTATGTCAGTGTGGTGCCTCTCCTGTCCCCCACTACTGTTTAAGCACTCTTTCATTAAAATGATCAAAAGAGAGGCAGATGCAGCCGCAGTGTGAATGCAGGGCATGTGCAACCTCCTGAGCAGCACTGCTGGGCATGGCCAAGGTAGGCATGCTGAACAGTGCTGTGCTAAAGGGTGGGACTCGGAGAAGTTTGCAGAAATGACCCTATTTTGGTGTTAAAGATTGGCATGTCGGTCTTTTTAATAGCAAGTCAGACCCTCCATATTAAGAAATGTCAGAAATCCTGGATATGTGACATCAGGGTTTGGTGATTTACTTCACCTTAATTATCAATATATCCCCAGAGCTTTTCTTCTAGTACCTCTATTTCTGCAGGCATTTTGTTTTGGTAACTGGAAAAAAAAAAAAAAAAAAAAAGAAAAAAAAAAAGTGTTCCTGACTAGGTGCCTTTGTTTTTTTTCCTTTGGGTACAAAGCCACTAGCTTTTCAACAGTCTCCCTGTCTTCCTTAGTTGCTCCCTGTATTAGCACACAATCAAGTGAACCTGCTGAATTTTTTTTATCACTTAAATACTTGGACATATGTGATCTTTTTTTTTTGCCATTATCTCATTTATTTCTTCTATATCTTATTTGCTGTTAGAAATCTATTTTTCTTAAGTAGCTCCTGAGACACTTCACGCCTTTGTTTTGGCTTTAAAATATCTGTAATTAGACTTCTTATTTTATTGAAGTCTCCTGTTATAAAGCTTCGTGTTATGGCTTTGTGTTATTCTTCGCTATTCTGTGTGTCAATTCTTCATTTAATTCTGGGTGTTGAATTTGCTAGTACTGTGGTCTCTGTTATATTTTAAAAGATGGCCAAGGTGAAAGGACTTTATGGGGTCCTAGACTAGAACATAGATTTACAGTGTTGCAGTGAGTCCACTGCAGGGCTGGGTAAGTGCTTTTGCGCTTGTGATATTTGGATAGATCTGGGCAGAGTTGCAGCACAGCCTGTACCAGGCAGGTCTTTCAGCAAATTGGGAATACTTCCTAACTCCTGTCCTATATTTCAGTGAGGTGAAGGGGATGATATTCTGACATTTACTGTCAGAAATAGATTCTAATAGTGAATCTCTCGGACTATGTAATAATCTCCCTCTCAAAGGAAAAGACAAGCAGTCTCATTTTTCAGATAATTTATGGCCAACCTGGCCAAATTGCTCGTTATGCTACAGGATGGAAGAATGGGTATGATTATTTACTGGGTACTTTTTGTTTCTACTTACTTTTCCTTTCTACTTTTTATGGGTAAGTTATATGTAAATGTAGTCAAAATGCTTCTGTATGTGATTTGCCTGTAAGATAAAGTGTGGACAAACATTAAAATATTATCAACACTAGACATAAATGCATCAAACAAAAGGAAGTGCTTTTGGAAATATTTGTTGTGTGGTTTTATTTGTAAAGTGCAAGAGTATTTCTTGAAAAATCTCCCTGTCTCTAGGAACGCATTCATGTTCAACCCTCACCCCCCAAAAAACCAAGCAGCCAAACACTTGCTCACAACCAACGCAAATGAAACCCTCCTAGCTCAAAGTAAACCTTAACATTGGTCACGTTCTTTTTTTTTTTTGACCATGATGTGGAATCACTTGCAGACCATTACCTCAAATATGAGGTCACTTCATTTTGCAGTTTTGAGCTCTCTTAAATGTAATTTTTATTGGGTTTGGTGTATAACTGTGGTGGCGTTCTTCAGTGGAAGTATGTCTTTCAGGGATCAGTTACTTCCCAGATCCTCATTATCAATAGTCAATGACACACAGTGATTTACTCTAGGGAATGAGGTAGTTCAGTGAAGCCCTTCAAGTATTCCTCAGAGGAGCTTTTCCTATGAAGGGCAATTAGCACATAACATCGATGGTTGTGCCGGAGTTGCGTGCGTTTCAGAAAGCAGCATGCCTATTAATATGACTAGTAACACACACTGTTGGAGTACTGTTGTGGGAAGGCTGAGGGTGTTAAAATCAAGTCTGTAGTTGGTGCTGTCCACTGCATTTCCCCCTGTTAATATTATTTAGAATACAGTTTTATGTTAATTGCTGTCACCATGCTGTCACCGTGGCTTGGGATATTCTGCAAATTCAGAATTCATTGAATGAGAGAGTTTTGCTAATGTTTCTGTGGGGGTGTTTATTGCAGAGATGAATTTAGCATTGTAAAATTGTTTACAGTCTCTTAAAAAAGAGACTTAATTGTATCGCTTCCCAACCTTTTTCCTCTCTGGAGTTCAAACCCAGGGTTTTTTACATATTTACTATGTAACCAGCTGTGCATAGTATCTCTTCCTTCTAGCTTTTTTTTAAATTTGTGCTCTAATTTGAGGAAGAATGTCCTAAATCAGACACACAATCTATTTGTCTGCTCTTTACCATGATGATTATACTAGAATAGCTTATATTTGCCTATGAAAAAAGTGTTCTTGCATGACTGATGAGTAAATAATTTTGGAATATTTTCATAGCCTGAAAAAGTGGTTTGGTTAAGTGCACTGTAGAAAGAAGGAGAGTGCTCTTCTGTCTTGCCTGTGAAGCCCCGGCTTTGCCATCGTCAGTATTCTGTGTACAAGGCTAACTCTACCACTTTTGTGAACTGTCAAGTTATTTGGCTGTTCATACTTTTAGAAATGACACGCGTGTTGTTTGCAGACCATATATGCTTGTCAGTTTAAATTCACACCTTATCTATGATAAAGGTATTAGCCTTTTCCATAATTTTATTGAATCCTTTTATATTTCATAATACCTAATATAATATCTTCACTATGTTACTCTTACATTAGTCTATAAAATAAATGAAATATTTAATGACCTTGAAAAAATTGAATGTAGCAAGTTAATTCTTTTGACCTTAACATCAATTTTTATAATTCTCTATTTAGGCTCTTCTGATTTTCTTCTTTTTCTTTCAGTTTCATGTTCCTAGAAAATACATAATTGGAGTTGAAAAGCAATGGGGAACAATTGTCATAAGGAAGAAGCAAAATATAATTGTAATGTCGCTGTAATAGAATCCGAGTTATGGTTCAAGAGACTACTTAAGAAACTGGTTCTCTTGCCATGGTTAAGATATTGCAGCACAGTGCACAGTTTTCCCTTACCATTTAAGTGAACACAGGATAAATGCAGAATATTTATTATGTTCTTAAGAGGACATCAGCTCCATCATGTGAATATTGTGTTCTTTCTGCTGTGTCATGATGTTTTATTTGTGCTCATGTCATCATGTCCAATAATGACATATTGAGATAATTTCTTTGCATAATGAAATA
>JAVJGJ010000059.1:5191371-5233497 GCA_035590215.1 Microhierax caerulescens
TCATGATGTTTTATTTGTGCTCATGTCATCATGTCCAATAATGACATATTGAGATAATTTCTTTGCATAATGAAATACAAGATTTATAAAACTATGTATAAAAGTTACCTTTATCTTCAAAGTTATGCGTGAAGAACATACAAATAGTGTTTGAAAATACAGTTACTGAACTCATGAAGGTGTTGCTTCTTTTCCCAGGGCTATTGTTCTTCTGTGTTTGTATCTTGTAACAGTAATTTCTGCCTAAAATGTACAAATGCATCTGGAGCCATTTTTAGAGACGGTTAAAAGCACATTTCTGGCAAAATTTCACTGCAAGTTGGCGAAGCATTGGAACAGCCTGCTCAGGAGGGTGGTGGAATCACCATCCCTGGACGCATTTAAAAAACACATAGACGTGGTGCTTAGGGACATGGTATAGTGCTGAACTTGGCGGTGCTGGGTTAGTGGTTGCACTTAATCTCAAAGGTCTTTTCCAACTTAAATGATTCTATGATTCAGGTACAGAGTGTAACAGTGGAATTCTTTATATATGCTTATCACACAAAAGGTGTGCTTTAAAATGAAATGTAAAAACATTCAGACCATAATGAATATTAATCTCTATTATATAGTTATATATGGAAGGTTAGAATGTGAGTGTGGTCACAGGAATTTTTCCCAAAATCTTATCTCATTGTCCAATTTATACTTTAAATAGATTGTATTCCATTTCTGGCCACTGATGTGTATTCTGAGCTGATCTTAGCAATAGAGCTATGGATGTGCACAAGGGTCAGTAGCCCCACTGAGTATCAGGTTTGATTTTCTTTCCATTTTGCTTCACATCTATTCCACTCTTGATACATGTCTTCTCAGGATTGCAATTTTTTCACCAGCAACCTCTGTGAAGACAGCAAATGTGTTTCCACAGCATATGAAGGATGAAGTTGTTAGATCAGATCCCAGCCCCATAGTAGCTACTTACTGCTGCATCTGACTGTGAAGTGGAAGTAGTCCACACATCTTAATCCTGTTGTCTCATCTGTGGAATTGCTATTCATGTTTAAACATATCTCTTAGGGTGAAATGGTGAAATCCCTTCCAGACAGACACCAAAGGGTGTTTCAGGTATCAGTCTACTGTAAAGATCAACAAGAAAAAAAACCTGTCTGATCTGGAGGAGTTGTTTCAGGTAGGACAGACCAGAGCAGCAGCAGCCCCTTGTCCTCTGCTGAAAGCACCACATCTGCACGTCTTTTAAATACCTCCAGGGGTGGTGACTCAACCATGCCCCTGGGCAGCCTGTTCCAATGCTTGACCAAGCTTTCAGGCAAGAAATTTTTCCTAACATCCAATCTAAACCTCCCCTGATGCAACTTGAGGACATTTCCTTCTGCCCTGTCACTTGTTATCCAGGAAGAGAGACTGACCCCCACCTGCCTACAACCTCCTTTCAGGTAGCTGTAGAGAGCAGTAAGGTCTCCCCTCAGCCTCCTTTTCTCCTGACTAAACAACCCCAGTTCCCTCAGCTGTTCCTCAGCACCATCATTAGAAGTAGAAATCGATATGCATGGCTGTCAAGATGAGTTTTGGAAGTTTCTTCCGTCTTTCATGGACTCAGATACTTTCCTGGTTATGCGATATAACAATGGAGTTTTACTGCAGCTAGCAAAGCTTTGGTGGCAGGCTGTAGCGCTTACTGAGCTTGAAAACAAACACAGACTTGTCTAGAGTAAGGTTTTTTGGTGGTTGCAAAAGCTAATGAAAGAAACAGGCAACAGTCAATAATAAAACCAGAAACGTAGAATCTAATGACTGACTTTATGTGGAGTGATGAACTATTCTTCTGCCACAATGCATGTCAAGTTAAATTTTAGGATTACCTGATACAAATACTGCAAGATACTATTTGATAAATTGTCATCAGTTCTGGGGTTTGGGTGAGCGTTCTTGTGGAAATTTAAGGAAGAGATGTTCTGTTTCATAGGGGTAGTGAATAACTGAAGCATTGCTGTCGCAGCTCCGAATGCCTACTGCTGCCTGTTTCATGGCAGCTTTCGTCCTGAAAAACCAGACAACTCAAGCCCACATGCCTGTCCATTGGCCCTCATTTTCCTTTGGCACAGTCCACCCTTCCAATTACCTTGCCTCTTTTCAGCCATTCTACTACACACATTGCATTTTTCACTCCATGCTCCCTGCTTTCCCAGCCTGTCTGTGCTGTCGGTTAGAGCTGAAGTCTCAGTCTGTGTTCCTGCACAATACGCCACCGATCTTGCAACAGAGCAAGCACAGGAGCTGCTGCCTCGCACAGGAGCAAGTTACCGCGTTCACTAATCTGCAGTAACTTGCTCCTGTGAGAGGCAGCGGCTCCTGGCTCCACCTGCTCCTTTATTTCTCTGCATGCTCCTTTCTGGAAACCTCCTTCCTGCACAGCAGCGCCAGGATCCAGATAGCCTGGAGGGAACCTCCCGACTGGTTTGTGTGTGAGCTGCTCAGCAGTTGTGTTTTCAGCTCTGCAGTTTGCATGGTCCTGTTTGATAACCTGAGCGGACTTTCCAGGCAGCCCTTGGAACCTGAAGGTGTCAGCGTCTGGGGCTCAGATCAAGCCGAGGTGGTGTCCTCAAGATCGTGTCCTCCCGACAAGATACGGGGGAACTATTTGACGGCTGCTTTCTGCCTTCACAAAGCACTGCTTGATGGCTGGAGCACCGGTGTGTCGGTGAGCTGTGCCTCGGTCTCTGTCAACAGTATCTTGAGGTACTCACCTTCATCCTGACAGACAGCTCTCAGTGACTCACCGGGGGCAGACGTGTGCGGAGAAGAGGAAATGATCAGGTTTCTTTGGGATGTGCTGCCCTCGGAAAGTCCATAGCCAGGGATCAGGCTACTTCCCATGGCCAAAGCCAATAGGAAGGTGGTGATGGTTCTGGGACTCTCCTGGCCCACAAAGCAAGGTCAGGGAGGGTGAGCTCTGCGATATAGCAGTCTCTACTGTTCTTGTAGCCCTAGGCCATCAGGCTTCTCCATCCCACAGCTCTGCCCCAGTGCTTTCCAACACAGAGGGCTGCTTTGCCACTCCTTTATACCTCTCTCATCCCTCACGTTCCACATTCCTTGCTGTCTCACGCTGCCTTATTCCAAGTTTTCTTTCACCCAAGCCCTTAATCCTGTCCTGTTTATTTGCGTTTACCCCGTTCACATCACTGTTGGCACCACGTTTTTTGGATCGCTGTCCCTGACGGTGCCCGCTCCTACAGCCAGCTTCCCCCCAGGCAGCAGCGCCTGGCTTCTGCAGCTCAGGCTTGGAAAACACCGGCGACTGTTTACATCCCAGAGAAAGCCAAATATGGGGTTCTGAGGGCAGAAAATAGGGAGTTTTGGTGGTCACTGTATAGCAGTGTTTTCTTGGTACTTGAAGGGCTTTAAGACCTTGACATTATATTCGCAAAAGTCAGAAGTGGTTTGTCCTGATCCTTTTTGGTTTTTTATGCTGTTTGCATGGAACATAATGATACAGCCCGAACAGGCACATCGAGCCAGAAGTCTGCTCACTTGGGTGTATAGGGCAGGAGAGCAGGGAATGTAATGTTACATGTGAACAGCACATCTTGAAGAACCACTGCTTCTTGGAGTGATGTTTCTTTCCTTCTGCTTCCAGAAAAAAATTGGAATTATGTTGATAATGTCTTGAATGGAAGAGACTACAAAAATACACGACAATCTGAGCTAACGTGATTAGTTGAGGTATCTTTGTATGTTGCTACATATTTTCAATTAAAAGTAAATGTATATATTGAAGTGCCAGTAGACATTTACATTTTTGACAATTGTTTCACATAATTTTAAGGTAATTATTTGACTGTGAAATTCAAGATTGTAATTGTGCTGTGAAACTGTCACCACTGTTTCTTAGGCTGGTATTGATTCTGGCCAATTACAGGTGATGTCTATCTGCTAGCAGGGTTAGGTGTTGAGAACTGTTAATGGTGTTTTGAGGACAGAACTGTTCAAATGTGAAATTACATAAGGAATAGAAGACTGACATTTTAAAAGAGAACATTGGCATAAGGAAATATAGATGTGCTTATAACCAAGCCTGCCTTCCACTGGAAAATCTTCAAGGGCAAAGGGTAATGAGTTGAGAGCATTAGGAGTGAATAGTTGTATCAGTTTAGACATGTTGACGTTTATGGTATAAAGTTAATTTTAGGTGCTTAAAAATGCAGCCTGATGTTGTGATAGAGAAGAACTGCAAGAATGGCGCTTTGTAACCAGAACATTCTGATTGGTGAGGAGCCCATCTTCATGATAATTTAGAGATCAGTTGGGCTGAGTTCCTATGGGTGAGGTGGGGACTGGGACATCCTCCTCTCTCTCACCCCTCTGCTCAATGGCACATTTTTTTTTTGATACTGCCACTGGTGGCTGCAGAGTTGGGGGTAACACTCTTGCAGTAGCTTGGCTGATCCAGAGCCTCAGCACTGACTCTTGCCCCAGGCTGCTTACCTCTCCAGACTTTGCTGTGTGAGCCGAGTCTATGAAATACGGAGATGATGCTGATAAGACCCTAAAGTAAAAGAGCTTATAATAGTAATGAGATTCAGAATTTGTTAATTTGTTCAGACCATTTAGAGGCAGAAAACCAGAGTATTTTAGAACATTAGATATGATTACATTGGGATGCTCATTTCAACCTCATTGAGTACTTTTATCAGAAACTGACTGGTTTTGCATGTTGTGATAAAATTTTGAACTTCAGGATTCAAGAAGAATGTGAAAACTAGAGAAACAAAGAATGCAACCTTTTATTTAAGCAATGGAGAGTTACAAATAACTTTCTCTTCCCTAAACATTTTGCTAGCATTGCACTCAATTAACATTGCCTTTTTGAAATGCCATATAAATACAAATTAAAAAAATACAAGTAAAACACTTTTCAGTCGAGGCAGTGAAAGGTGAACAAATAGTAATAAGCCTGTGCTGTGTCAATATCAATCTTATTAAGGAAGCAAATTCTTTCAGTTTGTTTGCAGGTTTTGGGCATACATAAGTGATAGTAAGTTAAACACTGTAGACTGGAGGGCTGTATCGTCTTCCAGAAAGACCTAAAACCATTCTAAAGACTCAGATTTTTAATGGTCCTACATTTCTATCTGGTAAAGAAAACAATGTGGAAAATAACCACATAGGAATAATCACACTGTATGTTTTCTCTTTTTTTAGATTCCTTACTAGAAATGCAGAAATGCAGTTAGTGGATTAGTGGATTTTTTTTTTTTCTTTTTGGCCGTACAATAATTGCGTGCAGTTCTTTTTAAGAACACTTTTTTTCCTTTAAGGTGCCCCTCATAAATATTGTGTTATACCCTGAATTCTTTTTACAGATTCTCTGTCAACCTTTTTTGCTAATTACTTGTGTTTCTTTTCATTTAGAAACCCCTTAAATATTTTCCAGGTTTGCTTTGTAGTCCTAGGAGAAGGTTTGATCAATATGCTGGCTTTTCCAACTGCGGACACCCAAGTTCTGAATAAATTTGACTTATTGTGACTGAAAATGAGTGTGATATGGTCAGCATTACTTCCCTATAGTGCAGAACCATTGTGAAACAGTACTGATCTTCCCGGTGGAGTCCGGACTATGGATGGGCAAAGGGAGGAAGGCAGTTGCCTGTCCATACTGTGACTGAAGTGCTCTGATCCTACTAGACTTCCCTCCGTTTGGGCATTTCTGTCAACGCCCAGGAACTTTTTGCAGACCATATCTAATTACAGAAGGATTTTTTAATGACAATGTACTGTTTCACACCACTTCTTACTTAACTGTTTTATATATGTGAATGTTTCGATGTGACTTTGCTGAGTTCCACCAGTTCCCACTGTTGGTGAACCCATTTATGGCATATATATCATATTGTTGTCAGAAATGGAAAGAATCAAAATCATATGAAGATGTGTACATTCTGTGGGGTTAAAACAATTTACTGCCATCTTAGTTTCTGTTTTGTTTATGAAAACAGGCCTGGCGATGGTGAGAAATGAGTTAAAAAAAAAAAAAAGCTGGTTTATATATAGAAAAAACATACGTAACTCGGTATGAAATAAAAGTTATATATATGCTTAAAAACGTAAGAGACACCTTAGTGTCCATCTTAAGCAGCATGATCCCTACATTCGTACTTATTTCTGGTTATTTAATTTAATTTCTATTTGAGGCCATATTACTAAAGGGAATGGGATGTAAAATTGAAGGAAATATAAAATAGCAAATGCTTAATGAAAATTTGGAGCTACTGAACAGTATGATGGGGTTTGAATGTCCCTTTTAATAAAACAGAAACTTTCAAGAAACCTTTCAAGGGTTTGTCAAAGTTCTCCTTATTATGGGGTGCTTGTATGGATTCTCTAAACTAGAGGGAATGACTGCTATGCCTGTGCTTAGCCAGAAGAACATTGTGGTTGTCCAGTCTGAACAGCACAGTGCTCTCCCACCCCGTTTACTGGCCAGAGATGTTCTTGCCTGTCTGTTCATAGCATCAGCACCCTAATGCTCCTTCTGGGATTTGGAGCTTGCGTAGTAATAGCATTGACTTGCACATATCTGCAGAGCTCAGACTAACTCTTTTCCAGAAGTACCAACAGTCAGTTGCTTGAGTCAACTTACCTGCTGTCCCTCTGGATCTTGGTGGTGTATGCAGCAACTTTATATAAAGAGCTGAAGAGAACAGCAGGCACAAACTGCGTCTGGGGTTCTTTTTATTTAGGAAGCCATTAGACAGTATTGCAGAGATTCTTTGTTATTTTTCTGCTTGTGATGTCACTGTTGTATTACTGTGCGTATTTTTATTTGCCCTAGTCTGTTTTAACTCTGAGGCCTGCTGCTCTGAATGTGTGTTTACTAGACTTTTCTGTTGCTGCCCCTTTGTCTCTAACAGAAGAGGCATGTGCCTGCTGTTCTTCCATGTTCCCGAGTGACAGCCGTCACAAAGAAGCCTGTGAAATGATTTTGTTGAAAAGCTGTTTGTACCATAAGCACAAGTTACCGGTGTGCATACATCTTTAATGCACATCTTTCCTTTTTTGTGGTAGTTCAACTAGAATCGGATTTGCAGAGGTAGCTCTTGCTATTGTGATGAAGCTTGTTACCCTGCTAGGGTTCCGTAACAACTACTGGAGATGCAAAAAAACCTTATGGATGTAAAGTGATATCTTAAAAATTTTTTTCATTTTTTTAGGCTACTCACCCAGAATGTTGGTCTTCTTTATGTTGGAAACTTTGACAGACCTTTTGCACAAATTAAGGTACGATTAATAAGCTAGGGGGGGGAGGTGGCTATTTAAATTTTTTCACTTCTGTATCGTTTAAGTCTTGTCTTAGAGAAATCCAAGTTATCAATATAGCTTCAGGAAGAATTATGGGAAATAGTGCTATTTTGGTGATGTTTACCATATTCTGGGTTTGCTTCTAATTACATCTGTGTACTTGTCAAAGAAGTCTAGGGGGTTTTATCCTTTTGATAAATTTTTACTCTGGGTTAATTATTGGAAGGAAAATGTTTGGGGTGGGTTTTTTTAGGTTACCTTGTTAGAGACATTTCAAAACAAAGCCACTTTTGGAACTCTGTAATTCTTTAGTGATCCTTGACAGGGAAGACACTGCAGTAAAAAGCACAGATTGTTTTCCTGGTATGGATAGATTTATTATGAAAGACTCATACAATTGCTGGAAAATCATTTGTGGTTTATGACTTACTGTTTCTTTTCCTTCAGTTGAACTATTATAGTTTCACATTTCTACTTGCCAGTTGCTAATTAGTTATTGTCATGTCACTCACAAACAAAAACATTTTACAAGAATATATGGACTGATTTTAATGGGTTTCATTAGGATTTTTCTTCGGGCAAAAGAGAGGGAGGCATCAGCATGTTAGTCATTATGCTGGGATGTGGAAATGTGGTATCCATTTTAGAGTGCTGAAATGTTCCCCTGCCCCAGGTGATACCTGTAATAACTTTCTGCTCTCTTGGCAGCATTGCTCCCTCCATTGTGTGCGCACACTTGGGCCTGTCAGTGTGTTTAAAGCCTTTGTTTTGTTTTACATCAAAATGAAACTTAATTTCTAAAACTCAGATGTGTTCCTTTGCCACATCCCTAATTACATTAGGAAATCACAGCATTCCCAGCCATATCTAGTAAATACTTGGGTTTAATAGCTTAAACCTTAGTATTGTTTTAAAATTACTTGAAAATAACGGATACATGCTTTTCATCTTCCCTCTCCCTTTTCTCTCATCTCCCCGGTTCCTATATGTGTATTATTCAGTTTGGCTAATAATCAAACAATTTAAATGTTTCTTGCATGAAACATCTTGCCATTAGTTTAATCACAAATAAGCTTGTGTGGTTTTGGTGATAACTCTTTGGAATAGTGCTTTTTTAAATGCTTTATGAAAGTTCTTCCATGCTGTTCTCCCTTTCCAAATGTGGCCCCATTCCCACCCTTAACTGCCCCATCCACTTCCAATAATAAACAGCAAAATGCAGATGTTTTCCTTATGGCTGGGGAGAGTTTGTAAGTTCACCAGGTGGGTTTGGGACGGGAGAGAGGAGGCGTACGCTGCACTCATTTTCAGCCATTTGCGGTCGGCAGCGGTGCTGCTCCCATCGCTTGCGGTCAGGGAGAGGGCCTTCGCTCACAGGACAGCTGCAAAGCAGACGCTGCTCAGAGTCAGACTGCAGGACTGAGTATGGTATCACTGGCAAATGCTTAGGGAAAGAGTGAAAAAAACAGGATAACTAGAAGTACGCAGCCAGGTCCCTGCAATTTGCATGCAGGGCCTTTTCTGCTGGAAAAGTATTTACATCCTGGTGCTTAGTAGACTCAGATGGACCTTCCTCCCTCAATGTGTCTAAGAGATTTTCCACTAAATTTTCAGCATACAGAGCCACACTGTCACTGTGAGTAAAGGTCTTATTTTATTTCTTTTAAACTTATTGCCTAATAATTCATTTTGATTCAACCTAGACCTTATGTCAGGAAAAATGGTGAGCAGTCATTCCTGACTTTATCTTCTCTTCCACATTACCCCAGTCTTGCATCTTCCCAGCTACAAAACCTTAAACTGTTTAATTGTTCCCTGTAACCAACCATTCAGTATCTCCAGTCAACACTTTTTATTCTTCGTACCCCTATGTATTTCTACTGTTGCCTTTTTTAAGGTAGGGAATGGCTCAGTATTCAAGATATGGGCACAATAATGCTTTCTGTTTGCTGTTTTTATATTACAGATGGTACAACGCTTGATAAATGCCTGACATACATTTAGTTTGAGTAGGTTAATATTAGACCTTCTGGTATTATATTGCTGATGTAGTTTTCATCCTAAGTGTCGTGTTTGCCACAGAGTAGGTATTGTGGATTTTCAAAATAACTGTCAGTTACTACCTAGGAAAACCAAAGCTTATTACCCACTAAACTACTGTAGGTTATATAGACAGGTTTGAGTATGCTAATTCTACAAGCTATACTCTGTAAAAACTAACTTTTATTTTTGAAGCTATAGGCATATATGGGCATATATTTGCACACTGTTGCTTTGCTTTGTTTCGGATGCTAAAGGTAATCCTGAAAAGGTAATCCTGAAGCAGCAAGCTAATTTGTCTCAGAGTCATCTCTTCTGTGGCTTGTGTTATTAGCTGCAACTGGGAAATGGCATACAGTTAACAAAACCAATGTTTTTTTAATTGAGGCTCCTATATGATTGCTTGGAGATTCTAGAAGGATGTTGGCGTGAGAGCAGGAGGGACTGGTGTAGAGTGATAAGGTCGCAACTCCATAGAGATCCTCAGCACCAAAAATGATTGAGCATTGGTGCTGTGAAAAGAAATGTATGTATTCTGGAGATGTACAGTGGTCTTTTGCAGCTGTTGACACAAGTTTCTTTCCTTCTTCCCCCAGCAGTTCTTCAGGTCTTTCATACATGGTTGCTAATGATTCCACCAGTTAAAGACCTGTGAGCCACATTTGGTCCTGGAATATCTATAAGGCGGAGTCTTTGTAAACTTTTAGTTCAGATACACTTTTGCTCACTGTGTGATGGGTTGGTCTCTCTCATTATATAAATTACCCACTCATGTTCATTTGCAAACATCCCAAGTATTATGTACTCTGTTAAGATACGGCATTTCTTGCATTATGGAATGCCCCAAACCACTACACTCCTCCGTCAGTGTAAATGTATTACTTGAAAGTGAAGCATTATTATACAGCACTACTTCCAGTGCATTTCAGTGCACTTTCAGTTGGACAAATAGGAGCGTTACCAGGCCTTTGAAATACTCATAGTAAACATATAAACTGCCATGCTAGTACTCATAAATTCATGTTTTAATTTATGTGCATTTACAAAACTGCAAAGAGAGAAACTCCTTATCAAAGTATCCCTTCCCAAAAGCAAACAAGTTTGATTTTCCAGAACTTTGCAGGAGATAATTGCACCAGTGTCTTTGATGATGAATGCTGTAGCTGGCAAGTCTGGGAGAAGAGTTTGAAATACTAACATCTCTTCTAGGATGATTTTTTCTGTGTCTGTCTTTCTCCTATCAATAATTCATTAATACTTATTAATATTTATAATGTTTCTGAGACATAGATGAACTGGTAAGATTAACCGAAATTACCTGATCTTCCTCCTGACTTGCTTTCAGTAGTGTCAGTGGTAGTGCTTCATAAATGTTTGATCTCTCTACTTCATTATGGAAAAGGAAAAAAAAAAGGAGTGAAGCATTCACTCCTCAAGGTTTTGAATCCTGTATCTTATAGCAGATAAATTAGAGGAAGTGGGGGGGAAAAGTGTTTTCCTGGTTAGAGGAATCTGCCTACGACTTTTCCAATAATGTGCCAGTTCATAGATTTTGTGTATTGCTACTGTGAACAGAGTTCTTGGTACAGAACTTTTAAGTTATTGCATAGTGTTTGTGATTGCTTTTATTCTAAGGTAATATTCACTAAGTTTCAGTAAGTTTAGTGGGTTATAAAAATGATGGCTGTTTCAGCTGCTGAGAGTACTAAATGAATTAATGATTTGAAAGTCAAATTCTTTGTGGCAGTGAATTCTCATTTTATTTCCAGGGGACTATTCTTTAAGATTATATTGAAGGAATCAATTTCACAGAGAGTAGTTTCTCTTAATAATTTCATTTTGTTTCTAAATGAAATTATTCTAAATTATTGCTTAATTCTAGTGTCTGTTCAAAGGTGTTGTAGAACAGTTTCACCATAAATGTTTACTTTTTGGGTTTTTTTCCCATTTAAGTAGCTGTGCTAGAGGTAGTAGTAGTTACTGGCCTATACTTCTGCATTCATTCAAAGAACTTCGGAGCAATTCGGTGATTTGCAGCTTTCTGTGGCTCTTAAATGGTTGTATTTCTTAAATATCTCTTGGAAACTGGGTGAAACAAAAAAGGTTTCTGTAAGTGACAATCTTGATCAGCAAGATAGAATATTGACATCAGCTGTAATTAACTGGCAAACTTTCTTAAATCCATCTACGTTTAAGTATTGTTAGTATTCTTTTAGTAAAATGAAGCTATTAAGGCAAAATCTTTATCATAGAAATTTTGTGTTTACTGGAAGTAACTACATCCATTGTCCCAGCATACGTAATAGTCACCTGATAGAAGGGTATGTTACAGAGTTCTTAACCTGTTTACAGAACAAAGAGTCTTCATGACATATATGACACGTTGTTTTTAAAATAGAGATTTGATCAATGTAGATTAGAAAGAAAACTTAGCTACGCTATATCCAGTAATTATAACTATAAAGAAAATTATATTGTTTAATCAATTTATTAAGATGGTAAGTTTTTGCAGTTTGGTTCCTAGTTGCTTCTGGGATTAGGGGAAACTGTTCAGTACGCTCTGTTCTCCATTATTAATCGGTAATGAAGCTTCTGGCAGTCTTTACTATTGAGCTAATGACTAGTTTCATTTTGGGCTCTTAACACATTAAATTACCATTTAAATAAAGATTAATTACTGCTATTTTATTTTTAGTATTTTAAGAGTAGTTATTAAAAAGTTTCATAATAAATACTACTTTGTTCAAAATAGAATTGTTTGATTTAATAGAATATGAGGACAGTTATGGTGAAAAGAGTATTTTGGAAATAGTGATGTGTTCTTAGTATTTTGTTTATACGGTAGGAGCCCAGTGGAAAGATTTATGAAAGTTTTAAGTTTGCTTCTGGGCAATTTGCTGCTGTAGTTACAGCAGCCTTGCTGTCAAGGACTAGCAAGAAATCAAGCTGTCTCCTCTGACCTGCAGCTCGGTAACCATTATCTATGATTTTGTTAAACTTGAGAACAGTATTGCTGATTGCTGAGACAACTAAACATACCACCTACACTCTGGGAATGCAGTTTGGGTCTAAGCTATTATTTGCCCAACTGCCTCATTTTCCCTTGGCAAATACACTTTTAACTTAAAACATGATAAAGCATAGTGGAGTTCTGCCAGAGAGAGGCCTTACAGCAGGTAATCACCCCAGAATAATTTCTGTGGTAATATCACATCAAAACCAGTAGACCCTCCAGATACACATCCATCCACCTTTACTTCTGCAGGCAGCTTTGCAGCACCTCAGAGTATTCCCAAGAGCTGAACCACCTTCAACACAGCTGTGTTACCTTTGTCCAGACACTGAGGCTCAACCTATGTCTGAGAACCAGGGTAGACCTAATTCATGACTTCTTCAGCGGTATCAAACATCTGTAGGTGATTACTGAAGTGATTGGCCACAATTTGCCAAACAATCTTTTCCTGAAAGAAGAGGGAAAAGGAATGAATTGGTGAACTTGCTGCTTTCAAGAGCTTGTTTCTTAAGCTAGGATAAACTGCTGATTTCTTGGCTGAAGCTGGCATGGTTTTCCTCCCTGAGTGACAGTGACTTATACTACCAATTAGTGATGCCAAACCTGTGTGGACTGCCACTGTCAGGTGACAGAGGACAGACACAGAGCGCCTTGTTAGGGTACAGCTCTTCAGACTACATCAGATCTAGGAGGAGATTCAGTGCAACTTTCACTATACACTCCGCTGCTGTCCTTACAGAGCTCCAAAATGACAGCGTGGTCTGTACAGTCTTTTAGGAAAATACGTGTAAAAGTTTTCCCTTTATGCCTGTTGACAGCCAGTAGGAGTATGCTGGTGCCCTAATTATTTGATGCTTTGCTTACTGGACTTTCATACACACTGAGGGATGTTTGCATTCACTGCCACAGCAGGAAAGGGTTTCTCTTTTATCACATGGTGAAGTCATAATCTGGGCTTTGTTTCTGTTGCCTGTCTCCCTTTTTATATTATTTTGTGCTGTTAGTGTATCTTATGTGATGTGAAATGCCATAGAATAAAACAGAAGGGTATCATGCCTTCAGCTTGAAGATGACGACAAATACAGCCCTGGGATCTCTGGAGCGAGATGTTCCTGAGAAAAAGGAAATACAGATTTATCTGTAGGTGTTTGATTCTGGTTGTTCATGCTGAAGACAAATGATTTCAAACTGAAAGAGATACCACTGAGTTGAACAGAGGCCTGTCAAATTAAAGAAAAATAGTAGTAACTTGCTTGGTTAGCTTAGTAGAGATAGTGTCAGAGAAGGATTCTTTCATCTTCATATTAGCAGAGTTAACACAGGTGGTGAGGGGAAGAAGAAGGGGAGTTTATTTTAAACTAGGAAAGTAATGATAGGAGAACAAATGGATTATGCTGAACAGAAATAATTTTATTCTGAAAGCTGAAGAATAGTTCTGAGAGCTACAGATCTGGATGAAACTTCCACTAGGAAAAAAAACCCCACACCTTTATAATGTTGAGAAGGGATGTGATAATTATGAGATTTGATAGCTGTGAAAGGAGGAGGTATACTCAGATAATCTGAATCCCTACGTTTCATTAAACACAGTCGCTCTGAATTAAAACACACAGACTGAGGAGAAAGCTGTATAATATTCTACCTCTTCTGAAGTTCAAACTCTATCTTTAGGATAAAGTAATCAACTTTCATAATATATATTTATTCTTGTTAACCATCCTCAAACAGAACTGGTGGGTGGCTCTAATGTTTTAGTTTTGTGGGATGTTACAGCAGGATTTTCGTATCCTCTTGGTAGATGTGGAAGCTGCACTGGGCATCACTGGAATTGCTAGTATTGGGCTGTTGAGAAGCTGCATGAGGAAATCCTTCTCTTTTTCTTACTCTGTCTTTTGTGAAAACCACCTGTATTTGTGTGTCACATGGAAATCAGCACATGCAAACAGCTTTAGCACCAACAAAGTGGGACATTGCCAGGTAATCTTTCCAAATAAATTTCTCAGCAGAGTAGGAATTTAAGCTTTGTTCCTAATGTTTTTTGTTACAAGATGACAATGTACAGTCTCCTCATGGGAAGCCATACCATGCTGAGGTAATGCCTTCTGGTGCCTGAACCTGTCCTCCTTTTCCATTCATTCCTTCCTTGGGGACTGATTTCACATGGAGGACTGAGTCAAATTCAGCATCTTAGTTTTTATGTTCAGGGTGCTTGTATGATAATGGGATATATGAAAAGTTAGCTGGCATAGGGTTACGGGCTGTGTTGGCCTTCCTCGGGAATGCAGGAAGGGTTTGCATTAAAAATAAATTAATTTTCAGCAGCAAGAGGGTTTTCAGGGGTGCAGCCTAGGACTCGAAGTGAACCTGACAGTACCTGGAGTGGTTACACATCTCGAAATCTTCTGTCCCAAGGTCAAGGTGCCTTTCTTTGACTTTGTGTCTGTCGTGGTTTAACAAGGCAGCCAAGCACCACAGCTGCTTGCTCACTCCCCCTCACCCAGAGAGATGGGAAGGAGAATTGGAAAGGAATGTAAAACTCGGGTTGAGATAAGAACAATTTAATATGTAAAGCAAAAACTGCGCACACAAGCAAAGCAGAACCAGGAATCCATTCACTGCTTCCCAAGGGCAGGCAGGTGTTCGTCCATCCCCAGGAAAGCCGGGCTCCGTCACGTGTGACAGGTACTTGGGATGACAAACACCGTAATGCCCAATGTCCCCCTCTTCCTCCTTCTTCCCCCAGCTTATATACTCAGCATGACGCCATATGGTGTGGAATATCCCTTTGGCTGGTTTGGGTCACCTGTCCTGGCTGTGTCCCTTCCCAACTTTCTGTGCCCCCCCCAGCCCTCTGGCTGGCAGGGCCCAAGGAATTGAAAAGTCCTTGATTTAGTATAAACATCACCCAGCAACAGCTAAAAAATCAGTGTCCTATCAACATTGTTCTCACAGCACAGGCAAAACATAGCACTGTACTAACTACTAAGAAGAAAATTAACTCTATCCCAACTGAAACCAGGACAATAATCTGAAAATATTAAAAAACAAAATTCTGAATCGTGACAGCAGTACAGGAACTCTGAGAGGTAAGAAACCACCCTGCCCACGCGGTTTTTATCTTGTAAACAAGATGAGTGAGGTGCTAGAGAGAATTTACAGAACAAATTGCAAGTTAGAAAATGTTGTAAGGTGCTAGCAAGAAATCACCCACTGCTCATTCCTAAGTTAAAGGCAGCAAATTTTGCTCATTTTGAAGATAGGGTACCTTTGAACCATTACTTTTGAGAATTAGTTGGGGAAGAAAAAAAAACATATGGCTTAATTCTTTATCTCTTGACTTCCTTTCATTTCTCTACATCTTGACATTCTTTGCTGCAGCTTTTCTCAAAAGCAATTGCTGACTTGTAAGGGCAAAGGGGTCCTGACTGCCTGTGCGTTTGGATAGTCACTGGAATGTTGGAACCCTCGGTCCTGCCTGGAAATGTTAGACACCAGTAGTATAAATGAATAGTAATATATTTCATGTGTGCACTTACAGTAAATGCCACCATACACTTGGCATATTTACTCTCTATAGACACATCGAGAGGGGAAAAAAGTACTAAAAATTAATAAAAATGTTCTAGCCTTGGAACTGGTAATGTAAACAGAAAAAAAAAATAACTAGAAAATCTGCATGAGCACTACAAAAACTGAAGCAGTGATTTTGTATGCTGTTACAATTTCTGCCCCTGAGAACAAAATGTTAATGAGCTATAATTTATAAATTCACTCTGTTCTCATGGATCAGTCCTCATTTTGCTTTTTGTCATGATTACACTTATGAATTCAGTTTAAAAATTTGTTCTTTGTAAAGCGTGCGGTTTTCCATAGAAGTGCACAGAATTAGGAAGATTACCTCTGCAGTTTTCTGTTGTTGCTGCCAATAAGATAAAATAATTGGTTCTGGGGTTTGGACCATGATTGGGGGGGGGGCAGGGGCGGGGCAGCTTTTGTTATTTCAACTCTCAGCATTTTTTTTTTTTAAATCAATCCAGTTTGTTCTTGCTAAGCATAGGGTAAGTTAAGCCTTCTGGAAAGGTTAAAATAATAGCTAATTGATTGTAGATCTTAATTTATTGGTGGTGGTGGTTGTTGTTTTGTTGTGGGTTTTTTTTTTTTTAGTTTTCTATTTACTTCTGTATTAACTGTTTAAGAAAAAGTCTTCAGATGCTTTTAATGAGTATTGTAAAAATGAACAGATTGCAGTTTCTTAAGCCTTCCATCTCCTGGGCTTTGGAATACAAATACATCCTAACAATAGAAAATTGGTATGATACTACCTCATTTTCAAAAAGCTTAGAAAAACAAGGGCTTACAAAAGAGCCTTGTGAAATCCAAGAGAAGCAAATGCAGGGTTGTGTATTGGGGACAGAGCAAGCCAGAGCCTTAACTGGCTGCACAGCAGCTCTGCAGAAAAGCACCTGAGGGTCTCGGTGGCAACAAGTTGAACACGAGCCAGCTATGTGCCCTTGCACTGGTAAAGGCCAGCCATACCCTGGGTGGTGTTAGGTAGAGCATAGCCAGCAGGTCAAGGAAAGTCACTGTTCTCTGCTGAAGCATTTGTGAGATACATCTGGAGTAACCGTGCGCTGCTCTGGACTCCCTGGTGCGGGAGAATTCACCCTGCTGGAGCAATTCCTGCGGGGGTCGTGACAGGGAGTAGAGCAAGAGGTTATATGAGCAAGAGTATATGAGAGTATATGAGCAGAGATTAAAGGAACTGGGTTTGTTTAGAAGAGAAGGGAAGAGGGGGGACTAATTGCAATCTGCCACCACCTGAAGGAAAACTGCAGAAGAGCAAGCGCCAGACACTTCTCAGAGATGCTTGGGGAAGGGGAAGAGGGATTTATGGAAAAAAATGTCACGGTGAGATCGGCTGGGCATGGCAGCAGGCTGCCTGGAGAGGCTGTAAAATCTCTGTCCATGGGAATTTTCAGAGTTTAACTGGAAACAGCCCTGAGCAACCTGACTCGCGTGTTAAGTTAACCCAGCCTAGAGCTGAAGGTTGGATTGGGTGATGTCTGGACGTCCCTTCTAGCCTGAATTTTTCAGGCTCTGTGACATTCTAGAGTATGGGCAGTCACCTTTGTGAAATGTAACACCTTCTTAAGGATATGTAAAACTGCATCATTTGTTGTGTTTATTGGAAAATTATAGGGTTTGATATTGCTGAGCCTCCATTGTTACTGATTGAATAGAGCTTAATTTCAGTCCATAATATTAACATACAGTATAGCAGTCTGTTCTTCCTCCTTATCTTTTCCTATGGCTGCAACCATAACTTGCATTATCCAAGGCCTTCAGTACTTCCATTCTTAGTATCTTGGTTTTTTCTTGTTAAATGTTTACCTTTGTAAGTGGCTGGTTTTCTCATAATATCAAAAATACAAAAAGATGCATCTTTTTTTTCCATTAAGAGGTAGTATTGCATTACCTTCCAGAGATCCTGCTGGCCTCTTTCAGAGAATATGCTGTGTTTTCTTCACTAAAATGTTTATTTAGAAGAAGAAAGGATTTGGGTTTTTTCCTTTGAAGTCATTCTGCAGCTATTTTCATGGGGTGACACAGTATTTTTAATGGAGTGTGTGGTGTATGAAAATAAAGTATCTTAAACTAAAAATCTGTGACCATAACTGGAACTGAGAGAAACTGGTGTTCTCAGGAAATGTCTCTAAAACTTATACGGTTCTGAACAATCTATAAACCTCTTAACTAATTTTTAAAAGAATTGTAGCAAGAAAAGAAATTGGAAGTGTCAGCACTGGCTAGATGAGTAGCAAAACTCAAGAGTAACAAGCTGGAAGAAGAGTAGCCAGTGGCTAGCTGTTGGATGTAAATGCACTGAGAAGATGTAAATGTAGGAAATTAGGTGTAAATGTTGTGCATAGTGGGTGTTAGCAAGGGAAGACAGTGCGTAGCAGCATACAGCACAGGCCATCTGAGTACTGTAGAGACAAAGCTTGCATATATGCTGGGAAGTCATGGTCATGCTAACATTCATACCTTCCCTTCTCTTCCAATCTTGTCTGTGGCCTCTGTTCCAGCAGCAACACTGACTCTTAGGAAAAGCCTCCAAAATTAATCCCGAAGACCATTAATATTTTCTTCTTCAGTTTTTTTTGGTTGGAGTACTTTTGTCATGACTTTGTCATCTCACCTGTGAGATTAAGGCAACCAGCAGTTTTTTAATGCATTAGGGGTGGTTGATTTGGAGCTTCCCATTTCATTCCATTTTATAAATAATGAGCTTTGAAGCCAGCAGCAGCTAATGTATGTGCCATCTGACTTCTGTTTTCATAATTTTCTTTTTTTGTCTCAGCATTCCTTCTTGAATTAATTCCCTTTATTACCTTCCTCGGTAATTTTCCAAATATTTACTGTTGACGCCATACAGATACTATTCTGAAAAGCATAGTCATACAGAAAACTGGATTTTCAAAGTGATAAGCAGATTGTGCTATCAGTAGCTTTCCTATGCCTGGTGGTATGAAAACGTACCACATAAATGTGAGCATTAGGACATGCAGATTATGTCTCATTAAAATAACACGAGTAGATAGATAGTTTTTTTCTCTACTGAAGACATGGCAAAACGAAAGGGTTAAGTTGTGTCTCTGAACCATAAAGTTATTGCTCACTGCCAACTAAAAATTGCTGAGAAAGATAACTGGGAATGAGAGGTTTGTTTTAGCAATAAATGAGCATAGATATTGCAGATATTTCTCATCTGCATTGCCTTGAGCCCTTATACTTGTCACAGTGGAATAACTGATCAGGTCATTGTAAAGCTGCCAGATTTCTCGTGCTGTAGTGCAAGTTGTGCTTTGCTATTGTCCTCATCCTCTTTGTCACATTGTTCTTTCCCAGGCTTCAGTGTTTGACAGTGTTCTGGCTCCCGTACGTGGGTGATTTGGGGTTGGCACCATCTTTTGTTTTGCTTTCTTATGTTTTACAAAAATCATCTTGCAGAAGAGGATGATTTGTCCATGATGATTTTAAGCTCTTGAACATGGTAATTTGTTGCTGCAGCTGTTCCTGGGTTATAACTACATTGTCAAACCTGGTTTGGGTGTGCTTCTGCACATAGAGAGTGTAATTTGTTCTGAGTAATTGAGGATACCTTGATGACAACAGCTGTTTATGGGGCTGGCTCCTGTGCTTGACTGAGTTGCAGCAGGAACCGTTTTTTTTCTTTGATGTAGACAAGCCCATGCTTAGTTTCCATAAATGCACCTGCATTTCCATTTTCTTTTGACTGTAATACAATACTCAAACAGTATAGCAGTGTGCTCAAGCTTCTCAGAGTTGTAGGCAATTTAGGAAACTTTTTGTAGGTAATTGTCTTCTCGGAGAAAGCAGTGTCCTAAATTTGTGTGCTTATTGTTTCCTTCAGAAATTATTCTTTTCATGTCATATTTGTTATCATAATTGATCTTAATGTGCTCTGATTTTTGTAGTAAGTTCTTCGTCTTATCTTTCTGCATTAGAGACTACTGTTGGTACTGCAAGCAAGTGAAGTAAAAGCTGTAGAATGGGCAACAGACAAAAAGTAGATAAAAAAACTAGTTTCTAAATAAAATTATAAAAATCAAACCCTATTAGAATTTTTTTCTGATCAGATGAGACAGCGAAAGGTATTTGGGCAGTCTTTTAGGTCTTTTTTTAATTGTTTATTGTTTTGAAGTAATCATGAGAAGGTCAGTCAAGATCAGGCTTGAGGGGGGAAGAGAAAGCAAATTGTTGTGAACAGTTTATAGACAGAGTATATCTGAATTTGTTAAGCTTTTTAGAGGTGAGTTATTTTGAGTATAAGCTGAACAAATGGGGTTGAACTTTGATAAATGAGCTTGAACTTGTAGTACCTTTGCGAAATGCGGATTATAATGTCTTTAAAATAAATTGCACATGAATAAATCAAGATGTTGAAGTTGAAAAGGGTGAGAGATGGTGTAACAGGGAAATTCTTTGACTAGGAAATTGTTTCATAGACCTTTCTTTATAGTATATATAAAGCACATAGTGAACATCATGAATGAGAAATATTTTAAACGTCAGATACCGATAAGATTGGAGAAAAACAGTTGATGGCAAAAATTACTGTATTGAGAGGTACCGTGCTGGTTTAGGACTAGTAAAAGGCAAATGCAGATTAAATTTAGATAAATGAAAAAGAATAGGCCTGCAAACAATAACACAGAAGGTGGAAGAAATATCAAATGAGATAATTATGCAGGATACCAGCTTACAAAGGAAAACGGGTTGTGGATAATATCCTGTCTAATTATAATACCTATAAAGGAGGATGGTCACATGAACTAATTTCAGCCACTGTATGCCCCACAGGCTCCCTGTGGGAAACAGCTGAATCCAAGGGTGAATCTGGGAACCTCTAAGAAAAGCACCTGACAGTTGCCTTGCTGGGTCTTCCAAATTGCTTCTAGAGGTGCCAGTGTCTCTCCTTGGATTACATGCCGAAACTAGCTCCTAAATTTTAAGTACCTAAAGTAATGGTGCAAATACTCATCTTGCCTGTCTCTCTGGGACTTTTCCAATTATGAGATTAAAGGCTGGAGTAAACCCAAATTGGTATTGTGCAGCTGTTTTAACTGCAGATGAGCATTTACAGTATAGTATTCCCCACAGACAAGCATTGTGCCTTAAATGTCACTTCAGCTACTGCTAATAGATTTTTTAGAAATCCATTTTTTCCACCGTTTCTATCCTCAAGTATAATCTGTAAAACCAGATAAATCGTGCAAGCTTGGGCTCTGTCAGACCTCTGATGAGACAGTTGGTGGCTCTTAGAGAAGGTTAACAAATAGGAAAGAAGGTAGAATTAAACTAGATTGTGCCCATGAATGGCTGGCCTGTAGGCAAAAAGATGAGTTTTCATACTAGTAAAAGTAGAAGGATGCTTATCTCCTACACAAGGAAGTGATAAATAACATCTGTACAATTCAAAGAACACCTTTGATACCTAGAAAGCAGTAATCCTAGGGGAAAATTAAGCTGTAAATCAGTAAGTCAGGTAAGTTTGTTTGGTTTTGCATTCTTAATTTGTTCTCTGTTTGCTTGATTTACAGTGAAATACTTAATTAAGTGATTTTTTTCATCAAATTGGCTTTCACAGTTTTCACTGCAAGGGTCATATATACCTCTGCTTGGCAGTATTCCAGAGTGATTATCATATTTGCAAATTTTTCCAGTTGAGACAGAAGTATATACTAAAACTCAGTTGAATAATAGTGATGCAGCATCATGTTATATAATAGTCAACAAAACAATTATTTATTTACTTTTTGTTTGCCAGTAGTAAAATCACTGCAGTTTTGTCTTTCTAGCAGAAAGTGGGAATGAAAGTAAAGAACAACAGAGCTCAGTGGTGCTATTATATTTCGACAAATTGAAGTTTTCCAAATGCCACTTCTGCTTCTCTCCAAAGGCAAAAAAGGTTGATTGTAGAGAAAATAGCATGTTATATCTTTGGGGAAAATAATGTAGAAAGATTTGAAAAGGAAAGATCAGAGATGTGGCAGCATTGTTAGAACCATTGTGCAGACACTTTATTTGTATTGCTGAGAACTGTAGATGTTTTCATTTAGTGGGGAGGAAACTGTAAATATGCAATATTGCTTTTTATGTTACTAACTTCAGTGAGTTACTGTTTAATTGGCATACAGAAAATTTTCTGCCAGTGACTTTACAACCAAATGCTGTAATGAAATGTCACTTCTTTTCAGAAAAATGTTACTTTCCCTTGATTAGCTGAAATACTAAATCTGTTTCAGTAAATGAATCTATTGATTTTAGCTTAATGTGTTGTAATAAAAAATATTTGAGTATGTTCTCAGTTGGTAGATTCATGAGATGCCGTGCTGGATTCTGTACAGGCGCCAATGCAAATTTTTAATCTCTTTTTCGTACATGCAGCAGAGAAGTCAGCATTGGTACAGAAGGGAAGTAAAGACCCAGGTTCTGCTGGAGGACAGTTCTCTCACTGAAGCTCTGCAGAAGTCATCCACAGGCTTTGTTTCTCTGGGCCAGCCGAGACCCTGACAGTGCTTTTAAGTGGGAGGGAATGAGGCTACAACAAAATGGTGCTGTAAAGCTTCTTGATTCAGCTGCGCAGTCCGCTAGGATTCAGCCAGTCTCGCAGAGGTGTTTAACATCAGCCAGGGTCCTCACTGCACTGGGGAGCTGCCCATTGCCTACATGCTAATGCTGCACCACACAAGAAGTAAAATGCCTGATCAGTGTCATATCAACCTACCCAGTTGTAATTTAACAGTAATACAGACAAGTGCAACGCAGCTTCTGCTTAATTTCATTACTGGGTCATGGTTAGCCACGCTTGATTGCTGACCATTGCAGGAGCAGATTAATTAAGTGTTGTAGCATTTCTTATACACAAACTTCAACCTCAGAAGAAACCTGTGTGGGATGTAGGGAGGAGGCTGGTCTATAGTAGAAGCAATGTAAAGGAATATGCAAAAGCAGAACTAGAGACAAGAATGTTTTTGTTCTTTTACACAATAACGCAAGATACAGTTACTGTATTTTCCTGCATCATCACATTCTCTTTCCACCTGTTACACTTTGGAAGCCATTAATGCATAGAAAGAGGTTTTAGAGTAACTTAACTTCAACAGAAGGAAAACAAAGGACATTTCTGAATAATTTAGAAGGACGCTTATAAATTAGTGAGTCAGAGGTTTTGGACTTAAAATACTGAAGTTAATGCTAAAGCAAACAGACCCTGAACTACTTAATTACTAGCTTGTTAATATTTCATTCAAAACTTTAAGGAAAAAATCTGTAATTAGTAATTAGTGCTAGTAGTTACAGCAGGAAACTACAAAGTAAGGCTTTTGCATTTCAGTTCATGGATTTCCCCACTGTGTGTGCTCTTGCCTGGCACATCAACTCCCTTTTACCTTGGGCTTTTCAACTGTAGAATTGTGTACATAAAAATTTTATCTAAAGTTAATGAACTTGGTTTAATATATAAGAATACACTTTTGAGATTATCGGACAACAGGTTACAGACTTGCCATTGCCATTACCTGGTTTTTCTTTCTCTTCTTTTATCTCCTTCCAGTGGTGCCTGTTCTAGAGAAGAGCCTTTAAGAACTTTTTTCTTTCCTATCTGGAATTGGTAGTGATGTTGGCTGGCTCTAGAGTGGGTCTATGATGTTACTTGCAATGCTGTTACATCACACGAAGAGCAAACCAAGTATTTCCAGCTTTATTTGTTGAAGAGCTAATGCTGTTTCCATCCTGGGCCTCAGGCTGGGGAGGATGGCTGCTCAAACGCAACTGTAGCACTTGAGCACAGCACTCAAATTAGGCTCTGAGTTCTGGAGAATTTAAGAATCAGCCCATGCAGAGGTCTTCGCAGGCCACAGCTTTATGGCGAAGGGTTTTTTTGAGAAATCATCTAGTTAGGAAACTTGGAAGGCTTTTCTTGGCTTCGCTTGCCTTAACTCTTGCAGGCTGAGTAAAGTAATTTTGTGAAATAACAATGAAGACTAAATATTGTTGCTTGCTTTTTCTATTGATCTACTATACAATAACAAAGTGTATGAGCAAAGCTGTAAGAAGCATGCTTATGTACAGCATGCTTTCCTATATTTCTTGTCTTTCAGGGTTTTGGCAGGACCAACTATCAAACCATTAATCATCTCCTGTTGTCAGCACTCACCATTCAAAATTGTAAACTGATTTAGTTGATAGCAGAACAGAAACTCTGATCAAATCCTTATTGATTTGTCTAGAAATACTGCTGCCCAAACAGATCAAGAAGTTCATAGGTTTCTCAGACCACAGCTGGCAAAATCCATAAAATCCTTTGAAGCCAGTTGTGACTCTTCCAAGTCCATGAATATTGTCCATTCTTCTGCCTCGTGATTACTGCAGTCTGCTGCCCCACCCCACATCCATTACCGTGGTGTCCTGGGAAATCTGGCTTCCTAACTCTGCAGATTCATCAATAATATGGAATGGAAAGGAAGGAGAGGTTTGCAATGAAAGGTAAAGCAGTAAGATCCCCTCTCCAGCCTAATTTACCGACAAATTTTTGCCATTGATGGATTAGCCCTTGTTTACCTTTCTTTCAGAGGACTGACCTCATCAGCTGGCAGGCACCGTGAAACCATTTCATTTGCAGCGTCTGAGCCACGATTAACTTCCCCATCTAGCTCCTTCCATTTTGTAACCCCACGATGATCAAGAAGACCTGCATGCTTAGATTTTAGTTTATAGATCCGATTATAGGGAACGCCTTTAATTGCTTTTGAAAAGGAGGAAAAAAGCTTTCCATGATTTAAGCCTCAAAGACAGTTAGGCTTTGAAGTTTAAGGCAAACTATTCAAGAAAGGGAGGGAGTTCAAGCCAGCTCAGTGCTATGAAGGCACTTGAGAAGTGAGTGAGGGCAGTTGACTTTCACTGCAGGAGTTGCTTTGATCAAAGCTAATTTTTGAAAGTCTACTTTATATCAGCAGCCATTAATCTTTTTGTTGTGATGTGTTATCAGCAATGAAAAAAAAATAATTATTTCCCTTCTAATTGAAATCTTAGAAGGGTAAAAAATACAATGAAAAATCTCTAATATGCCATTTGTAGCTTTTTTTTCCCCAACACAACTTTATTGTTTGGATTTTATAGCACTGCTGAGTAGATTTATGTGGTGACTGTTGTTGTTTGACTCTTCATGGTTTTGTGTTTTATAATATTGCAGTGTTTCATCAAGGTGTTTATCAGCTCCATCACTTAAGTGGTTCTGGCAGTCACCTGAAACTCATCCTATATCATTAGCTACAAAAATGAAGGTTGAGTTAGCAGGGTTGTGAACTCCAATCTCAGCAATCAGGTGTAAGAATGCCCCCTCAAAATGGCAAAGTCTTAATCATTGCAGTTGGACTTTTTTGTCATCCTATATTTGAAAAATCAGAGTTCTTGCTTTTTTACATAATACAAATACAAAACCTGAATTTTTTCTTTAAATAATAAGATGTTACTCTGTTGTAAGAGACTTGTGTGATTTAAAGTCTGGCGCGCTCTTTTAGAAATACTACCTATTACACAGATCACGTAAAAGCTACTACGAGCAAGACGGAGCTCTCCTCTCTGACTCGACCCTTCGGTTCATAGGTGCCTTGGTTGATGACAAACCATTCAATCTAGTGAAGCGGATGGGGATTGTCTGAATTTTTATTTCCTACAAGTCCCTTAGTCCTTTGTATATTCTAATACCATATTCATGAGTAACTAGGAATTGCCTCTGAAATGTACGAAGAAAAAAAAATTACTACTTTTTGTAAATATGTCCTAGGCAAAAACTGACACACATGTTAAATATAGGAGATTAAAAGCAAGTTTTCTCAGTTCTGGTCTTAGTTTATGCACACATTCTGTCTGTACAATCTCAATATTTTCAAGTACTGATAGGATTTCTCGATGTTGAAAACATTTATAAATTTATAATCTTGCTCCCTACCCCCACCTTTCTAATAATGCTTGCATAGCATGTTTAATAATTTACATATCACTTAGATACTAGTATTTGATAAAGTCAGTATGCTATATTCAGCTTCCAATGTTATATGTTTCTTTGTCTGCCTACTCCAGTGAAGAATACAAAGTAAAATTTTCATTATATCTTTCTTCATGTTGTTATTTAGTAATGTTCTGAGGCAAAGAAATTTGAACCATGGGGAAAGCAGAGCTGCTAACAAACCACTTTGGGCTTTGTTAGGCACCGTGAATATATTACATATGATTATCATAAAATTATGGCCTGGAAATTGAACAGTCATGCTGCTGCATTTTAGACAGTACATTTATAATAAGCTGTAATAAAGTAAACATTTTGAATGGATATAAGAAGAGGCATTACTTGCGATCACAAATATATGTTCAGTTCATGTTTTTGAAGCTCAATTTAACACAGCAAACAAATTTCCTTGTAGTGTTAACACAGTTGTTCTCAGTGGTGAATTTTGATTTATGGAGAAAAAAACTTTTAAGCACATAAAACTGGGTGTTTGGGATCTAAATAGAAGAAAAGAATATGATTCATAATGGCTGTAATTTGAAAGCTGCGTGTTGTTAGAAGTAAAAGTGGGTTTAAAAGACTCACTTGCAATTACTTACTACTTTGGATTCTGGTTTAAATTTCTTTTTGTTCATTCTGGTATCATTTGGCATTTTTCTAAAAGAGTATAAAGCCATGGTTTCTAAGAACATTTCAGCAGCCAGGTAAGCAAGGACTAGAATTAGGTTTAGGGGCTGATCCTGATAACACTAGTGCAGGCTAATTGACCTTACGAAGCTGCTCAGAGGAATATAACTTCGAAGGGTAAGAGTTTGTAGGTCCAGGGCCCTCATGAATAGGGATCAGATCCTATCTGAATCATAAAAGTAGTTTTGCCTCAGTTGACACAGAAAGTCTTCTGGGAAGCTCCTGATAGCCCAGCCCCAGGGAATCTCCCTGCAACCCATCCCCAGCAGCGTGACAGCAAGCAACAGAACCCCTTGCAGGGTGTAAGAAGTACAGAGAAAATGAGATTAATTTAGACTCCTACAGTAGCAATGGCTTGGGTACAAAGAAAAGAAAAGCATCATATGAGAAAGTACACTGTAGAATCTATGTGTGATAAACACAAACGTTTGTCAAGAGAGCCATCATCAACAAGTGAAAGGCCGAAAATGACAAAAACTCTTCTTCTGACAGTCACCTAGGTTATCTTTCATTTATTTTGAGGCATAGAAATAGCATTGCCAAAGGTTGTACAACAGTGATAGCATTTCTTTGTTTCTGGAAGATTTGTTTGGGTTTCTACTGATAAATTATTAAAGAGATCTTATCTGCCCAGTGTTGCAGGATTTCTTGGTAGCATGAGTGTAAGTATCTGAGGGGTAATTAAGATTGGGTTTAGAGAACCTAATGGGGGGTAAATGCTTTCCCTGTTGTGTGACCACAAACCATCTCTCTCTGTTTCCCCATTTGCAAACTGAGAATAATGAGCCTTATGAAATTAATAATTTATGAATGAGCTAAGTGGTGTTTTCGAAGTATATTCTTTACTGATGGTGTATAACTCTTTTCTCCCGGATCTTTGTGTCTTGGCATGCAGCGCTCTCAGTTTGGGGGTGTCTCCCTTTCGCAAAAGCACTCTGAGTGAATAAAACACAAATGAGACTGGCTTTCACAAGCTAGCTCATGTCAAGTAGAAATACAGTCCTCAAAATATGTCAGGCTGTAGGTGAAATGTTTCCTCCCGGAATCATTTCTATGTTATGATTTCAGCTTTTTCTATCAACTTGCACTGTATACCCTTACTCTGTCTTCCCCTCCTGTACAGTTGCTTACATTCCAGGGAGGGGGTACTTTTTTCAGAAACCTCCAGTGGATACCTTGTTCTTCAGTGAAAGGATTTTTTTGCTTATTTGTGTTTGCATAACCTGCTGAACAGTTCTGTGGCTTGCTGTGGCATTTGACTACTTCGCTTTCATCTGCCTGTTTTTCTTTAATACTTTGGCAAACACCCTCAAATTTCAGTACTGACCCCAGGGATTATTAGTGGCACAGTTATTCTTGGTGTGCCAAATCCAAGGTGGCTGTCTCTGGCCTCTTCAAAGCACTGCAGGTGCTTGCAGTGAAGCATTGTTCTTAACCTCCTAGAAATTCATGAGTTGGTGAAGCTCTTTCTGCACCAAACACACGTCCTTTGTACAGTAAGTTCACGCTGATGCTTTCTTTGCGAGCTCTGTTACTGCTGTTTTACTGCCTGGCTGTTTACTGCAGTTCCCCCATCCACTGAAGTGTCTGCCTCTTTCATTAGCACATGCTGAGGGTCAGAATTACATGAGCTGTTTTTTTAATATAACTCCATTTAAGAACTCATTGTAGTGATAGTCTGCCAGGTTCATGAGTCCTCAGCACAGAATTCTTCGGTTTCTACAGAAGGTACACAGAGGGATCTTTTTTCTTTAATCCACAGACCTGTGATGATTAGGGTGCCTGGGCAAGGGTTATCAATTATTACTTTGATTCATCATGGCCTTAGCAGTTACCAGCTATACGGTTTGTTGTAGACACCAGTGTTCCTCTGAGAGTCCCAAACGAGGCTCAGGAAAACATCGGTTTCTTACAGGTAGTTCAGATGGTGGTGTGAGGTCAGGTGTACAGGAGACCTTCCAGGATACATTAAGAAATCTATTTCCAGCTGGCACTGAAAGTCATTAAACTTGTAATATCACTGATAAGAGGAAGGCTTTTTATTTCTGATGTCTCTTTCCATCAGTCAGTTGTCAGGAAAATCCCAGGACTCCAACTCATTCTATATATCAGAAAACACTATTCATATTTGAAATTACTACATGTAAGAATGAGAAATTCTTTGAGGAAATATTACATGTTTGAAAGAAAAAATAAATAATAAACTGTGAGTGCCAGACTCTGGAGAGTCAAAACCAACAAAAAAAAGTGCCACAATTTAAAAAAGCCACAGTCTTGTGATTTTAAAACATGGTGGGTTTTGGGTTTTTTTGCTTTTTCCATGATTTTCCAATGCTTGGTGTTAACATTGTGGTTTAATTTAGCGTGAACAAAAATGTTAAAATTTTTATATTGCTTAATGTTCCTTTCCAAGAATGCAATTCAAGTTGGAGCATTTCCATTTCCTGTATACACAAGAAATGATGTAGTTTCACTTAGAAGGCTTCTTTATTGTTAAATAAACATATCAGCTGCATTGTGTTTACCCAAGCTGATAACTATTTGTTGGGTAATATGTTACTTAAAAGGAAACACTCGGTATGTTTAGTGTAGCAACAGAATTGGCTACCAGTGTTTTTATTTTACTTTGGAAAAATCTATGTATTTTGATAAAATAATCTCTTGAATGATATTAAGAAATAGGTATTAAGATATAGATATTAAGATGCATTACAAAATCTGTTTTGGCTTGAACAAAAATGTGAAGCAGGGTATTTAGCTGAGTAGCTTTTGCCTGTTGACAGTATTCATATTTGTGGTCCTGCATACACTAATGGTATGATCAGGCATTTAATAACCATATTGTAAATTTTTATAGTTCTTTGAGAAATTTTACTGTGAAAAACATGAGATACTTTATGTGAATGGGGGAAAAAGTTCTTTAAAAGCATCTGAACAAGCTGTCCAAGAATTAGGAAGAAGCACTAAAATAACAACTTGGGATCTGTATTAGGTGCTGTGTTGTGGCCTCTAGAGTGTTGGGGGCTCTAATAACTACATGGCTACTGACTCTGGGATGTTCTGAGATTGGTGGAGTTTCTTATATTCACGTCCTCTTCTGTAATGGCATGTAAGAGTGCTTTTCCAGGACAGTCCTTGCCCATATGCACATTCCACTAATAGCATGGACGTTGAAGCTTTGCTTTAGGTGTATTCTCATAGTAAATGGGAGCCCTGGTTCTCACCTCCTTTCCTCTCAGTTGCCTTGGTTTGACCTGAAGGTCCTTGGAGTTTGCTTGTCACCTTTAAGTCTTCAGTCTTCAAAAATACCTCATTTTGAGTTTGGCTTATCTTTCTATCTTCAGAAGCTATTGATTTTGTTACTGTTGCTTCTTTGTTTTTACTGTCTCCATCCTGTTCCTTCAGGAAGTCTTGGTCCCTCTTTGTTCCCCCAAATTCCCATTTAATTGTTCTTTTTGTTCCCTGACTATTGTCATTGCTTCTCCCTGGTCTTCAGATGATGTCCTTACGATTAGGTGGTACCAGTGGGCAGGTTAATTCACTCTGTTGTCTAGGATATTCCACATTGCTTGAGAAACATAGAAATGAAGTCTGTAGTACTTCACAGTTGTGGGCAGTCACAGCATTTGAGAGTAATGCAGAAATCAGGATTTGGGATGTGCTATTTTGCTAGAGAGGTTTTATTTCCTAAACTGTCATTTGTGGCTGAATGTATCCCAATACCCTCAGGACAAGGAGCTTGCAAATGTTGTATTTTTTTAACAGTTCTTAGAAAAAATGTGGTTTGATTTTTACAGGATGGCTGACTAAAGAGGGTGTGGGCTCCAGTCCTCCTGCAGTAGGAGACTGGGAAGCAACCAGAACATTTCTCCCTCATGAACACAGCTGACTGTTTTGGGTTGTGCTGCTGTCACTTGTGTGGTTGCTTTGGCTGTGAGAACGGATCCTAATGGAGAAAAGTTAGTTATGACATCAGAGAGGGAGAATTATTTCCAGGCCTTATGTGGCTCCAGGCTCTAAACATTTCTTCCCTCCAGGCATTGGAACTTGTGTTTAAAAAAAAGGAAACAGTTTGTGTACTTGAGTGTATCAAAAAGGAATACCTTCATTGCACGTGCCAGCTATAAAAAAGAAAAAGCAGAGTCTTCTTAGAAAATAGAAAGCCATTACGTTTAGAATCTTATCTTGCCTGTGTGTTATGGCTCTTTTTTGAATTCTGTATTTAGAAATAAAGACCTTCTTAATTCTGTAAGATTTCAACTGCTGCTTTTGCTCATTTGGTCTCTCGTGGAAGTTAACATTTTTTGCTTCTACTATGACAGTTTTTTCTTCTGGGATCTTAGAAATAGGCTGATAACTAGGGTTGTGGAATAAGCAAGTGAAATAGGTGATTGAATTATATTATTTCTAGAAATGTTTGGTAATAGAGGGGAAAGTGCAGCAAAAAAGGCATTTAAAGAGAGAAGGGATTTGGAATAGAATGTGTTAAGATTTTGCTTACAAACTGCTTTCTTCAAAGGGTATTATTTACTGAGCTGAAATAATTTCAGCTGCTTTGAAAAAAATATGCATATGGAAATGTAGGGCTTCTTTCAACCAAGTTTCCATTTATCTAAAAGCTTACCTCCTTTTTCTTTAGAATATAGGGAATTGAATAATTCTAAACTTGAATATAGGGAAGGTATATGCATTTGTAAAGTTTAAGCTTGTCCATTGTAGACATGCTTTCTGAAATATTAACTTAATTTTAACGTTAAAATTTAAATTCTCACTGTTAGTACCTCTTATGTAAAGTAGCGGCTTGCCCAGGAATTTCATTCTCTTTTGGATTAATGGTGATGAGACTAATCTTTGAGTGAAGTCTTCCCATGAAATAAATATGCTTCAGGTAAATGAAACAGTGACTCTGCAGGTGGGGTGACGGACCAGTCTGATGATCAAGTGCACTGTGGAGATACACAGAAAAGCCTCAGCCACTGGTAGTCAGCAGAGATATCGCGTGCATGTTCATGGGACTAGAGCCAACTACATTCAGTGTAAATGGTTTCTCCTCTTTTTCAGCTATTGTTCTTTTCACATTTTGCTTTGAATTAGCATAAGATGTGGCTTCATTTAAACACACTGTTGTGATTCATCTCAAAATGGCTCCATTATTCTGCCAGGCGAGATAATTTGAGATGGCTTAGATATTTCACTTTTTAAAATATATTTTGAATTTCTTTCAGAACATTGGGGATGGAGGGAGACTGGAAAATGGGATTTTTCCTAAACCTGAACTGTTATCATTCTTAGAAGAAGGAATAAGCTTACCCACCGAATATTTTCCTAGTGAATAGATGATGACAGTGGGAAGCCGTTCTCAGCAGGGAGAGGAAGATAGCTGTCATCTTCATGTAATCTGACATTCGTAGGCAATGGTCTTGTATTACACCCAGTCTGATTTGATGGTGAGCTATTGTGGAAATGGGGGGTGCAGCTTTTGCCCACTTTTTTTCCGATCACATCTTGCAGTCTAGCAGTAATGGTGTGAATCAGCTTCCAAGAGGAAACTCATCCATAATTTTGGGAAATGATTTCTTTTGGGCAAGTAGGCTGGTTCCTCATAACTAGATCGAATGCAGTCAGGAGCAGCAAGTGTTCCTGCTGAGGAACAGTTTGGCTCCTCTTGAAAGGAAAGTAGTGTAGAGGTTGGTGTTTGGCCCAGACCAGAATATTGTTCTGTTGCACACCACCGCTGACAGCCCCAGGTCCAAGGAGTAATCCACTGGGCTTCTAATTCTGACTGGCCACCCGAAAAAAGGCTAGGGAATAAATATTTGATTAAGGGAGGCTCCGTGGGGTCCTTAATGTGCTGGGAATTTCTGGCTTGAAATTGCTGAGTGCTGGTTCAAGGCATTTTATCAACAGTATGGCAGAAGCATTGACACTGTACCAAAAGCATTGGGGCTGATGAGGATAAGTATTTTGGCTGAGAACTGCCATCGTTCCTCAGATGCTTCTCCTGTTCCCCTAAAGCACTAGCTAGAAGTACCACCTCTCAGGGAGAGAAATGATGGTGCATTATTCAGATACTCTATGGAATGTAATACTTAAAAGGGGAGAAGGAGAGATGAACCCCATACTGCTAAGGGAGAATCGAGAAGGTGCTGCTCTAAGCAGCTCAGAACGAATTCCCCAAGGAAAGGAAATTCAAGACCATTAAATTTGATGGTTTCCCTGTCACGCTTTGAAGCTGAAATACCAGAAAGTAGCATGCAAGTAAAGGTAGATATAAGGTGTGAATTATGGATACGAGGATCACTATGGGCTTGTTCAGTCCTGTGCATAAACAATACCCATTTAGAAGTCTCCTAAGATGCCACAGAAGAGTATTTTTCATGCTGAAAAGTATGTTTTGCTCAGAGTACTTGTAGTCTCAACCAAATGCCCAGCAGTTCCTAAAATGTTCGTTAATATTACAACAAGTACATTTACAAGACTGAGGTCACTTAACAAAGTATAGAGAAGAGTAGGTGCTGTATTTCTTCCTTTGTAAAATAATTACTACAACCTGCAATTGTTAAAGACTATGATCACTGGTTTTCCAAAGGGAAAATTCATTTGAAATTGATGCTTTGGCAGGTGTTCATATTCTGTGGAAAGATCTGTCTTCCAGATTGCTAATGAATGGCCAAGCGAGTATCTAGCTAGTTAATAATGCTGCTTAATTGCCACAGTCAGATAAAGCTGCCATCTAATTTATTGCTGTTCTGAGCATCTGAACACTGGAAGAATGATAAACCACGAGAAAGCCATATGAAATGGTTGGTTAGTTGAAGTCATTGCCTGTGGTTTTATACCTCTCTAGCAGGTGATCCTTCTAACATTTCCCTGCTTTGGCAGAACATCAGACATGTGGTCATACCCCCTGCTGCCCCTGCTTCCACTAGGCAGCTGTTTTCAAAGTAAAATACCTTCCCAAGGTGCTGCGCAGCCAAGACTTTCTTCCTTCCTGGGTTTATGTATCCATAATGCGTTAGAAAAAGATGTTGTGTTTTCCTGCATACACCTAAAGGAACAGAAGTGCATCCACAGATGTGTGTCAGTCAAACACCTGGACCGTATATAGATTTTCAGCGTGGACGGAAAGTAGTGATGTGCTGCGCAGAGCATGCTGCGAAGGAAAAGATTGCTTGTCTGGGCAGTTGGTTGATTTCATCCAAGTGATCATCAGCAGATGCAAACTTCACTTAAGGATTAAACGAATTTAGGAAAAAAGCTCTTTGCAGAAGATGGAATGGATGAAGGAATAATGTGTGACATAGAAACCTGACTAACTCTGTCAGTCCCGCAGCATCCTGCAGGCCTGTCCTAGGTCTCATTTCTAAGCGGGTTTAACAAAATTGTTTTACAGTGCCATGTTCATTCAAGAAGTAAAATCCCAGGACTCCCTATCTGGGAATGAGCACAAGTATTCAGGGTAAATATCAAGAAAAATGTTGGGATTCTGCTTACCAAATTAAGGATAGATCCTGTACCATGCACTATAGGAGGACTCGGTCTATACTCAGGGCCTTTTCCTGAATTAATTGCCTTTATCTGGGAATTGATGGAAAAGAGGTTCATGGGTTTTTCCACTGTATGTGCTATTAAGCTGTCTCGAGACAGTTATGGCCTTTTTCAAATCTGCATCCCTCTGACAGTAGTAAATTCCCATGTCACTGCTCAGAAGCAAGTAGACAAGAGAGGTGAAAAATTATGCTAATGAATTGCAATAACCAGTCCCTTTAATGAGAATGCTTATGCGTAAGCTTCTGAATCCAGAGTGTTGTATTAACTTATACGGCTTTTTGTGGGTAAAGTATAGCAAACTAAACGGAGCTAGCTGTTAAATACAGCTTTATGGTTCTGAAGAGGCCCTTTGGAACAAACTGAAGTATATGGGTAAAATTGTTAAAGCGTTAGATAAGGTTCTCAGGTTACCATGGTTACGTGAGAATTTTGTATTGTATCATAGATTAGGATGCATAGGATGAAGTAACCAAAACAACTAGGAAGTCCAATGCATATAGACTGCATTTCCAAATGACACAGCAGTGCCAAATAGACAAATAGCTCGGGATATTGGCTGCTGACAAATCTCTGAATCAATAAAGAGAGGCCTGAAGGAAATATAGAACATATGCAATTTGAAATCCTGCATTATTTTTGAGTTACAATCTTAATTCTTAAAAGACAAAATATTTTTTTTTAAAAAAAGAGAGAAGAAAAATCCTTGGTAATGTAAAGAGTAAAATGATTTTCCATAAGCTCTTTCAGGTATTGAAATCTGACATTTGGCTTTGAGACCTTCAACAAAGAAGGTTGATGAAACATGGATAATACATTTCGTGCACTTAGGCTGGCAGTAGCACTTACACTGGAAGCAGTTTATTCCCATGGAAACCTATTTGCATTTGGGCCAGAAGTGACTTTTTTCCCCCTCTGTTAGAGGTGCTGATGTTTTAGCACATTATAATTGCTGTATATTGACAGCAGATTTGAAAAGTATTTTTAAAATGTTGAGTAGCTGAGCATATATATATACGGAGACGTAATCTGTGCAGTTTTTCTGTGTAGGATGGAACATGTTGCTGAAAAATGCAGGGCAGTTTTTGATCTTCTATTATTTATCCCTAAAGAAAAGAAAAAAAAAAAAAGTTAATTAAATTGTTTATCCCAAACAATATTTTTTTTTAACAGGTGACAAAAGAACTGAAGCAATATGATAATAAAATTATAGAGTGCAAGTTTGAGAACAACAGCTGGGTTTTCATGAGACAGAGAATAGACAAAAGCTTTCCAAATGCCTACAGCACTGCCATGGGTGAGTAGAATAACTTGCTTTTAAAAGTTTTTCAGGCTCAAATTTTAGTTTTTTAACTCTGTCCTAATTTAAGGAGGAAAAGCACTCTGTGCTCTCATTTCTAGTTTGAGTCCTGGCTTCTCTAGCTTATTACAGTAATACCTCATCTTGCAAATTCTTATGTCATGTTTAGCGTTTATATAGCATGAATTCTTTGGCCTTTGGCTTCAGGGTCATTTGATGAAGTCAGTTAAACAGAGACACTGATGCAGTATTTGACAGATAATGCAGAAGCAAGTGCCTAAGTCTTTGTGGAACTGCAGACACTTGCTCAGAGACCGTAAGTGGCACAGCGTGCCTTTTAATTGAGACTCAAGGAAGTTTTTATTTATAACAGCATTGCAACAGCAGCTAACTAACTAACTAACGTTACTTCCTAGCATAGTGTTGGCTTGTTGGGATGTAATGCAAACTGGCACACTATGAGTTGCATTTGTTGAACAAAAAATCCATTATAATTTCACCTCTATTCAAAATGCTGAAACTGTTGTTTGGCAGATGGGCTAGAAAATTAATAGGAGAAAATGCCACCTTAAGTTTCTACAGTAGTCATACAAACAATGAAGAGGGAAACAAATGAAAGGCGGAGGTATGTCCCTGAAGAATTGTGAGACTTTTATGTTCTTCTATCAAAAAACATGTTGCCAAGTATTGTAAATTAAATTATGTTGTTTACTTTCAGGTGAAGTATAAGAGTTTGAATAGAAGTGTGCAAGGCTGAATAACAATAGTCATGTTGATGCTGACTTTTTGTTAAGTGCCAAAATGAAGTTTAATCATATTTAAGACCATGCTGTTTACTAGAGCGTGTACAGATGATGTAGGATTTTCTCCAAACCATTCTACTTGTATTTCTGCTGAGCAGTGAGTGGATTTTCTTGAATAAACAAAACATGGTCATTTTGCCAGGAGATAATAAATCTATTGGCACCTTAGGGAACTGGCAGTGAATGTAGCTGAAATACTTGCTGAGCAGTCCTGTCGGGAAAGAGGAATGGGCCACAAAAGTCATACAAGTACATCTCTTTGTCACCGTGACCTAAATTTCTTTTCTCTCTTTCACCTTACAGTTTCCATAGTTAATTTTCCTTGGAGTTTTCTCTCCTTTGAGGATTAGTGTATTCTTCTTTCCTTTGTTCTTATGAGTATATGTAGCTGCCCTTTTTCTTTTTATTTTCTGCATTTGTGGAGTACTTGTGTTATTTCTGCCTTCTTTTCTGCCAAAACATAATGAACTTCCTAAAAATAAAAATTAAAAGAAAATTAAATCCTGTAGGAAAAACTGTTACTTCCAAAAGTTGTATTTTCTTATTTGAGACTTCTGTTGTCCCCTTCTCTAGACGCTTTCCCCTCTATTTGCTTTCTCTTGATGAAAAATGCTATTTATTTTTCCCTATAGTTGAAATAGCAACAAAATAAGTACCTGTCTCCATCTTGCTTTAGGACTTGGATACCTTTCAAATTTAAAAGAGAAGGGCTTTTTGAATGATTAAGCAAGGACATCCCTTAAAAGTTGATACTAAGTTATGCCAGCTGCCTTGTGGCACAAATTATTTTCCTAAACTACCAATAATAATAATGGCTTCCAAATGCAAAAGTCACATACACTTCAACTTTTAAAACACTTTTTCACCAAAAATAAGTGAGATAATAAAAAAATAGTGCTAAGAAGGTGTTTTATTAGTTGGAAAGTAATGCTTTGCATGGTTCTGGAATTCTGCAGGAAAGGAGTGTTTTAATTTGAGTCGTTATTTGTAACAATGCTATATTGCAAGTGCATTTTAAAGTGTCTTAATGTTGTGTCATACTCTAGGGGTACAATAGATTGTTTTGCATGGAAATTGCATCCATAGTGTGGCCAATCCCTACATGCTATAAATTATCCTCTAATAATTTTGTACTTTCTTCCAAGATAGTCATAGGATTCCTCCTTAATTTCTTGTTCTTTATGTTTTCCCTCCTCCCTAAGTGTCTCAGAAGGATTAATTAGAGGAGTATAAAGTTTTATAGGAAAAGTATTAAAAATATTTCATTTGTTTTAACAGAAGTAAGCTTTTTTATTTGTTCCATGGGCTATTACTTAGAAACTATGACTTGGGGAGTCATGTTAAATAATCCAAGTGTGCTTGTACATGCATGCCTTGGCCACCATGCAGCACCTATGGCCCTTCCTCCATCATATGGTCTGGTGTACTTGACATGTAGCTTGCTTGGTGTCAAGTATTTCTGCCACGTGAAGGTATATGGGTTAAAAAAAAATACTGTGCATTGTGGGTTTATGGTAATTATAGTAATTAGTGGTGAGGAAAAAAGTTATCTTAATGCAGAGGTTTTCAATGTTAGCCAGTCTCGTTTCTAGCTGTTTGAATTCTGTAAGTGTTTTAAAGCCATGTCCCACAAGACCTTTGCTGCTGTTGCTTGCCTCAATAGGATGTCACTTCTTGGCTTTTTTATAGTTGCCCTGTGAAGCCTACACACACATGCCTTTTGTTTGTGCTAAAAAGGGAGATTCCTGCAAGGTAGGGGCCCACTACACTGCTTTGCTTTCTGGGGGACAAAGCAGAGACACTTGACTCCTGCCTGACACAGTCATCTTGTGAAGGTCCACATTTAAGGCTGAATACTTGAGCTAAATTGTTTACTTTGCGAAGAGGGGGTGAAATTGTTGAAGTGCCAGCTACAACCAATCAATTTAGTAACTTGAGAATATTGTCTTTATTCCCAGCTGTATGCAACAGCATCCAGAATCCAGTCACGAAGGAGATGTTGTTTGAGTTCATTGACAGATGCACAGCAGCTTCTCAAGGACAGACACGGAAACACCACCTCGATCCTGACACTGAACTCATGCCGCCACCACCACCCAAAAGGCCACGTACCATAACATAAGGCCTTGGTCTCGGCAGATAGCGTGTTTATACAGTTCTGCAGAAGGTGAAACACAAATGTGAAGGCTGGAAGAAATCTGAATTGCTGTAAATACTTGAGTGTGGTTTTTTGAGTTTGGGGTTTGTTGTTTGGGTTTTTTTTTCCTCCAGATTCCACATATGAATGGACATTATTTTGTAACTGATAAATTCAGCCTTACCTTACGGTATTTGAAGGTGAAAATTCCAAAGGTTTAGACAAGAACAGTACAATGAAGTCAATGGAAAGCTGCCTTGTTTATATATGGATCTCTTTTCACCTTTAATTTATAATGTCAGCAATCTGGAACTGAGAAAATATTGGGATGCTGTACTTTTTAGAGGCTGTGTTTAAAAAAAAAAGAAATTTTTTTTTATTATTGTTCTTCAACTGGTTGTGATTTGTCACCCATAGTATAACTGATTGTAGTTTCCCTGCATTTTTGAGACTTGTGTTTAACAGAAAACAGCAATGTTGTTTGTGCTCTGTGTTGGTTAAAAACTAAGCCGCCTTAGATTTCACTAATTTCAAAATTAGCTGGCTTTTTGTTGTTGAAATACTAAAAGAATGAATCTTTATTGTAAATAGCATCCTTTTGAAAGGAAATGTGCTGGGTGTTTGTTCCCTGCCCCCCGCCCCGTTTGAACCTAACATAACAAATGTATAGTGGGCTTATTTTAGCTTTGCCTTTTTAAGTTTATCTGTAGATAAGGAATACACCAAATCCTTAGTATTAAAGGTCTCTGTTAAGAGACTGTTTCTAGTGCAGGGCTTAGTTCTCCACAGTGATACAACTGTAAATATTACTAAAAAGTACACATCACTGTGATATGCAAGAGTAATAAGCAGCGGAAATCATGATGTCTTAGGTCCAGGCACAAAATGGCAAAAGACATGCCAGGCAACTCCTGTGTGAAAGAGAAGGTAGTTTCAGTGGAGGAGAGCCACGTCAGAAAGGAATTCTCCTGGTTCAGGTGATTGCAGGGCAAAAATAAGCCGTTTTGGGGGGGTGGATGAGTCCCAGGGAAGAGGGTGCTCATTTTCAAAGGTGGGGTCAGCTGTCCCGTGGCACCATGCCCATCCTCTGGCTGGCTTGCTTTCATGCCAAATGAAGAAGTCCATGAATGACCTGGTGGCTTTTGTGTAGGGTGCTGGCAGATGTTCATATTAGTTCTGAGAAACTGCATTCTGGTTATCTAAGGGAGGAGTTGTTCTGAGCTGGGATTAATTGGAAACCAAATGCAGATTTTAAAGTTTACCGTACATTTATCAAGCAGGGATCAAATTGGCTCTTTCTATAGTTTACTTAGTGTGCGAGTCACCCATTCATTCAGCAATCTGATTAGTGAAGCTCATTAATTTGTTGTTGTAACTAAAATGCATTTCTGTTTAAATAAGTTTTAATGTTTGTAAGCAAAATTAACTCCTGCTTTTTTTTTTTCTATATGGAAACTTTACGACTATGCTTTGTGGTGGCTTCTTTAGTTGTATCAACCTGTTGTATAAATGCACACGGCATCGTTTAGATGGCGTTCCTAGTGTCTCTTTCTGGGATATTCCATATGTGTTTTAGAGAACTGAAGGAGTTCTGTAAGTTACTTTTTATACTGTGGTTAAACTTGACAGGAAAAAAATGCATTCATCAAAGTTCTTTTTTTCAACTGTACATAGTTTCTGCATATTATCTATTGAAAAGGTATAATATCACCTATGCAAGGTTGCAAAATGATCTCCTAAAAAGAGCCTTATGAATTTGATGTGAAAACCTATGCAGCCTCTGTGTATCTTGCATTGAAACACATGGTTAATTATTTCTTCACTCAGTATGAATTATTTCCCCCAGATTATACTTGTCATTGAGATTGTCGTAACATACACTTTTTCACTGATCTTCATGGTTCTGTGGCAGTTGCAATGTGTATGATGATTACAGCCTTCTCCATGAGGTTAGGACATTTCATTCTTTAAGGATGTGTCCAGGTTTTTTCCGTCTTTCTCCCTCCTAGACCTTGCATCTTGTATTTCAACAAGACCTACCTTCTGGTTTACCTTCTACTTCAGAACTCAGTGCTGCAGGCTGTCGTCCATGTGCATTCCACCAAGTCCATGAATGTGTTGTGGCCCTTGTATTTTGACACTGCCTTTTTTCCCACTCTGAGCTTGAAATGGATATTTTGGAAGAGTAATGGCTCTGAGAAGGTTTAGAGCTCCAAATTCACATTTGATTGTCAAACTCTTCTTGCACTATGACCCGTAGCTTTTTAGAGTGGTCAATCACCTTTGCTTTTCTGGAAAAGAAAGCTACTGGGGAAGGGTTGAATGAAGAATCCGATGAAAACAAATGAATGTTCGCTTGGACCAGATGGGTTTAATGCTGTGAGAAATGCACACCTCCTTTCTCTGCTACTAGATATTCAAGAGATTGAAGCTAAGAAGCAAAGAAGAGTCTGTGCCAGGAAAATAATGATGATTAAACCCCCCCCTAACTTGTCTAGTCTTCGGTGTACAGCATGAATTCATCCGCTGTCTTGTCATTTGTTAAATATCTAATTAAAATCTGGTTTCAGTGGAGTTTCCAGAAAATGTAAGTACATTCCTCTCAAACAGTGTATTAAGTATTTTAATAAAGTCAGTGGTTTAAAATACTTTTTCTAAGGTTGTGTTTACTTTTGATGCCTGTACTTTCCTGGTACCAGTGCAAGAGCAAGGATACTGTGGTGTTACTGCTGTTCAGTCCTACAAGAAAATTATCCATGTTTTTCAGAGGTCAGTGGCTTTTCTCTCAGGTAGGAGCCCCCCAGCCCGTGGTGGCCATGATCCATTATCCCATTTTTAAGTTGCTGTTCCTGCAACTAGAATCAGAAGGAAACCAAATGGTACCTGAAGTACATATTTTACGACAGGCTAATGTTACGTAGTTTATCCAGTGTCAGGTGCAGTTGCATGAAGAGGCATGCATGGCTCTTCCCTGCCAGTTTATCATCCAGCATGACCCTAAACCTGGTAGCCCACCTACTTGAACCAACTCCTGGACTTGTCGTAGGGCAGTTTGGTTTTTGGGTTGCAGCTGTCTAGAGCACATCTTTCAGGAACTAAAAGGCCAGTCTTGTTTTTTCAAACTTCTTTTTTAATTGAGATCCTACATCCACTGCTGGTATGTTCTTGTTGCATGTGCAATTCTTGTGGTACTTCTCTCAACCATTTCTGGTTTTCTTGTGTTTGAGCGTGAATGCCAGACCAAATCTGGCATTTGAGCATGTCTGGGGAGCTATGGTAACTTCTCTAACCCCTACTCAGTATTCCCCTCTGTATGCATTAAGGAAGCAGGTTGATGTGCCCGGCCAGCACATCACACCGTGTGTGCAGTTCGTGTTGGCTTGCTTGTTCACTGGGGTGATCATTTGTCGCAGCAAATCCAAACTATTGTCCAGACTATCAAGCTGCAACAAGGTCTTTCACCATCTCATACTGGCACATTCTCCATCCCAGTCCCTCTGCTGCCTTCTCCTCATCTCTCCTCCTCACTCAGGGCATTCTCTCTCTCCTTTTTGCTTCTTCCTCCCTCATCTCCTTCTGTTTCTTCCTCTCTCTCCTCTTCTTCCTCGGCTGCTCCCTTTTTGTTGGCTCTCAACCCCTTAACAGAACCAGCCACAGCTGCACCTTATCTACATCGACCAACCCACTGCCCCTGAAGCC
>JAVJGJ010000059.1:5239834-5252379 GCA_035590215.1 Microhierax caerulescens
AGGATTCGAGGTGCGGCCTCACCAGTGCCCAGTACAGGGGGACAATCCCTTCCCCAGTCCTGCTGGCCACACTGTTTCTTGGTTGTACATTTGTGTGTTTCCCAGGCTGCAGAGTAGAAGTGGGTAGTTTCAGCATAATGGAGCATCAAGTGAAAGGCTTCCCTGCCTTTTGCTAAGCTTAGATTCTCACTGTCATTTTGAGCATGGCTGCTTTCTGAGAGAGTTTAGAAGTCACGTGGGCTTTGCCTGCCTTTACAGAAAACAGCTGCTTACAGGTCATTCCATAACTCCAAGGAAGTGAATGTTTTCAGCCCATTTACAGCAATGGATATGTTCGTGACTATCAAATCTGAAAGTGCGAGTCAATGTGCAAATGCAGGATGCTTGTCACGCCTGCCATCTGGTTGCAGGAGGACATTGCAAGGGAAACACATCCTATGGACCTCCTGCCAGGGATGCGCCATGGCACGGGACAAAGCTTACAATGGAGTGAGTGCTATGGCAGTGGCTGAACTATGGCAGAGTCTGAACAACTCTTTCTAGGTTTCCTGATTTGAAAAGAACTAGTAACTTAGCTTTCAAAATTGCTTAACGTGGTCATGAAATGGTTTTCCTTGCAGAACCCGGGTCCTTTGTGCTACAAAAAGCCCATGGGGACTGTTTGCTAACTAAATGCTGGCCAGGTAGTCTGTGGGGTAAATGATGGTTGGTAATGGCAATGCAATGTCAAGATCATCCACAACCAACATCTAGTCCTCAGTGGCAATGGTCATCTACCTCATAGCAGGTAGAATCCAGAAAACCTTTCCTGTACTTCTACAAAGTTGTATTTTTTCAGCTTTGGTGGATGTGCCTTGAAAATGGCTTGCAATACTCCGTGTAAATTACTTCAGTACAGATACTAGAAGTGTTAAGACTCTCGTTTTCAAGTTCTTGGACAGATTCTAAGTGACAATGGAACTCAATTCACACTCAAAGAGTGCCTGTTGTTCATCAAAAGAAATGGTATCAGACATGTCACGTCACCTCCCTGCTACCCAGCTGCAAGCAGTTTAGTGGAAAGATTCATTCTGACATTCAAGCAAGCGATCAGTGCTCTGACCCCAGCTAAAGGTGGCTTACAACACAGGGCTGCACGTATTCTTTCAGGCTATGGGATGCCAGCCAAGACATTTTGAATCAGACACCAGCAATTCTGTTTAACAGATACAATGGAAGGTTTTGCTTGGACTTATTCAGAAGCAATTGAACTCCCGTGAAACACAGATGATCACGTTGACATAAAGTTACAGCACAGCAAAAGTTTTAGTAAGCAACAACCAGGTTAACTTTCAAAAAAACCTGAAGAGTGTACATCACAGACTGGTCTTCTCTTACCTAACAGAAGCGGTCCTCATGAAACAACAAGGGAGAGTGGGATATAGTTTTTCTTTTTTTGAGCAGGATGTCATGCATCAGCCACGCCAACCGAAACACCAAATCTAGACTTAGGGATGCGGACCACAGCTTGTACCACCATCGCTGCTGTGGCAAGCGCTGCTAGTCCACGAGCTTGAGAAGGCAGGCAGCGGTGGGTGCAGACGCCCCCCCCAGTGCTGTTCTGCGCACGCCTGAGCCCTGGCCTTGTGCACTTTTTGATGGCAACGTGGAAATTTCTCTTGGTTCTTTACAGAGAAGCACATTCAATGTGCTGGTGTTGAGTAAGGCTCAGAAACACTGGGAACCAGCTGAAATATAGCCAGATAATGACTTTTGGTACCTACTTTTCAGGGGAGATTTTAACAAGTTATGTGGAATAAACATCTGTCTGAAATCGCCCTCAGTAAGCTCTCACATTCACATTTTGTAACAAAGTAAAGGCATTTCTGCTGCAGTGTGAGATACAGGCACTTCACTACAGTCTTGCTTGTGTTCCTGGCTGTGTTGGTGACTTAGCTAGCTGTTAGTGCACAGGTGATAATAAACCCCTAATCCTGTTTAAAGACTCCAGGGTATTGTCACAGAGTCAGTGAATAGCTGAGGTTGGAAGAGACCACTAGAGATCATCTAGTCCAACCCCTTTTGACGGTTGCATTTGTCATTTTTTAATTGCATATTAAAAATGAAAAAATGGCAGGAGAGGAACATTAAAAAGAGTTCTGTTCCTCATTAAAACAGGATAGCTAATGTATATACAGTATGTTCAGTGACAGCCATTAACCAGTCAACAAATCATCATCCAGAATACTACAATTACTTTCTAACATAAATGAGCAGCTGTTGTACAGTGTCAGGGGCAGCAGCACATGCTGCATGTGCACATACAGCACATACAGATTAAAATTGAATGACAGCATCTGTACAAGCTCATTGTGAATGTCCATCACAGCTCAAAGTACTCCAAGCTGAGGATCTTTTGGAGTTTTTTAATTGATGTCACAAATGTATTCATTGGCAATAATACCTAAAATAAAATTCTGTGCTTCTGGACTACACCGCATCCCAGGGTCACAAAGGTACTCACAGCTGCTGGTGCTGGAGTATGCTCCCACAAGATGGTTCTTGCCCTGTTTTGCAACTGGGATAAAAGGCCAGAGTAGTTACCATATGTAATGCCATTCCTACGGCAAAACCTATAGCTCCTCTCTGCTGAACTGCGCTCCTGTGACACAGTATAAGGTTATCCTCCATGACAAACCAAAATATTCCCCTGCATTTTCCCAAGGACACAAGGGCTGAACGACACACAAATGCATATAGCCTGGAGTAATTATATGATTTTACTAAACATATCTCCATTCTCAGCCTTACATTTAAAAAATGCAATTTCCCAAATAGTATCCCAGCCTCCTTCCTTCCTAGCTGGGATGCCTAGATCATTGCTATGTCTAAGTTTCCCTAAATAGGGACTCAGAGCTTCTGGTGGCTCACAAAGACTGCCTATTTCTGTTTTGCTTAGTATTGAGGAAAAATCAGTTGCTCCAGATTTAATAAACTATCAAAAACCAGAACACATGAAGGCAAATCCTTCTACTGCCATGTTTTGGAACGGGGCTTTGATGACCTGAAGTGAGGAAGGCTGTCACGAACAAAGCAGTTGTGAAGGGTCCTGTTGAAAGGAAGATCATTCAGCTGAATTCTAGGTGTGATATATTCCAAACAGGATCAGAAGGACCTCACAGACATCCAGCTGAGCTCATCTAGCTTTACTTGGTTCCTCCTCTACTCCTGGATAAACAGGAATTCACCTTTATGACATCCATGTGACTGGGTATAAGGCCTAGCATTTTCTATTGCTGTAACTTTCCCAGCACATCGATCTTTGCTCCAAAGCACTGGTGGGTAGATAAAATAATGCATAAACTGAGATCCAGGGAATAAGCCTTTGTGCTATAACTAGGAGGACTGCAGGCCAACTTATGTGAACAAACATTTGCCAATACCATTGTTAATTCCCTAAAGCTCCTGAAAATGAAAGAGAATATTAGCCCCGGCAAAATGTGATTGAAGTTAACTGCTTTGATGTTTCTTAAACAATCTTTTCGGTAATTTCTTAACCTCATCCGTGCACACTGGATAATTTGATATTTTTGACAACTTTTCTGAGTTTCAAATTTCTGTGATACTTGGGTTATAAATTTTGCTGGCATGGTTTTGTCACTCTTTCAAAACAGGGCATAATTAAACTCCCTTTCAACACATTCCACGTGTCTGGATTTACCTCCATTTTGCAGGTGAATCCTATTTATATTCTATTCTCTGATGTACTCGGGCAGCTAATCATTCAAATAACATTCCTATCTCCTTCAAAAATTTAATAATACAAAAAAGGGTTCCTGCTGTCAAGAGATTTAGTTTGGTTGGTAACTTTGGTTATTGCAGATTGAGACAGGAAGCTGATCTCGAGGTAAAGAAGTTTTTTCCTTGGCACTCTGTGCTGTAAACAGAACTGGTAATAAGTCACATCTAGGAAGTGGATTGATTTTTTTTCTATGAGAAGAAGCTGTCAGAAACTGATAGGAGTAAGTAAATGGACTGAAGATCTGAACGGATTGTTTCCTCCCTCCTCTTCTCCCACACAAGTATTGCATGTGAGAAGAGGCTGTTTTGAAGTCCCTGAACCCTCTCACAAAGCCTTTGATTTGCTGAATTTCCCACTGTTCTTCCTTTTCATTTGATAACCATGTAAGAGGTTAAACCAGGACATTTGATTGCCTCTGTGTAGCAGTCTGCATTTCAAAGGTAGATGGAAATAGACATTAGAAGGTTTTACTATACCCGAGCTGCATCTTAATCATCTTAATAGCTGATTTTTCTTTCAAAGGATCACTGACAAGAGGAAATTTTATTGTTCTAGACGTGAGTGTTCATTAGAGATGAGGGGGAAATGGTAGGACCCATAGTTCCCTGTGTAAGGTGCTCTGCAAAGCTCTAGTAGACATCTAACACCTCCTCTGCTGTACTACAACTGTCACTGGATAGGGAGGATTTGAATAGTGACTTGTGGCGAGGCCAGCCATTGTGCCTTTGAGAGTGAGCTGGATATTTTTTTCACAAATGAGGAATAGAAGGACTTAATAAAGAGTTTGATATATTAATTTTTTTCCCCTTAAGCTAAGTGCAATATCCTACTCTGTAGCTTCCTGTGACAAGAGGAGGTTTGGATGGAATCAAAATCCTTTCCTGACTCTGTGTGGTGTCTAATTAAATGATTCCTTTAAACCCTTTGGCCTCAACTGACTTGGCTTTTCCAGAAAATATAAGTCACCTCCCTTCAGCCCCTCCTCTTGTAGGACTTCAGCCATCCAGAACCTCTAGAAAACTCAACTTGATCAGTGTTTGTATGGGCATAAAGGTTTTACAGCTTTTTCACATTGACAGAGGACAGTGCTATGTTGTTAAAACCACCTTTCCTTGCTGTCTTGCCACAGGATTAACTTTCTGGAAATGACATAGTTGGCAATGAGACAGTGGGACTTTGGAAAAGTCATTAGCACAGTCTGCCCTTCCTGAACAAGTATCCCCTTGCAAGCCATCTGCTCTGCTTGGAAAAGCTTTGTTCTTCTCATAGGTCATCTGAGGATTTGGGAGGAAAGGAGAAGATCAGAATCACCCAGACACAGCACTTTGTGCAAGGCTAAAAACCAGCCCAGACCTGCCATCAGAGATGCAGGAGCAGGGACTTTTCAGAATTGGAGTCAAACTGAGAGATAATGTGGGACGGAAATAATGTCTGCTGCACACGCAAACTTTGTAGGGAGGGAGGATCTATTGTCCATTCAGTTCACAGGGAAGCACCAGCCGCTCGGAGAAGAAGAGCCAGATCCTGCAACAGGCAGATACATTAGACATTATAAGCAGAAGAGAAAAATGTTTTCTGCTTTTTAAGATATGAAAGTTGGATTTGAGACTGGGGTTACAAATAATTGTTGCAGTTGTCCATTTGCATATAAAGGATCATTTCTCCACAGATCTTCAGTGGTGCAGCTCAGAGCGGTGATGTTGAGTCTGCAGGAAGCTGAGAGCTCAGGGCAGCATTGCTGTTCATGAATACTGAGGACTCAGCCCTCGATGGGGCTCATTTATCCTCTTGCACCAAAGGGTAGGATTCCTCATTAGCTGGGTCATTTTTGCTTGACCTTGTCCTATCCCTCCCCAACTCCTGAAACATTTATTGTCCTGCTCCTCACCCTAAATATATACCAGACTGGAATACAGACCTTGTTTGAACTCTTCTTTCCTGAGAGTAATGCAAAATATTCCAACACCTTTATCATTGTCTGCTTTTTGATGAGCAACAAACTTGTTCCTACCTTGTCTGACATTTCAGTTTAGTTTGTGCTACTGGTTAGTAATTCCAGACATTGCAGGAAGAAATGCTCAGCCATAGATGTATGCCTCAGTCTGAAATTAAAGCTCAATTTAGTTTAATTGTCCTTGATTTTATCAAGCATACAAAATGACTGATTCCATATGCAGAAATTAAATACATAGACAGCAGCTCAGAAATGTCTTCCTTCTTGATTCACATGAATCACATGGTAGTGATTTTATACTGTTTTCTGATCTACCAAATGGTTTTTCATTTGGTCTGAACCTGGCTAAATCTTTTTAATAAAGGCTATTTTGGAATTGTAAGAAGCCAGAATAATTAGTGCAACGGCATGGAATAGTTTCCCAGCACTGGATGAACGTGGCTTGGGGTGATGACAGTTTTTGTATTAGTTTGATATTATTTCAGTTTCCAGAAGAGACAGGTGATTTGGAGACCTGTGCAGCTCAGATGGGGCTAATGGATCCAGCCCAGCAATTAGTCTTGGCCTTGGAGTGAAGGTGACATCCTCCCACTTTCTCTAAAATCACGTAGCCACTTCAGGGCAGTTTTTCCAGAGATAACCCGAACTTCACAGTATTACTCTGTTTACTCGTCAGTTCTGCTGCTGTTATTGCTGCTGAACCAAAGAGTGATAGGGACAAGAAAGCAAGAAGATGGACGAGGTAACTGCAAGAACTGTTGTTGGCTTTTTATTATTTTGTTCTTTTCTGGTCTTGTATCTAGGAACCCCCATCATGGCCTAGGACCCATGGACAGAAGCCATGCTCCAAAGAGCTCTCAGTCTGCTCCGAGACGGAAAGAGGGCTAGGTAAAAAGTACTGGTGCCATTGAAATGGCATTACCTGCCTCTTTGGCAGGTATATCTTATTGTTGTTCTTAGAATAAATAAATAAAATATAAGAACAGGTTGTTCTTATATTCTATCACACTGTGTCAAGAGAAATGAGTGGGTTCACCCTGATTTGCAGCAATGGAGGGAGAGATTGCAGGTTCTGTTCCATGTACGGATGGAAGTACCAAGCAGCCAGCAGGGAGTGCTGGGTGTCTACTATTGTTTGGATGAATGTGGCTCCCACTGGAGCCTCCAGCCTCCTGTAGGTGTTCTGAAGCTGTCTGTAATATCAGTGGGAGGTATGTGTCCTACAGTATCCTAATTTAAACATTCTAAATCCTCTCTGGACCAGACATCACCCTTTTGGTTCATCAGTGTCTAAGGTCATTTATTGGAATATAGCTCCAAGGCTACTGGAAGATTTTCAGCTTGCTTAAAGTTTTTTATGTCTTTTATCCTCCTTGTGTCCTAGCCCAGTCTCATGCTCAGTCCTGTGGTGTCTGACTGTCCTGGCTAGGCAGACCCCAAGCATCTTTTCAAGTGTCAGGGAAGAGAAGGGAGCATATCCTGCCACACTGCGTGACACATGTTGAGCCCATGCACATCACATGTGCATATGAAGTGTGTTGTACTTCCCAGAACTGCCTGTCTCACTGTACTCTCGCAGAGCAAAGTTTAGTGTACAGCCCATGCTCTGGCAGGTTCTGAGGACCCTGTGAAAAATGGAGGAAGAAAACAGGCTCCTGGCACCTAAGGACTTCATGCAGCCCAGTTCTGGACATCACCCTTCCCCTAAGCTCCCCAGACCTGAGGAGGGAGCAGTGTAATAAGTATCCACGCTGGCAGCAGACTGCCATCTGGGAGCCCTCCTTCTCCAGGGCCTCCTGGTCAGTTGACCAGATCTGGGCCATTATGTAATAGCAGAGGTGGCCAACAGGACAGATGGTGGCTGTTGCCATCCAAACAACTCATCTGACCTGCATGCTGCTCCACTGGGGCTTGGGAAAACAGCCAGGGGCCACCACACTTCTCCTGCCAGGCAGTAAATGGCAATGGCCTTCCACTCAGGATCAACAGATCTCTTTTACAGAGCACTGAAAGTATTATATTAGCTATCTCCGGGGAAACTTCCTCTCCCAAATAGTTTCAGACAGGATGCTTTTTCACTTAGTAAAGATCTGAGGATCATGTCCTCCATTATTGGAAACTGTCCTAGTTCCTTTGAATCCTGAGGAGCTGTGACAGACTATACCAGAAGAGCATGTGTCTCCTTAGTTTCTTCTTAATGGTAGGAAAGAGGTGAAATTATCTTGCTAGAAATTGATACTTCGTTTGTTTCTTTTGTGTAAAGATAAGGAAATAATTTAATACAAGATTTTAAAAAAGTTTGGGGAACACAAATTACCTCTTTTACCTTCCTTGTTTTTTATAGCTTTGACATAAGACATATGATTCAGTTTGGACTAAAACAGAAATAAGCTTGTTTTGCTCCTACACATTTCTTTAAAAGCCTGCACATTCTGCTTTTGATATTTTCCTACCAGATGATTTCTGAAAAGGATATGGCTGCCTCTGACTTGTAAAAAACGTAGCTGCTGTTGTCAAAAGCTTCAGACAGAATCTAATCCATTTTATGTGTGCATATGTGTGTGTGCATTTGTATATAAAAAGCTAACGGGAATGTCAATATACCAGTATATCTGTAATAAGTCAGTTATTCCTAATTTCCTCTTTCCGCTTGCATTTTTTGCACTATTTTCTGTCTCTTCTATTTGAAACTTCTGGAAAACATTAGAGACAGGAAGTTTGTTGAGGTTTCTTCCAGTCAGGGGGCAGGTGAGCATGTGAGGCAATGGTCACAGTTCTCACAGAGCGGCTTTCCTTACAGATGCATTTATTTGGATTTGTGCACACATCAGAAATAACTCCTGGTTCTTTGTACATATTTTGTAGTATGTATCCCGCTTTGGATATCTCTAATTTGATTTGAAAAAGAAAGCCAAACTGATTCGCCAACTCATGCAAAGAGCAGCCATGCAAGGATTCAGTGACAGCCCAGCCCAAAGAAATTCACCTTGCAGCCCATCCTTTAGCAGTTCCCAGCCTTCACACTCTCCTTTGCCTCTGCAGTCTCTCCATATCCCAGAAAAAGGAACAAGTAGCCCTGGATCTTGTGAGAAAATACCCTACCAGCTCCAGTGTGACCAGCTCCAGTGACATCCCAGTGTCATCAGAGATTAAAAGCAAACAATGTTGGGCAGTGCAAATGGTCTTTTGAGGCACAGTGGGCTGCGCATATACCTCTGCAGGCTTTCCAGCCATGGGCAGAGGCACGGGAGGGTAGAGAGGGGACCCTGGGGCTGCCTGCCTGGCACTGGCTCCAGGACCCCGCATCATGTAGGCACATAGGCACCATGGCATCATGTGCACCTTGGCACTGGTCTGTCACTCTCATATCTCACCATCCCCCACATGCTGTTCATCTTTTGTGGCAACTTCCCACTTACTATTCTTCATGCAGTTTTGACAATCTGCTTGCATTACCTCAGTGGCCTGAAAAGTGCTATTTCAACTGACTGCACCCCAAGGCCTTCTGGCAATGGGGATGCTACCATTCACATATTCAGCAAATTCAAATCCCTCTAGCACAAAGGCAAGGAAGCTGGTGCAGCGCAGCTGGTCACCCAGCGCCAGCATCCTTCAGGCATGCCACCAGGAATGAGTGCAAAGTGGGGACAGCTGCAGCATGAAGTTTGAGGTGAGATCACCACTGTTGTGGACTCAGGAGGTGCCCAGAAGCAGCCACGAGGCTCCTCTCCAAAGCCACATAGGCGTGCTTGCACATTTCCCTGAAAACATGTCAGCATCGCTCATGGCAGAGCAGAGCGGCACGCAGGCACAGCCAGTGAACCTCCGTGTTTCCCTCAGCATTACTCTCCTGATCTGCCAGGAGATCAAAGGCACCCAGTTTGCCTGAGAGTGTCTCAAGGTGAAATCTAGCCCTTGCTGCCAGGCCAAAAACTGCCCAGGGAAGTGGGAGGAATGCGTGTTCCCTCCGGTGCCAGTAGTGGCTACCCTAAGCCCACCATGAGGTGACCTTCTGGAAGCTTCTACCCATACCCACCATATCCTGGGGTCTCTGGGGAAGCTGGCCTTGCACAGAAGGTTGTGTGGGCTTTCTCAGGCAAGGAAATGGAAATGCTGGATGACTTCCCTCCCCTCACTATCCCCAGCCGCCACTGCAGTGACACTCCCTCTATGGCCAGGCCTTTTCTGACATGGCAGCTGGCTCTGCCAGGGAGCAGTGGAATCAAGGCGATGGCAGCAATGAGGCACAGCAGAACCAAAATAATTTGTGGCCAAGGTAGCTTTCACTGTCTTCAAACAGCCTGGAAAATGTGTCATTAGGGAGAAACAACTTCCCCGTTGCCTCTCCCACTAGCCCCCCTTGCATTTGACGCACAGTTTCGCATGGTTGCTGTGCACTTAACCCAAGACCTCGGGCTGCCACTCAGAAGCACCTTCCCTGAGCTGCTGCTGGCGTGGGCACAGATCTGTGTGCGCTAATGTAATGTAGAAGAGCAATGAAGCTCTCATCTGTCAGCCTTAGGTACGAATTTAAATTAAACCTCATTTAGCTGGGTGCTCCCTCTTGATTTATTGGCAGATGCTTCTCACTGTTTAAGCCTTGTTAAATTTCTAGCAAACACTTCACTGACCAGCTGTTCCTATTAAGTTGAAAGAGAGCTGCGGAGCAGGGTCACTGCTACCTCACTTTTGGTGGCTCTCATACGTGGTCCCTGCAGAGATCTCTCAGGGAGGGAATTGTACCCATTGCACCCTGAGATGCCTGGCTAATGCCAGTGAAGCATTTTAGGTTTTGCACCTCTTTGTCCCCCAGTTCTCGTGTTTAGTGTGCTATGAATCAAAGAAACCTCGTAAGCTTCCTGTTAACTGATGGGGTAGAATAATTTTCCAGTTCAGGCCTTTCTTCTCATTTATTAAATTAATTATCATCAATTATTAAATATTGTTTACTATGACACAATCAGTCATTTTCAGGTGGGTACGGACTGAACTTCTCAGGCCTGCAGTGTGGTTGCATGCATTAGTCATTTATAAGCCAGACTTTGTTTCTGTAATTCCAGACCTCAATGAAGAAACTACAAGTTGCTAGTGTTTTAAATGCAAAAGAGTACAGCTTTTAGCATACAAGCACATCTCATACCAGTAAAGGTGCCAGAGTTTTGAATTCTCTTTATTTATCACAGTAATGCTGTTTTACATTTAGATTGTGACTCCCTACTGAAGGGTACCAGGATAGCTCACAAACAACATATACACTTTAATAATACATCATGGAAACACAGCTTCCTCTGGGGTGGAGAGCAAAACCAAGGAAAGCTCAGTGCATAGCATGGTGGGGGCAAGGAAAGAAACTTGGCTCAAAGCAGGAAGAGAAATCATGTTGCTTATGCAACACTGTTAGAACTATGCTGCTGTGGAGAGCAAAAGACCCCTGTTTTTAAAGTTTTCATCAGAAAACCAATACATGGTGAACTCTGTGAAACTCAATTTATTGAGCTCTCAGGATCACAAGTTAGGTCAGCCTTGCCAGAAATTGATGCAGTTTGTAAGTAATCCAAACTTGAAGTGTCAGAACACTGTTATATTTCTCTGATCTCTTGCCTTGCTTTGTTGTTTATTCATGTGGCTGTGTTTGGGACAGGAAAGCCACTGCATCTTCCCCCAGAAGTAGCAAATTGATCAAAAACTGGGAAGGCTTAAGGGCCTCTGAGGATTCTCCTTCACACTCCAGGTGTGGAGTTAGCAACTATACCTACATGTTTATTTAAAAGTGTGTGTTGTATTGGTGTTAGGAAGGAGCTCTGTCCTTCCTTCCCTACTGAATTGCGTGTGCCATGCAGGTAACACTCCAGTGTCTATTCTGGGCCAGGACTTTCGGGAAGCCAAGTGGATGACTGCCATTCAGTGTTGAGAACAATGGAAAAGCTGTTCCTGGTTTACACTTGGAAAGGGTCCTTCCACCAAGGGAGGTGACGCTGTTCTGCTCTTCTTTCAGCAAATTCCTCTCACAAATTTGTCTTGAGTGAGATGTTGGAAGATTTTGCTGAGTGCACATCAAACCAGGGCTTTTCCTAGAATACACTTTTTGCTGTTACAAATGCTAGATGCATTGGAAGAGTAGCTAGGAAAACTTTGTATTTCCTTTCAGCTGCTGATTGAAAATTGAACTGGTTAAACCATGACAAATGGATTCTTGCAACTCTTTCACAGGAATCTGTATGTAAACATTAAAATGGCAAGCAGTAATACATTATTTAAAATAGAAACTCAAACGATTTAAGAGTATGACAGCAAAATCCTATGTGCGGTAGGGAAGACGTCATCTCCCTCTGCCCTGTCAGCCATAGTTAAGAGTGTGCTAGCTCCCATTAAACTCTTTGCAGATCTGGACTTGTCATCCTCTTTTTAATTCTAGGCAAGTAGCAAATTGGCTTAAAAATGTAGAAGCTGTCCTGATGTATATGCACGCTTGCTCCTGCCTTCAGCTTTCAAGCATCTGAAATCATCCATTAGATTAGTTATCGTGTTAATAAGTAGATTTAAGAAATGCAGCATGTTCTCTGCTCTCACTTGGACAAAACCTCAAGTGATTATACAGGTTTCTGTCTAGATGTATCAGGGAACTGACCTCCACCTCTAAAAATGTAACTTTGAGCTCATTTTATCTGCCACAGAGATAGAAGGAAATCTTAGTGCCCTATTACCAAGCAGATTGAAAGGTACTTGAGAGATTAGAGATGGCTTTGTCTGATACTGAATTCACTTGGCCGACAAAGAAAGGTGAGGGTGTTTATTAGAGAAGTGGCTTTT
>JAVJGJ010000059.1:5252479-5308629 GCA_035590215.1 Microhierax caerulescens
TGGGGGGGGGTGGGGAGCAACAACAGTCTTTCTGGATCCTTCTAAAGGTGGCAGAGGATTTCTGTCACTGTTATTTTACACCCTCTGCCCATATCAGCAAGATTGGCCATGCACTACATGGAACCAAAGAGGACTGTCAGTTGAGGGGTGGGGTGGGGTCCATGGGGGTGGGAAGCTTTGTGATGGTAAGGGGACCCCTAGTTAAAAAAAACAGCCATCAAACTGAAGGAACGGTGATTTCCCTGCTTCAGTGTGTAGTCAGCCCATCTTTGCATCCTGTTATATCTCCTCTGCCAGAGATGACTCATCCCTGAGGTTCATAAAAATACTTCTGAAGAGCTGAATTTTTTTCCCCTTTTCCTTTCTTTTTTTTTTTTTTTTACCTTTGAAGTGGACTTATAGTGCTGAATACATATTTACAAAATAATTCCCTACAGATTTTCCAGAATCCTACTTTTTTAATTCCATCATACTTTTAGCACAAATATAAGCATGCCTGTGACACAGGGGACACCATGTCAGGAATGTGGGGAAGGAACACACTTAGAAAACCTGGAATTATATTCCTTATTTTTGGAAAAAGGAAAGGGATGTAATTTTCTGCTGTGATATCTTGGTAGATATTGGCTTATCTAGGATGTTTTCTTATCACCAAAGAAAGATCTGAGAGAAAGGTCTGAGGACTGATCAGTTAACCACTATCTCACATGCGCAATTTGACATTACACCACATGAAGAGAGGTTTGCAGTATCACTTGATGTTGTAGTTCTGGAATCCTTACTGGCTTAAGCAAGGAGAAAGTGATTTATATAAAAGCAACACCAGAAACCAAAGCTTCAGCAAATACCAATATTTTTCCTCATATGTAGAAAAAACCTTGAAGGCTATTTTAAAAAAATCTTATTATTACCAAGAGGTTTATGAAACGTAAGAGACAGAAGGCAAAAAATTTAACATCCTGCCAAAAAGTGCTGTATATTTTATAGAGCCTGACTTCAACAATCATGTTTCAGTGTGTTAGCAGGATGCAGGAGACTTTTGGACCTTTTTGGGAGGACATGAAATAAACCAGAGTAGAGACATTGACAGGTTCTGATGCCATTTCCCAGACCCTGTAACACAACCAGCCTGCGGGGCCACCCTCATTTTCTGCAACTGTGAGGATAAGGTTGCCATATGGCTGATTTCCTACACAAGGCTGTGCTGTTTGGGACACATACTGTGGCATCCCCTTCCTGCCTGTCCACAGCAAAAAAGAAGGAAGGCTCTTCCTAGTTCAGGTTTCCCCTATGCTCCTAGTCTTCAGCTGGGTTTGGCAAAATTTTTTTATCTGTTTTCCTGAAAAGGGAAGGGAAGGGAAAATTTGAGGGGAAGGGAAGGGAGGAGGAGGGAAAATTTGTCTAGCTTGACTTTTTTTTTCCCCAAAAAGGAAACCAACCAGAACTTTATATAATGCTGTCACTTCAGTGCAAAAATCAAAACCGAAATGACAAAAGGAACAGAGGAAAGACAGTCTGCCATTTTGTGGTGCCATCTAACACACGCAGCTATTCGGTGCCCTGCAGAGCAAGTTGTACTCTGCTGACAGACTGAGTTAGCTAGATACGCCTCCCAGGCACTAGCTTCTTGGGCATCTGTCGCAGTTCGAAGCACTATAGTGTGTCACATGGGCAGGCAGAGCAGAAGACACTAGAGAGGCTGCTGCTGAGGTCTGGGGACCTAAGATACGGTGACTGGGTGGGGAGCACCTTCCCTTTGAGTACAGGGTCTTATAGGGGGACTATCTCTTCGTTGCAGCCCAGCAGGGTAAACACTCCCCCTGTATGCTGGGATATTCTGTCAGTGCTGCAAGGTGTTGTACGTCATGTGTACACCAGGGAGTGAAGAGATTTGCTCCCCAGGAACTTTCTGTATTGCATTTTCTAGCAGGGCTGTGGTATGGGAGCTGACTGAGTTTTGTGTGCAGGATGAGTCACATCAGGCTGTAGATGGAGTTACTCAAGCAGCCCCAGACTCTGACGGGCTCTACCTGACAGGTAGCACAGGTGATGACCTTAACCATTTTCTTCCCTGTGAACAGAAGTGAACAGCAACCAGTCAAGTGGCATCTTAGGAATGAGTCATCTCTGTACTGAGCAGCATTGTTATTTTGGGAATTAACCAACAGAGCACGTGTCTGTGTATTTTAAAGGGCATAACAATAAAATCTACACCAAAGAGTCTCTTACATACTGTTGTAACCAGACTGCACAGAGCTTGGCAGAGGTCAGGCAAACTGGGAAGTTTCTATTTGCAGATGCCTTATTGATGTTATTCCAGTGCTACTACCATTATATTTTGCACACTCTCTATCCTTCCCAGCCACACATTTAGAAAGTAAATAAGCTCATCAGACACATGTTCCATTTTATGAGAGCAGAGATGCGTACAAGAGCGTGAATGAATATGAATAGCCCATTTTTGGCATTACCCAAGCTTTGGAGCTGATTTGTATGAGTCAGAAATAAGTACTGTGCTAAAAGGCCTCCCATAAAAATATGGATGGTGAAAGAAATGGGGTAAGGAGGAAACATTCCTCTCAGAAAATGGCTGCTCCTTGAGACAGCTCCCCAAGACATATGGCAAGTTTTCATGTGGGGCCTGGTTTGCGTGGCAGCTCTTTGGGTTTGCTGACAGCTCTCTGACCAGGGAGCCACACCACCACTTCACATTGAACAAATGTCTTCAAAATACAGAAAAAATAGTCTTTGAAAGGGAAAGAAGATGAAAGAGAGTCTAAAAAACTCTCAGCAATTATAAAAAACCAAAACCATACAGAGCTTTATTTCTTTTTTGGTTTTGTCTTGCTTTGTTTTTGTTTTTTTTTTTTCTTAGCACTTTCCCCATTTCAAACTCAGTTTGAAAGTGGCTTTGAGCATTGCATTTTTACACTTGACAATGAAAATTATTAGACTAGTTAGCATTATGTATGAGCTGGGAATGACCATAAGCCTAACAAAGCGAGGAACAGCCCTAATATTTACAATTTTACCTGTGTCTGTTTTTCGGGAATGCCTTAAAAAGGGACCACTTGTCCTACCATGTAGGACATAAGCTTGCCTCATTGATACCCAACCATGGGAAATCATCCATGCACCAGGACTGGTACAAGACAGACACCCAGAAAGCTGTCAGTTGTGCTGGCTTCTCATTCCAAACACATATGAAAAGGGCATTTTTTTCACTGCACAGTTTTTGGTGCCCCATGCTTTTTGGTAGAAGGGCTGTTAACACTGTCCAGAAGTCCATAAGCATATCTTTAGCTCTGTAAATCCCAGATCCTTACCACCTCCCCAAAATCTAGTCAGCTGTGGAGATTGGACGGTTTGTTGCTAATACTTGGAGCTCACTCGGACAGTTTGTTGCCAATACTTGGAGCTCACTGAAGGGTGAATAAATAAAACAGCCCATTTGTGACAGATGGGAGATACTTCTCTGCTGGACAATGAATGCCATTTTGATAGCAATGCTCGGTTTGCAAGGCTGCCTCTTGCCTAGGTGTTAAGCCAGTCTAAATGGTGTCAGTTTAATCTGTCCATTGTATACTTAAACTGAGGTGTGGGATGTCCCAAAGAAATCTCGAGCGTGCCATTGCAGGTCATTGCCTTTGAATGTTCGCTAGTGGCCTTTCCAACCTTGTAGGAGAGTAGATCCAACTGTGCCAAGCTAAGAGAGCCTGGAGATCCTTGCTTTGCAAGACAGATGTAGAATGAGTTTCTTTTAAAGCTGGTTTTAGTAAATCACAGCCAAGTGTTTCTGGAGTGGCCTGTAGAAGGCTTGAGCACTGCCTGGACTGAACCTGTGTCTGACACAGGGAGAGGAGGAAGGATTCAGATCAGCTCTTTCCCGCCACTGGTTGATAATGCTTTCTGCTACTGAAGTTTGATGTGACAAGGTGAAGAGTTTTATTTAGTAAGCCTTTAATCCCTACATTATTTTGGTATGTTTTTCCTGGAAGATTAAGCTGGAAAGCAGTGTTCCTACAGGGAATAAATATATCATAGGAACCAGAGACCAGAAAGGCTTCAGACTTGTGCTGTGGTCAGCCTTTGGAGTCCCGCTGCACAAATAAAATGAGCCTTTGAAAGAAATAGTGTGGGTTTGGTGTCCAGCTGCCAGGCGGAGGGGAGCCGAGAGGTGGGCCTGGGCCTGAGTGGGAACCTGTGATAGCACTGTCCTGGGTGGGCACAGGACACACCGCTGGTGCTCTGTGCAGATCCGCTCCTGTCAGCAGGAGAGGCCTGAACGCAGGGAGCATGCGGGCCTCCAGAGCGCATGAACAGGGAGGAAAGAGGGAATCCGTTCTTAGTCCTGGGCTGTCAAAAATGCATTTTCAGGACCTGACTGCTAAGCTACTGCTTGATATTAGGTGGATTCAACCAGAGGCTCATGAGAGTTTAGAGAGCCCTTACTCCATAGAGGAAAACACTGACAGTACGGGACTACAATTTCCTGTTGTGACACTGGCAAGATGGCAAGTGAGTTTTCCATAGCAGACACTGGGGATTTGGTGTACTTGTTACAAGCCTCTGGTCCTCCTTGAAACACAGGGTTTATCTAGGAAGTAGTTTGTCTTTTCCACAGGGGTATCTATAGCTTCAAGGGCTTTATATATCTTCAGGTATTGGTGTGCACACAGTAAACCACCAAAATTTTCCCTTCCTCCTGAAGGGAAAAGAGCCTTTGTGTGAAAAAAGTCCCACTGTCAGCCCACTCCAGACTATGCCATGGCCCTGCCACTGCATGTCATGACACTGCTGGCCCTGCCTGCCTTGCCCACCCCCTGGGGCTCCCCACAGTGCCCTAGGCCCAGGACCCCACACCAGCCACCGGAGCCACCAGGCCCTGCCCCAGCAGTGCTGCAGCAGGGCCTGTCTCCAGCTCCGCCCAGCCCTATCCAGCCACTGGCCCCCTGCGCAGGGCTCACCTGCAGGCCCACGTCCCAGCCTGCAAAAACAGGCTCTTGGTAAACAGTGAACGCATCGCAAGTGGTGCTGTATCAGGCAGCCCAGGCACAGGGTCCCACTGCTACTTTCTGTTGGCACAGTTCTCCTGGTCGGGTGAAGAAAAACCTGGTTAGGTAGCACAGGGAATGCTATCATCTGTTAAACTTTCAGCAGAAAACTTTTCTTTGAGAGTTGGGCTGCTAATTTGAGACAAGTTGTTAATGAGATGCAGGCATATACCCTCATCCAACTATCTCGGACTGTTCCCTTGTGTTAGTTGTACCATTCATCTCCAGCACCCTGGAAGGCTGTATGCTGGGGTTTTGGGGGTTTAAGCTTACTGGGCTTGAAGTACAGGGCAGCAGCATTGCCATGTCTGTTTTATCTGGAGTTATATGATACTGAATCACTTTTGTTTTCCCCCTACAGCTTCAGCCACTGGAAATAAGGGGGTGTAAAGAACATCATTCCCTGTCATTGTGGTTACAGAAAACCCTGGAAGTGTGACTGTGAGTATATCTTCTAGCTTCAGAAATCAGGAACCAAAACAAACAAAAACCTGCAACATTTATTAATAAATTTCAATTATGCCTTCTTGGTTTCAAGCCCAGTTACACGATTTCTCATGGGGGAAGCAGGAGCAAAGTGGATTTATGACTGCTGAATGTTTGAGCCTGTCAGAATTGTATTGAACACTACAAAAAAATGGATGGCTAGAAATAAATTTGGGTGTGAATAAGCTGTTTCCTTCACAAGTCTGGTTTACACTGGCAGGGTGCACTTAACGGTTGACTGGAGAAAAAAATGTGACAGACAGGATGGTTTCTTGGTCCTCAGGGAATTTGAATGCAAGCTTTGTTGTTCTTCCCTTTAACTACCCTCTGGTCACTGGCAAAATAATTTAGATTTAAGCTTCAGGTTTAGAGGAATTGCTGGTAGGAGGGGAAGGGTTAATTTATTTACTTGGGGTGTTTTTCTGTTTGATTTGGTTTACTTTTTTAAGCCCTGATGTGAATTATCCATTTTGGCAAGTGAATGGGAACAGTTGCATGTACTTGGTATTTTCTGTCACACACACTATTATTAGTAAGAAACGCATTTCCTTTTGGGGCACTAAGGACAAAAATAAGGCTGTTCAGATTACCACCACCACCACCCCACCACCACTCCCTCCCCCCCTCCCCCACTTGCCTTATTAACTCTGCTAAAGCAATTGTGCTGGCATTTAAGAGAACTGGCAAATGCATTTGCTCAGTGGCAAATGTGATGCATTCAATGTTCTTTTCACATGAAGAAGAAAACAGGGGCTTTTAAGCACAGGGAATGTAATAGCCAGGCTTTGGTAATGATTTCTAGTATTTTCAAGAGAGAAGTCTAGGGAAAAAAGATCCCATTCAGTTGTTTCAGTATGAAAGAAAGGGAGTAGCTCTATTATCCAAAATCTCCTCCAGAGCTTTCAGAGCTACTTGGTGCACATTTTCTCTCCATGTGTAGACAAATTCGACTTCAGTGACAAATCATTTGGCTATGGCTTGGATTTGGATTCCAGTATGCACAGTATGCCTTAATTCCTAGAATGAATTACCTTAGAATCTAAGCACAAAGACAGGACATGTCTCAGTAGCCTGAAGATTGTCCATTTGAAGAGCAGGATACCTTTTCTAAGAATGAGTAGTATGATGGTGCCCAGATGCTGCTGGGCTCTCTTCTTTTGTTAACAGTGCTACTGTCAGCTGTAACAACATAGTAGGTTGTCATGCTGAGTACCCAAGCAATTCAGATTGTGGTGTACAGAAAGGCATTTGTTTCCTTTCAAGGTACTGTGTTCACTGGTATCAGCTTTGCATTTGGCCTTAGGTTGGCTTGGAACTGTTGAGATATTTTCCTGAGAAACTGTAGCTCACATCCTTTCACACTGATACTGACTGAACAGGGTTCTTTGACTCTCCAGAAAAGATTTTTGTGTTCATCACTCATTGTTTATCACTCGTCTAGTTGTCTCCATTTGTTGTGGAGAAAATGGGTGGTTCTAGATACAAGTAGGGACTTAATGTCACCTCTCAACAGAGAGTTCAGAATGAAAGGCAGTGGTGGAAAGTGCTATGGTAACTGATGTAACAGGACACTTGTTTGCATTTAAAAAAAAAACCAAAAAAAACAAACAACAAAATGCCCAAGCAGTTGGTAGCGATAGAAAGCAAAATGCCTTTTCATAGCTGATGGGGGAAAAATCATACAGATACGGCAAACTGGATCGGGAAGTTTACTCTTAGCTATGAGGTATTTTTCCTGTGCCTGCTTCAAGGACTTTGGTCTTCATCCATCAGTCTTTATATATATACTAAATAGTGTTTAACAAGTGGCTTTTGAAATAGGGTGAACTTTTGAAAAGGGAGTATTTATAGAAGTAGCTATTTAGTTTTCTAGTAATTTTCAGTATTCATTTTGCTATTGCTGAATATACAGAACAGGATTATTCACCCACATTACCCAGCTGCTTCTGTTTGATAACGCAACAAAGATTGTGAGGTAAGTGTCTTTCCATGGAAATGGCTGTGATGTCATGATTTATAACTACGAAAAAGTGAGATCTCTGAGGGGGAGTTGTTTTTGAGACAGAAAATCCCAAAATATAAATGTCTTGCATTATTGGTTAAATGGTCAATTAAAATGCAATCCAGTTAAGGAATATTGCAAGAAATTCATTTTCCGTGACACACTTGAAAAATGCTTCCCAATACTGGAGTTCACTAAAATGGCAATAGTAATTTATTAGAAGAAGCTATGGTACTTTTTCCAACTATACTTTTCCTATAAATGAGACTTGGCAACACCAGAAATTTACAAGTGGAGGTGATAAATCACAGTGTTTAGTAAAGGATATGTAGGGGTTTGGGATTTTTTCATCTACCTCGCTGGCTGTTGCCAGCTGAACTGGATGTATGATTGCATTTGGAAGTTCTCTGACCTCTTCAACAGCTGAAACTTGGAGAAGAATTATAAACCTGACACACACTTGCAGAAGATCCTTCTGCTGCTGCATCTCCCCAGAACAGCAATGAAGCTATGCAAATGAAAACACAGAAATTTAGGTTATAAGCCAGGTGTACAACCATTCTCAGTAGATGCTTCTGTGGTTGTTTTGTGTAGAAGTCCTGTTACAACAGGTTGAGTTGATCTAACCTAAAATGCTTTTGGTTTTTCTCTTCAGAAGTCTATTGAGTTAATGTACCACTTCTCTGTCTCAGTAATGTGGCAAATCTCTTAAGCTGGACATGAGCATCACACAGCTGGCTCTCAACTCTATGCTGGATGGTAGGCAAACCTGCTTCTCATTCATTTGCAGCTGAAAACTGAGGCTTTTCACTGCTCTATGACAATGTGCATCAGGGTCAGCCTCCTTGGTAGTTCTTTGACCAGCCTCAGCAGGTATTTGGATCCAGAACAGGATAGAGCCTATGGCAGGACCTTGCTGATGCAGAGCTTAACAGCTAGCGGAGCACTCTGTTCAGAGGCACACTTCCAGGACATAGCCTTCACCATATGATCCAGTGTAGCCACTGTGTATTTCAAGACCCAACATTTTAATGTTTTGAGCAGGGGGAAAGCTGATACTTGAAAGTCTGATTCTTACTTAGGAAGGCTGCTGTAATGCTCCAGATCTTCTGTTTGGTTCTTTCCAGCCTGCTAATGTTATCCCAGTCCTGTCTCTGCTGATGACAGAGTATGCAGCACTGTGAAATGTGTATGTACTACTAACTGGTAATGAGCTAAATGCTCTCACATTTCTCCACTGACAGTAACATCTACTTATGGCTTTCTCCGTTTGGTTGAGCAGCGTGTTAGCCACTTTATGAAAGAGTGTCACTTCATGCTAAGGGAAATATGCTGGGGAAAATGCATTTAGGGTTTACATCTGGTATATGCACAGATGTCTGCTCAGGTTTTCCATTTCATAAAATCTTGTAGCCAGGCTGAAAATGTGACTGAACATTTTCACACCTCAACGTTTTCACACCAATGAGGGCTCAATGGACAAATACATAGGTATTCTACCCCTTGGATCAAAGAGTATGGAAAGGACAAAAAAATACCATGAAATCTTTAACAGCAAAACTCAGATGAAGGCAGACAGGCAGCAGCTTTGGAATGACATAGACAACAGTCCCACAGGGACTGAGGATTTTCTCAAGGAAGATCTCCATTATCATGGTCTCCTCCAGTGCCATGGATCAGCCAACATGCTCCACCAGAGAGAGCTGACTTCCCTTTCTCTGACATAATTGTGAATGTTAATACCTGAAGAGCTGGCCTGGAGGCTGATACCAGAAAAGTATATCTGAAGGAGGCAGCACATGATCAATCTGACCAGCAAATGATCAGAAAAGTCAAGAAGATATGGCAGCTCTGAAGGTGTCTGCCAAGAACCAGCTGGAACAAGCTGTGATGTGCTTCAGACCATCAGGCTAACCCCATGCTGACCAGCTAGAGCTTGAGGTGCCAGAGGGAGCCTGCCTCTGGGACACTCAGTTGCTCTAAGCACTAGCCTGACAGCATACAACACCATGGGCAAGCTGCACAAGGTCAGCACTTCTGGAATTCCAAGACACTGGCAGTGCTGTGTTTTCCAGGAAAACAGTAGATAACTGAGGAATGTACAAAGTCAGCTTTAGGTCACCTCTGTAAAGGAAAAAGAAGACAGCAGGCAGCTTTATTTTTGACAATAGATGATCCTGAAGATGTTTTTAATCATTTTTATCCACTCAGAGACAGTTATCTGTGAAACTGTTACATATATTTGAAAAGTGTTGCACTGCCCTTGAAATGAGCAGTATGTTTTCAAACTGGTAACACAAAAAGAAGGGGAAGGCCTAACAATGTTTGTGACTGATCTAAGGTTTCTGAGTCAATCTTGCAATTTCAGAGCTGTTGAAACAACAGGCTATGATCTGTAACAAAAAAATCCCCTTAAAATTCCAAGACAGTGAGAGTGAGAGACAAAGAAGGACTACGGTAAAATTAACCCTTGACAACAAAATAAAAATTTCTTGCACAAAGGGCAGCTGCCTAGTTCATATGGAAGCTTAGAGCAAATGTTAATACTCCCATAATGTTGACTTACAGAGACTCTGAACTATCTTATGGAGAAACTTTGGAGGCAGAAAAGAAAAAAGCAAGAAAAAAACCCAGAGACAATAAAAGCTGATCATGGAGCTGCCTGAAATATGGAAAAAGCACAAGGCATGATAATAGCCAGTGACTGAAAAAAAATATCCAGGAGCTGCAGTGATTTTCCTGTCTTGCCAGAACATGCAGGCATCAGCAGCTGTGACAACAGAAAGGGCATTTTCATGCCTTCAGTGGGGTCCCTTTTGGCTCTACTCTTTTTTTTCTTCTTCAAATAGGTGAGTGGGAAGAAGTTTCTGGTGAAACTGTTTTGCTTTAGTGCCAGAAGCAAAACCTACTATCCTGCATGGTGAAATGTAACAGGATGGAGATGTATATATTGCTAGAGGGACTGATGGACATTTCTTGCCCTGGTTGCATCCCTTTTAAGTCCCAATATCCACAGGAGTTGACTGAGTTGATGGTGCTCTGCAGTGGTGCCAGATATTGTTCTGAATGTCACAGTGATTGCCTAACACTTTCTCTGTCCAAGAGTGAATGTAAGTGACGTCCAGAGAATGGACACCAGAGAGTGGTATCAGGTCCATTTTCTCAGAGGTGTTCTTAAGAGTGATGTAGGAGATGCTGAATGAGCTGACCTGAAACCAAGCACTAGGAATGTCTTAGCCAGCCTGCTGGGAACAGAAACAGGCTGCCAGTGCTGGTGCTGTTGTCACAGAGAGCAAAATTTAAAAGCACTGTCAGGAACAAGATAAATTTTATCCCCACTGAGTGTTTATTTGAGATGGGTGTGAGAGTAAGTTATAAACTGTAAGAGATGCACTGATGATAGTCATTGGAGGTAAAATGCATTGTGTTGAGTCCCTTTCAAGAGACAACATTACTAGAGCAGCTGGGGATCAAAACTAGTGAGAAGAGCTTGAGGACATCTTCTAGGACAGAAAGTAACATTTATCCAACTATTAAAGTGGTGAGAATGCCCTGGAATTCCACTCTAGCAAAAGTTACCTTCACCTTTAGATAAGAAAAAGAGGTGGAAGAAAGGTGCATTGGTCTAGAAAGCACTGATGGGGTAAGAACAGGAGAAATAAGCCTTTCAGAAGTTAAAAAAAAACAAACCAAAAACAAACAACACAAAACCAAAGAAACTTTTGGTGGCGAGATGAAGAGATGCTGAGATCTACCTGTTACCAACCTCCAGAAACAAAGAGTGATTAGGTCCATAGGAGCTGTTGACTGAATGGAGACATTCACACATCAAATACGCTGCCTGCAACTGCAACCTGAAAGTCCTTTAAGTCCCTATTTTCTCCAATCCAATGGTTTAGGGGGAACAAAATAATTAACTGCTGACTGAAGAATACTGGAGAACAGCATTCTTAAAGTCAGAGTTTATAATCTGTGAATGTATGATTGGCATGCAAAGCCAAGCATACATCATGATTTGTAGCTTCCAAGAGTGTCTTGAGCAGGCCACATCCACAGCAAGAACCACAACTGGAACGCTAGTGGCTGTTTTCCTGTGTATATGTTGGACTATTGTCAGAAAGAAATTAAACAGAAACAACTCAGGACATTTGTATCACCCCCCTCCCAGGTTGGTACCTCAACAGCTAGGCTTCCCAAAGTATCTTCTGCCTGCCCTTCTTTCTCACTGTCTTGTAGCTGTATTCCTGGCTGTGCAATGGCTCAGTGTCACAGGAAGGTGTGGGGAGCTTTCCTGCCCAGGGTGTGCAAGGGCTTGGTGGTGGGATCCCTGTCCAAGCATGCTGAAAAAGGTGGTTTCAGAACCTTCAAGTCCTAAAGCACCTCTCCAGCCCAACAATCAATATCTGTCCTCAAGAGAAACCTAGGGAAGGTAACTACTAGTTCTAGGGGAGCGTTTAAGTTGGGCACCTAAATTAAGTGAACTGGAAATTATTAGCATTCTGAATACAGATTCTGTGAAAGAAACTTCTGCCTGAGGCTTAGAGTAGGAGTTTTTCTTGGTGTTTTGATTCAGTGAGGCATCTCTCTGAAGGAAGAAGAGATGAACTCTCTCATAGGTGCAGCATGACTGGTGGCCAAAGGAAGGGTGTAGAAAGTGAAGTGTGAGCATTCTCATGTGCAGTGGGGGTGCAACCATTAGCTGTTTCAGGGATTTACTGAAATACCTGGAAAAGAAACAATTTCTAGTACAAGGCAGGAATAGAGCTGAAACTGTTTAGAAAAAGAACAAACCCCTGTTCGTTGCTGTTCTTTCTAAGACAAGTCTGTTGTTTAAGGACAGTGACTCTAAACATATGACAGAGAAAATAGCATTCAGAAAGCAGTTGTATGCTCAAAATATCATTGCTTAAAAATGTAATGCCTTCATATACTTTTTTGTTTTGTTCATTTGACAGAGGCATAAGGTTAGATTCCCTGGGTCCTTAAACTCTTATGAACATTTTATTTGCATCTTCAATTAAGCACCCAAATATGTTTTAAGAATACAATATTTTGGATTTGGGCCAAGATCTTAAACGCAAGACAGATTTGCAATGGCATGCATTGACTTCATAGGATATGTAGGACAGTGGATTTGCCATGAAGTGATATGTGTCCATATTGCGGTACTTTGAGCTTTTTAATCCCATCCATGTTCATTGTAACGTTTTGACATGCATGAGTCCAAGAATGCAAAAGGAAAGTGGGACGTGAAATGAACTTCATTCAGCACCTTTATCAATGCAAAACATTTCTCCCAGCAGGCCAGAGTGTGCCTAATAAGACAAAGAAAGACCAAGAGACCCACCAGGAGACTACAAACCCATTAATTTGGTATTGCTTCTGGGGAAAATGCTGGAAGCAATTGCAGGATTTCTTAAGCAAAAGACTTGGCGAAGTCAATGGATTAGGGAGATTTCAGAGAAAACTGTTCTTGCTGAGCTGCCAAGGTAGAAGGGGTTATTATGTACAGGAATTTTTTACGTGTCTTGTTGGCACCATGTAAAACAGAATGGGTGCTGCCATGTAAGAAAAGCTGAAGAACTAAATGAGGTTTTCTGGTTTTAGGAGACTATAAGTATTTGATCTTTCACCAGGAATTCATTCAATCATCTCCTTTCTTTACATTAAATCTCCACAGTGCCCAGTGCATACGAGGAACTGATGAATGTAACTATTGTAATAAATACTTGTAAAAAATACTAGACTAAAGCATTTCTGTCAAGAGCAAAACCTTTACGAAGATGGAATTTTCTCTAAATAGGAGTCAGTCAGCAAGCACATAACTCAGTATTTATGCATTTTGTTTGTCCCTGATCCCTGCACCAACTGAAAACTCAAAACTGAGAGAGAGCCAATGCTGTCTGCAGCCCTTCAGATTAAAAGCTATCCTCAAACACTCTAGGATTTCAGAAGGAATGATGATACATCTCTGAATAAGGTGGAATTGTGTTCAAATCTGTTAAAAATTGAATGGGGAGAAGGCATTACAGCAAGAGCTTCCATACAGTCAGCAATCAGATGTAAGACAAATCTGTTACAGCTGTCCTCTATTCTGCTGATAATGAGGTCGAGAGACCCAGGTTAGGTGTCTGGAGAGAAAGAGCTGCTCCACAGCACCTTCTCGGCTTAGGAGCTTTTCATTGAAAGCATGGAGACACAGGGACTAACTAAAGCCTAACGGCTCTCAGGCAGCTAAGGAAAAAAACGTCTGTGTGACAAGAACGAGACACACAGTGAGGTGCTTTTGAATGTTTTTGACCAGTGTAAGTTATATTTATGCTCAAGCTCATGGCAGAGCTGTGCTTCAGTGATGGTCATCCTTTCCCCGTGTGAGGAGAGCAGAGGGTGAACCTCATGGGTTGGGGTCAGGTAAGGGCTGGCAGCCTTGCAAAATACTGCCTGAGGAGAGATGACCAGGACCAGCAATGACCAGAACCTGAGCCAGCAGTGATATTCTATACACACTATGTGTATCACTATGAGAGAGACTGCTGGCCAAGGGGAGCAACTGACTGAATTCAGATATGAAAGCCACAATGTACAGGGAATCCACATCTGAGCACTGAGCCATTGCTGTGTCAGCTTGCATGCTGGGGAGGCAGTGAACGTACAATGTCAGTGCAAACGTGCACACAGGAAACCAGAGCGTTGCACAGTGCTCATGCAAGGCTGCCAGGCTGCCCAGCTGGGCACACCAGGCTGAGGAGCAGATGAACAGCTCATGGGTGATCAGTGCTCTCCAGTGAGGTGTGGGGCAGCAGCCGCAAAACAGTAGGAGCAGCCACTTAGAAAAGCTGTTTCAAAGAATCCAGACATGCTGGGCATTTTTTCCTCTTCGCTGAACTGGCCAGGACTCAAAGACCTGAAGGGACAGTATCAGCTCTAAGTTGCCGTGCTGCTGGTTGTGAAAGACCATTTAGGAAAATGAACTTTTCTCTTCTGTTGTGTGATCCTTCACTCATTCTAATTTAAAAGGGAAATGAAGTGAGGGCTTTTTATTTTCTTATGCTGTTTGAAGAAGTGCCTACATAAAAAAGGCAGGTTCCAAGGCAAAAAGCAAAAGGTCTCTGACATGCTTGTTCTTTGTCATAAGAATATGAAAATAGTTTAATGTGGTTGCTTCTTCAGGAATCTTTGTATTTTGCTTTGTACAAACAGAACAAAAAGACAATGACTGGGCTACTGGAGAAACAAGTTTTGCATCTCTCCATGGCAGAGAAGAAAGAAACTGAACTAATTTTGAGCTCCCTTTGATGAAAAAGGACAATGTATCTAATATTCTGATCCACGGGATGTGAGAATTTGACAAGGGCTAGGCCACTATTACAAAAACTCCTAAAATAAGCCAAATAATTAGCATCCTCCCTCAGGGGCACATATGAAACCTTCACATCTCAGTGGGAATAAAACTTGAACATTTCTGTTCAGGCTTAGGTGGCACAACTACGGCTGCTGTTGGTGGACTTCTGGCAAGCTGTAAGGAGTAGTAATACTGCATGTGGGAGATGAAAGACAGGAGAGGAGGAGTGGAGTGGGGAGAAAAACTACCCTTTAGCTATGCAGGAAAAAGGAGCAGGTAAAGTCAGCTCATCCTACCTAGGTAAAGCTCGCCCAAAGCAGTGGGTACCCAATGCTTCAGTCCAGGTTGCTGCTGTGGCTGCCCCAGACTGGGCTGGGGTACCCCCACCTTCTCCCAGTTCTCTTCCTGAAAGTAGTTGCCTTCCCTGGATCATATTCTGCTGCCTGTGTGCCAGGCCAGGTTGGCAGAGAAACAAATCCTGAAATCCCATGTCCCAGGAAGCTAGACCAGTTTAGTCCATGTATCTATAGGCACAGGCTGCCTCATGCCCACCTTGACCAAGAATACTCAAAATGTTGTCTGTGCATTGGCATCCATCCTTGAGTGAAGCTTACTTCTCAGGAAATCCACTTAGGCTTCCTCAAGAAACAGAAACATCACAACCACATTCTAATTTCTGGGAACAGAGGTTTTGTATATACTAAAAAAGACATAGCCATCATGGCTTGCTTACAGGGTTGGGAGGAGGGTTTGGCAGGGATAAAATCCCTACAAAACTTCTTTTGGAAACAGCCCCTCCTTTCTATACTGCCTGTTGTCTTGGCACTATCCAGATCACGACTCCTGGCTGTATCCCAAATTTCTCCTAGATGCACTTATTGAATCTCCTCCCCTTATTTTCCCCAGTGTGTTTGGAAGACAAAGCCACACAATGGGATTTACTGAAAGAGTTTAATTTTCTACCCTGAGTACAGGCTCCCAGGGGAAGACAAAAACACCCACCCTTCAATTACAGTTAGTTGCTGCCTCCCAGTTTTGATGACTTAGCCTTGATACCACACTTTCTAGAGCACAGTGGTTGGCTGTAACCAGTTCTGGCCAGGCCTCTTGGCAAATGCACAAGTGCAGTGTTTCTTTGGAATATTTTTTTCTTTGCCATTTGTCAGTAGCTGGTGGACATCCTTCCAAGCCTTCTGTTGGCTGAGTGGTGTGTATCTTTAGTGTGAAATATGTTTATGTGATTACACTAAATGACTATACACCTAAAAACCAAAGGTGGAATAAGATTAGTACATTTTAAGGTGGAGTATCCGGTCTCTGGTTTAAGGAGAATGTATTCCCTGGGAATCTGTAAGGGTCTAGCATGCTCAATCTAATACTTTCAAAGTAGGTAAATGAAATGGTATCTGTATCTTCAACAAGAAAATCTATTTTGAGGCAGGATGGTATTATGTTCTCTCTGCACACTGATGTTTCCTGGTTCCTGAAGAGAAACTCATCAATCTGTGGTGACAATTATATGGGAAACCTCACTGGAAGCAGATTTTAAAAAAGGGTATATGGATTAGCGATTTGAGATGCAGCAAAGCATAGGGGAAGCAGCTAAGCTGGATCCTCGAGGAGTGTGAATTATTTACATATCAGTTAACTGCATCACAGAGATCAAATACAGGATGATATTGCTTAGCAAAGGCTACCTGAATATATCCCACTAGCACCTGTTTGACACTGGGCAAGGGAAAGCTGTGAATGCAAAGACTTGCCAATGCAGAGACTTTGTGGAGAAGACAGACATATAGCCAAGCAATGCTGCCACATAAAGACAGCTTGTCAAAGCACATTGCATTTTCACCCTCATAAAACCATTATTTCCAGTTGTTCTTGTAAAGAAATAAATAAAAATCAATACATTCCAGATCCATGTAATCTATTCTTAAAATGTAATGGAACCTCATAAGTAATGTCTGGTAATTTGCTATCAGCTTGGTCAAGGACAGTCAAATTGCTTAATTACACATAACAGTTATTCTGTAAAGACTTAGGAAAACACAGATAAACATAACTAATCCCTCTTTATTTATTCCCTGCAAACAAAAGCCTAAGGGTTTCTGGAGGGGGAAAAAAAAAATCCAAGTGGTCCAATTAACATAATTAGAGATGGATGTCACTCAAATCTTCACCACAGCCCACAGACATCCTGTGTATTTTGGTTATGTAGTTAAGTCACGACCACACGCAAGTTTTTCAAGGATGGTGGTGTCAAAAGGCCGATTTCATTGCCTGTTCTTGCAATGTTACCTTGTTGCCACTGGATGGCATCTTCTGCAGGCGCCTGAAGTGCAATCAAAATGGTAGGGGTCTTGAGGAGCCTCTTGCATTTCTAAGGGCGTCAGATAACCAGCAGCTGTGCACCTCTGTGAGCAACACCTTCCCACGGCTCCATGTGTGGGGGCGTCTTATTTGTAACACAGGCATATTAATGGGAATTTAGAAGGAAGCAGTAAAATGACAACTCTGACAAACTCATGCTCTTATTTGTAGAAGATGCAAGGAAAGGCCCCTGGTGTCCTCCCATTGCTCCTGGCCTCCTCAGCTGGCTGACTGGCCGGATGGATAGATGGAGGGAGTCAGCTAGGTCCCATAGGTCCATCCCGCTCTAGGTGTGCCAGCTGAAACTGTCTCCAGCGGGGGAACATCTGTGTGCTGGGGCTACCTTGAAAGCGGTCTTGGAGTCCCATACCCACAATAGACAGATGCTGAACAGCCACTGTTTCCTAGCTCCATTGCCACAGCAGCTTCTCTTTGCTTGAGAATGAAATATGATTGCAATCAGGAGAGACAAAGCTTCAGATGACTTGGCACTTTTCTTCCTTTTGTGATTACATCGCCCCAGGTGATGTCTTTCCTTTTAAAGAAAGTCATCACAACAGCAATTTGTGGGAGATAGGGTCTGTGCTCTTCACATCAAAACAAGAGGAATTTTCACTGAACTACTACCTGAATAATGTTAAAACTCACTGTAACAACATAAAACTGTCTGCACTTCATCCTGCAGCCTTCTTTGGTCTGTATTTGGATCTTGGCAGCCACACATTTCCACCTGGGACAGAATCTGTTGTCCTTGAAGTTACAACAGGTGACCTATGCTTCACATCACAGTTTCTCCATGTAAGAATGTCTTGTGAGTGATGAGTGGTGATCTTTGATGGCATTTGCCATCCAAATGCTGAAAGGATCTTCAGATTGAAGGGAGGCTTGTGGAATGCCAAAGAAAGCCTCATCTGTGCAGCTGGTGAGGGAAGGCTCCCAGTCCTCAGTCCTCTTCCTTCGGAGGTGTGGAGGGGTGATGATGAAAACAGGTAACTTGTCCTTCAAGGACACGCTTTTAAGCACCCCTTAAAGACTGAAAGCAGAAACCAGAAAAGACACAGAACAATGAGTGTTCTCGGTGCTAAATGTTAGAAAAACATTAAGATAATCATGGGAAAAAAAGTAAGGAAACTCAAAGCAGACCCTCTGGAGAAAAGAGACTATAATAAATTCTGACCAAAAGATTAAAAAAAATCCATCCCTAACACACATGCATACAAAAGATGAAGAAAAAGGCAGCCAGATTCTATTAACCAAGTATTAACACCCCTGGCTAAAGAAACCCTGCAAAAAGGAAGGATTAACATTTTCAATAAAGGGGACCAGATATTGCAGTGCTAATCGCTAGCATTCTCCACTGATGGGAGAATGGAAAATAATGTTCTTAATAGTGTGAAACAGAGCAGGAGGTTCACAGGCAAAGAATCAGGGGTTACTGCTGACAAATGACAAATAACCTGGTAAGAAAAAGGCGTCCCAAATTAGAGGAAAGCTCTGCAAGAAATAGTAACTATGCAAATTGTCCTAGCATACATGTGTCTGACTGAGCTGCAGCTCTACCAGAGGGTGTCGTGACAAGGGATTTTGCGCTAAACATTGAGGTCATGTTTTGCATCACGATTTTTTGAAAAATAGACCCCTAAATGTCCTATGTATTGCATAATCTTAAGGAGTCTGAGAAAAACATATTAATTTAGTGAGTAGCTCTGTAGTGTACTGCCTTGCCTTACTTGTGCTGTCTGTCATTGCAGCAGGAGCCTGCCTGTTACTTTAAGGTGCATATGGAAAGATGGAAAATTGGGTGATTTAATGTAACAAGTCACAGTCTCTTTACAATGAAGTTTGCTTGAATTAACAATTCAGTATCGACCTCTAGAAGCGAGGCAGGGTTGGGCCATACCCATCCCCACAAAGCAGCTTGCCAGGTGTTATAGGGAATGAAATACTGGACAAGGTTCTCTGCTAAGGAGTAGGACTGAGGGAAGTGGGAAGAGAGGCTGAAGTTTTCTCCTGCCATCCTTGTTAGCATTGCGCTTGTTGCGAAATCCAGTGGCACAGGGCAGTCGCTTTGGGTATCCTGAGGTATGTGTGCATGCACAACTTGTGTTGCTTGGATGCTATAGAGGTGATGTGGCTGCATGTATGCATTAAGTTCATTGCCATACCTGTCATACCTGTGATCAAACCTGTTACCCCTTTCAAAAGCCTCCCCATAGAACTATAGTTCTTATACATCCAATGATGAGAAAGCTCAGGTTCAGATAAAATGCATCATTTCTAGTTGTCACAGAACTGGAGCTATAGGTTATTTTTTAACCTGTTGCATTAGTTTATAAGACACTGGGGACAGGGATTTGCTCTTTCTCTGTTTTCATGCAACACTCAAGTACAACTGGAGCCTTTGGGTGCTACCATTACATGACATGATTGAATACAACCAAGAATCCTCTTGCTCCCTGCTCTAAAGTGCCTGCAGAGCCAATTAACATTCACATTGTATGCAGGTACAATTTTGCCTGTTCCTGAAAGGCAGTTTTTTGGAGAATGATGCAGAGACACACAGTATTAACTAGACAGAAAACTATCCCCTTTTGAGACTTTCAGGGCATTTAAGCAGGCAGAATTTAATTACTGACAGTGTATTAGGATGTTCTCTGAGCTTCTTGGAACAAGAACGAAGCAGTAGCAGGACCAGGAGTGCAGACAACCCACATGTTTACTCAGAGGGCTCCTTCCCAAGTTTGCTGAATCATGAACAAGTCTGATGCAGGCAATTCTGTCCCTGATGCTTGTTTCACTCTGTGCTGTGCTAGGTACAGAGCTCCAATTTACAGTGTGTGTTGATTTGGCTGGGGGTGAAAGGTACTCAGGTTTAAATATTTTTTTCCCCATTAACCCATACATTACACGGAGTCCACTCTATCCACAAAAACCTCATCCCTGGATCAAGTGAAAGATGCTAGCCTGAGGTTTTTCTGAAGCTTCCTCAGGGGCCCTTCAGTTCATGAGAACACTGTTACCAAGAGATTAAATGAATTAAAAATTGATGACTGTTCTGTACTGAATGTCTTGCAGTCAAGGATATTTATATAGATAGCAGGGAGGGTGGAGGGAAGATTTGTTTGTCGGAGTATTTTTTCTTGTTGTTGAATAATAGTTTTATGGGGGCAGGGAGGAGAATAGGGAAGGGTGCAGTGGGAGGAGTATCTGCTGGTTCTGGGTAAGGAAATTCCTTTTGTAAATGCAATACCGAGAGAGAATAGAGTGTTCTGAGAGATGCATTTTGCTTAAACACCACAGAAAGTGCCCAGAGACAAATCAGAGGATTTTTCAGATTAATATGATTTGAACAGAAAGTCTGTCCTGGCAGGGCTGGGCACTGGTAAGTGCTACCAAGGGAGCTCCCCTGTGTCAGTTTCCTGCAGCTTCTGGGGGTGGAGGGGAACACAGCCCTGTGCCATGACGATGGCCTGCAATGGTTGCCTCCTGGAAGGGCAGAGTGAAAAGAAGAATGAGCAGAAAGGCAAAAAAGCTGAAGACCCATTTGTCCAAATCTACCCAGACTTAAAGTCAGCCAAAATTCAGTGCCATTTCAGTCCCTGTCAGCCCAGGGCTCTTGCAGGCTTGTCTAATGTATTTTTATACCATCCGGTGTGCTGGTTCCTGGGGCAGGAGCATGTGTGTGTTGTGGCAAATGTTTTGTGCCTCTGCTTTCACCAGTGCTGCAGCTGGAAATGAGTGGAGAAGTGACAAGGCCCTGCATCTCTAGCTGTTTGCTAGGTGTGTTGCAGATCCAGGTCTGCCTTAAGTTTATGAGGCTGTTATAGTTCAACATGATACTGTCTCTCAGTTTGTCACTTTAAAACAAGGCCAAAGTTTTTAAAAATGGTAGTGACTACAGTTCCTTTGACTCTTCATCCCCAGCTGGAGGCAATTTTAAAAGACTTGGTTTTTACAGTGTCTGCTCTGAACTTGTTGAGCACCTTTAAAATATCATGAGCTGAGTACTCCAAAGCACCTTTCTTTTCTAAGACTGATTCATCCTGCATCCCTAACTTTACCTCAGAGGATGATGTACCGTGCAGAAGGTAAACTATGCAATGTTCACAGATGAGAACAATTTAATCCTGCTGGATTAGGTCTGCTATAAAACAAAGTAAACTGGTTTATGTGCACAGTCTTTGTGACTCTATCCCACATGAAATGCCAATATTTTTTGACAGCATTCCAGCCCAGAGTGGTGACTGCCTTGGCCTTCTCCCCTATCCTTACCTGCATAAATATGAAGGTTGTGTCAGTGTCAGTATATAAAGGCTCTGTGTCAGCATCAGTAGCAACAGAGGACCAGTGGAGCAGGAGAGGATGTTTTTTCTGCTGTGAATTGCCATACTTCTCATGTCATCAGTTATGAATATGAGATTGGAGTTCAAGTTCAGAAATATAGATCCACTGAAAAAATTGCTACAGGCTGTCCATGTATGTTTTGGGGGAAGGGAGGGGACAGGAAAAAGTGAAGGAGAGCACTGAAGAGCAGATTGTTTACTGTGTTTTGAAACAACAAAACTTGTGACATGCAGCCTTGATAGAGAGATGACTAAGTACCTTAGTAGTTCCTCAGGACAAAACAGCATTATATCCTTCCTTGTGTATTTCAATATATTGGCAAACTCATTAAAATTAATGGTTTCAGTGACGACCCAAGTTACATTTTCCTTGTTTCTTTAGGAAGTATTAATTTCTTCAGAATTTTAAAACCATTTCATTCTGAAAAGCAGCTATTATACCTGCATGTAAGCTAATATTAATATGCACCATCTTAGTTGTATTAAAAACACTGTCATTCAAATACCAAAATGTAATTGAACCTGTTAAAGAACAACAGTTGTTAATTTCTTTTTCATTCTAGTTTTCCTTCATAAAATGAGCCTGTTTTATTGGGAGGAGAATAAGGAAGGAAAGCCTCAAATACATGGATGTAATTGCCTTCATTAAAAACTGGCTGAACAGACTTTATCCTGTGGGGTCTACTCTCTGTCTCTCAGAGGTAAGTTCCCATGTATTTTTAATGGGAAACTTATTACCAATCAAACCTGTATTCTTGCAGTGGTACATGAAGGTGGATGTTCTGTACTTTTTCATCATGCTGGGTCTCCTGGGAAGAGCAGCTCATTACAGCATCAACTGTCCCTGCCCTTTGCAAAAAGCCTCACCAAGGTCATATCAAGAGGTGATGGATAAAGGCGAGCTTTAACCCTTGACCTTGACTTTCCTGGTGCTGAGTGTTAATAAATCTACATTTAGGGGTAGATGTTTTCTCCCAGCTGCTCTTTGTTTGGGAAAGGGGGTGACGTGCTGATGCACAACAGGTTGCATTTCCTAGGGCAGTGCCTAGGAAATGAGGCCTTTCACCTGCCCCCACCACAGAGACTTGAACACATTTCAGGAGGATGGCTATGAATAGGACTTAGGCATCTGGTGGGGCTCAAGTCACACGATAGACTTGAGACATTTTGGGTATATGTGTTCTCCTGTTTTCACAAGGGAGCACTTCCTTGGTACCACAGAAAACATCAGCGTTTGCTGTTTTCTCTGCTGGAGCCTGTGGGTGAGGCTGAAACATTTACCTTTGTCATTGTCCTCAGAGTGGTGTTTGAGGTGACCTTCAAAGAGCTAAAACTTTTTTAAAAGGGTCCCCTCCCTGTCACACACATAGGGAACTAGCATTGTTAAGTACCAGAAGGAAATGAGTCCTTTGAAAAGCTTCAGAAAACACAGGGATATACTTCAGAAGCAGCCTTCAGCTCCTCCCTTGCTCAGCAGCCTCTTGCCAGGTGACCAGAAAGCCCTTCTCAAAGTTGTTCAGTTCCATTGCTCTATGTGTCCAGGAAGGAGCAATTCCAGTGAAGGAAAGGCCTCTCCTCTTGTCTGTCTTTCTTCCTCTATTCCTCTGCTTAGTTTTCTCTGAATGTTCAGTCTCTTTACCATTTTCATCCCATTTTCCTTCACTATCCTTAGAGAATGGCAATGGGCTCACTCCTTCCTCTGCATCATTTTTCTGAGGAGCTGTAATGCTGCTGGCTCTTAGGCTTCCCAGTGGTGAAAAGGGCCATTTGGGGCACACCTCAACATAGATTAAAGAATGAGCAAATTAATGTCCTGGCCTAGTGCAGTGTGCTTCTGAACACTTCATTTCTTTTCTGATGAAAAGTATTGCCCTAAAACTTCCAGTGCATGAAGGCTGCCTGTGGTAAGCGAGGTGGAAAAATCAGCTCCTGCACAGAGCTACTCTCAATGGCTCTGGGCACTTCAGTGCTGTCATCTTCTAGGCAAGTTAAATTGCTTTGTTCCTTGTGTCCAATTAGCTCTATAATCAACTTAGCAGAATGTGGAGCAGGAGTGTGCTGAGATCAGGTATAGTCATTTTGTCAGAGGGTATGTTCAGATTGATCTCAAATTGGGGCAAGGAACCACAAGGGGATCTCAGAACAGAGGGCAGAGATTATACCAAGCTGATCAAACTTGGAGCCTTTACAGAACTGGGGAGGGGTGTGTGTGTGTGTGTGTGCCTCCTCCTGTGGGAGGAGGAATACCAGAAATGCCAGAAATAACAAGCCAAGAAATTAATGGTACAAACATTTAGGTTTCATTAATTTTATGTAAACATTAAAGCTTGTGGTAAAAAAAAAAAAAAAAAAAAAAAAAAAGCAGCAGCTGGCAGTAACACTGAAAGGTGAACTGTAGAAGTGCCAGGGTTAGCAGGTAAGTGCAATTGGCTCTAGTGTTGTCCCCTCTTGGGCTTTCTGTAAGCAAGGCTTTGTCCTGTGACTCTGCAATTTGTTTAAACTGATCTATTGCCAGAAACATATTTAGCTCCTTCTTTCTGGGTTTTTGATTCTACATAGAATAAATAGCTGGAATGAAACCCTTACCCCTTCTAAGTCTCAGTTTGTGCAAGTATAGAGGAGGAGTTCACAGCTCTGCAGCTAATCGGCCAGCAATTTGAAAAAGTGAGACCTTTCTTCACAGCTCCTTTGCAGGTGGGAACCAGTCCAACAATTGCTTGCATGATCAACCACAGTGACAACTGATATCACAACAGTTCAGCGTGGCACAACCGTTTTGTATCCAGGGCAGGCTCTCTGAGACATCACTGTCTTCATCCTGCTCTGTCTTTGCATAGATATTTCTGACAAATGCCTATTTGCTCCTTGGATGAGTTCTCTCAAGACCTGGTACATAGTGCTGAGATCAAAACAAAGGTCACAGGAGCAGGTCATCAATCTGTAAACTGCAGAAGCAAGAAAGGCCAAGAAGGAAAGGGAAATAAAATTAGTTTTTTCCAGTGAAGAAACTGAAACTGCAGTGTTTTTCTCAACTTCCAGAGTAATCTGTAGAGCAAGGAGGCAAAAACAAGATAGAGTGGGAATAAACAGAAGAAAGGTGACTTTCTAAAGTGACTTTCCAATGGCTTTGTGAGATAAAACTATACCATCAGGTTTTGAGGCATGGATGGTCCAGCTGGTCCATTATGACGGTTGTGTAGTATTGTCAGCAAAGGCTTATCCAATTCAAGTATGCAGTATTATGCTTTTGGCTGAGCAGTAATCTTTTGTCTTGTGTTCTGCTTCTTTGTGATCTCTTCCCTTGAGTTCTGGTTGGTTTGCAAGGAAGACATGTTCTCTTCATACCCCTTCACGTTTGTCTCATGTCTGTTTCTTCATCCATGACTGTGTTGTGGGGGCTTAAATTTTGGTGCATTGGGTCCTAAAGCAGTGCTGGCCTGCTAATGTGTAGTAGGTCAGTCTTCTCTAGGGTCAGGGGATCCACTTCATGGCAAGTCCCCACTCCTTTCTGCTGTGGTGGGACATGGAAATGAAAAACTTGTGGCTCTGCAACTGCACTTACAAGCGATATCAGCTTAGGAGCAGGAAGGTCTTCAGAGTTTCATGTTCCAAGCATGAGACTTGATGGATTTGTCTACATTCAGGAACTTCCTGTTATCCCCAGGTTTGTCCTGTGTGATGCAGGTCTCCTGGTGAGTGGCAAGTGGTGCGAGCTGACTGCAGCAACAGAAGGTGAGGGGAATAATTATTTTTAATACCCTAGGGGCACACATTTCCCAGATTACTCCTTTGCCCTCACCCCGTATCACTACCCTTTGAGGTTCAAACATTGAGAAAAAATAAAAAATTTTGCTTCTTTCCCCAAGCTGTGCTGAACCCAAGAAAACTTTGCACCTTTTGCAGACAGAATTTACTATTTTCCTGCTGTAGCCTGCCAAGCAGAAACCTTTACAGAAAAAAGCATGGTGCTAAGTCAGAGCAGGAGCCGTCTCTGTGTCCCAGGTCAGGGAAAGGTCAATGCACATTAAATGAATATTACTGGTGCTTCTGTTACAACAAGACCTAAGCAGTTCAAAGCCAGGCTGCATCATCTGTGGCTGAAAATCATTGATAGTGCTGCTTCCTGAGCAGCAGATTGGCTTCCCATTACACAGGCTAATGAGAAAGTGTCACAAGTGGTCTCAGCAATAACGTTGCAGCAGAACCCCCCCCCATTCTCAACACACTTGCAGAGATTTTGATGAAAGAGAAAGAGAAAGAAAGGAAGGAAGGAAGAAAGGAAGACAAAGAGACAGAAAAAGATATTCTCACAACTTGTTCTTTTTTATCGTCACCCTCAAAGTACTGAACCTGGAAATCAAAGCAATGGGATCAAGAGAACCAGAAGTGAGAAGTGTGTGTGTTTACATCACTACGTGACTGCTGTTCCACTAAAGCTCTCAGCAGAGGAGAGCTGTCAGCTCCCAAGGGCAGTGTATCGCATGTCCCTGGCACCATTAGATTGTACAGTGGCATTTTAGGATTTCCCAGGTAAAGTTATCAACTTTTGAGACTTGCCTTTTTTGCAACACACCCACCCTACCCCTCCCTGGACAGCCTTGCACCTAGCTGCTAAGAATACAGCAAACTGGCCTTTGATTCCTCCAATCTCATAACAATTTGGAGCAAAGACTGAGGATCTGGGTCAGGACAGAAATTAAAAGATGCTGACCACAAACCAAAGTTCAGCACAGAGCCTCCTGGTTAAGACACAGTGAGGGAAGGTATCTAACCTTCTGAATGCAACAGCACGGGGACTTTTACTGGGATGGTGTGTCAAACACAGTGCTAAGCCTTTACTTTACAAACTCTTCTTGGCTGTGCAGTGTACCTCTTTTTGCATTTGGATAGCTGAGGGGGCAATGCAGTGCCCTCTGCCCCTTAACCCACTCTTGTTTCCAATGCAGCTCCAGGGAGAAGCAGCAGCAGCCTTTGTTATATACTACCATGATGCTGACAGGTCAAAAAGCGTCATGATCATAAACCACCTCTTCCCAGGCTAAGGCCAAGGTTTGCAAAGGCCGATTTTCCCGCCTTGTGTGCTTCCAGGAGGCTTCACTAATTGCACTCCATTTCTCATGAACCATTGCGCTAACTCTGGCTTTCTAAAGACCCCCACTAGAAACACTGCAGTCATAAAAACAGCACAGTATTCCACAACCTTGGAACACGAGTATTCCTTCTCTAATTTATTTCTTGCCCACTACTGTGTATTATATGCTATGCTACTGAGATTATGAGAGTAGGAAGTTCCTCACTGCTGCCCTCTGGGTCAAGCCAAAACCTCAGGAGGGGAGGTGAAGGGAGGGCAATTGCTTTTTCCCTAAGAGGAGGTGGGCATGGTATAGCCTTCCCAAATGAAGGGTGGGGTGGGCAGTGGGCAAAAGGAGCAGCAAGCAGGGAGAAGACTGCAAAGCATGCAAGAGAAGAAGGAGGCCTCTCTGTGACAGGGGACCAGGCTTAATGTTAAACCTTAGTGGGATTTTTTTGGTGCAGGAAGCCACTGAAAGCTGAGCAGGGACTGGAGGAATGTGCCTATTTTTCCAGTACATGAAGGGAAGTTTTTTACCAGCCTTTCTAGTTAATCTGTTTCACTCACTCCACCGGAATTTCCCCCGTTGAAATAATTTACCTATCTTTGAGTTAGTATTTGTCTGTTTTTTTAATACCTGATTCAAGAGTCTGGGATACTTTGGTGTCTTCTGTGTGATGGGTCCAGCTGGAAGATGGAGGAGATTAGAAGTTGTGCCTCAAGATTCTGCTCTGTTTTGGGCACGCACAACCTGGGAAGTGGGGTGTGTTCTCTAGAGAAGGTGGTTGCTATTATCAGCATCACTTGAATGATGAGAATACCCACAGGCACTCTGCCCTACATATGCTCACAGGCCTCCAGGGCTGCTCGTAGACTTAGGTCCCCAGTCCCCTGAATATCCTTCTGGAGCACCACTGCAGTGCCATCTAAATGTCTCCCTGGGCCTCTTTTCTGTGGTGTCGCAGTTCAGTGACTCACTGATTCCTGGCCAGACCTCACCCTGGTGAGGAGCCAGAAGCTTTCCAGCCGAGACTGAAGGAAGCTCTGGGCCTGTGCATCAATTTTACTGCAACCATGAGCAAGTCACAGATTCTGAGTCCAGAAAGCTAAACTAGAGCATTCTTTATGTATGATCCTCACCAGAAGTCACAGTACATCCAGTACACCTATGATAAATTACAGACTTCAGACAGAAGAATGAAAGCGTCAAAGACCAAAGAAGTACATTCTTATCACAGTGCACCTGCCTTTTTCAGCATATGCCCGACTTTGACTCCCAATGTCATATTTCATCCCAAAAGCAGCCTTTACTCTTAGGTATTGCATGGGTCAGGCTCTGTTCCCCAGAGGAAGTGATTACTATTATAAAGTTAGAGGGTTATTAAAGAAGGAAGTGCAGAGAATGTCTATGAAAATTTTCTTGGGCATTGGTAAAAAGCTTGCTTGAATTGGCTGTGAGTGCTGTGTCAGAAACTGGCTGATCTAATGGCATAAGAGCAGCTATGGTCACCTCTTCTTCCTGCAACTGACGCTTGTACTGCAGCATTATAAGAACTGAAAAAGGAGAAAAAAGGGACAGGGAGGAAACAAGCCAGATATTCAAAGAGAGACCAGAATGAAGTGAGTGACTGGTGACCCATTTGGTTGTCCGAGATTATTGTAATTTGGTATTTAGAAAACATAAATACATAGGAATTCTACACATTAATACACATTCTACACATATTTCTAATTAGAGAGGGATGTTTTCCCCTTTCTGTTAGACTGCAAGAAAGCATAGCCAGACTCTGAGTGCTCTGCCTGACTTCTCACAGGGTTTTGTAAGACTGGGTTAACAGGAGACACATGAAATTGGGCCTAGCATTTGGGAGGTGGCCCCTCAACTAATCTGGGCTACCGTGTTGCTTAATCTCAAATCTAGAAGAGGCATTGCAACCCATATAAAGCCCTGGGACTAACAGTCAAGACAAGTCACAGACAAGAACATCATTGTGGTTTAAGCTGTCAAAATATTAAACATGAATAATAAGAAGGGATGGCTGATGGAAGCAAAGCTAGTAACTTTCAGGGCATGACAACAGTTATGTGTTTATCCAGCTATGCAGGTTAATCCATCTCTGTAGTGCTGTTGGCATTTAAAGTTCCCCTTCCTTTGTCATAGCATAAGAATGGGGGGCATAAATGCTTAGGAATAGAAAATATTTCAGGCCTCTTGTTTTGCCTGGTCTGTGTCATTGCCATTAAATAGAAATTGTCCTTAACAGGCATCTTCAAGAGAAAATTATTGACTGGGAGAGAGGGAGCTAAGACCTCAGTGGCTTGCCTTCTGGTGTTTCCTCTCTTTCAACAGTGCAGATGTTACTTTCCAGTCGGGTTTAAGAGAGAATCCCTACTGTTTGAGGATGTTGAGAAGATTAAGGGATTAAACAGAAAGGGCTCCATTGCAAGAATTTCTCTTCCAGCTGGTGCTCATTTGGGGTAGAAGGTTTTCTGATACAGAGAGATGCAGATATGTTGTGATACAGATATATTTGACTCCTCCAATTAATTTAATGTTAATACAGTGTCATATTTTTCCTTTGGAGAAAATTAGAGTTGAGATAATGTCACATGCTGTAAGTCTTAAAAGGAAATCAGTAGGGGCAGTTAAAGTCCTGAAATAATTCTTTTTCAGGCTTTTAGTTCAGACTCATGACCCTCCTCCCTTCCCCATGTAATTTTAATTTTCTCTTTTAGTGTTATCACAAGTGGCACAATTACAAATCTATGGCTGGATAGAGTAGGTGGACTGTAAATTTTCTCTCCCCTTTGCTGGGTTAAGCCCTGTCTTTCAAGTTATTTTGCACATAAAGATGTTCAGCTGCCTCTGATCTTCATGTGCTTTCTCTTGGTTTCTTTAGAATACAAAAGTGAATGGCTCAAGCAATCTGAAGCCCATTGAAGTCAGTGGTCCACAGAGATTAGAATATCTCTTTCTTCCCATGTATTTTTGGGGGCAGAGAGTACAGTGCAGAAGATTGGGTGTATTGGGGAGGAAGAACTGTATATGGCCTTTCCTCTTTGACAGGATCGTCAAAGGATTGCTAATGCACTTTAAAGGTGGTTTGAACTATAAAAACCCACCTAAACTAAAGAAAAACATCTTATTTTGTATTACATTGAACAGGCACCCCGCACAGTTAAGAAGGGTAGAAGAACAAACCACAAGCTGGACTGACTGATCCTTGTTACATGGGAAATTGTGCAGCTTGTTGCCTGCATTTTGGTACAGCATTTTCTCTTCCTCCATTCTGTTCCTATATTTGTTTCCCTTTACACCTTGCCCTGCACTATTGCCACCATGTTCCTTCTTTGGATTTATCTTTTTCCCTTTCTTCCACTTCCTTTCTACCGAGAGTGATCAGGGAGGCCTGATAAGGACATTGCCCTGTTCCCTGGCCTCAGTTTAAACATAGTTAACACTGTGGACACACCATTAACCTAATTAGCCTTCACTCCCTTCTTCCTCCGTCAGACTCACATTCCCCCTATGGTTGTTTTATCTCATAAATCTGATTTTCTGCAAATCTGCAATTTTTTCTATTGCAAAGTTTGTCTTCAAATGAGACTAAATGAGTTCTCATCCTTTCTAAGTGCCTTGAAGAGAGACTGTAAGCGCTAGGGCAGTCTATGTTCAATTATTTATATGATACAGGGGCAGTAGTCAGGAAAATGAGGAAAAATATCACATATTCATTGTACAAGTCACTCATCTTTTATAGTCATTTACCTTTTATTTCATAAGAATAAAAAAAAATCACCAGCTCAATCATTCCTTTCTATTTTTGTGGTAACCACAACAAAGCCCTTACAGATCCAAGATACATGTGTTATGTAACTTGAACTGGACACGACTGAAACCAAGAAAAGGAAGGAAATTCACAGTTCTCCCACTGCACCTTTTTCAGCTAAGGTTTTTTGTGTTGTGGTTTTTTTTTTTAATGAAAATTGCCAGAGTTGCAGTGCCATTAATACTTTTACGTTTGTTATTAACAGCCATGCTGTTGTGGACAGCAGCAGTGCAAGTTCTTCAGGGACCCACAGATGCATTCTTCTCCAACCCCACCCATTACAGCTGTCAAGTAATAAATGAACTGGTTCCTCATGTTAGTTTAGTGTTGACTTGTGACCTGTATTTTCAAGGATGCTTTATCAGCCTCTTTACCAGCACTCTGACTCCCTGCGTCCTGCTCCTGTGCCCTCCCTGTGCACAGCCCCTGGGGCTGCAGCAGCCCCCTGGCCAGCTGGAGGGTCCCAGCTGGTGTGCTGCAGTCACTCAGAGCATCACAGCCGCTGCTGGGCTGGTGTGCTGCTCTGCCTGCCCCAGAGAACAAGGCTTGTCAGTCAGGGAGGATTGACACAGGCTATTAGTTGTGACGGATGCACACTTGACTAGTTCTGATAGTGGTATTTTCTTTCGGGGTGTGACATTATTTGAACAGATCACCTTTGTTTACCACTCACTATACTCTCATTTGTCAAACAGTTCTCTTGAAATACTGTGACTTTACAAAGTTCCCAAATGCGTCTGTGTCTGAAGCAAGCACTCTGCTTTTCAGCCCTTCAGGTGCCACTATTAAGAAAGAAAAAACCTCTGAGAAAATAAAGCTTAAAAAAAGTTGCTTCCCTGTTTGAGCACAGATACTCAATAGGATTTTCCTTATTGCTTTTAACTGCTGGTGGCATGTACAGGAACTGAAGCTAAGTTGGAGCTATGGCTGTTCCTTACCTTTTATGCCAGCTCATTCAGGTAAATGAAGTTCCTGGATAGGGGCAAACCCCTGCACAGGGCATGTTCTAGCTCTCTGAAAAATTGTCCACATTTTCCTCATTCTGCAACCCTCATGGGCTGAGCGTAGCCCAAGCAAACTTCAGAACCATGTGGCATCAACTGCCAGGGCAAGGAAGTTGGAGCTATCTAGAAAAGTGCTCTTATATATGTAGGGTTCAGTATTCATCACTGTGTGCGTATTCAGTGCTGAAATACAGATGCAAGACAACTGTGCTTGTAAAAAAGTGCTACTGTAAGGCTACTGTAAGCTGGAAGCAGTGCAAGATGGAGAACTGCCTGCCAGTGAATACCATATCTATTTTGTGGTGTCACAGCTCAGGAAAGAAACAACTACACAAATCTTTTAGGAGCAAAAAAATAAGTTAACATATTGTTGCTGTACACTGTGTATATCATCAATCATGAACTTACAGGAGTTATGTGGATATACAGAACAGAAACCAGCCAAAGGTATCATAACATTTCCTCATGCCCAGATAGGTAATCTTCCTCTTACTTGTTAGAGAAATAAGGCTTCTGAACATTTCAGAGAGCTGGAAATGAAATATGTTTTCAAGATTAAAGGAGACAGATTCCTGGATGAGTTAGAAATGTCTGTGTATTTTCCTTTTAATCTTAAACTCCTTCCCCACCCCTCTCCCCAAATACCCCTAGTTCATTTCAAGTCCAGAAGGGTTTCTTTTTCCTGTTGGCTGCTGGAGGATTGCTAGGGGGCACCTAGAGCAGCTCAAAGCAGGACTGTCACCAGCAATAGGTTAGATCAGCTGTGGCTTTGTTTAGGTGAGTTTAGAGATGATTTGTGTCCTTGCCGTTAATTACCAGATGTCTCTGTGCTGTGCCTGAGCACGGGTACCCACAGAGGTGGGCTGACTTCTTACAAATATGGAAAATAGCATATTCTTGTGGGTTTTACTATGCCTGCTCAGTATGGCTCAGTATAATATTAGCAGTACATGTGTACACATCAGCAAAGAAACTCAATTAAGATGTCTCACCATAGTATAAAGCTATTGGATATTAAGAATATTTGCCTTTGTGGTTCCACACTGTGCCTGAGAGCAGTACTCTATGGAATTATCAAAAGAGCTGATTTGTGTAATGAATTTTGATCCTGTCCAGAAGCTGTAACAAATCAGTTTGCTGAGCCTGTATCACCTGACGGGTATCCATCAAGGCCCATTGTAATTCCTGGCAAAATTAGAGGAGGCAAACAGTCATTGCAGGAAAATAAACTTACACGCTGAAATGTACACCGCACGTGCATAAAAAAACTGAGCTTTGTTATTGTGCTCAGCAGGATCACATAGTGATAAAGTGGTATCACTCTGGCATTTCAGAATTGCTGGTGTGCTGTAGCACAGCCCTCAGAATGTCAGAGCCTCGAGGAAATGATGGACTGGCTTCTTAGCAGGTGCAAATCCCCAGAGCTGCCCTAGATACACTGGTTTGCACCATGTGGATATTCTGGCACAAATTTGAACCATAAAGAAAATAATTTTTAGTGGAACAAAGCTTATTAAATTTTAAATAAAACCCTCTGGTTTTGTTGTAATACTTACATATTTGCTTATCTTCACTTTTAAAAGGTGCATTTGTGTAGAGAAAGGTTGGACTTTTCTAACTCCCTTTGCACAAAACAGAACAAGCCCCTACATGGCTGTGTGTGATTATTACTTTAACACATCTCTATGGTTACACCACAGAAACCTTTAAGTGTGAATGCATTTTTTCCCTTAAGTACCAAGATGTTCCTGATGGAAAAAAAAATGACCTCTTCTTGGCTCCTGAGATAGAGTCAGGGATGTGATTAATGCTGACTGTATTCCACTGTTTTTCCCTGAAGACTAGCTATTAATATTTTCCAGTGATGTATGTCCTTCCACTTAACCACAAATGGGTGGTCAGCAAGGTATCTATCTGAGCCTACATTTTGTCTTAAGAAATCACTTTCTCTGTACCACCCACCACCACAGGGCCTTTGACTCAGTACCCAGAGACTGTCTCTTCCAAGAATGCATGAATGGACACCTCACCCTATCTTACTTTTTTCCAGTTATCTGCCATTCAAAGCAGATCCAACAGCCTGTGAAATGGAGGTTATTTCTAGATTTAGTAGATTATCTGGTTAACTCACAGTGGCAAGCTACTGAAAAGCCTTGCATATCAGTTGCAATATGCTCTTTGATGTACAGCCTTGCAAAGTCTGTTTGATTTGGTTTTATTTTTAGTTCCATCAGTTGTATTAAATTAGTTGCCCCTTTCAAAAGGATCCACCTCTTATTTTCTTTCAAGCAAGAATGTTAAAAGAGAGGAAAGGTATCTGAGGTCCAAAGTTGTGCTTTATTACACAAACGTGCACAACTAAAGAAAAAAAAAACCAATACAACACAACAAATTAAACCACAAGAACCAAAGTGCAGCAGAACAAACCAGGATACTGATGTGTGAGACAGATTAAATGAAAGGCTTGAAAGCAAGGTGTTTGCTAGAAGGGTGTTCACTCTTCATTCTTGTCCAGTAGCTTACAGTTGCTTCTCAAGATCTATGAAATCCTTATGGTCCTCTGCAGATACTTAGGAAAGCCTCCTTTCTTCTAGAACCCCAAAACCCTGATTTAGACTTTACTTCCTGCTACAGACAGACCTCATTATCCTCCCAGACATTCTTCATCTGCACTGTGGTGCTGCCCACTTTGTACCCAGGGTCTCTGCCATGGCATATTGCTTCTGGGAAGGAGCAGTATCTCCCTCTTGTTGCTTCTCCAGGGCCTTCACCTCACCTGACAGCCAGAACAAGCTGTCCCTGTGCTGACCACTGTCAGAGCTTCCTTAGCAGAATACCCTGTCCTCAACCTGGGCACTGTCCTGCTCAATGCTGTAGAAACATGCAATGGGAAGAAACTTTTGGCACAAAGAGCTTTATTTGGCACTAAAAGCATTGCATTTATTACAATTTACCTTTCCTATCACCCCACTATTGTTCATTACAAGCCCCTTGATTTCTTTTAAAGTTAGATTGCAAGCCACACAGAACTGGGGAAACCTTCAGCTGAACAACACCTTGTGCAGACAAGGAGGTGCTCTCTGCCAGACATCCTGGGGATGTCCTCACAAGAGATCAGGGCAATAAGGGGACGATGGAGGCAGTTGGGAGGTAAGTTTTGTGTGCAAACACTCCTGAGGAATGGGACCTGTGGGGCTGGCACAAGCAGGCTTGTGGCTTCACAGATTGATGTCTTCCATGGGACTTTCTGTCTCAGCTTTCACTCTTTATATTTAAGCATTTGTATGACTCCAGAGCTGTATTACTAGTTTGCTGGATGCAGTCACATCACTTTGTCTTGTTACTGATCTCTTTTTCCTTTCTGCCCATTAATTCCTCATTCTATGTCCTGGTGCCAGCAGCTGAGGTGTCCAGTAAATGTCAGTTTTGCAAAGTATATTCTTAAAAAAAAAAATATTTTTGTGATTCACACAGTCATGTGAATGCATATGTTCAGCACTGTGATGATTGCAACCTCTTGTCACTAACAGCTTTGAATCAAGAACGCAGTTGTTTATGAATTAGTGGCTAGCTCTTTAATAATGTCCCAAACACCCCAGTTCAGTTCTTTAAAATCATTGGCAAGACTACGTTTGCTGGTTTCCTCCATGTAAACATGTGATAGTATGCAAAAACCAGTAAGTATGCTCCTGGTGTCTGGGGTCCTGTCTGTTTGAGGACTTCAAGTGAATTTCATGACCAAACTGAAAAGTATCAGAGGAGCACAGAGTCTGTATGCTTTTCGCCTTCAAGAAATATTTTGCTCTGAAAACCAGTACACGACTGTTGTACATGTCAGTTCTAAAACTGGCTCGTCACCTCTCTGTGAGTGACCATTTTGACAGAAAAGAAAGTATTTCTGCCTTTGAATTATTTTGATAAGGAAAGGGTAAATAGTGTCCTCCTTTGTAAAGAGCTAACAGCAAGTGGCATATCTCATTCAGAACATTTTCTTGAAAACACCCGTCCCCCAAAGATATATAATGTTCCTGTTGCCAGGAGGCAATTGATATCTCCATGGGGAGGGCTTAATAAATTGAGGCACAGTGGTCAGCTTCCCAGAAAAAATGTCAAAGAAGGGTAGGTGTCAAGGAGAAACTATAGTGACATGGGAAGCAGACACAGAGAACTAGCAATGAATGAGTCCAGACAAATCAATTCCTACCACAATTTACCATCTTAAAATTGCATGAAAATGAAGGTGAGCTGAAAACCTGAAAGGTTTTTAGAATAAATAAATGAGTTATATTTTTAGAAGAACTATATAATTTAAGGAATATGGTCTGAGTAGGTGAGGCGCAAAATTTCATTTAGTTGTGGGTTGGTTTTGTGTGTTGCAAGACTTGGGACTCATTAAAATGATCTAATTAATTTGTATCTATTTTTGCCTGTGATTGTTTCCTTACAGTGTTTGCAAGCTCCCATTGCATGATAGTTCACATGAGCCAGAAAAGTGAAGGTACTTATGGTGAACAAATTCTCCTAGACACTGTGGTGGTACAAATGATCATATAAATCAGCCATCTCACTCACTGATGTGAAATAGTGAAAAATAAGATTATTTTGAACTTAGTTCACTTTAGATGTTATATTAGTTATATTATTAGTATATATATTAGTATAGTATAGTATAGTATAGTATAGTATAGTATAGTATAGTATAGTATAGTATTAGCATATATATTAGAATTAGTTATACATATTGGAGATGAGGATATTTTTCCTAAATATTGGCCAGATCATGAGACTGATTTCAAAAAGTGACTCCCTACTAAAATCAGTAATTCTGCCTAACAAATGACTTGTGGCTGGGTATACCAGCACTGTCTATCTGGAATGCCTTTAATCAGGGAATAGGCTCCAAATCAGACACAACCTCAAGGAGCAATGATAATATTTGCATGAATATGTTTGAAGAAGCCTAGATTTAGGGTTTCCATCCACCTAATTATATTTTAGGGGTATTTACAAACTACAGCTTCAGATAGTTAAAGTTGCAGTAGTTGGATTTAGACCCTTTAAGCCTGTTGTTTATAATTTCAAACTGGTATGTTAAGAGCTTTCTGGTTTCTTTTACTTGCAAAGACCCAGCAGAGCTGATCTGATCCCTAATGGCAAAAGCAAGGCAGAGAGGTATGCTCCTTCTGTTGCTTTCAGGATCAATAATGTTAGCCACCACATTAGGAAAAATACAGGTTCTTAAATTTAGATGTCTAGAGTGCAGTTTAGCTGTTCCTGCCTGCCTGACTCTGGTTATTTGAAATCCTTTGCAATGTGGACACCTAGGACTGATGCTTGCTTCCTAATGTGTCTGATGTTAGAGACACCGTGCTCTCTGTGTTAGCAATCCTTTATTAGCTTTTTTGGATATTATGTGCCCTTTAAGCAAGGAAGGCTGCATGTAAGACCACAGAAAGTAGATTTGAGCAAGGTTTGCATAAAAATTGCACAACTTTTAGAGTTGTTGAATAATATTTTATGTCTCACAATGAAAAAGACAAGCTATGTTTACTCTTCAGGAAAAACAGATGGTTATTGTAGGGTATGGGGAGAACTAACAGAGGAATGGGATTTACAATGGGGATTTTGGCATACATGGAAATTAGAAATATGTGGGGATGAAGGTGAAAAAACAAGTTCTTAGGAGGCAATGTGATCACACGTGTCATATTATTACCAAAAAAAATTCTCAGTTTGGAGCCATGTTCATTCAGATTTTCTTTCAAACACCCAAACTGGTCTTCCAAACTGAGATGCATGAAGACATGGCAATATCATGTCTCCATGTTTTTAACATAAAAATGTTTTTAGATGATGAATTACATTCCAAGGAGCTTAAACTGCCTTAAAACCCATCTTCAGAATAAACTTTTCAGGGAAATGAGTTGCACTGATAGCTACAGGGCTATTCTGTGGTGATAGTGAGCAATGACTGACTTGTCAGGAAAAGAGGAAGGTTGAGACAACAGAAAGTGTCTTGAGGTATGATTCCTTAGAGGAAACGGGAAGCTTGGGAATCCCTGTTCAGAGGCTTAGGCTTACCATGCAATCGCTAGGAAAATTGATTCTTAACTCATGGAGATGTCAAGGTTTTTAGATGCCAAGGCACTATCTCCATCAGAAGCAGAACTTCCTCATTCTGCTTGCTTATAGCAGAACTGGTATCGGTCTGGGTCACTGCTGGGGAAAGAGAGCTCACAGGGAGTCCAGACCTGGTGCAGACACAATCCTAATGGCTACAAGTTGTGTTGCAGGATACAGGAAATAAGGCATGTTTCTTCTGTTCCCTCAGGCTCTATTTTTTTTCAATGAGAAATTAAAAGAATAGGACCTATGTGAACAAGGGAATACAAGTTGAAATTGGGTTGACCCACTTTCTTTCTTTTCTTGTGTGGCACCTCCTAAATCATGCCAGGGAAGACGGATTATACTTTCAGTCATGAGATAAACCTGTAAACTAGTTCTTGTCTGCAGCACTTGTGTATTATAGATCTTGTGTCTCCTGAAAGATGAATAATTACAGTCCCTGGGGAGATACTCTTTCGAAAATGCAGTCATCATGGATTCTGCAGTGTGGGATAGCTGTATGGACAATGATGATAAAATGAAGAGCCTTCTTGTCCCCAACAGGCATGAAAGTGAAATGGAAAGAACAGCTCTCATTAGATTAATGAGTGGGGCTTCCAATCTCTGGACAAGTTTCTGTTTCCTTTGCTTTGATGAAATAAATACCATTTGATGAGGACTGTTAAGTACTGTCATATCAAACTGTGGCATAAATGAATTGCATACACCTTGATTTAAAGCATGCTTGTCCCAACACAATGTCATATGGAAAGAATGGATCCTTCAGAATAAATTGACTGGATCTTCTTTGCCTCTTATCTTCTTTGGCAATCTGTCTTCTTTGAAACCTTGGTGAATCAGATAACAAACCCTAATGAGCTGTGCATCATAAATCTGTAACATATCTCATGGATGAATTCTTCCCTGTGCATGCGACATTTAGCCTATATTTAGAATTTCAGGCATACTTACTATGCAAGTACTACACAAAGAGTTTATAAGAATTCTCTTCAAGCATATGCTCCAACTATAACATACAGAGATGCTACATAGGGCCTCTTTCCCAGGAGCCTGTTTGGAGTGTGTATTGTAAAGAAACTAGTGCATAAGACACAGCCATGGTTATGAAGCAAATGAACTTTTTGTGTCAAGGCATCTTTTGGGGTAGATGGAGTGTTCTTTGTTCCCATATACTTGTCTGCAGTAGCTTGGATGCAAAGATCACTAAGTGATACTTCTCTGTCTGCCTCTGTTCAGTGTCACTGAACCAGGCAATTATCGTAATTGGTACAGTTGTGCTCTTATTGCCACTCTGCCTGAATAGTAACAGGCATAATGGTCATGGAGACCCAGCTACCCTCTCACCAAGAGATGTCATGCACTCAGAAGGGAGCAGAATAGAGTCAAGCTTATATTGCCTTTGCCTGCCAACAATATTCACCATCATACTCCATTTTACAAAGAAGTGTTTCTCAGCAGACATCACTCTTTCAATGCATTGGCCTAGGATTGATCTGGGTAGAACAAAGGAGACAGGATTTAATAACTATGCAAGACAAGATGACCCTTCCAGAAAGGTGACAACAGCTGTAAGTGCATGGAGACAAAGAGCTTGAAATCTTCGCACACAAGCAAGGGAAGCTCACCATTTTGCCTCTGGCATTTGGGCTCAAAGTGGGAAAAGGACCAGAGATGTCTTCAGCTACCTCATTAAGTGAATGCACAGCTACTCTCACAGGAGCAGGGTAGGGTGTTTGTCACTCTCCAGCTTAAATTATATATTTCAAAGCCACTGTTGTTAGCTTCCAACAATGCCTCAACCTTGAAAGGAGTTTCTGTGAAGAAAAACTTGAAAGACTAAAGCATCTTCTAGCTCTAGGAAGACAAAGGATGATCAGCATTTACAAAGATTGGAGTGCAGACACAATAGGATACTATTCAGGACAAGTATTTAGATTTTTATTACTGCTTGTCCTATTGCTACCACCAGTACTTTTGTTGTTGTTATTATTATTATTATTATGAAGGCAAACACAAAAGGCCTGTGAATATGTTCTCTAATATACAATACCTAATCTCTCCAGAATGACAGTGATTATACAGAAATGGAAGGGAAAACAGCAGCATGAAGTAAAGTCCCAGCATTTAAGCTTCATCAGTCCTGAGGCAGTGACTCTGTGACCAATCCAAAAAACCCAAGATATATTGATTAGACATGAGAACATTAAAAGCACATACCTGCTATAGCTTCACACACGAGAACCAAGTAAGGTCTTGTCCAATTTTTATCATCTTATACAATACAAAATTGCCTAGACTAGCATTAATAGACTATATTTGATCTGATCGTTGCACCTTTTCTATCTACATACAGCATTTAAAATTCATATCAATATCACATTAAGTCAGAATCAATAACAAAACTCAAAGCTCTTTCAGCTTGTCCTAGTATGAAGACGATTTAAAAAATCTAAACCTTTTCATTATATCTCTTAGGATTCAGAATCCTGTTTTAAGACTCTTAGACCCCTAAGTCTCAATGTTGTATCAAGTGCCAGCATTGACTTGAGATGATGATGGTGTTTCCCCCAGTGTCTCTGTCCATGGTCCATTTTCTGATGGTTAGCTGTCCCACATTGTTTTAGAAAATAGCATTTAACCATTCAATATTTTGTTTGTTGGCATTGTGTCACAGAGCACTGTTCTGTCAAGCAGTTTGAAAAGGGCAATAGCTTGCAGAATGCACAAAAAAAAACCCATCAACAAACAATAAAAGATGAACATTTATCCCAGAGCAAAAAGGAAGGGGGATTTGCACTGTCCAAGAATGGACTGATCCTGACAGCTTCACAGCCTGGCACACTCATTCAGGAAAAAAAACCTTATCCAGATATGTGCAGCCTGCTGTAGTCCAAGCCAAAAGTGGAACACAACCCCCATCCCACTTTGCTTCCCACAGCCCCTCCATGTTCCTAGGGTAGGGATCCTGCAGGAGGACCAACCTTCAGCTGGCACCAGGTGGAGGGATGAGAGGAGAAATGTTGAGAACCAGTGGGGTAGCCCACAGTCTGATTGTTCTGCTTATGTTTAAGGGGCATTTCCACTACATTAAGAGTGATAACATTAGGTGGAGAAAAACTGGCAGGTGGAATAGCATACAGAAATCTAGTGCAGCTAACTCTGTCTAAATGTGCCTGGGTTCATTGTATCAACAGCAATACTTCCCAACATTGGGGGTGCGAAGGCTAGAGCCTAGGAAAAAAGATTTGTGTAAGAGTTTCCTGTGAGGTGTGTGAGACAGGAGAAAAGACTTTAAAAATTCCAGTGAGCTGAGAAGCTGTGTTCAGCTCTCACCATTATGGGTACTCCTCCAAGAGCTGAAATAACAAAAGCTGTTAGCAGAGCTGTGGGAGTTAGGCAGAGTGGCCATCAGAAAGGCAAGCAGCAAGAGGAGCGAGGGAGCAGGTAATAGAAATAGGTCACTCCATCATATATCAGACTAAATCAGGCCTCACAACTTGTCAAAAATTAATAATCTCAGATTGAGAGGGAAGGTTACAGCATGATGGGAGAAGCAACCCACTAGCCTCCTCCAGATGACTGCAATTGTGCGCACTGTAGTTATATTTTAACCATTAGGTATTGCTGCTCTACCTTGTCAGAGTGGGGGGTTTTGCTCCCCTTAGTAAGGATACTGCTTATCAGCAAATTGATCCCTGTTTGCAAATCTTCAAACATGAGAAAGTGCATTACTGTTTTCCTAGACTTTCTGGGGCTAAGTTCGCTACAATTTGCACCTTGTGTCTGCAGCTGCCAACTGAGTCTTGGTAGGAGGGATACACACCCCTAGTTTTGAGGGCTACAAGCTTTGCATGTGCTTATCTGTTATTAGTAGAAAATTTTGCCCTAAGATTTATAAAACTTGAGAAGAATTGTAACCACTTACAAGTCAGGAAATACTATAACCCTTCATTGTGTACCATGGGTTGACAGGGTAACCAGGGAATAGGTCAGTGAAGGTGATCTTGCTAGAGCCATTCCTCCACTGACCGGGTCCAAAGGAAGTGGCTCAATTTGGCCCAGCATTATCTTCCCTTTCCACCAAAATCTTAAGATCACAGTGTAGTACCCCCAAAATAAACAGTCCTGTTCTAAGTATTTAGTCTCTAGATTTCACTTATGGCTGACTATCTACATTTCTTAGTAGGATGCAATGTGGGGGTAGTGATTGGGCCTTGCAAGGGAGACTTTGAGAGGTCACTTTTGTGGAAGGTTGGCTGTCAGCCACAGGACTTCTATGCCAGCCGTGGTGCTCCTACAACCTCAGCACAGCACATTCAAATATATTTAAGAGCTTATATTTAAGGAAACAGGAAGGTGTAGAGTATGTACATGATTCTGCCTGCTTTATCAATATATAAAATATCATCATGCCAAGATAACATGCCCTGTATTATAGGTGATTAATTGTTACATAGAGGGATGGAGAGAGAGGAAAGAAGGGTGATAAAAATTACGTTTGCTAGATTAGTAGATTCAAGAATTTTTGAGGTGAAGGCAAGAGTCTTGGACTCACAAAACCTGAATGTTTCCATGAAGGAATGTTCTCCCATTTATATGTCCTGCTGTTCAGAGAAGGATGCTTTTTTCTTTGCTTTGCTTTGCTTTGGGTTTTTGTTTGTTTGTTTGTTTGGGGTTAGGTTTTTTTTTTGTTTATTCTTAACAAAATACTGGTTTCTGTTCCTGATGTGGCTGCTGTTGAACTCCATCCTACTCTGCAGACGTTACCTTCATCTCTGAAACAAACATGCCTGCGTCCACCTGGGTTTGGGAGAACTCTAGCCTCCTAACATATTTTACCAAAACCAAGTACTGACCTGTAGAAATAAAGCAGGTTTTACTTGCCTTTTTATGCATGTCCTTTGCCTTGTCATGCTGTATCTTCTTGCTCCCTCCATTCTGGTATGCAAGGTAAGGAGGTGCTTGTATAGTCTATAATACTTAAAAGGATGTCAGAGGTATTACATGGTGATAGAAGAATTTTAGGTACCACTGGCTGGTGCATATGTGCATGTGTGCGTTCGCACGTGCACCCTTCCAGATGAAATATGCATGAGGGCCGCTCAAGTGTTTATCAATTCTTTCCACTGGCTGAGCCTGCAAAAATGTTCTTGTAGATTACTGGGTAAAGATGTGTCCTTTGGAGGCAAAGGGCATAAATTTTTTGACTGCATTCTGCATGCATATAGTTAACCCGAGTATAGTTACACCAATTATTCTACCATCTGAAATCATTCAGCTGAACAGTTCTCCTATTTGTCCGAGCATCTAGTATAGCAAACAAATTTTCTTTGACTTAGTTTGATACAGTCCACTAAAGGAAGAAGCTAAGGTGGTAAACATGGCATAAACCACGTATGGGCTCAGGTCTGCAGAAAGAAGTGCAGGAAAATGAGTGAATAACACCACCCCAGGGAGCTGCAGGGAACATTAATTCATGTGTCTTCTGCTGCCTACTGCTGATCATATCCCCAGTGGAAATACTCTAGGTCACTGAAGAGGTGAACCCTTATCACTTCCCCAGAGCACGGCAGTCACTTTGCATCTCCCTGCTCCAGCTGGGGCAAATCAGAAAAGTCTTGGTAAGGATGTAACTGTCAGGAGAAACAACCGGGTGGCAGTTGAGTTATTACAGGAAAATGGAGTACAAGTCTTGCTATGAGCCTGGTAAAAGCCAAAGGGGAGCATCATTAAAAGGTGCATTGTTATGGACACTTTACAGCTAACAAGAGTAATGCTCCCTTGAGGGGAGCAGAGAGCCTTGACCAAAGCACTCTCCTTACCTAAGATGGGTATACTCTAGAAAAAGGTTGAGCCAAGATCAATAGCAAAAGTACAGTTAGCAACTTCACAGGGAGCACCCACAAGATAATTTATGACAATGAAGGAAAGAAAGGTATGTACCATGGTAAGTGTTTGTATAAAAGAAGGGCAGTTTTGCAAAACAGGCTTATTAATATGAAAAATGAAAAATGAGATGATTTTTACATTTCCATAGTTGAGGAGACTTGAAGGCACGACTCATTCATTATTTTTTACAGTAACATCTTTCTCTATTAACTTTTCACAAGGATTTGGTTTCCCCTACTAGATCTCTTCTGATTTTTTTTCTTGGTTGCCTCCCTAGGAAGAGAGGCACTCACACTTTAGGAGCATCAGGTGGGTGTTTGACATGTGTAAGGAAACAGGATCCAGAAGTAGCCCTATGCCACTTTGCTTTTTTTCTTGCGCTGGTTGAGAGACCAACTGATGCTGTCAGAGTACAGAATCATTTCCAGACCAGAATGTTTAGAGCCAGAAGGTTTATATATTGGTAAAATTACTGATCAATTCTTCACTCTTCAGTGCCTGCTCTTCCTTTGATGGCAACAAGCTAACCTGGAACACTGATCGGTAAGAGTCACTAGGTGTTTTTTAGTTCAGCCTTCTAGGTTTGCTTGAAACAAGCCTAGTGGCTTTCTCTCAGTCCACTTTCTTAGTCCACTTTCCTTGTGGATCAGAACAGTCTCAGGTGAGCTTCTCCTGGTCATCCTCATTCAGCCCTGCAGCTCTAAGTGGGGAAGAATGAAGCAATTTCCCTTGGCTGATTGCTGACACCTGTCCTGTTACACAGGAGGAGCAAAGGATATATAGTTCTCCCACCCAAGCTTTTCATGGCTGTGTCTGCCACTTTGCAAGTCTTCAAGTCTAACACTCTAGTCTAAACAGGCCTTGATGGTCCATGTCTTGGACAACGGAGATGGCTGGCCCTGAGCCTCACAGATTGCTAATGCAGAAGATTAGCCAGTTGCAAGCTGTACGAAACTCTGCCCTCTCCCCACTGAGGGCTGTAGGAGGTGGGAATGAACTGGTGTCACCTACAGATACCCATACCCAAATTCAGCTATACATAAACCCTGCTTTATAAAAAGTTTGTGCCTGACCATGGCTACTTACCTGGCCTCCCTCCACACTCAAGAAGTGACAAATGCAATTTGTCTTATTCTGAGATATGGGCTTAAGATAAGCCATCCATTGCAGCTATGTCTCCCCCATGACTATAGGAGGCAAATTCATTGAGGGGACCTCAGATTTAGACAGCCAGTGTTAGATGAGGTGAATACCACCTCAAGAATGCAGGGTCACACAGGGAGGCGGTGATGGAGCTGAAAATAGGAACCAAGTCTTGTGGCCTTCAAGTGGGGGTCACCACCACTGAGCCACCTTATGGAGGATGCATGGCTGCTGTATAAGAATAAGGTATGTGGTGGGGTGGCAGTGGAGGTTACTCTGTGTAATGTTGGGTTAGTTTAATAACAGGGCTATTAGGGAACTAGGTGGAAGGCTGCACAGTGCCTCTGGATTAGTAATTAGCATGGCAGGGGTCACGACAAGACGGCTAGAGCTGGGAGGATGCTATTTCCAGAGTCCAGCTGCAGACTTCTTTTGACAAGGCCAGGAGTCAAAAGATCCTAAAGATGCTGGACACTAAAAACCAAGTTCCTTGAAAGAGAGGCTCACTAAGCTGTCAGGGAGCTGTGTGCAGGGGAGGTATAGGTAGGTAGACAGACTCCTACCAGGGGCCCAAAGAAGAGGAGCCTGCCTCTATACTAGAAAGAGGTCAGGGGTGCAGCTAACCCTGGAACTGTGACAAATCCTATATCTCAATTTCTTTTACACAGTCTTTCCTATCCCTCTAATCGTCTTTGTCAGCTGTCCCCAGGCCCCTGTTATTTTTAGCATATCTCTTTTGGGATCTGAAATGACCAGAATGGAACAAAGACCTTCAATTTATATAATGGCACCAAAATAATACTAAAAAAATCTCCCCCATACAGTCTGAGACAATGGCCAGCATAAAATAGCAGAGGTTTTCAGTGAGATGCCTAGGACTTTTTTCTAAATGGTTACAGTGAATTCAGAACCCAGCAATGCATACAAGTAGTTCAAATGTTTTCTCTCAGCGTGGATTACCTTGCATTTGTTACCTGCCATCTCAATGCCAACTGTCCTCTGTTTTTCAGAGAAAATACCAGTGCAGCAGGTTATAAACAAATGGCCATTTTGAGAGTAACGAGGGAAAGGCCCAGAGAAATGGGTGTATTGGACTCTTAGGAAAGCACTAGGTGCAGATTATGTGGGAAATTTTAAACATATTTACATTTCACAGGGTTGGCACTTTTGCTGTGTTCACCACCCTCTCCTATTCCCACTCCTGGCAGGCTTACCATGACTGAGAAGCGTGCTTAAGGAGTGGCAATGCCACTGCCAAGACTTCTGGCTTTATCATATTTGGACAACTGGCATCTACTGCAATTCCTTGGTCCTCAGTCCTGGAAGTTCTCTGAAGTGTTGAGAGTGGCAGCTGCCAGCTGCCAGAAAGCACCTTCATCCTGAGCCTGGGGTGGCTGTGGGAACACCAGGGCAATGCAGCCACAAGTTACACGCTGCTCTTGGAGTCAGTGGGGCAATGGGAGGCATCTCCTCTCTGCAGCCACCTTGCAGAAGTGTCTGCTGGTTTTCCTTCATTATGGGCCTGATGCTGTCTCCACTGGGAACAGGAAGACTCTAATTTTCCCTTTCTTCCATTGATGTCACAGAAGTGTTGCATGAAGCAGCAAGGCATGCCTCTGCCAGTGATGCCTGCTCTTTGAGGCTGGTATGCCTGTGTGCCTGATGCATGGAGAGCGGGCTCCTCTGTAATGGCAGGGGTCTTGCCAAAAATGATGACACTGGAGAGGTCCATCATGAGTGCAGGCAGTACAGAAGTTTGCCTGCCAGGGAGTCTCAAGAAGCATCTGGCTCCTGATTATGTCCTTCCTGAACCTGACACTAGATAACAATAGTAATGGGGGGCATACCCTTCCCCCCGTGTGTCCCTTGTCCTATCCAAAGACCCCTTCTCTGTTTCTGTCTCCTCTTTCAAGCCCACACTTTTTCCTATGCTCTTCCTCCCAGTGATATCAGAAAAAGGAAAGATGTGTGATATACCAAAAAATCAAAACTATTGACAATGCTGCTAATTTCAACAGTGACTCATCTGCTGCCTCACACTGTGAGAGCTAACTTTTATTGCTCATTATAAAACAATACCTCCTAATGGGGGGTGGGGGGGTGGGGGGTGGAGGGCAGTGCTCTGTGCTGCCAATAAGAGGACATTTAGCCTAGAAATTTGTGAGTGTAATTTATAGGCAAGCATGCCCGCATGCAGGCACACACAGGTAATGATGGTGTTAGCCATCTGACAAATTGCAGGGCCTTGCACATTTGACCTCTGCCCCTGCCCTGTGTGCAGTATCGCATCTCCCAGGGGGTTCATCCTCACATCCCACCTCGGAGCAGCTTCCAGCTGCTGCCATTTTGGATATCCTGCCTATTTATTTCTTTCCAAAGATCATCCCTGCTTTTGCCCCTGGGGTTACTCTCTCTTGACTGCCACAGCATGCAGGGCTCAGTTTTGTGCCAAGCCTTGCTTGAGGATCAAACACCTTATAATTTTTCTGATTAAGAATGTGAATTTTATATCGATGGTGGAAAAGGGAGCTTCAAAGCATTCTGCCAATATATTTAGGTTTTGCCTTTAGCCCTGAATATTCTCCATATAGTAGACTTCAAAGCTGAGACCTTTTCGTATGTACAGTAGAGATATTCTTGATATCTTCTGAATCACTTTGGATTGATTAAGTTTAATCTTTCTTTCCTTCTGAGCTATGCACAGTTCACCTTACAGTAACTAGGGCTTGAGAAGTAGAGATCTCAAAATGATCCAAATAATATTTTTAAAGTGTTTTCAAGCATTGCCAAAATAGTTTTGCTGTAAAATATGCAGTGTATAGTCTCTGATTCAGTGCATCTTTATCTTCTCCTGGATTTTAGTGCAAGTTAAGTACTTAACTGCTGAATAGTAATAAATTAAAGCACATGTTTAAACACTTTGCTGAATACAGCCCATACAAAATACATGATGTTGTGCTACGATGTTTTTTCTTCACCCATTCAGGGCTGAAAGGACACATTCACTGGTGGCTTTGGCACTTGTGACTATAGAAGGCACGTCAGTCACATTCAGCCGGGTAAACACCTTGATATCACGCTACCCGATGTCCTCATGCTCTCCTTCTAGTCTGTTTATTTGGACCTCTTTGTCATAGCATTCAGACAAAATACTTAATCAGATATTTTTGTATTGTAGCATGGTAGTAAATGACCTCAAATTACAGTGCTATGTTTTCAAAATTTCTGATATAAAGAAACTCACATTGTTAGAGCATGTTAATAGGAGTCAACCCTTGACATACATTCTAATTGATATATTGTGATTTTAATTGCTAAACTTTGATAAACATACGCTTCTCTCCCTCAGATTGTTTAGGTTTGATTTCTGGTGATTTGCAAGCTTTCTTTTATTCCCTCCACTCCCTCCAGCTTCCTTCATTTCTGTTTGGTTCGTGAAAAGTTGCTTCCCATTTTCCTCTGCCCATAAATAACAGGCTTCCCTTGGCTCTTCTGAACCTGCACATTGCAATTATAGTCGGTAATGAAAAGTCAGCAAATGGCAATTTAAACTGTTGCTATTCTGTAGAAATAAACGCTGGATCCTCTCAAACAGGCAGGGCAGGCGATGAGCCTGTCAGTCAGAAACTCTCATGCTTGGCAGGGCGATTTACCTGTCTGATGTTCCTGCTCGTTCTCCATCATAAAATAAAAACACTTCACTTGTCAAACATCTTCCTTTTTTGGGATGCGTCTCGCATGCACACTGCTTGTCCATCTGAAACTCAGCTGCGCCTCTAGCAGTCAATCTGACAGCTCAGCCAGACAGACTCCATCCTAAAGAGATTTCCCAGTAGCCCACTGAAGCATCTCAAAAGCTTGGGGCCAGCACAATGGAAAGATTTTTTACTGCATTATTTTTCTTAACAGAGAATTAACTCTTTGCAGAAACAAAACAGGACTTTTGAGTTGTTTGAAACAGGAAAAAAAATCCCCAGCTCCTCTAGACATTGCAATGTTCAGGTTAATGCTTAAGCTTTCCCTCCTATGGCAGCTTGTGTTGAGTAAGCAGATCCAAAGCTGCGCTAATAGCAAACCTGTCCACCCAGGCTCAGTGGGGTGAGTTGCTTCTCAGTGATTGTAATTTTGGGATGAATTTTCAGACCATACCACTTCGCAAGCTCCTAACTACAGCCATCAGCATTTTTCCTTATCTTGGTTCTGAACCTGATAGCCAAGACTAGCTGTATGGCCAGGATGGCCAGCCCAGACTCTGGCCCCCAACAGAGGTGCCTTGGTGGTTCTTCTCTCATCCATGCTTTAGAGCAGCAAGGAGGGAAGTGAAGAGAGAGAGGCCCAGCTTATGCCTGTTCTTTCTAATTTGGGGGTAGAGGACTTTGCACACCATGGGACACAGAACCCTCACACACCCTACCCAGTTATCTTAAGATGGGTATCTAGTGTTCCAAGGAGAGCCCCCAGCTTGGGGAAAAACTGTTTATTAACAGATTTTCTTTCCAGCCCTGATTTGCCAATGATTGGCTTCTGCTCTGAAGCCTCAGCATTTTTTACCAGCATGCCCAGTTTGGTACGTCTGGACCTGCAAGGACAGAATCACAGACAAGAAGCTTGAGGAATGTTAATTATGAATCCAACTGAAAACTTTTACATCTTGTCTCTGCTGGCATCAGAAAGGATAAAGAGTGACCAGACTGCAATATGGTCATAGTTTCTGGCATGTACTATCCTCTTCCCTAGCAGATTGGACTTCTATCACCCCTTTCACTATGCAGATCCTCCCACTGTTCCCTCCCTGCAGCTGCCCCAACTGCAGCCCTCAGCGAGAAGCCCGCTTTACTCAGTAACCTGGAAACTATTTTAAGGCCTGACATTCCTGCCATGCAAACAAAGGTAGTGTTATACATCTTGTCCTGAAAAATCACCACCACTCTATTAATCAGCCAGTTATTCATCTCACACTGTAATTGTAGCCTGTATGCCACCCATCATCTCCAGGTACACTGAATGAACTGATCTCATGTTTAAGAATTTGTCAACAGTATAAATGAATGCAATTATTTTGACAAAGGTTTTCCAGCATGAGATTTTACAACACAATGTTTTTTTCCTGTGTTCTGAAGTGAGGGGACAGCCTTAGTAATTTAAACATCAGTGTTTCTCTTCCTGTAGTTTATACCTGGAAAACAGAAGCACAAGGTAGATTAAGTGATTTTCCTGTGTTCACCTGGGAGGACAGTTGCCAAACTGAATTAAAATACAGAGTTCAATCCACCAGCTCGTACCCCAGGCAGTATTGTACACAATGGAGAGTCCTGATGTACATAAACTGGGATGAAAAAGGGAACACAAAACTGGTTTCAGGAGAAGCCAAAATGCTCCCCATGCTCAAGACTGACAGAGGCAGAGCAATAGGATAAGCTAGGTGAAAAGCAAAGTACTGAGACATCAGAAGAGCAAAACAGGCCACTGATACTGTGAAGCCACCTCTTTCCTTGGCTGAATGATGCACCAGTTAATGCTTGGTTAATATTTAATATAACATATGTTTTAGTATTAATGTGCCAGGACAGAGGCCATCACTGTTTTGATAAGTGATTGAACTTCCAGCAGCAGAGAGAAAAGGGAGATTTTTATTTTCAAAGTAAATAAAGGGATTGGCACATACTATGGCCTAAAAATTTAATTTCCTATCTTTTCCAATTATATTAAAGGCAAACCAAACGACTCATGTTGGCTGAAGATCTTAGGGTATGAATACTCGATTGAAAGCTTTTGCATTATAGCAGCTTAACAAATTACTGCCCATCTGGTAAGCCATCATATCTAGCCCCATGTGTGTTCTTAGCCATCCTTATATCATGAGTTAAAGCACAGCAGCATCGGTGGGTTGGCCTGTCCCTCAGAGGTGCTAATGGCATTTGTTTGGAAGGGTGACAGCACCCTTTGGCCAGGTGGTAGGAGCACGCAGCCATCTGCTGAGCTTCTCAAACATGTGGCAACAAGGACTGGGAGCTATTGTTAAATCTCCACCTTCTGCAAGACAGATCTTGTGGGGTAAGAAATTACAGGAGCTGCATTCACAAAGCTTTCTGGAATCTGACCCAGCAATACCTCTGGCAGACTTCTACAGTCTCTCCCACATGTCCAAGACTGATAAATGACACCAAAGGCAAATAATAATGGCCAGCTGTTTGGTTCATTGGACAATGAGCACTATTATTACCAATTTGAATGACTTAATTGTTTTGAGAAGGCCTTTAATTTGTGGATTGTACCTTGAGTTAGCCTGTATGGATGGTGCCTGATGAGATCGATTACGTGCATTAATCAGAAGGGGTAGTGCCTTGGTGTTCCTGTAGCATGCACTTTCAGGCTAAATAGCAAACATCAGAATATGGCAGGGCAAGAGGAGACAGTGGCGTTGACGACATTGATCTGAGCTATATGTCTCTCCCAGAACTGTGCCTTTTCAGCTGCAGACACAATCAAATATGTCAAATGGCTGCTAAAATGTAAATGTTAGCAGTCAAGGTCACCTTCCAAGGGATGCCAAACAGCGTGCCCCAGGCAGGTCCCATTAGTGGCAGCACTGACAGTGTTCCTATCACCTTCTCCTCCCCCAGATCTTTGCTCCTTGCTGAGAAATATTCCAGAGGCAAAAGACTTTTCCATCTGAAGCTAAAAAGCTGTTCTCTCCTCCCAGCCAGCCAAGGCTCAAGTTTAATAAAAATCCTCATTAGTTGTCATCTAAATACGAAGGAGGTCCATGCCAAATATTGCAGCCGAGTTAGGGAAAGCCAAGGCAGGTTCTAATTAAAGATGGGGCCAGACCAAAACCTTGGGTCACAAGTCCATACCTTGTGGAAATTTGGATCCAAGCTCTGAATGCCCTTGATCAGGATGATCTCTTCACTCAAAGCCCTGCATACTACCTGGTAGCGCAGTTGTAAACCCCTGAGAAAGACTCTTTGATTCAGTTACCCTGCGTAACATGGTGATGATTCTCTGGCTGCTTCACTTTAATTAAGGGGTGGGAAGCCTTAATTAATACAGCATGACAGTGAAAATATAATCAGTAGCGTGGCCCCTGTTGTTTGTTAGCATGTTAATTTTGCATTTTGCATGCTTTTTTCTTGAACACACTTGTTTTTTAATTTTGTGCAGTTATGCTTGAAAGCCGATAGCAGCAGCAACAAAGTGTTCCACAAGAAGCCCCGGGGAACAGGGTGTTAATAAGTGCTGGGTTTGGCACCTGAGGAACCATGTAGAAGCTTGGGGATTATATAAAACAAACTAGGTAGCTGGGGTTTTCTGTTAACATGATCATTACAGAAGGACTGAAAATCAATGATATCTTAGATTTCTGTCTATGTTTCAGGGTCAACAATTTACTAAGACACGTGGGATCAACAAGAAACAGATTTCTCATATTAGATTCTCATGTTTTAGTCCTAGCAAAAGTGAGAGCTTTGTTTTAAATCTCAATTCTGCAGCAATGATAGGCTGTCATATGGCTGTGAGAGCACAAAAGAGAAACCCTGAATCTGAAACTGTGTGACCAGCTATACTCAGCGTCCCTTGTAACTTAAAATGCAGAGTTTCCCCTGTTTAAACTTCATGTTTCCTGGCCTCCTAACATCAGGAGGGAGCTGAGCACCCTTCCAGCAGAGCAGAAATGCTGTTTTCATCCTATAGCATTTACTGTGCATTTGTAGTGGGGTGTTCCCCCTGCAGCTTCATTTCTGCCAAGGGGGGCTGTTGGGTTGCAAAATCCTGTGACTGAGCAATGGAGATGCAAAGGTGGCAAAACTTTAAGCTGGAGTTTGAACACACTAGCACATTTCCACTAAGTTCCCAAACCATAGGCCCATGTGATCACTTTGATATTGATAGAGAGACCTCAGCTGGAAGGCAGGTATAAATATGGGCTTTATGGTCACTGGGAACACCAGAGTTCTCCTGATAATCCATGACCAGAACAGCTCGGTTGTTCCAACCAAACATGAATGTCTACATCAGAACTACACAGCTCAATTTCCTTTAGGGCTAATGGTCTGGAATAGACATTTTGTCTCACCCTAAAGTCTTCAGAGATAAATCAAACCCTTAAAGTTCCTGTATTTCTCCTGAACACAAGGAGTTTCTCAGGTGACTTGCTTGTACATAGATGAGTTCTGCTTGTCACACACATGACCCACTAACCCTGAGCTCAGAATGCTGCCTTAACATTTTGAAGGAGTTCTGGTGAATTACGTTTAGACTAACAGTTTAAGGATATAAAACTTAAAAACCGAGGCATTTTTGCACTGGTTATTCACTTAAGGCTAGAGCTTACAAAATACCTTTTCACAAAAACATTTTTCTATTGAGTCTAGCTTTGGACATCCTGAAAGTAACCGCATTAAACTTTATGAAAGCTTTAGCAAAATTAATGCTTCTCAGTTGATTCTGCTTGCCAGCAGCACATAAGAAGCTCTAACAAGTCCATGCTAGACTTAAAAGTTATTTTTCTAAATGGCATCTGTGTTACACAGTGAAAAAGTAGTCCAAAAACCCTTGCAATGTTCCAATGGCCTTAAAGATTCAGGGTCTCTTATTCTTCACAAAGCAATGTTTTCCATTAATCATCTGGCAACTCATGGCCATAGAATAAAGAGCAGGTTATAGCTGATGTGACCTCATCCAGAGCTGTAGCTCCTGACCTGCCACGTCTGTAGATCCAGACAGTGTTTACCTGAAACACCATTACAAGCTCTAGTCAACTACATGTATGCAGAGAAGTTAGCTACTTGCAGCAAAAAGCATTGTGACTATTGTTAATGGCAATTGTGTGATGGTGATAACAGACTGGAACTCAACCTTTAAGAAGCAGCCGAGAGTAGAAATCAGAGCTGATGAACAAATCATTAATATTTCCTTCAGCTGTGTAAGACTCCTGTGAAGATTTACATAATTAATCTTCAGCAACAAAACATTTATAATGCAGTTTAATAATCTGGGTGATAGACAGGTCATGTTAATTACCATCTTGCTTCCTGGTTTTAAAAGCCATTGTTTCCAAGCTCTAAGCTTAGAAGTGAGTAACTTGTATCAGCTTGAAGACAGCAAAGCAAGTTTGCAGATGATTAATGCCTGAGTGTTTGGCACTAACTGAGGATCTGTGAAATGGGTCCAAGCTCCTGCCCTGCCACAGGCTCCATACATGACTTGGGGGGAGCAAGTGGCTTTGAGCAGTTCTGCATTGCTGATATCCTAGTTGCTGATACCTCAGCAACTGATACCTGATAGCCCAGCTGCAGGTTCAGCCACATCCTTCCTCTCCTCCTACAAATACAAAGTAATTATGGGGCTCTGTTCTAAAATAATGTGTAAAATTGTGTGTGTGGCTTGCAATTTTTCGTAGGGTATTTTTGTTGGTTGGTTGGTTTGCATTTTTTTAAAGACTTTTTTTGAATATTTTTTTTGTTGTTGTTGTTGTTAAATCCTATTGTGTCACAATCCGCTGAAGAGATGCTGACTTCTTGTGAGAGGAAGGATGGGGGAAATGAACAGGTGCAGAGGGACTCGTGGTCATCATGAAGAACTTGTTGCCAGTCTAACTATTAGGAAGGCTTTTGTAACCATCCTGTACAAGGTGAGTGTAAAGGATGGATTTCAAGGACAACAATAAGGTGTTTTTTACATCTGTTTAGGGAGGTGCTGCCTGAAACACGGAGGGGCATTATGGAGAACAACATGGTATGAAAAAAAAAAGGGACTCGTTTGAGATTCAAAGGGGGCAGCAGAGACTACAATCATGGGCAAACAGGAGACATAAATCACCTTTTAAGTGCTAAAAAGCAGGTGACAGCGCAGGGCCAAGCAAGGTCTTTACACAAAAGAGAAAGGGCAGCCAGTGGGGAGATTAGCCACGAGAGCTAAAATGGGCAGACAGTCAGTCTATGAAAATGATCTTTGCAGCAGTGCTCAGGAGGAATGCTGGCAAGGCAAGATTGTGTTAGCACTAAAGAAAAGGATGCTGCAAGAACTGAGACCCAAGATAATGAGCTCCTGGTTAAGAGTTTTATTTGTGTAACTGGATAAGCAAGTCTGGATTTTACTTTTATTTAAAAGAAACAGCTGAGACTTCACAAGCTAGGGGCTTGTTGTGAAGAAACCAAAGAAAAGTTCACAGCCAGACTGAAAGTTTGATGCAAGGTAACAGTGTTATCCAATTGCTCAAGAAAGAATGAGCAGGAAAGGCTGGACTGTGACAGCAAGGGCTTTGTTGCAGCCTGGCATAACTTGTTGACATCTCTTAATGAATTGCCAACCAAACAATTTTTTGGTCAGGAAGAGACCTTCCCTGTGTAGAGAGCAGATCCATCAGTCAAGGAAAGAGTCAGCCAGTGTGTGGTGTTTTTGGAACAGAATATCCAAAAATAGAGGATTGCAGGAATAAGGAAGTCAGATCCAGAGAAGGAGCAGATCTGGCCATGATGCTGGTGGCTGGATGCTGGTGGCAGGGCTGGGGCTGCCCTGGGGCAGAGATGTGCCAGCAGTGCCTGATGCCAGTTGGGCTGGGAGTAAAACCGAAGAGGCAGGCTGGAGCTCAGGATGGCTTCTTAAGATATAAACTACTGCTATTGAGAAAGGACTCAAAAAAATGAAGGTAAAGTAGACTGTATGGCAAACAGAAGGCATGGAGCAAGAGAGGGAAATACCACTTTAAATTACTGTATCTTATGACTTATGAGAGACAAGAATATACTTGCTTGCTAACTCTCATAAACTGGTATTCTTCACTGCCTAGGTGTGTGTAAGCCAATTTTCCCATCACAGTGGGTCAATAAGTCTCTTGAAAAAAATCACTAAGAAGACTAGGAGTGCCCTCTCCCACCAGGCTGTACAACTAGGGCTTTCAAGGGAAAAAAGGGTGGCTGGGCTTCTACCAGTCAAAGCTTCTTTCGTCTTCTTACCTGAGTAACCCTGCAGAGTACATACTGTAGGAATGCTTGTATGTTTTTGTATCCTGTGCTATCTTGGCATCTCTGCATCAGCACAACGTCAGAACAATGGATTTTCACCCTGTAAGAACTGGTATCCTGGCATCAGGCCGAATATGGTAAAATGCTTTGGGGAATAGGTTTTACTGCAGTCATTTGAGACTCTGGTGACTGAAGAGGATGGAAAAAAATCAAATAGGGATCTCGATAAATAGAACTTCAGATCTTGCATAATATCATTCAATGGCAACAGCAGGTGTTTGACAGTACTGTGAACTTCCTCAGAATGGGATCCTGCCAACATGGCTGTGATTCAGTGCAATGATTCAATGACTGCAGGACTGTATCCTGCCAACAAGCCTTCCAGCAGAAAACTGTTCACCCCACTGCAAACACTGCCAGTCCATTAGCATTTTAGATTTAGTCTCTCTGCATGTCAGTAGAAAAAAATGCATCCCCTCCAGGTAATGGAAGGAGGAAGGGGGGAACAAAAATTCCCTTTTCT
>JAVJGJ010000059.1:5312759-5368641 GCA_035590215.1 Microhierax caerulescens
CCAGTAGCCTGCCTCTCCCTTGCTCTCCCTGCTACTCCTGAACCTACCCACCCACTCCTGGAGCTCTGTCACTACATTCAGACAGGCAGAAAGCAGGGAACCCTCCGTACCACACATCCTGTCTGCCTGTCCCACAGAAAGTAGGCTGCGATTCCAGTAGCCTGCCTCTCCCTTGCTCTCCCTGCTACTCCTGAACCTACCCACCCACTCCTGGAGCTCTGTCACTACATGGAGGAGCTCCTCTCCCCAGGCACGCTCCCACAGCTGTGCCCACTGCTGCAGCTGGTGCTGGTGTAAGAGCAGGGCACAGCCAGCAGCCCGGCACCCAGCTGGCAGCGTGTTCCCACCAGAGCTCTGGGCAACTGCATCCGTTGCGGTGGGTGCAGAACTTAGAGTCCATGGCTTCCTGCTGGGTGGGTACCACTGCTCCCTGGTTGACCTGGCAGAGCTTTGGCACCTTTCCTGCACAAACTGCTGTGCCATGCCCTTGCGCCACGCTGTACCCTTTGTGCCATGCCATGCCCTTGCTGCTAGTGCTCCCTAGGGCTTTCTTTTATGGGGGGTTGGTGGGTTAGCTGCCATTGTTCCTGTCCCTGCCCAGGTCCCATCAGCTGCTGTTGTGTGAGCTGGGGGCACCTGGCAGGTGTCTCAGCTCCCCTGAAGGCTCCCCCAGCTTGGGAAACTCTCCATGCACAGTGCTAGAGTGCTCTGCTGCCAGTTGTGCTGGCACCAGAACCACTTTTCTTGGCAATTAAGGAAAAGGCCACTTCAACCTTGTGTCCTAAGGCTTTCCTTGGCACAGACAAAATTGCATAACCAAGGAAGATAACTGCAAAGAGAGGGATTGTGAACAAAACACACTGAAAAGTTTGTCTCGGTGGAAGTAGGAGCAGGGGTAGAGACAGGGGGCATGGGTAGGGGGCTGGGACAGGGAGCAGGCAGATGAGGAAAGGTTCAGAGAGGTTTCCAGGACTGTGAACAGAGCCACAGATTCCTCAGCCAATTCTTCCCACAGGTAAGAAAATTATGTGAGAAAACACAGAAACAACTACACAGAAGTGGAAAAAAGGCGAGGGAGAGGAACTGACAGGGACCAAAGCCACAGAAATGTCTAGACAAAAAATATCATTGAGTCTGAAGGGTAGGTAGCGTTGTGTCACAGCACTCTCCAAACTATCAAGCTGCAACAAGGTCTTCTACCATCTCATGCCAGCACATCTTCATACAGTCCCACTGCTGCCTTCTCCTCACCTCATCCAGGGCCTGCTCTCTCTTCTCTTGCTTCTTCTTCAGCTGCTTCCTCACTGTTGGCTCTCTACCCCTTAACAGAACCAGCCACAGCTGCACCTTATCTACATCAGCCAACCTGCTGCCCCTGAAGCCAACCCACAGTTGTATATTATCAATGGTAATTAACCCAGCTTCATTCCACTACACTTTCCCCTTTTTTCTCTCTTTTTTTTTTTTTTTTAACATTTCATACCTTATGTTTTTAACAATCTTTACAACCTTTTTACAAATAAATTTTTCATACATTCCTCTACAGCGTTGCATTTTTTCCTCTTTGATTTTGTTTCCCTAGTGGAGAAGGAGTGCAGTGGAGAGATGGGCTGTGCTGGGTGGTGGGTTTTCCTGAGATCCTGTCCTCCTGCATTTCCCCATGGCCTGGAGATGAAGAGACCATAGACCAAGCTGGCATGTTATTTGCCCAGCCCGAGTGTTGTGTGTATAACTCTTCAACAAAGATAACTGTCTTCCCCACACAGCCAATACTGGGAGAAAGGAGGAGAGAAATGCAAGTATGACTGAATAGCAGTCAAGTACAGCTAGCTAATTGCAGCTTCATGTAATCGCTTTCATAGCCGTTATCATAACTGTATATATTTCCAGCTCAATTCGTCTATCTTTTCCGGCCTCCTGTCTTTGCAGCTGCCTCCTCTTCTCTCCTTCCTGATGGCTGCAAATCTCTGCTTATCACCCGTTTTCATGCTGTGTTTTGTCTGTCTCTTTGTGTTCATCCTCATACCAGCTTCTTGGCTGCATGTGGCAGTTTCTTATTTCCTGGATGTTGTGAGAGACTTTAGTATGAACTACTTGCTTCAGTTAGCATTTGTGACCTTTTGTCTTATTTTGTTTTTCTGGATGATTTAATTTTACACATGTTTACACTAAGGACTACTTTTGCAAACTGAAGTGGTCAATATGGATGTGCAATTGCTATGTGAGGCAGTAAGAATTAAGATAATTATTTATTTATCAAATTTATTTTTGTATGAATGTATCCATCCACTGCATGAATTTTTCATGCAAGCTCATCTTGAAAAAAACATTACCTCCTCCTGGGAAGGATTTGAACTCTTCAGGGAATTTCCCCAAATTCTCGTGTTTTTTTTCTTTAATTGAACCCCACAGTGTAAGAAGAGCCCATCTATAATATTGATTGCAGAAAAACATGCAGACCTGTCAGTCTTTCTTTTCCCAAGGCAAAACTCTCCTATTGTCCTTTTCTGCTGGGGTATAATCTCCACAAAGACAGACTTCAAACAGTTAAGCTTCTTCCTATTGTATTGGGACTATATGTAGTGTTCCGCTTTACATTCACATTTAATAGGTTTCAAGCTTCAGTGATAAACTAGCAATGTTTTTCCTTCATGACAACTATTTGACAGCTTTTGAAAATGGATAAAAAATGGAAAATTACCCTACAGATGAAACATCCCCTTCTCTTCATAACTCAGGCTGAGACATGGCATGAATGGAATAACACACTTATTACATTCTGGGCACTGACATAAAATGCATTGCCTCCCTCTATTCCACTTGATTTGATAATCTAGTACAATTTAAGTCCCTAATAAATTAAATTGTTCAGAAACTTGGTTCACTGCCTAAAGTCTGTGCAAGGCTGTGCTGTTTAATGATGCCTTCCTTTCTTTCAGTGTTTTATCTTTGGGATAAATAATTCAGCCTAATAAACCCTGTGATCTCTGAGGTTAATTGACATCCACAGTAATTCCCAGCTTGTGCACAGCACCCATATTTGTCTGTCTTTCACGGAGTCCTGTAGCATCATCTAAATCTTTGTGGCTCGACAGTCAGGTTCCCTGTGTTGCCAGAAGCCCTAATCATTGCAAATGCCACTTCTGCTCCTGAACGGGCAAGGGTCTGAGGTCCACGTGCTTGTTCCTTTCTTCCCAAGTGGTTACCTATAATCTGGTTGATTTCTGGGAAAATCCTAGGGCAATTGGGACTAGACCAAAATTTTTAAAAAACAGTTAAAAAAGCAGAATGAAAAAAATATTATGAATATCTGCAAATACGTTATCTGGGGGATTTATTCATAGGTGATGTGTCCAGCTGTACAGTGGGATGAATATGTTCTTATAAATTATTAAATCACTCAGATGGTCCTCCTCCCCAAACCTGACATTTATTGAAGGAAAGTAATTGAACGGGATTTGGCCAGTTCCACTCCCTGTGTTCGCGTGTTACATAACAGACGTCGCCACCAGCCCGCTCCCTGTCTCCCTCTGCTTTCAGGCTAACACAGAGTTTATTGGGTATCAATAAAACATAAGAATTACTCCTAGTATAACAATAGCACCTCTCTGCAACCTTCAGCCTGCTTAGCTCCCAGGAATAGCATGCTAATGAGGGTGCACGGCGTTTTGGACAGATGCTAGAGTGTTATGCTGGGTTGATAACTGCGTCTCTTGGATCAAACACTGCGCTGGGATGACTCATGCCTTTTACTAATTTATAAGAGCAGTCTTCCTTGAAATCCCAATGTAAATACTATTGTCCTGTTCTCTGTGAGTGACTACAGCCTTGAAGTCAACAAAAGTAATGCACGCACTGCGTGGAATAACGAGTCACCAGCATATTCCTTTTTAATCCCAGGATGACATATTTGAATTTGGAGTTGTTTTGATTTGTTTTATTAGCATTCTTTCCCAGAAGCTGTAGGAACATAAGGGCCGCATAGCCCGAGGAGAGCCACAGGACAGTGTGCACAGCAACACAAAAAGGCTGAGCCTTAGTTTTATAAAGGAGGAGGCTAGAGCTGTATGCAAACCTGACGGTTTGGATGCATGTAATTCTTAAATTTAAAATCAGGATTCATTTACTGCATGCATTATAGTTTCCTTTGCAAGATGGTTACTAAACAGGATGGTGTCCTATTCACACCTGTCAGGAGTGTCCCTCAGACCCACCGAGGGAAATGAGGCTTTTAAAAGTCAGATGGAGCTCAGGACGTTTCCTTTCCCATTTTACTGAAGAGGTGTTTGCAAGTAAGTGTTTCTAACTTCCTGGCTTGTATTGATTTTTTATATCCCCGCGACTACTCTGTGCAAACAAGGCTGTTCATGCACTGGCCTACCTAGGCAAAAAATACCAGATACCCCATTGTAATTTCTAAAGACAGTGGGCAAACCTGAGAGTGGAGACATGGTTTACATCTTCCCCCACTGACATACAGTGCTTTAGCTGAGCACAAGAGCAGATGCCCAAATTGCCTGAGCAAAGCCACTTTCATAGTTTATTTCAAGCAGCTGACACCTTCACTTGCAGATCAATAAGAGCTGCTGTCCCCAGTGTGACATCCTCACTCAACCCCAGAGTCATCCAGGACAGGATGAGATAACTCGGCAGTCATGTCTCTCTCCATTGACTCTAAAGGGAAGGCAAATGATGAGTTCAGACTATACCAGCTCTTAGGTAACTAAAAATAGGTGAGAAGATCCCCCAAGCTGGAACCAAACCAGCTGTTTTTTGAGCAGTGAGCTATCAGCAAGGTACTGATGTAAAGCTGAGATGCAAAACCTAGAAGTTCCCATGCCCCGTTACTATCATTAATATCAGAAATCATGACAAATCTGTATGTGCTGCCAGTAGTTTTCTGAGGTAAGCAGAAATGTCTTTTCTCCCATATCTTGTCAGACAGCCATTTCAGGCAGATCCCCTTCCCTCAGACACTCCATGCACCTCTTTGACCTCAAGATTGACACCAAAGAGGCTCCTCTCCTCCACAACCTGTTCTCAGTGCTTCTGTAGGCAACTTGAAGGTTCAGCTTGATTTTAATCCTATTTTTTTATCACGTCCTGAGCTGAAGTGGGGCTGGCACTAGCTCCACATGTCAGGCTGTTAAAGGACTGAAGTAGGTCAGGAAGGACTGACCCATTGCAAAGGGAAGAAGAACAAAACAGGAGCCTAAAGCAGCCTCAGATCTCCTGCTGCTTGACAGAACTTCTGCTGGGTTTGCTTATCTTCTGAAAACTAGCCATGTGCTGGAGGACATTTTTCTAGGAACAGGCTGGTCCTGACAGGCTAACTATCCCAGCATGTGCTTGGCAATTTAAAGCAGAAGCTCTAAGATCCTGATAACATTGCTAGGCTGAAGAGCTGCCTTCTCACTGTGCGAGTGTAGCCTGGCTCTATGGTAAATCACAGCTACTCAGATGAAGCTGGCTGCAGTTTCTTGACAGATAAAGTAGTTCTTGCTATATATGGAACATAAGTGCTATTTGCACAAGAAATAGAAAAAGTATTTCCCTGTATAAAAGGCCCACCCAATTTAAAGGTATTGTCATAACCAAAACCACGGGTAGATCATTACTGCTATCTAAAAGTGCCTAAAAGAGTCTGTCTCTAGGAAATGATGCTAAAGCTTCCACTTTGGGAAACCCTTTCTGCCATACGCAATTACAAACCGCTCTCTTATACTTACCATCCTTCCTGCTCCTTCCCTCCAAAAATCCCCAACAACCAAAACTTAGCAAAGGTGGCCCCTGCTCAGACAACACTGTCTGAAGATTTCGCTACACCTGTTGTTATTATGTGGACTTATGAATGCTCAGCTTCGAAATCCAGCCTTGTGTACACATGGAATAATGTCATTAATACTAGTTTATTTCTTCCCAATGTGTTTGATGCTTCTGAAAGAGCCTCTTGCAAACATGAAAAAGGCAGAGGGTTTTTTCAGAGTTTATAGTAAGTTTCCTAGTATTTATAATAAATTTGCAAACAGACAGTTAAAGAGGGGGAAAAAAAAATCAAGCTGGTAGCTGTTTTCCAGGCATTCAAACTCATCCTCTTATTTACCTGTAGAGAAGGTAGTGGGAATTCAATGGAGGGCCATGATGATGGCCGGGGGCTGGAGCACACAATGTACAAGGAGAGGCTGACAGAGCAGGTTTGCCTAGTCCAGCAAAAAGAAAGAACAGAGAGGCCTTACCACAGCAAGGGAAATTATGACTGGATTAAAGGAAAAATATTTTGTTGATGAGGCTGGCAAAGCCCTGGAGCAAGCTACCCAGAGAAGCTATCAAATCCTTATCCTTGGAGATGCAGCTAAAATTTTGGTCAAATATTTGTCCCAACTACACAAGGCTCTGAGCAACCTGCTCTAGCTTTGAAATTGGCCTGTCAAGGGTTTCGACCAGAGGACATTCAAAGGTCCCTTTCAACCTACAACACCCTGTGATTCTATAAATGGCCTGACGGTACACAGCTAATTATTCCTTTGCTAAGAAAATAGTAGGTTTTCAAGAAATGCCTGAATGCAGATGAAAGGTCCAAAGGCTGCTGGACCAGCTCAGAAAAAGGTGTTTCGGATGCAGAAGGCAGCATGTGCTGAAGAGCAGGGTACCTGTGTGAGAAGTGGGTGAACAAAGTGGTAAAATCAGAGTATGTACTGGAAGGGGGACAAAGGCAATGTGGGAAGGGAGCAGGGCTGATACGCCAGTGCATACACTGTGAGGCATGTACTTGCCTGGGGCTTGCTTTAAGAAGAAATCTGTTTCCAAAGAAAACAATGAGATTTTTATGTTCTAACTGACCGAAACCTTGATACTGTTCCACAGCATGAGAGCAGCATCCTTCCTCAGAAAGACATCAGCAGTCCCAAGTGGCTATTTTTGCTTTTGTAGCGAGAGAGAAAATGGTAAGTGAGAGAAAGAGAAAATGAAGTGCCTCTGACAAGAAAACAATGTGCCAGAAGCAACTCCTTTAAATACAGAAAGGCAAAAGGACAGAATCCCATTCATTCTCCAGCTTTTTTGTGGTTTTTTTACCCAATATCTAATATTTTACCTTCAATTTATTTCTTTTTCCTCTTGAAATATTGTGCCTTACAGTAAGAAATCATAGAACTGTAGAGGTTAGAGATGCAAGAAGCCTATTAGATCATCTGCTCCACCGCTCTTTGCCAGCAGAGAATTGCTTCCTGTGGTACATTTTCTAGTGTTTCGTCCAGCCTTGTAAAAATCCTGAGTGACCAGGCTTCCACTAGGTCTCCCAGCAGCTTTTCCATAGCTGGATACATCTTGAAAGATTTTCCTGCTAGTCAGTCTGTGGTTTCATGTTGCTAATTTCACCCATTTGGCACTTCTGTGTCTATGTAGCAGTCTAAATTGTTTCCTCCCCTTTGGCATTCGTATCTGCTTAGCATGGAGTCATAGAAAAACAGGGCTGAGCGGACTGTTGTCCTGTATGTTCTGTTCATACACACAGAGCTTTTAAATCTCTTTGTAAGACAGCCTGTCTAGATTCCTGATGATTTTTATTGTTTCCCACCCTCCTTGTGCCAATTTGTCCATGCACAGCAACTCCCCCAACTGGGTGTATTATTCCAGATACATTTGCATTAAAATGATGTGGAAAATAGATCTCTATTGCTTTTGATTCAAATATCAAGGGAACTGCACCCAACAATTGCATCAGCATTTTTGCAGCAAAAATGTAATATGCACTTATGTTCAATTGGCCACCCACTCTCATTGCAAAGTGTTTCAGTATTCCTGCTAGCAGTTTGCCATTGACTACAAGTATTTTGGAGGATTTTGCCTCGGGTATGTTCTCATGTTTACAAGTGGGAACGCATCTTGTTATTTTCTCTAGTAATGTCCCCAGTCTCAGTAGGTCACTTTCTGTTATTTCCATGTCCTGACTTACCTTTCAGTTCTTCCAGGGTCATTTGTGAGAGCCCTTTGTGTGCAGCTCACATTCCTTATAGATTATTAATAAGGACACTAAATCACAACATTTCTGACAACAACAAAGTTGGCTTTTTTACTCGATGATTCTGTTGTGTTGCCTAGTGCTTCTTCCCTTCTTTATGCACCTTTTGATTTCCAATTCAGGTTCCCCTTTCTCCTGGGGTCACGATGTTGCCCGTTTCACCTGTTTTTTTTTTACCCATTATGTTTTTTTCAGAGGATTTTTTTTATGGACTTTCATGTTTTATGGGTGTATTTACAGCTGTATTTTAGTAAGATAGGATTAGAAGCAATCTTCTGGATCACTGAATCCAGATCTCTGTTATTTCAAACATCTGTGTCATGAAATCCCTTTAAAATATTAATTGAGCTACACTTCAATGAAACTGTAAAATCAATTAAGTTTTTTGCTCCTGCTTTTTCTACAGGAGCACCATACTTGAACTATCCTGCCTGGATGGTTAAAATCCTTCTTCAGATTTCCACTTTGAATTTGCTCATGGCTGGTTTTTACCATTTGTGCAGGTGCCGATGCAGTCCTCGAGCTTCATTAGCTCTTTTTCCTCTCTCTTGGTTCCCCTTTCCCACCTTCAGCATATGGATGGATGGCAATCAGATCCCATCTCAGCATTTGCTTTCTGAGCTTGCACATGCCAAACTCTTCCATAAACTGGCTGATAAAGGACAGTGTAAAAAAAAAAAAAAAAGCTTTTAGCAAGCTGTCCCAGGCATGGGGTTTTGCATGGGCTGATTTATGCTGCTTCCTTACAGGATAATCTCTTCAGGAAAACACTGTATTTTCATAACTGTAACTACCTGAATTTATGGTTCATTGCAATATAAACATAACTTGGTTTAGACTTCACTTGCACAGTTGTTTCCATTCCCTGGATCATCCTAACAGCCCTTCCTTTGCCTGGTCCAGTTTTAAGCCACCTTCTGGAACATGAATAATTACAGTCGTGTGCAAATGTTCAAATGAAGTCTCCATAACAGAGTTTGCACCGTGCTATTAATGTATTAATATATTAATGTATGTGCTTCGTGTATTGAATGGAAATAGTTCAGTTGGCCTCTGCTACCTGTGACAATGTCACAGCTATGGTTAAACAAGTCCACCCAGCTCTTTCTTCTCTGTCATTGCCGACTTAAACTCACAACTGGTTTTGTAAGTGCATAAACTCACATTTTGCACTATCACACCTCTTCCTGTTTGCGTTCATCTATCCCATAAGTTAAGACAGCCCTGCAGTCAACCCACTCCTTTGGAAGGCTGCCCCGATCCTCATTCCTAGGGTGATGACTCCCAACTTGTAATATTCTTGCCCGTTGCTCTTGACCTACTGAATTTCCTGTTTTCTCCAGTGTTTGTATTTTTCTGGAGTTCAACGCTTTTGTGTAGCTCCAGTTCATGACCATCTCAAATTCAGAAAGCCTCTTTCACTACAGATCCCAGACTTCTTTTGTGGCTGCAAGTTCATGGGTGATAAGCAACAATATCCTGGGCCTACTTAGTAAAGGGCAGCTTTTGGGGTTTGTGCATACAATTGTTGAACTCCTGGGGGTTTTTTGCCTCCTACAGCTTCTGCTCACCCTATCTACACATCTATCATGTCACTGGCTGGTAGTGTAATGTGACAGTGTTACTACCTTATTGTTCCATAGGCTTAAATAGCGCCATGACCCTATTATAGAATAGAACATCTCCTATAGAATAGGTGGGAGTTGAAAATAAATAATTTTATTATTTGATACAACGAGATGTTTTTGTCCTTCCCCTATCTTTTGTGGGGTTTAGTGCAGTTTTTAAAAGGTGTGGCTGTAAAAATATTCTTTTGTAAGCAATATAAAATTTTCTTTTAAAAAAGGTGCTGTTTTCCCTTAGAAGTATGTAATTGAGCCAGTTGCATTATTTATTTGATAAACCTTGTTGTATAACAAGAAAAATGTTAATATTGATAAACAGTTAATAAATTGTAGCTCTTTTAGTAGCTGTCCATGAGGGCTGGACAGGAAAACACTAGTGATACCATTTTCTGTTGCATAAGCATGCTGATTTTGCCAAATTTCAGTCTGAACAGCAAAAGTAGCTCAGATATCAGACTATCCTGCTTTGACATATTTTGGAATGAAACACCAGGTTTTCTTGTTTTGAAAGCATTTTCTTCCCTTGAATTGTGTAATTTTGTATTCTATTTTATATCGTAACATTTCTGTGAAACAAAATAAAAATGAAGTATCGTTGCTGAAACATATTTTGAACAACCTAAAATGAATCTTCAAAAAGTTTTCTTGAAGTATTTTGAAGCATAATGGTTTTATGCCTAACCACAGTGAAAATTGACATCAAGACCTTGAAAATTTACATTAAACATAATTTCTGTTCTCTACCAGCTTCAGTTTCAACACAAAAATGCTGAACAGCTCAGTACAACCCACCATAGCTAGTCCTGGTGTGGTTTCTTACTGAAGACTTGAAGAACTAGAGAATAACACTGAAGATGTTTCTGCCTGTCTGTCTGAGCAATGCAGTTTTCTGCCCTAGGATTAGTATAGATTATGCAGCAACACACCCCATTGTGAGGGTGGCTTTCTGCAGAGCTGAGATGTTTCTTTTCCTAAGATGAGCTGTCAACTTGTTTATCTATAATAGCCTCAATAACAAGCACAGAAAGAAGAATGAGTAAAACTGGTTTGATGTCAGGAATATGCGTTGTACAGCCTAATTTCAGACTGCAATTCCAACCCCCTTTTTGCAAGAAGCTTGTCTTTGTCTTCATTTCTACCTACAGCTCATCAATTCCTGTATCAGATTCCAGAAATCAAAGATTTTAATTCCAAGCCCCCAAGTGTTTCTGTGGAGACTATTTGCTCAAGGCCTTGATGATGGAAAGCTATCTAAAGAGCAACCTACGTAAAACAGCATTGAAAGTCTTTCAAATGCTGTTGCGGCAAATAGCTAAACTAGGAAGGTTTCAAAAAAGAAAACAAATGTAATAGGACTGAAGTAGCCAATTCTTTTGATTTCACACCTGTTCTTTTCCTGGAAAATGAGAGAGAGATTAAGTACATACAAACATATAGCTCTCTTTTAAATAAAAGCTGTGAGGAAAAGCTTTTGAAGTGTCTTTGTTCCATGTTCTCTTCTCTTTCACTCTTTTTGCCTCTCTCCTATGTGCCCTCTTGTGCCACAAAAAAAAAGTTTCTCAGCCTTTCATCTTTTATCCAATTTCACATTTCAAGTTACAATGGTCTAATTTGATCATTCTCGCTTTACAGTGATGTCTTCAAACGTTAAAACCCTAGTATTATTGTTACTAGGATTTGTGCATCAGAACAGGCTCTTTTGTCTGTATGTTAGGGTGTCCACCTTACCAGCCAGGGGGTGCCCACCAGGACAGCTGTGAGCTGGAGGCATCATGTTTCCACACCACTGTCCTCATCAAAGGTCAGCGCCCACCACTGTGGTCAAGAGCAAACCAAGGCAAACCCCATCACCTTGCTCTGCCTCTGTTTCCCCATCTGCCCTTTCACTTCTTTATTCTGCAGTCCTGTTGCAGCAGGGAGAATCTTGTATGGTTTGCCTACATTGTGCCTGGTCTGGTGGGCTCTGAGCTCAGCTGGCCTCATGGACCTTTAACTGGCTAGGTGTTCCCAGCTCTTCAAATCCTTTTTTTTCTTTTGATAACTGAAGAAAAAAAAATCAGAGAAAGGCATTGGCTGAAATCTGAGCTTTGCCTTCCCTCCCATCTCCTCCCCGTTGGATAGATATCCCTCTTGGACATAGGCAGGCTCTGAGTAATGGGGACCATAGTTCAGATGATTTGTAAATGTCTTGCAGTGACAAGTTTAACATATCTCAAGTTTCTCTTGTTCTTCCACTCACCCAGCTGTGCTGCGCCTACAGACTAGCACAGCCTCCTAAGCCTGTCTTGCTGCACCAAATGCAGCCCATGCAGGTTGGGCTGCACAGCCACCTGCAGCTCTGGAATAAGGTCTTCGACACTTGCCTGGCTCAGGTCACTGCACAGAGATTTGCCAGCCTGCCAAGCTCATTTGTTCCTTTGGAAATGACCCACCATGGTTTCTGCACTGCTAAATGGCCATGATCCATTTCCTCTTCTACACATTCATCTCCTGCTTCCGTTGCCTGGTCCAAGACATACCACGTACATCATTTAGTGCACAGCACTTTGAACTTGGATTTAATGTGTAGGGTATTAGACAGAGATTTTGATTAGATTATAGATCAGGATCTGTTTGTGATAATCTCTATAATCTTTCTCACCAAATCATCTTACTGCCTGCAGTGACTACATCTCTGGAGTGAAATGCATGAAGAAAATATATATGACTCAAGGCAACAGAGTTACATCGGAGATGGCTTTGGCCCAAGGACTTATGCAAACCAGATCCGTAGTGTTGCAAATTTGCATTTTTCCTTTCTGTTTCAAAGAGGAAAAAAGCAACAACAGTTGATACTGTCATGAAGCTGCAAGCCTGAAACACGGAGGAGTGGAAACTTCAATGTCTTTAACAATGTTAATCCAAGCCTGTTAGACCTGTGGACTATTTTTGCAATCAAAAGTTTATGAAATGCATTGCAGTGGGCTGAATGCTGTTAAGTTCAACATAGGAAAATCCCTGCAAAAATCAACAGGAGTTTTCTCTGCATTAGGTTTACAGAATTAGTTAGTGCTCATAGAATTACTGTTCTTCATCCCTGACAACACTCAGTGATGGGCTCCTATTCTTTACCTGCTTCCCTTCTTTACTTGTATGAGATCACTGGTAGCTGGATTACCGCATGCTGTGTGGACAACTGAGAGAGACTGGGACTCAGCAATGCAGCTGCAAAGCCTGGCTGGGCTCCTGTGGCTGCACAAGTAGGAGGCCATGCATGTGCCTGAGCCTGGCCAACACAGCACACGGCTCTACCATCAGCCCTGCACCCAGACCTGCCACTTCAGGCTTCTAGTGATAATATAGGCTTCCTAGACACAAACTGCTGTCTGTAATTTTAAAGCAAGTCTAGGTCTGCCTTCAGGTTAAAGTAGAAATGCTCGGACATTTTGTCCCGTACTTGCTTCACCTGCACAGTCACATGGAAATTACTATTGTGATATTTGTATGGCTTGTCCAGAAGCCAAACACAGCTTTAACTCACTTTATCCATAAAATAAAGATAACACTCTCATAAGCCAAACTAATAGCTTATTATGCCCTCCACGTCCATCATTCCTCTGATGTAGCACGAAAAAAAGGAACAAGAGGGTAGATGATGGGGGGGATTTCATGGGGAAAGAAACTACCCTTTGCACAAGTGGCTTTTAGGCCTGAACTTGTGTATTTGATATATTCATTTTCTTAAACTGTGTATGTTCACGGATCTCTGCTCTACAGTTTACATGTGTATGTTGGGATCAGTTCTGTCTTATCATCATTGCCATGGTTACCTTATCATCATTACAGTATGTACATGTTGCTGTAATACTATTGCAGATGTCTTACCAAAATTCTCTGAAGTAAAATGATCCCAGAACTTACTCTGTACACGTCCCAAACTGCTAGGCTTTGGTATCTTTTATGATCTTTTTCCCAGTTAAAACAAAGTTGGCTTGAACATCTCTGCTGACAAAAAGCTGTTTGCCCTTTCTGAGTAGAAAGCAAATTACCCCATGAATCATCTTCACCATAAGCCAACTTCTTACAACAAATATAAAAAAACCTTTCTGCTTAAGTAGGCCTCTCAGCAATCTGGTTTGCCTTTATTTGTATTACGACATTGTTAGAAATCATGAGATTGTTGGTATCTGCAGCAGGAAAGACGGCCTCTGAAATGAGGCTATACATAATAAAGCAAATACAGACATCATTATAGCAGAGTAGGGAATATCTCAAAGCCAAGGACAGGGCAAAGTATGGGTTTGGGATAAAGAAAACTTTGCTGCGGGTATCAGGCTACAGGGCCATGAAAACGATCAGAGGAATGGAACACCTCTCCTATAAGGACAGGCAGATAGAGTTGGGATTGTTCAGCCTGGAGAAGAGAAGAGTCTGGGGACACCTTATTGTGGCCATTCAGTACTTAAAGGGAGCTTATAAGAAAGATGGGGACAGACTTGTTAGTAAGCTCTGTAGTTACAGAACAAGGGGTAATGGTTTTAAACTAAAAGAGGTAGAGCCAGATTGCATATAATGATTTTTTAGATTATAAGGATGGTGAAACACTTGAACTTGTTGCCCAGAGAGGTTGTAGATGCCCCATTGCTGGAAACACTCAAGGTCAGGTTGGATGGGGCTCTGAGCAACCTGATCTGTTTCAAGATGTCCCTGCTCATTGCAGGGGGGTTGGACTAGATGGACTTTAAAGGTCTTTCCCAGCCCAAACCATTCTATGATGCTAGGGCAGTCTATCAGAATGGAGCCGAGGAAGCCCAAATGTTAACATATGGTTCTAATCCAAACTCTGTATTACCTTCTAATGGACAGACGAATGCAGAAGTCTTACCCTAACTGTAACTCAGCTCAGCCCTAACTTTGAGATTTCCCATCCATTTATCCTTATCATAACAACAGCTCCTTGCTACATTCACAAGCAGAGGCTTTGAATATGTTGTGATAATGAATGTCATTATGAGGTTAGAGTACAGTGGTTTGAAGTGATTCATCACTGGAAAAAAAACCAAACAAATTTCTTGGATGATACATTGCCTAAATGCACAATTCTGGGTTTATAAACAAGAGATTATATATTGTTCAAGAGCTATAATCTAATATTACCAAACTAGAGAATACCAAATACACTTAAGATTTTTAGAATAATTCCCATGATAAGAAGAGTTAAATATTAAGTAAATACAAGTAAATAGCAGAACCTCTAATAAGAGAGGACATGGTAGTAGCAATTGTAGCAGTGAAACTTTTCTTCTTAAAGAAAGATGACTGGCAATTTGTAGGTAACTACAAGTGCAACTAACTAGCCATTTTTTAAGTAGAAGGGGAAACTAGGACACAAGGTCATCATGATACAACAAATACAGAGATTATCATAGTTTTTAGTTAAAGACAATGTACGGTAACCCTTCTCTCCTCAAGTGTTCAAATTACACAGCACTACCCAGAACTGACAGTGATCCTCATCATCCCACTATACCTGATGTTACGGGATGTGGAAAGAATGACTTTCGTGTGGCAAAATTGTCTTAGCACTTTATGGATACTCCTCCATGGAATATCCTTTATGGATACTCTCTGCCATGCAGGACACTGTCTGAATGTTATAGCCATTGCAGCTTTGGGATGCCCTAAAGATGCTGGTTTGCTGGGAAGGCCCAGCTGAATGCCTGCTAACCTGGGGACATCTTGGCATTGGAAACTGGTCAACATCTCAGGGTGATGCAGAGGCAGATGGGCTCTTGCTGCCAGCCAGGCTGTCCTGGGAAAGTTGGGAGTTGTGTGTGGAGGGGTAGGTTTTCCCCCAACAGAAACAAGTTTCCAGCTCTAAAAAATTTAGTTCCTCAGGTGACAGCCGTTTTTCTTTCTTTACCATCCATCTGGAATGTAAAGATTGTGCTCGTTATGCCAAAAAACTTTCAAAAGTCCATGCTGTTTGGAAAACTGCATTGAAGTTCAAGCCAGGTTGTCCCCTTCCTGTAGCACAAACTGGATTCCCCAGCTGGTGAGATGTTTTCCTTTCTTCAGGCTTTGCAGGAGCGAGTCCTGATAAGGGACACAGAGATGACCCCCAGACTCGCTCTGGTATGCCCATATCTCTCATGTCCTGGGGAGCCCAGACCTGAACCTAGCACTCCAGACATCTCACCTTCCTCAACCTGCTGGCAATGCACTTTGTAATGCAACCCAAGATACCGTTGGCTTTTTTTTTGCCACAAGGGCACATTGCTGCCTCATACTCAGCTTGGTGTCTACAAGGACCCCCATGTCCTTCTCAGCAAAGCTCCTTTCCAGCTGATCATCCCCCAGCATGTACTGGTGCCTGAGGTTGTTCATCCCCAGTGCAGGACTTTGCTTTTCCCCTTGTTGAAATTCATGAGGTTTCTGTTGGCCCATTTCTCCAGCCTGTGCAGATCCCTCTGAATGTAACCACACCCCTGGGGTGTATTAGCCACTCCTCCTAGTTTCATATTTTCTGTGAACTTGCTGAGAACGCACCCTTTGCCATCATCCAGGTCATTGATGAAGCTGTAAAACAATACTGGCTGCAGTACTGACCCTGGGGTGCACTGCTGGTCACTTCCCTACCACTGGCCTGGCTGTTCAGACAGTTTTCAATCCACCTCATCGACTTGACTGAGTTTGTAATTCCTGCTGGTCCTAAGGAGCTGCCTGATGGACCCTGTGAGCTGCGGCTGCTGTGCAGGTCCCCCTCCTTTTCCAGCCAAGTCCCAGCAGCCATAAGATAGACTGATGACTAACATGCAGCCTGTCCTGGCTGTTTTGGAAAATACTGTTTGTAACCTGAATTGAAGAGCTCTGGAAAATCCCACAACATAGCAACTGAGTTAAATGCAAATTACTTCATCATTTATGAAGTTTCAAAAGTGCAGGTGCTCTTATAAACTAATTGAAACAGAAATAAACTGGTCTTCCTTGGATGCTGTTGAGCTTTACCAACTGCCTGCTGATTTGTATTATTTGCGTAAGGAGTTACGTGTGATTACCCAGACCCTGCGCACATGAGGAAGCTTTATGAGCTCTGAGATCGGCTCTGGATGGTGTCTGGGTGCTCTACTTTTCCCAACACCCTTGGGATGCCCAGCTAGCAGGTAGGGGCTACAGCCCCCAGCAGCACAAGGCTGCAGAGGTGAGACAGTTTTTTCAGCAGGGCTGGCAGCAGGGCTGGCCATGACAGATCCTCAGGAACGGGCTAGCAGAGAGACATGAAGATCTTACACAATCAAACTTTCCCCAGTCTATAGTAAAAGGCCAATTGTCCCATGCCTAAAAGTCTCTCAAGAGGGCTTGTTTAGCATAGTAAGATGCTCTAGGATAGCTTAGTATGGTATGAGCTCACATGTTAAAAGTGACCTTAAAATGTGAAATGCTGAGCCCAGTTCTCATCTCTGCACCTTCCCCAGTCAATAACATCAGGGACACACGTGAGGCCTTGTCAAAATGGCAATGTGCAGCATCAGCATCAGCAAGGCACAAATCAGTTGAAGTTTACAAACATTTGAGCACATTCGTGCTTTTGCCTTGGAACTTGCTTTTAATCACCTTTGGCTTTATAAAACCGTTTATGGTACTTATTTAGATTACCTCCACTTTGTCCTTCCAGAAGCATGTTTCCATAGAAAGGAAGGGATGGAAAACTACCTAAAATTCTGGGTAAAATCTAGAGTAATGGTCTTCCATTTGCAAAAAAAAAAAGGATGATGCTCATCTCTGTTAAAAGATACAAACAGAAAAATAATTTTGCAGAGTCAGGTTTCATTTTAAAGAACAATTTTTGGGGTGAGAATAGGTTTTGAATCAGCCAAGGTGGATGTTTGATGGCCGTGGTGTGCCTGTACCACTGAGTCCTGCAGCCCCACACGTTTATCACATGGCTGCAGTCCCTCAAGATGCCCAGCCATGCCTGTGGTTGTTGCATGCAGCAGCTCAGCATGGCATACTGGGGCTGCACTCTGTGCAGATCTTACTTCCTTATTAAAAATGAAGGTAGCTTTATTTTGCTCTGGCTTAAACAAATCAGTGACCCTGAATTTTCTGGCAAATCCCCAGATGCGGTCTTCTGTGGGAAAAATTTCAGGTCCTGCTTGTGTTCATTAAAAATAAAAGAGAAAAAAACTTAGCACCTGGAATAATAGCATTTGTCAGTTCCATTTACAGGTTGCTTAGCTCAGCTGAATTAATGTCTGCCAAATGGGCAAACTTGAAAGATCCTTTTTCCCCTCATCTCCTTTAAAAAATCCTATGTCGTTAGGCACTTAAAAATCACAGGTAGAAAAAGATCATCTCCGCTTTCCACTTTGACCCCTTACCTTTGCAGAATTCTTTATTCTATCATTCCCACCGCTACCTTACCTGACATGCCCATACATATCCAGAGCTTTTGATTCAGACAAATGCTGGCCTACCTACACTATTGCCTAATTATCCTTATTAACTTGTTCTTGAATTTAGTGTCCAACTTTAGCTTTTACTTTTCTAACTTCCATCAAATGTTGTTCCTAAAACTATAGATGAAATACAGGAACTTCTGAGAAAGAAACATTATAGCCAGAGGGAGGGGGGAAATGCATAAGGGCAGCTTCTGCCCTGCTTGGTTAAGCAGGACTTCCACTGACATCCTGAAACAGATGAGGTCCTGATAAAAACAGTCATGATTGACTGTTGCGCTATCTGGCTGCATTCTAGACTTTTAAATGAATATGAAAACTTGCCAGACATCTAATCTTTCTCAAAGGAATGGTCAAGAGAGAAAAGAATTATGCTGTGCAGTTTAGAGGCTAGCAGCCTACAGTAAATGAAATCCTGATCAAGCATGGCACAATACCTGTGTCATTGTAGGAGGCATTTATATTGCCCAGTGTTGGCTATTTAAAAGCCTTAATTAGTATTTCAAACTCTTGGAAGGGAGGTATGGAAGATGGATGGGATGGCCTGGCCTGTGGAGGTACCCATTGCTGCTTGATAGCAACAAAAGGAACCCGGATTAACTAGGTTAGAACAGGCAGTTTTCTTTTCAGTGACTAAATCTGGAAGAAATGAATCCCAGGGTTAATTTAATTTTTGATAAAAAAGAAATTTAGGATCATGGTTGTTTGCTATTGATAGAAACATCTGAGATTTTTAGGTGCTTCTAGATCAGTGCTTGAGATCAGTAATATTTTGTGTCAGTCATGTCCAGGAGCCAAGCATGTAGGTGAGGAAGAGTGGAAACCTGTACCAGTTTGATCAAGGTCTCACACACACCCCCACACACCCCACCCAAGTATTGTCCTTGAGGTGTGAGTGAGATGATGAGAATTTGGTGAACTCCACACTGCTGGGGCTGCTCTACACCTGTGTTTTACCTATCTCCCAGCTTATTTTGCTCACTCCTTATAGGATGTTGAGTTCCTGGCACCTTGTGCCAAGTCTCCTTCGCTTCACATTGAGTTGATGATGGACGAGGATGTGAATAAACAGTCAGAGTCAAATACTTCTTCCTTTATCCTCTGGACACCTAATCCAGTGCCGACTGATATCAGCAGAGAGGTTCAGAGTAACTTCAGCAGAGCCTGTTTCAAGAATAAGATTGTCTGATTCTGCTAAAGGACAGGGGAAGAGTATATTTGTGTGGGATGCATATCTGTGAAACCAAAAGAGTAAGTCCCATTATCTGTCATCTTGGACTTCAAGGAGATGGTTTCCATTCTGGCAAAATGCGAAGTCCTCCAAGTAAGAAAAATCCTGACACCAGATCTTTGCCTCTAAAGGCATTTTAATGGAGGATTCCTTTTAAAAATAGAGAGAACCATTATTCTCTGACCTCTTATTTTGAAGAAAGTACACAACGTAGATTAAAGTGTTGTTATTGCTTGATCAAACAATGTACTTGAATGTTTGTTGGGAAAAATTTTTTCAAAATGCAGAAAAGTATTCTTTCATAACACAGTGTCAGACCTATTGATGAATTACAGTATGTCACCCAGCTCTGATTCCTCTTGCCTGAGCAGTGAAATGTGTTGTATACATTGTGTAGGCTTAATATTTCTCCTTAATATAGCTGTATGGAAAAATAAAACACCACCAAAATGAAACAAAATAAACAAAGAATAAACATTTGTACTGCCTGTGAGGCCAATTAAGACGACATTTACCTAGTGCAATTCCATTCAGATTCCCATAAATAAAAGGTACATTGGTTTTAGAATAAAAGTGATTTGTGCTTATGAAAAAAAGACATGCTTGTGTATGTCTCAGAAGACTAGATAGGCAGAGAGCAGAAAATGTACAGGATGGGGTGAAAGCTGCCCATGAGAAGGAGAGAGCATCACTGTGTGCTGCATCATCTCCAGCAGATTCATGAAGGCCACCTGGCTGCTGCCAGCCAACCTGCAGCAGGATTCACCTCGCTGGCAGAGAGGTCTGCGCACTAGCACAGGTTACAGGTACACTGCAGCTGAGCACCCAAGGGTCTCGGTATGAAGAAGAGAAAGGAACAAGCCCCTCCAGAGGCTGACTGATCCTAAGGTAGGAGTCTAAGAGAGTGAGATGAATCACAGTCAATGTTACCTGCTTTTCCCCACAGACCAGTGCACAAAGCCTGCAACGTGGACAGGAGCTCTTTCCCCAATTCAAAGTCAGTTGGTTGAGGCAGCCCAACAGCTTTGAGCTGTATCCTCAGCTGTGGAGAACCTAAGAGCTCAAGTCACATTTCTCAGGATTTTGTACACAAATAATAGGCAACCTGGGGCTAAAGCGTGCGTAAGAGACCTAGGTGAGCCTGCAGTGTGGCGACAACTTCAGACAGACTTCATTACCTTGCTAGTTGGATATTCCCTTAACTGATTCCTGCAGCTTCTGTACTTGTATTTGGTGCAGATGATCTGCCTATCTGCCTCACTGTGCCTTTTATCAGTATATGATCAGGTATTTCTCTGAAGTAACCCTTTTTATTTAAGTGCCATGAACACAGAAAGCATTTTCCTCACCCAAAATCTGGAACCATTTTTTTTTCAGCTGGAATGGTCCCTGAAGAGGTTGTCTTTCTTGTAGCCTTCTCCCACAGCCATGCTGTGGTTTGCCTCACTTGCTGTTTCCAGACTCCAGCTTCCTGAAGGATTTCTTGTCATCATTTTACCTCTGACTCAAAGCCCCAGAGAATGCCATCAAACATTTGCATTAAGATCCCCACACTACATGCCCTGACTGTCGCATTAGTCCATAATTTGGGACATGTCTTTGGTCAGTTACCAAGGGGTATAATGGGGTATTTAATCACCACCTCTTTTAGCTCTCATGGAAAGCTGTTGTCCTCTCCAGTGGTTTTAGTAAGGTTTTTGGGTCAGACAGGCTCATGAGAAACCACTCAAACTTCCTTATAACAGTAAAATACCAAATCCTTTTCCAAACCTTACAGAGTTCTTGGTGTCAGTGATGTTGCAGCACGTGTAAGATTTGTACATAACAAACCACACTAGCACATAATATTTTTGTAGCCCTTCCACCACTTCCATCCAACCCTTCCTTTGTTTGCCATGCTTACCTGTCCCATGGTGCTTAAACACAGAAAAAAATCTCTTTAGGTCAGGGACTGTCAATCAGTTAATGTCTCTAAAGTGCAATGCACTCTTAACAGGGCTGTATTAATAATGAATCACATTTGCTTTGCAGATGGAAAACAATTGCTCGAGTTTTCCCTCCTGCATATCAGAGGGAGTAGGGACTGACTACATTTAAGGGACAAAAAGCCACTACTATGATGGTAATGTCAGCTGCTGTAGCCCAGCTGTGACAAGGACAGGACTGACCTCCTGTCTATTAGCAATAAAATGTTGCTGTAGTGGCCTCTCCATGGCTGCAGACAAAGTGAATTATCAGGCATTAAAACAGATAAGGGGGCTAACACGTCCAGTTGTACTGTGGTGGTACTTAGATACAGAAGTTTCACTACACCAAAGGGTAGGCCAGACAGTTATCAGTGGGGATGTTTTTCCTGAGGTAAGACAACCTCTATTCCCTTCCCTTCCCTTCTAGAATTTAAAGAATTCAGGCAAAAGCTCAAGGATAGGTGAGTGAGGAAACAGAAAGAATATTGACTTTTAAAGTCGCTTTTTGCAGCTATAGGGTTAATGAAGTTGGGTAGGTAGGTAGTTACTTTGTCTCCCTCACTGTTTTCATCATCTTCTGAGCACTGACTATTTTTCTCCTCATTTCAGCTCATATCCCAACACACCAATCAATCTCATCAAAAGATGGTCCAATGACACGGCACACACAGGGGAAAGGAGACCAGCAAGCAAAATCAGCCCCACAGGCCTCCCTGCAATAAGGCCTGAGGTGCCCTTGCCCTTTCTCTTTATCACCACGTCCCAGCACACCCACAGGTTCAGTGCAAGTGATGGACAGTGGCCAAACTGCAGTCAGTCCAGGGCAGTGTCCCCAGGGAACAGGGCCGAGAGGGCTCGTCTTTTCCACCACAACGGAAAAGAGCAGGATGCATAGCTGAAAAAGATTACATCTGGGAAATGTACATCCTCCCTCTGAGTCTGATGGCAACAAGAGTTTTCCATTGACATTATTAAGAACAACAGGAGACTCCATCTCTGTTCATTAGACTACCTTGGCTATTCATGTCTGGCACCCAGGCAGTGCCTCTGTTGCCAGCTACCCATTCTCTATTGCATATAGTGCTTTTACTTTAGTTCAAGTAATTTGTATTTCATGATAAAACCACTATCTTTTTGTTCAGCAGCCTTCTTCTCTTTGAGTGACCTTTTTATGCACACTATGGGCCAGTCTCCCACCATCCCCAGAGTGGTGGCTTGGGTAGCCCAAGTTGGCAACTCTTCTTACAGGTAGAGAGAATTTCCAAAAGAGCTGAGGCAGGCAAGCAAAAGCAATGAGACTCCTATGGGCTTCAGATGTCCCACCTCTGAGTTTTGCAATTCCTTCTGCCATCAGCTACCTTCAGAGGCTTGACAACCTGCCTGCTGCTGGCTGTCCTCTCATCTCTCCTCATCCTGCTGGTCATACAGTATGGGAACACTTGGATGCAGCAACATGAAAATCATAGGAGACACCACGTGGTTTCAGTCAGGCATTAGATGCTGCCCAGCTGCAGCTCAGCTGACTCCCACCCACATTTCAGCAATGTCACATCTCCTTTTGCATTGCCCACCATCATGCATAATTTCTACAGTGAGTACAAGACCATGCTGTGAGCAGGAGATAAACTCTTCGTCCCTGCACGTGTTTGCTATAGCTTTAGGACTCACCCCTCTGTGTACTAGCAAAAGATTTTAAAAATAGACATGAAATACAAAGATGTGAAAATCCCGTCTGATCCAGAAAAGAAGGTTTAATCTCTCCCTGATCTTTCAGCCCCTGAAACAGCCTGAAAATCAACTGACCTTGCAGTGTGTGTAAGTTAGCAAACAGAGGCTTTGTTGGTCCAGGGAGGGAAGAGAGCTCTCAAGTACAGTTTCTCAGCCACAGATTCTTGTCCTCACCTTCCAAAGGTACAAACCCAACACTGCCAGTAGCTGCATCTTAGCTGTTGGTAGCTGCTGTGGCAAAACACTCCGGGTAACATTTTTCATATGATTTTCCCTCTCGTACATCCCAAGACTGTGTTTGCCTTTTAATTACAGCTTTTCATTAACTACTTATCCTTATTTCTTCATGAGTGATTACCCCAGGTTCTTTCCCTGCACTGTTCTTGTCCATTTGTGGATACCCTGTTTTGTATTTGCATGTATAATTCTCCTGGTTGTGCTGTGCCTATACTTGTTACATTTCATTCCTTCCTGACAGCTGCTGTAATTCATTCAGGTTGTTGCAGTAGCTCTTACATTATTAATTATTGTCCCCAAGTGTTGGGTCATCTCTGTGCTAATATATCTCCCATTCCTTTCTGCAGATTTCTCTTAAATGTATTAAGAGAGAGATGCCAGGGAAGCCTAGCCCTTAGGCAGGCATGGGGTGTGGGGAAGACAGAGATGGGTAAGCGATGTTAACGGGTGAGAAATGTGAAATGCATGATGCATGATGCATGATGCAATCAGACATATGAGTTAGTGAAACCACTTTCACAGAGGTAGAAAACAGGAGACAAACAGGCATATGACCAAGATATACAGCAGGCCACATATGGAAAGGGATGGGAAAGAGAGCTTATGGGCATTACCCTGGCCCTTCCATAAAAATATACTTCCCTGACTTGACAAGAGCAAAAATGTTGAAAGAGCTTCTGGCTGTGAAAGGTATCTGGTCAGCCTTGTGGTTGCATGGTGCCAGCAGGTAGCTAACCACAGTCAGCCATTCGTTTTGATGGTGTGATGAGCCCTGAACCACTGGGGTGGGGACACAGCCAGGCTCACCTCCCAGGGGAGCTCCCAGGGGAGCACTGGACAAAGCAACTCCCCCACAAGAAAGGCTGGGTCAGGGAGGGGTGACGGTCACTTACCATGAGATGGTCTCAGCCTGTCTGATGCTGAGCCACAGCTGCAGCCCCTGGTGCACAGTTAGCTCTGCTGCAGTCATTGCAGGCAACTGTCACCACTGCTCCCTCCCTTGTTTGACATCCTGCTCTGGTTTTTGTGTGAAGCTGGCCACTGACCACCCAAAGCCTTCTGGATTACTGCCCTTTGCTGAGAGCAGCCCTGCTCTTTTAATGCGTGAAAGCTTTTCCTTTCTTGTCACATATATTTTCTGTAAGGGTCATGCAAGAGCAACCACAAGAAAGGCCCAGGAAAACACAGCTTATGAATTTGAGGGAAGACATGGAGAAAACTTCAGTGTCCTGGTTTCAGCTGGGATAGAGTTAATTTTCTTCTTAGTAGTTAGTACAGTGCTGTGTTTTGCCTATGATGTGAGAACAATGTTGATAGGACACTGATTTTTTAGCTGTTGCTGGGTGATGTTTATACTAAATCAAGGACTTTTCAATTCCTTGGGCCCTGCCAGCCAGAGGGCTGGGGGGGACACAGAAAGTTGGGAGGGGACACAGCCAGGACAGGTGACCCAAACCAGCTGAAGGGATATTCCACACCATATGACATCATGCTGAGTATATAAGCTGGGGGAAGAAGGAGGAAGAGGGGGACATTCGGCATTACGGCGTTTCTCTTCCCAAGTAACTGTTACATGTGATGGAGCCCAGCTTTCCTGGGGATGGCTGAACTCCTGCCTGCCCTTGGGAAGTGGTGAATGAATTGCTTATTCTGCTTTGCCTTGGGTGTACAGCTTTTGCTTTACCTTTTTTCCCCACCTTTCCATTTTGCTATTATTATTATTGCTAGTATTATTGTTAGTATTGTTGTTCTTACCTCTTTATTCTGTTTAAATTAATAAATTGTTCTTATCTCAACCCTTGACTTTTACATTCCTTTTCCAATTCTCCTCTCCATCCCTCTGAGTGAGGAGGGGTGAGCAACTGGCTGTGTGGTGCTTGGTTGCAGGCCGGGGTTAAACCACGACATGCAGTCAGCTTGACACATGTGCTTAGGAAGGCGGTTAGAGAAAAGAATAAAAGCCCCACAGTGCCAAAAGGTTAAGATAGAAAAGAAGCAGCAAAGCATGGAGACACATTACTGTCCTCTGAGAGCGCTGAGTGCACACACACCCTTGCCCAATTGTTCAAGCTATCAGTTTTGTTGTGCCATCAGACCCTCCCATCTTAGGGGTATCAGCTAGGAACTGAATCACCACAAAAGAGCTGAGAACATTTCTTTCAACCTGTTGCCACCATGCAAGGAAGGAGCACAAGAACGTCTCTACAGACAGCAGGTCTTCTCTGACCTAAGCATTCACACCAAATCCTGCCAAAAGCACCCAACAAACAAAACTTCAGGGTATAAAAAAGGTGTGACCTTCATACCCTTAGGTCTCCTAAAGCCATCTGTCTCCACTCTCCCGAAGTGAACAATGTTATTTTCAAACAGTCAATACCTTTCCCAGCAGAGACACAGCCAAGAGGAGACACTGCTGCCTCAGCATGCCTGCCTCGATGGCTTCAATCACCAGTGCATTAGCCTACTTTTAAATGTAATTTTCAGTTCTAGCCCTTAAAAATAAGAGCTGCTGAGCAAATGCCACCTCCCTCCTTCCCCTGGGACCCATCTGCCTGGGACACTCTTTGCAGCAGGCACTTGCAGCTACTGCGAAGTATGAGCTGAGACCTATGTGGTATGGGCTGTCAGTGCTGCAAGAGCTCTTGGAGCTGCAAATGAATATATGCAGAACGGTAAACGTTGATGTAGTGACCGCTCTGGAGTCCCATAACTGCAGCTTCTGCTTGAATGAACTAATCGCTGCAGGGCCCTTTTAGAAAAGATGGTGGTAATTATATATGTTCAGTTCATGATGGGACTTGTGCCCCATGAGAGGTGAGAGTATTACTGGCACAGTAGCTGTTTCCTCCCTTTTCAGATGTAAGCTGCAGCCTGCCTGTGCTGGCCTTTGTGCGGCAGGTGCTGCCTGTGCTCAGGGATGGTCTGGAACATGTCTGGCTCTTGCCCTGCCTTGCCCAGGACTGCACAGAACTGGCGTGTCCAGAAGTGCTTAGGTTTTGTGTCATCCTGGACACTGCTGGAAGGGTCACTTCCCAGTAATGCACTGGAAATGATGGCCTAAACCCTGCCTCTGCTTCCATGGGCTGCGCTTTTGGGGATGGAGAGGAATGATGGTGGTCAAATAGCATGTCCTTTATACAGGGCAGGATAGCAAATGCCTGTTGTGGAGGAGACATGTAGATCGGTTTTACAAAGGTGAGCAGTTTTCTGTGCGCTGAAGGTTTACAGTGCTGCAGTGCACACCAATTGGTTGTGACCTTCCCAGTCATCTCAGGGTGGCAGCAGCTGAGTTTCCTGACACTGAGTGTCCAAAGACACTCCGGAGCACACTCACACTCCCTCTTTGCGTTACTTGTTAGTGACAGTGCCTGACTGCCTGAGCCAGGTGGTGCTATGTGGCCCCGCACAAACACTGAGTCAGAGACATTTCTCACTTCAAGGAACTGATGCAAAAGCCACCACTTTGGTCATCACTAGGGCTGCTGTCTCTAAAGAGGATCTAGAGCCAAAACCCTGATTCATCTCCTGAGTTATAAGTGAATGCTCATCTTCAAGTGCACACTTGAGAATTACACAAACCATCTGAGAGCAATCGGACTGTGAAATTTTCCTTGTCTTCTACTGCACAAGAAGAAACATGGTGTTTAGTTATATATAGGGTCTCCATGATTAGAAATGGACTTGTTCTTTCCTGACTGAAGGAGGGAGGAAGACACAGGGCAGACCTATTTTCTGCCTAGTAAACTTCATATTCAGCCTTTTCCTTTCACACTGACACAACAACCGTACGTGTATGCTCTTGCCTCACTGTGAAGGCTGCAGTTAGGTCCTTGCCTGGCTTATTAAATATCTGACTTTCCCATCTTTTGGCAAGGGATGTGGCAAGAGACTCCTGTTTGTTATGGAGACCATCCCCTATCCCATCTATCAAGATGAGATCCTTCTGTGCACTGCAGCAAGGGGGTCCCTGGGGCCATCGCTCTGCTCTGTCCCTAGCCCGGGCTCCAGGGCAGCCTCTAGACATTGTGGAACACTGCACTGCCAGCTCTGCTAGACCCACCAGCTGGCTCCAGGTGCACGTGTCCCAGCTGAGGTGCATTTCACTCCAGTGTCATCCAGTCTTGGAGCTGCAAATAACAGTCTGAGGCCCAGGGCTGACTTCCTTTGGCAAGTTCACGTCCTCATCCCCTGCCTCAGCTTACCCTTCTGTTACACGGGGATGATCACACCTACCTGCCTCACAGGCTGGTAAATGTTATCTTCAAGGCTTGAGATGGGAGATGTTGTAAATGTCAGCTCTAATCATTTACATGTCACAAACTGGAAATCCACTTTCACATGTTCCCACCAGGAATTGTGGCATTTGGGGAGTTAGGAAGGGTTGGAAAAGTATCTCTGCCACATTGCTGCACTCCTTTCCTTCCCGTTGCACCAAAGCAACTGAGGGTAAAACTCGGCAAGGGGAGTTTAACAGTGAATCAAAGTGCAGAAGGCAAGGGAAGGAGGACGAGGTCACAGCACAGCTAATATGCAAGAGCCAGACCTACCCGGGCTGGTGGATAATGAGTTGTCAGGATTATATGTAGCAGCAGAATGGTTGGATTTGAAGTGGAATTATTGAACTGATTATGGGCAAGTTCTTGTATCTACATCCTGCAAATAATGAGCAGCAAATAATGAGTGCAAATAACAAGCAGCAAACAAGGTGAGAGGCGCACCAAGCCATGAGAACAAGGAGACCAAGTATTAGCTGTCAGAGAGAGACACAAATTGAAAAAAAGGGAGCCATTAACAGAAGGAGATAAATCTGTGGAGGGGGAAGAGTAACAAGAAAGAGAGATGGTTTTGCTGTACAATGGGAAGTACTTATTTTTTAGTACTATATATCCCAACAAGCCATATTAAGACACCTGGTTGCTGTGGTATATCTGAGGCTGTATGTGTCATGCCACAACACCCCTGCATGTACCTTCCCTGGTCTGACACATGTGTGCCTCCTGGTCTGTATGTGCTGCTGTATGTGATAGATCCCTGCGAGTGATAAACTATTTTCATCAGTCTGCACTAAATGTTGAGAATTAGCGGAGCTGTAAGCCATATTTCATGTTAGGTTACAGGGGAAAATGATAGGAGATAGGATTTATGCTCTCTGTATAAATGAACTTCATAAGCTTTTCTTTGCAAGAGAAAAGGAAAATTTTCTGATAAAGTTCTGCACTAAAAAAAAATTGCAACATTTCTAAAGTGGGAAAAAAACAACTTTTGTTATCACCGGTGATTAATTGAATTGATGTGTAACTGGTGTTCCAGAGCAGTGGAGATTAGAAACAGTGACAGAGTATGCCCCAGTGGTCCCAGTTCTGCTATTACCTGAAATTACAGTCTAAAGCAGACTGACTTCCATGCCCCACAAATTCATAAAAATTCAAGAGCCACTCTCACCAGTCTACTTTTGATAAATTATTTTTGATTCAGTAACCTTTCTTAATGGAATTTCTCTCTCTCTTCCTCTCTTTTCTTTTACCCCTTTTTTTTCCACTTTGGTCCACACATTTATTATTCCCTCCTACTCTCCTCCGTGGGAGTGCAGACCTCTGACTAAACATCCATGTTGTAATCTGTACAGGAATTTACTGATGGTGCATGACAGAAGGGTCTTAAAGAAAATTATGCATTTCTCAGATCTACCCTAGGGCACACAAATCAAAGTCTCCCCTGAATACTATATAGTAAAACTGAAAGTAGCTACACTTTATATGGAAATTAGATGATCCTAGGACATAATACAACTAAACATATGTCAAAACATAGTGACAATGAATGTAGAAACCGCTTTTTCTTTAGTGAGGATATAAACCTCTATTTTGTTTTATTTCTCCTAATGTATGTCTTTCTCTCAGGTGATGAGAAAAAAACCCACTGGGATTATGCATTCACTGGACAGGCTCCAGAGCTTACAATTCTTTTTTCATTTTTATTTTGTTTATAGGCCACCTTTACTTTTCACCACCTTAAGAAGGGTATTTAGAATAGGTCACACAATAGCAAATACCTTGATCTCCTATGGACTCAATCAGAAAGGGCAGAGCATAACTGGGGGTGGGGGGGTGGGGGGTAATATCTCACAGTACTTCTAGGCTAGAGAGGGAAGCAAGGGAACATGTCTAATTTTTCTTCCTTTTTCACTGTCTTCTTCTTGTTTTATAACAAAAGGAAAGTGTGGCAATGCGGTATCTCGTACGTAATGCCTGCTGTTTTTCCTCACACCAGTTCCTCGCTGGGGGATGAGCCATTAACAGCAGAGCCCCTCCAGCTGCTATTGTTGATGGCTGTGCAAAAAAAAGCAGCTGCCACATGCAGGTTTGTTGCAGCTGGGACATAGATCCTATAACATCTGGGATTGTGTCACTCCCCTCCAGGGCTTCTGCAGACCTTTCATACTCCATTTTTTTGATGAAATGGAGAGTGGAGGCTGGAGAGATCCATGTATGATTTGTGCACTAAGTAAGCGCAAGAGGGACTGAGAACGTTCGATGCCAAAACCCAACAGAAATGCAAAATACACATAAGGAAGATCATGTTTATTCCACTAGCGTTCCTTGTTCAGCATTTGAAGAATTAACTTTCTGCAATGCTTTTTATTGTCATGTTATAGCTTGAGAAATCAGCTTATTTTGAGGCAGTGTAAGAAAAAATGATGCCAAAGTTCAGCATCCCTTGGGGCTCTCAGTTTACGGATTAGCCCAACGGATTAGCCCAAACCCTTTCCCACTTCCATAGGTGCATGGGTTCAGATTGCGGGTTGCAGCACATCTTAACAGAGTGCAGTGAGGCCGGTCACCCCTGAATGCAAGAGGACACCAATATAGCAGCAGAAAGAACAAACAGCCAGAACATAGGCTGTGTTAGCTGAGCAAGTACGGGTTCAGACTCCTGTTCTGTGACAACCTTTCTGTGGGCAAGTCTATTAGTTTCTCCATGCCTCATTTACATCTTCATAAATTCAAAATGAAACTGGTTTCCTGTCTCACAGGACCACTATGAAAGGCAAATTATACTAAATATTGTAGCCTACTCTGGTACTGTGATACCAGAGGCTATTTAAGCACCAAAGAGAAAAGGAAGGAAACTTTATGCACAGTTTCCCTTTGTGGCAGAAGATGAGCAGATGGTGATGTCAGCCTTTAAAAGACCAACGTGACACTGCAAAAAAAACATATGTGCTTTCCCCCAAAATACACAGAGCTCTCAAGAAGTGGGAATCCATTGAGGGGCCAATTGGAACAAACAAATCACTGGGACATCACTACCCAACTGCTTGCTGCTTGCATATATTGTGGAAATACATTTCCAGGCAGTGTGGGTGATGGTGCCATGTGACTCCCTGTGGCAGGGGAGGCAGTTGACTCTTTACTCATTTAAACCACACAGGATACTGCATCCAGTTTTGAGCACCCTGAGACATGGGAAAGGCATTGGTAAATGGGAAAAAAAATCAGCGGAGGGCCAGCAAGATGGTCGGGGGCACTTGCCCCATGAGGATGTGCTGAGGGAGCTGGGCTTGTTCACCCTGGAGAAAAGGTGACTTTGGGGGCACCTAACTGCCACCTATCACCTGTGAGGAGACCATCATGGTGCGTCCTGAGGTCCCACTCCACCTGAATAATTTCACTAGTCAAAATATCTCTGTCTTTGTTAAAAGTAGAGAAGGAGTGGCACAGTCATCTTCTGTGGAAAGGCATTTCTTTACATTTAAAGAGGTAGCATATATAGATATAGCATCTGGAAAAAGCCCTGCCAGTACACTGTATTCTGGAAATATCTGAGGATATGGAACAAGACCTGTTCAGTACCTGGGTCATATTTCTCAGCGGATGTTATCTCTTAATTTCTTTTACATGGCAGACAAGGTGTTTCCCCTTCATTAACACATTTTAACAGACATCACAGGTGCTACTGAGAAATAGGTTTCCTGCCTTGTTTTATCTTTCCCTGTCTTGAGCAATACATAAACCATCCTACTGAAGACAGAAAAAGGGCTCAGAGTTAAAAACGCCCCTATTTACAGCAGTGCCTCAATACTGCTGATATTACAAAGTTATCATTCATGCAAGCAATGGTACTAAGAAATCAAGACGATAAACAAGGGGGATGATGCTTCCTCTAATGAAAAGAAAAATACAGGTACCACAGCAAGTCCCTGGCTGCCCCTCCTGTCTCCCCACCAGCTGTGTGCAGATGTTTCTGCTGGGCTGAGGAAGGGGCACAGTGATAGAGGAGCCTGCTTTTTCACATAGAAAAGGGAAAGGGCAGTGTGTGCATCCACCCTGGGGTGACCAGCGTGTACAGACCTGCTTGAGCTCAACTCCAGCAGCAGTGTGTGGCTCTCTGCAATGCGTTCCCCTCTGCTGCCAGCTCCACTAGCCCCACCAGGGGCATTAGCATTGTTATGGCACACAAAGATACAGCCCTGGCTGCTTTATGGCTCATACAGAATGTTAATTCCAACATTTCTTCCCTACTTCACAGGTACAGTGCCCACCATATACAACTAATGCCAACTCTGGGTAAATCCCTTACCCTTTGGGGGCTTCTCATGTATCCTCCTGTGTATCTAAGACTTGTCCGTGCCACAGACATCTGGGGAGGATTCACCCATGAATCTCCAAGCAGAGACACATAAAGGGTTTTTATTTATCACTTCTTTTCATGCAAAAATGGCTGTGCGGCACTGTGGACAAAATCCCAGCTCGGCACTTGAAGGATAGCTGACGCTGTCCTGCATCTGTATCAACTGCAAATGCTTTAGTATCCTACGGGATAAAAACATACGAGGAGTTTGGTTACAGTGTTCATTGCACAGGCTAGATGTGGCTAAGCAGTATATCATCCTTCCAGAAAACAGCCAGGAGAGTAGCTGTGAGACAGGCTATCTCCATGTTAAACAGCACTCATTATTATAGCAGCTGAAACTCAGCCAGTTGCTGCCCGAAGAGCAAAGCATGGCAGATGCCTTCACCATTGTGACCTGTCACTTGAAGATTTATAAGCCACGAGGATGCAAGCGATTCAGCTCTCCCACTTGGCCAACAAAATAAAATAATACTTGCTATTTGTTGGGAAAGTAAAGGCATAATTCTGGACTGGTACAACCATCGTGTCTGCTCAGAAAAACAGAGCCCGTCACCCCGCTCCTCTGCTGGCACCACAATGCCAGCAAGGCTCTCCTCCCATGAGCAAGTATGTGAGGAGCGTCATGGGCTGCAAGGAGTGCATGGTGCCTGCCAGCTGAATCACGGCAGTTGGTACAGGGAAGATTGATGGGAGGGCAGAGGGAGGTAAATTCACCAGGAAACATGACGGGATCTCTTCAGGAGGGAGACTTTTGCTATAGAAGAGAAAATTACTGCAAGAACAATGAGTAAAGTGGATCCTGGATAAACTATAGCTGCAATAAGGCACACCTCTGAATGAGAAATGGAAAAACAGAGCAGGAAAAGAGCAGAGCAGGAAGGAATAAAGTTTAGGGAAGATGTGAGGGTCTGCTTAAGGTGGGTAAGAAAAGATGGGACATATAAAGGGGACATATAAAGGGGAATGGAGAATTTGGCTAGCAGCAAGCAGGCAAGCAGAAAGACGGGGCGGGGGGTGGGGTGGCAGTGTGAATAAAGTTAAGAAAACATAGCAAAATAGAGGGCAGGAAGAAACAGGGGCAAAGATGTTGCTGCACCAAGTTCGCACAGGCTCTTGTGATGCTGGTTACCCGGGTGCCTGTGTGCCATGCTCCCCACCTCCTCCAGGCTGGAAGCGCAGTACAATGCTTGCATTGGCCCCGCATGAAGCCAGCACAGCCCCGCAAGACTTACAGGCTGTGCAGCACATCTCCCTTGCCTCAGATTTGTACCTCACCAATAAGGCCTGCTTACAGACTGGCAGGCACATGCTGTAGAGTCCAGGACCCAGTACCTGAAAGGCAATTATTTAAGGTTCATAAATTAATATCCAGCTCCTGGAGTCATCTGGCTCTTCAGTATTTGGCAAGCTGCTGCCACTCTTTCCCTTTTTTTTTTTTTTTTTTTTTTTTTTTTTTTTTTTTTTTTTTTTTCCCCAGTACATGCAAGATAGTGTGGAGTTGTTGATGTGTTTAGTACAGGTTTATCTTGAAGACATCTGCTTCTGCCAAGGGAATAGTGTGAACTCCCAGTGACCTGTAGAGCCTGCATTCCTAATTAGCGGAAAAATATTCCATAATCAGGGTATTGCCATTTCAATGGAGCCTAAAGATAGAAAGGTTATGTGCTTGTCTGGGGTCACAAATAATCACTTCTGACTATATAGATTCATCCTGACCTAGAGTTAACCAGGTGCAAAGCTGGTAAGCAGCGGGACCAGATTATGCTGTCTCGCAGAGTACATCTACCCTGAGGGCTTGCCTTATGTTTTTACTCAGATTTTTGCTTCCAACATCTAACAAACATGTACAAACCCTTTAAGCATGACTGGGTAAGTGCTTTGAAACAATGCCCACTTTTACGGCTGCTTTGCTGCAGGCCATCAGCCCTGAGAAGGTGCAACAAGCACGAAAAGCTGAACGTGTGCCCTCCAGCATCCTCACACCATCCCCAGCACCTGCCAGCCCTCCTTGCCACTTGATTGCCATTTGCCTCCTACCCACCTGCCTTTTTGTATTCTCCGAGGCAGCATTCAGCCCCTGGAGCCACCCAGCCTCCTCCATCCACTGCACCACCTCACCACAGCGAGGGGTCAGAAACTGCTTTCTCTCAGGGTGTCCCACCACGTGCACCCTCTCCACCACAGGGTTTGGGCTGGAGCAGCCCTGCCTGTGGCAAGCACAGGGAGCTATTCCCAGGGCCATTCAAATTACTAACTGTGGTGCAATGTTTCAGTTTGGGGTTTGGCAATGTTGATAGTAGTTTCCCAGAGGAAGGGCTTGGCTAACGATGGTTTAAATACCCCGCGAGTGTCTTCTGTGGTGCAAACATAGCCACAAACGTACTCAGAGGGGTGAGCGGAAGGGCAGAGGTGATATACCACAATACACCAGTGGGGTATACCATAGCTGGGTGGATACTATGCATAGGAGAAAAAACCAAGATGACCATAGATATTAACATCGCTGCTCATCCAGGATGCAAGCTGATCTGGAGATGCTAACACTCTGCCTTATCTTCCCTTCTCTCCCAGCCTTCTCCCTGACTGGTAAATCCATCACGACATCTCTACACAGGAGAACATAACAAACTGTAAACCTCTGAATCTATGTCTTGTTTCTTCTGCCAACTGTGATGTTTCAGGCACAAATGTAGGTTAGAAAATTTCTCATATGTCTAAGCATAAGTTTGTAGCTGGGAAAAGACACTCCGTTGATTTTATACTATTGCTAGAGGGTGTCTCCCCACCTTCAGAACATGTATTTCACAGCAGGGACTGACAATTGTCAGAGTGAGTTTGTGTGACAGATCTGTATGACTTCTTTACAGAGCAGGCACATAAACCTGAAAGCAGTGCATCATTTGCTTGGTGGTAAGGATGACCTCCCAGACTGGAAAGCAGTAGCACAAAAGCCACCAGGAAGAGTCCTCCCAACACTAGAACAGTTTCCAGGAAACTGTGTGTTGTTGCTGTGGAAATGATAATTACAGTTCAGTTAACAAGTGAAAATCAGTTTCTTCTCTTTCCCAGCGGTCAGGCTCCTCGATGTCACCTGCACGAATTCTGCTGTGGATTAATCACAGGATGACATGATCTCTGGTAGGTATGCCTCTGCCCATCCTCCCCCTCTCAGCTACATGCAGTCAAAACTGCGAAATCCTACCAGGAACCCTTGAGAAAAGTTCTTGCTTACTTCCAGAAAATATAGAATCTATTCTGAAACAAAAAAAGAAGACTTAGTTGGTCAAGTAAGTTACATTGTAAAAACTGCCATTCGCCACCTCCAGGAAATCCACAATGACTATTCTTTTGTCCAGGGTTTGTGTCTTTTGGGCATGTTCCCTTACAGAACATGACCATTTGTGGATGCTCGCAGTTATCTCTTTTGTTTTATTTGAACAGGAGAACAGCGTAAATATTCCATGGTTCAGGTTGTCTAGAGGACGGGGAAGCAGTGATGGCAGACTTAGTTCTTTCAGGAGTGGCGCCCAAATAGTCATTATGAGAGCTGGCTAATTCAGAAAGTTTTCAGATAATCTTAGCTTGGGCCCTGCTCTTCCCAAGACAATGCTCATACTTCATTCTTTGCTTGCACAGTCACACTGAATTCAAAGGAAGCAGGGCAGCACATTTAAAGCTAAGACTATCATAAATCACCTTTCTGCATGAGGGCCTCAATCACAGTCTATTCACAGATACTACATGGAAAAAAACAGAGTAAATTTGCTTTGGCCCCACTTAAATTCCTTTTGTGTTCATTTTCTGTGACAGTTTGGGAAACAGACCTTTGGTAACAATAATAAAAAAAAAAAAAAGTATGAGGAAACAGTTCTTAAATCTACATATGTAAGTTCTTGTGAAAACCCAGTTGTATGTTTGCATAAACAAGGATTCAGCCTAGGTATCTGCACAGTGTTCCTGTCAGGGAACAGAAACAATGCACATGATTTATCAGAGCACCAGCAACTACAGCAGCTACGTACTGTGGATATTTGCTTTCAGTCCACAGAGTTAAAGATTAGAAAAGGTATCTGTTGAATTCATTTGAATAACAAATAGACCGGGGAATCACAATCTGTTCTCCGCTATTCAATGGATGACAAATAGTAATTCATTGAATATATTAGTCTCTCAATTCTAGTAATTATTAGAGCAGAGTTAGAGATCTGGAAACAGTAATTTCAGGAGCTATACATTATTTCTACGAGTAACTGAGAAGTGATGTTAGTGTATGTATTTCTTGCCTTCTGGCTCAGTCACCGGTAGCTTGTAACAAATCCTCCCCACTTGCCGTTCGGTGGCTGGCTGACGCTGTACTCAGCCAAGCACAGGTATAAGGATTACTAAGATCAAAGCAAGGGATAGCTACATTATTCACGTGGTATTAGATTTTTGACCCCTGCTTGTAACTCACAAATTACAGTTACGAAACTTAGTCACCTACAGCGTTTGCAAAGGGATTTCAGCAGCAACCATTTGAACAGTTGGGCTAATCCGTACGTAAGTACACAGGGAAGGAAATCTTGGGCATTTTCATTTTGCATGAAAACATGAATGAAAGGATTTCAAGGACAACGGGTAGAAAACAGCAAAAGCACCTTTGGGAGAGGAGAGACAACACTGGAGATCTGTCAGCATTCAGTATTTTCAGGACCAGTGTTCAATTTTTGCAGAATTTGGTCAGAAATAAAGGCAGGTTTTGCAACCCTCCTATGACGCAGCTGTCCCCCAGAGTGTCCATCCCTTTGGCAGCCCCTGTGGGGAAGTGCTGGGCACCCAGTCTCTGGCACCCTTAGCTGCTGGAGGGGTCCCGGGAGCCCTGGGCTCCTGCAGCCCCACCGAGGGCACCAAGCTCCCGGAGGCTCCCAGCAGGGACCTGGGGCTATGGCCTCCCCCGTCCGCAGCCTCATAATTTGGCAAACCGGGTGACAATTCTGTGTCTCTGTCTCACAGACAGGATTTAGGAAACAGTTGTTCTTCCCTCAGAAGCCATTTCATCAACTCAAGTCAGAAGCAGCTGGATGCCTACAAAAAAATCTGGAAAACCAGCATTACATGTGGAAAGAAGAGGACAGAGCACTAAGAGGGATGGCGGATTGCCATTTCGTACTCACCCAATTAATACGCTCCTTCCTCCATTTGCTCACTTTGTCTCTCCAGGCTTCATAATCTCTGGTGAACAGATCAAGGGGTGGAGCTGAACTGGCAATTGTCACCTTATAACATCGCTCCTATAAACACATAGTACTAGCACAGGCAGACGGCACCGTCGTGCTGATCATCATTCTCTGAGTCAGCCATTTGCAAACACCTTCTCCAGGCTGTCATCTTGCCACTATGAATTCAAAATCTGAGTCAGAACCCAATTTAAACTGCTATAATTAACAGTCCCGATTTATCCAAACCTAGCAGTTTGTCATGTTGCATTCTCTGCATACATCTGAGCATCTTGCGATCGGGCTCCTTTGTGGTCCTCTGCTCGGCCCTTTGAGCTGCGCTGCACCTCATGCCCAATGGACATCAGCAATTTTAGGCTCCCATCAGGGCAGAGTCCAACAGCAGCCGAACAACAAAATTAATCCATGCCAGGTTCGCTTCCTTGTTAGACAGCAGAGTACCAAATGTGATGGACTAGATGCTGCTGTGTGTTAATCTATAAATACTGATGAGTAAAAAGGGGGTGAAGCTTTGCAAGTCCTTTGCCAGTGAAACAGAGGCATTGTATAACAGAGCGGCCGGCTGCAACGAGGGAGCTCCTGGGCAGAACCCTGGCTGGTGAGGGAAAAGCCTGGGTGCTGCATAGGACAAAAAGCAGGGTGGAAGCACCTTGCTTGCTAGGGAGCCCCGGAAACTTAGATCAGCTGAGATTCCTGTGTGGAAGACAACTGTATATCAAACAGGCTAAACATGACCAGTCTTTCTCCCTTATCGTTTCTAAATGCTCTTGTTACCAATGAATGCTTCTCTCTGAGGAGTGTCTCCAATCACTGTGGATAGCTTAGGAGTGTCCCTGCATGTAGTTTTAGGGAGTTCCTTGCATTTATTTTTTAGGAAATTGCAAATAGGTGACTTACGGACTAACTCATGTTTTTGTAGCCACAGGTAATGGCATGCCAAAACTGTGGGTGGAAACATATTTTTGAAAAAAAGTGCCTTTTTAAGATTTAGGGAGGATTATTTTTCCTTCACTTTCTTCCCTTTCCTTTCTCTCACCAATGAGTCTGAACAATGACTTTTGGTCTTTCGTGTTTTGCCATTGTTTATTTTTACAGTGCTGCCTTGAGGCTGCCACCAGGACCTCATGTCTCTTGATCCAAGTGCTGAGCAAGTACAACTGGAGAGTCACCCACCGGCCAGAAGCGTTGACAGTCTTCATGGATTGGGAGCATGTGAACGGATTAACTCAAGCCCATAGAGCAAATCAGCAGGCAAGTTGGGATAAACTCCATGCCTCCAAATCTGATTTAGGTAGCCTATGCCCTAAACTGCACCCGTTCTGCCGTCTCAACATTTTGCTGTGATTCCACTCCATCCCACAGCCTCCTATGAACGCCCACTGTGTGTATTCTTCTGTCAACACATCCAGCTGAGCCCATTGCAGTGGATTCTTTTTTATGATATTTACACATTGCTCTACTTTCTTACAGAAATACCTACATGTCAAAAACTATGGAAAATTTTTAAGAAGTCACTGAGAAACCCACGACTCCCATGCCAGCTGTGCCAAAATTCATATGGAAGTGTTACTCAGCTTGTAGTCTTCTTATTATGTTCTCCTTATTATTCTACCATCAGTTTTACATATCACTGTATAAATGATTATTATATGTCTTTGGAGAGAAAGAGTAATACATTTTTGACAATATGTTTTTAAAGGTCTGCAACTGTACATTTCCACACACATGTACACAGCGCTCTTCAAACCAAACTCTTGTTCTTCACTAGCTATTATAAAATGTGTGCATACACACAACGGACATATAGTATTATATATCTGCATATAATCTTACATCTGCAGAAAAAAACCCCATGGAGTTCTCATTTATACTCTCATTGACCAAGATCAGAAATAAAAAAATCTTGCCTCATCATACATCTTTCTACTTCAGTGAATTATTTTTTATTGATGTTGCAAGTCTTAATTTTAAATTCAGTTTTGATGAAAAAAGTAGCTGATCATCTGCCCTGTTATTATACAAAATATATTTCTATCAAGTGGAAGGAAATATAATTTGTAAAATGATCAATTACATAATGATTATAGTGGAGAAATACATTCTCTAACATAATTTGTTAAATGGAGGAATTTAATATGAAATAGTAGATTTCCAAATTTATACAAATAACACCAGATGGTGAGTAGCTAGTTTTAATTAAATTAGGTTTGATAATTATAGCTGTTTAATTTTTAGGTTTGACTCAGATTAGAAAGAATGTATTATTTCCCTGTAAATTTATTTTTAGTTTCCTTCCAAGGTTGCGAATGTTGCACGATTGGCCGCAGTCTGGAGCAGCAGAGAGCTGCGGTCAGCTTCGTGGTGGTTCATCTCAGCCTCCCTCGGTCCTGCTTTGGCAATCCGGAGGCTGCAGCGTGCCATGCTCGCTCTGGGACCCCCCTGACAGGAGTCAGAGGGAGTTTTGCCAATGGAAGTGGGAACAAGTTTCTGCCATGGCACTGAAATATGTTTTCACAGCCCAGTCTATTGGCTCCCGCACTGCATTTCAGCTGCTTTTGAGCGGAGGAAGATGCCTAATGAGAACAAAGTCTTTGCAGTTGCGCAAGGCCAGATGACCCGCGCTTGGCCACTTGCGTTTCTGTGCTGCGCCTGCAGTGACCTATTCACACGGGCGCACACTTGCACTCGCTGCAGCTTGTGTCCTGTGACATTTTCTCAGGGAGGACGGTGCAAGGGCCAAAGCCTGCCCAGCCGCACGCAGCCGTGGAGCGGTGAGCCCTGGTGCCGGCACCCCCACTCCGGCACCCCCCTTCTCGTCACTGCTGCTTGCCAGAAGTTCACCTGGTCTGGTTCCAGCTTGGAGCTCACCGAGTCCCAGTGACTCCACTGAGCCATGGAAATATGCTTAATGCCACAAATGTGTCCAAGCCCTTTTTAGACCGTGGACAGAGTCCAAAGCCTATCTTGCAGGACCAGCTCCCTGATAATCAATGCTCACATTCCCATGGGAATCGTCTGCCTTTGAATCAAGCCAGGTGCCATCGGGACACATATAATTGAGTCCGTTCTCTTTTACGGATTCTGCAGTTTCAGCTACAAGCCCAAATGGATGTTTTCATCAACTTTTTAGGTCACATCTGCAAAACGTGTGTTGGCTGCAGTGATGTCTGGGAATGCTCAGCTTCTCCCCAGCAATGAGATGTTGCAGGTAAAAATATCCATATGAGAATAACTGTGAGACATTGGCTCCTTCAGGCCTGTCTGATGCTCAGGGGACTGAGCTTGTGGCATGCTTCTCAATTGCTTGAGTTGTTAACCCATCTCCTGGAGCCTGTACACCATAAAAAGAGGTGGGGTGGGGAGCAAAGAGGTTTGATTCATTGGATCATCACAGTTCAAAGGCATTTGGAATATTGTAATTATTATTTAATATTATAATTGAACATTATCACTTGGGATTTTACTACTGCAATTAAAAGACATGTTCAGCATCTGCCTGTAACTCCTGGAAATCATCAGATGCTTGTGGCTTCCAGCAAAGAACATTTTAGACTGCAAGAATCCAGTCCAAGGGCTTACTTTTCATTTCAGATGACATTATGAAACTTAAAAGATGCCTTAAATCACCTCCCCCACTGCAGCTTTCTTAGAGCCGGCACTTGGGCTGGCACATGGGCAAGGTGGTGCTGTCCTGCCTCCTCTCTCCAAATTCCTTTTTCTTTTATCTCATTTTTTTCTCGGCAGGGTTCTTCTTCCATTATCTGCCTAGTGCAAATCCCGTCTCCTGCTCTGCTTTCTTTTTTTGTGTGTGCTGAAAAGTGGCCTCCCTGAATTTGTGTTATATTGATTATGTAAATCAACACTTCTCCTCTAGATTGCTTTTTCTTTGTGAACTGGGAGTATAATTTGCCGTCTTCTACCTGATAATTGTGAGGATAATTTGAGCTGTCTCTTTGTGGAGTCATCAGTGACTGTTTTAATTTCCATACGTGAGCAGTGCTTTTTTTTTTTTTTAACTTTTTCCATATTCCTGCTTCCTGAACTATGGGATTGATTCTGCTGTTCATAATAGCATCACCTGAAGTGTATTTTGGAATTTCCACTGCTAGTGAGATTGAAATTTATCTACAATGTGACAGGTTTTTCAACATTTCCAGAAAAGACATAATCTCATAACTATCAGCCTGACAATAAAATTGTCTATCTGTAATGGAAAATTGAGGACTCAAATATGGTCATTTTTTTAACTGTGAGAATGTTTTAAAATGAAGTAAAACGATACCATTTTGTTGTGCATAGTACATGTCTTTCATCAACTTGAAATGCCAGCTATAGATATATCAAAATTAAAATAATGAGAGGTTCATGACACACTGTTCTTTTATTCAGCACCAAATGCAACTCACTTACATAGTGCCATGTAGCACATTTAACAGAAAATGAGATTTAATAAATCTATTCACAAGGTTTCTAAAGGATAAAGGGAAAAAGTATAATAGCCTCTTAGTGGCAAGTGTCTCAGAAAAGAAGACCATTGCTTTATTATGCTATTTTCAAAAAAAGCACTGCAAGCAGTTTCTTTGTCCCTTGTTGATATTATGTTGTTATTGGTTAAGCACTGAAAATATGCTGAAAGTTTTATAAAATACAAGTGGACAGGAACTCTAGGCCAATATGTTTAGGTGTGAGACCTTAAGCCAGGTCCCTTTGCTGTCACTGGTCCTCTGGAGATAGCTCCCAGAACATCCAGAAGCTACACAGAGCATAAAGGTAGGATGTCTCTACAGGACAGGACTGTTAGTCCTGGGCAGGACTAACGAAAACGTGACCATGGCTCTCTCTTCAGCTTTCCACTTTAGATCAGATGTTTCAAGCCTGCCCCCGTGGAAAATCCACATAAGATGTGGTTGTGATTGAACTAGTTTCTTTGGGACCAGGTTTCACTAGGAACTGCACCATTAAAAAAAGAGAAAAATCTCTTAAGCTGCAGCAAAATCTAAAAAACTCTCTCAAATTTCTCACAAAAACATTTCTCCACCAAAAAAAAAACAACCCTTATGTTGACTAAGGAGTTTTATTTTTATAAACTCATATCTCCTTCTGCTATTTTAATTAATAAAAGAGATATCAAATGCTACATAAACCTTCCTAAACGCAAAATAGTTTGAAAAAAGTATCAGGACGTTCCATACCAAATATGTCCAAAATGGGTGACATCTTGACCCAATCAATATGTTTTTTTTATTTCTGTCTGCAAGAGAAATGTCATTGCAATTAGTACATTTTCATGAAATATTTCCCTTTGGACAAACTGGCATTTTCTAATAGGAAAATATTCTGCTAGATCAATGCTACTGTTAACGCACTACTCACTCGCACCTGCAAATAAACTCACACATCTGGGCTCTGTTGAAATCAGTGGCAATTCTGTCAGAGGCTTCAAAGAGTCCAGAATTACAAATTTGTAGGTACGTGTGTATGAATATACGTATCTGTATCATTTATGTGTGTCATCTATCTTTTACATATCTATACCTAGATAACTATAGCTCTTGCTATATACACACCAGGAAAATGACTGGTCTAACAGATGGGAGTCCTGCAGGAAACCCTAAGAAGAGCCAGGGTTGGGGGAGAAGCAAGGCAAAGGCATATGTTTTGTTGTAGCTTGAATTACCAGAGAGATAATCCCTAGGAAGGGGGTACATTTGACCTTCTGCAGCACGGGGAAGGTTAACCTTTAATATTTCTCAATCAACACATTCTAGGGGAAACTCTCTGTTTCACTGCAGTATTAAAAAAGCATCAAGATACTTGCATTTTTAGCAAGATGGAGATTCTAGAGGATTTTGTTTCAGCACTAGTCATGCAATTCGTCAACGCTGTACTAGCTGAACAGTAAGTCAAATTCTTGAAATGTGGCCAGTTTCCCAAATTTAAACAAAGTGGCTCAAAATGTTTATTTTCATTCTTGGTTAGCTGGTTAATGGTTTGAATGTGATATTAAGCATCATTATCAACTAGTGAAAGGTGAAATGATTGAAATGAATAAGAAAAGCTACATTTCAAAATGTATGGGGCAGTATTGCTCCCATGAGAACTCCGTGACAGATTTAGGGTACAGCAAGTCAATTCTTTATCATCATGCCTGTCCTGTTCTTAAGTATTCTGACATCCAACTGAACGCTAAAGTGTAACACTGGAACATACCATGCTAGTAATAATTTAGTTGTAGAAACTCATATCCTCAAAGGAAAAATTTCAGAAGTAGGCAAAGTTGTTTGAATGGTAGGACTAGAGGAAAAAGCCTGTGAATGACCATTAAGAACACATTTTCAGTGCATACATAATAGCACTAAAATCTACAGCTATAAATAAAATAGGCTAAAAAGCAGTCTAAGAAATTTTCAATGCATGCACCATAGTACTAAAAAATACAGATATATGTTGTCTGTTAGCAGTGTGCAAGCACATGTGTGTCTCTGTCTGTGTGCGTTGAGTGCATGTCCATCCACATATGCATGGAGTTAGGAAGCAAAGGCATCTCTTTGACATCTACATAAAAATATTTTTCCCTGCTAGTTCTGCTTCTGAAAAGTCAGTAATATTCTGTCTTAATCCCAGTACAAAAATCCTCTGAGATTCGTTTTCTGTTCTGACCTTATTCTGTTAGTCATGTCTAGATACTGTAGCAATCTTTAGGTTAAAGTATATCACACACTTTCAAAGAACAGAAGCTTTAGCTTCCAATTTTTCTGCTTTTGTGTATTTATGTCAGACCTCTAACATTGCTCTTTCAGTGGGGAGAGAGGGAGATTATAGGCTTGTTATATGGCCAGGACTTTCTGTACTTCAAAAAATACAGGTCTTGATGAACTGTCTCTCCCAGCAAGGAAATTAATACCCCTGTTGCGTTTCTTAGCATAATAGGTTCTGCATATGCCAAGTATCTATCTGTCCCTCAGCATTCGCTGTAAGAAATGTACACATCTGTGTAAATATGTGTATAAATGTGTACAAATATATGTATGTGAATTTTTGCAATTATATACTATGATAATTAAAGAGAATATCTCCATGCATGGGCTGAAATGATGTTTGTCCTGGTTGCCACCTTCTGCAGATTCATATTGGAAGCCCTTAGATTTACATCATCAACCTATCATACAGAGTCGGCAAATGAGGCTTCAAAATGCTGGGTAATTACAAAAGCAGAAGCAGAAAGGTTAAAAAATGTTATCGTGCATCATTGGGGCAGCACAACCAATTGAGCACCAACGGATGAGAACTTACTGTGGGAGTTAGGACAGGCACGTACCATCAGTGTGAGGAATTAAAGTGCACCAGAGTGCTCTTTTATATCCAGTACTCCTGATAATGTTCTCACATGCTCACAGTAATAACTCTGCATTTGATTTTAATTGTTTAGCTGGCTGGACGGTGACCTCTATCTATCAAGCACTTACGCTATTTAAACTCCCCACCGAGGTATCTGGGAAGTCACAGTGGGCATCCACTGATACCTCAGCAGTACGGGTTACAGCTGCTGGAATGTTTACCATAATTTTATTTTTCTGATTCCCAAGACCATGCTCTGGGATCACAGGCATAAGGTGGGGTTTCTGTTTAATCTGTACAGGGAGATGAAAGAGCAAACCTTGCTAATGCACCTGCACTCTCTGTCTGGCTAAGGGAACGAGCACGATTTTTCTGTTATAAAAGACTTCACCGCTTGCATTAGAGATGGTAGTGAAGTAGCCTGAGGGACACGCTTGTGTGTTGTGCTAACAACATATGTTAGATCTATGTCAACATCCTCCTCGCTCTCCCAGGTGCCTTAACTACAGCTGAGGCACAAAGGCTGGTGGTACCTGTTCCAAGGAGAGAAGAGCTGGGACCAAAGGCTTTCAGGAATGTAGAACATGAGTTGTGTGGCATGCATTTGCTCGGTCTCAGAGCCAGCAGTAAATCCAGACCCCTGGTAGGGCCTAATTACCTCCCATCTGAACACTAACTCAGAAGCTAAATGCTGTCGAGAGATGGGACTTATTTCCAAGAATGCAGGCACAAACACATTTTTATTGGCCGTAGAGAATGGTACTATGTGTGCCAATATAGCATGGATGTCTGACTCAGAACATAAAGTACAGGTGCCAGCAGCAAGAAGATGCTGCTAAGAAATACCAGCTTTCTGCAAAGTATCAGCTGTCTGGGGAGACCAGAACTGGGAACAGGCAGAGCGGCTGATGACTGAAGACATGTTTTCTTTGCCGTCTCATCAGCTCCCCTTGCACTCTTCACCTTGGAGTCGGAGCACAGAGCTGTGGCAGCGGGAGTGATGGAGCTGCCCCTTCTGAGACTGATCCAAAAACTCTGGCCCCCTCTTCCTCAGGGAAACTGGCAACCTCAGAGACTCTTCATCCATATGGGAGAGGAGTGAGAGGACAGCGTTAGATAAATGCAGCTATTCCTCTCCTCCTCACGGGATGTTCCTGGCAGCGGATAAGACCTCATGGCTTGCCCTCATCCCTGAAGTCTGCTCTAAAAGGTAATCTTTGGAGAAAAGAAAATCAACAGCGTTACTGTATTCCGTATAGTGCCTTGCGCAGTGTATCCCTGATCTGACTGGGCCTTTGGGCACACCAGACCTACAGGTAATAACAACAAACAGCGGCTGTCTCTGAGGATAAGAGTGGGAAATGAAATTGTCTTTGGATAAAAATAATTCCTTTTGATTGTGTATTTTCTGCTGGCTCTTTGCCTTCAGGCAACATATGACAGCTTGAGGAGCACGGGTTTTTTATCCCATAGGCAATGTTTTATTGCTCTCTGCCTTAAAGTCAGTCAATATTTGTAATTATCTGTCCATCCCACAGGTAACCGCAGGACTTGTTGGGAAAAAAAAAAAAAAAGGAATGAAGATGGCAGCACAATTTCTGACAAGAGCTGGAGAATTAAGATGACAAAAAGCAGGCTGGTGGGCTTAAACCTCCTGCACCGATCCAAGAGACTTTCTTGTTTTATACATCCTTCTGGTCCTTTATACTTTAATGTTATTCTTACTATGCAAAACCCATGTAGATGCAAGGGTATGTCTTTCTGTGTGTATGCACTCGCATATGACTATATTTGCTTATTTGCATATGTGTATGAATACATGCAGCATGTGTGGGTGGCAAGAAGCTAAAGGAACACTTTTGAGGTTGACAACACCAGAATTTGATCCTTCTTCAACTGGCTGGGTTTTTCTAAGTGTGTGTTGAGGCAGCAGGAGCAAGAATCCCCTTTTGGGCTGAAGGATGCAGCAAAACCCAGGCTGCAGGAGGATAAAAATACCTCAGCTCATCAGCTTGGTGCTGAAGAGTTAACTCAGCACACGGGGTTTTCTGCTAGCACAGTTATGCTGCTGACAAGCCTCGATAGCACTGTTATCCTCTCCTCCCTGGTACCCAGCGTGAGCCAGCAGAAGCTTGCCTGGAGATGAGTCTCTTGCACTCTGCACACAGGATCCTAACGGTCCGCGTCCCTTGCCAGCTATCGGTGACAGAGCTGACACAGAGAGGCAAGAGAGGGCACAGCTGGCATGCAAAGCCCTGCCATCAGCATGCCCGCATCTGCTGAATCTGTGAGCACTTCACCCAGCTGGGATTTTAATACGGCTACATCCCTCCTTTTGGAAAGTGGTATTTTTCCCCCTTAATAACAGAGATTTGAAAAAAAGAACCAACACCGATTTAAATGTTTTTAGGGTAGGACATGTGCGTGAAATTTTAGGTCTGTTGACCTTGGCAGGGTCCCTGTAAGATAGTAGTACAAAATTAGTGGCATTTGCTGTTCTGGAAGGCCATCAGCCACAAAAGCAAAGGCAGGCGGAGGGAGAAGCATCCTACTGATGCAGGGCCCCATCCCGGAGATCCTGCATGCTAACCCGCAGCGCTCCGCAGGTTTGGGTGCAGGGCGCCTGGTGGGGGGTGGTGAAAAGGGGGGCGTGGATGTGTGGCACAGTCTGTCCTACGCTTCACAGTTCCTCAATTGCACCTGCCATCAGTGGGAGTTTATGGCACCAGGCACCCTACACCCAAACCTGCGAAGCGCTGTGGGACTCACAGGTTCTGACAGCCCTTGTCACCTCCTGGGATGTGCTCAGACCCACACAGGACTGGGCCACACACACCGCTCCCACCTGGCACCTCGCCTGTTGGCTACTGACACCGCCTGAGGACTCAAACAGATATTTTTTTAATTCCATGGATGGACAGACAGCTCTCGACTTGACCTAGCAGATTCCCTTCCTTTTATCCATGGCCTTTGTATTTTAGTGAAATGCCTTGAACAGCATTTGTGTAATCATGCTTTTCTGCTGACCCCTATTCTTAGTGCAGGTTCAAACCCCGCCAGCAGCTGTTCCAGGTTCAGCTTGTTAAATCCTCCCTGGGTAGCCAGGGAAGCAGAATCAGTTATCCAGGAGGAGAAGCAGGTGCTAGGAGCAGGGGAGGGAAACGTAAGGGGCAGCCCAGTTCCTGGAAAAGCTAGGGCTGAGCCTCATGTTCGGTTTCTCTCCTGCTGTGACTCTTGCAAGCCAAAGACACTCGCAGGCATGAACCTGGGTGCTGATTTAAAGGCTGTGTGCTCTGCTAGAGATAAGGTAAGGATTTAGGGCTGGAGATGATTTGTAAATCTTGATGCTGGATTTTGAAGTGCCTGGTTGTTGGGGTAAAATCCAGTGCCAGAGACAAGGTGCTGAGCTCCCTGCACCTCCAAATAAAATCCAGAGGAGCCAGTGGGCTGAGTATACAGCTCAGTGTAGGTTACCCTATATGAAATGCTGACACTGGCTGTATAACGTTAACGGCACCACTTCCCCCACCTCGTAGGATGCGGATGCACGCACTCTGCAAGAAAGAGCTGATTTCCAATTGATCCTCACAGAGCTGAATGCATTTGGGGTTCCCTTTCTTCCTAACTCCTCCCCTTTTGTACAGTATCCTCATGACAAGGACCTGGGATGGTGGAGATCCCTAGCAAAAATCCTTTTTCTCCGAATGTCCATTTGCCCCCCTTAAAACTGGTCATTCTTCACAACCAGATAAGAAATTTCTTTAGGTTTGGGTTGTTTGTTTGTTTTGGTTTTTTTTCCTGCTAGCACGGGGACATATGGGTGCCAGCCCTTGCTCCCAAAGACTCCTTTTTTAGGCAAGACTCAAAAGAGAGTAATCCCCAGGAAAGTGGGAAAATGTGGATTTGAAAGCCTGCAAGCAGGAGAGGAAACTGAACCTGTATTTGCCACAGTTAGGGTCAGCCTTCACCACACTGCTAGGAGGTAAATAATACATCCCTGTTTTCTCTATTCCCACTTTATGCTAAGAATCCATTTTCCAGTCTGGACCACCCAGAAAATACATAGTTAGTGAATGTCACTGAGCTTGAGCACGTGGTAAGGGCTGAGCTGCTAAGCTGTGATAAGGTAATCAGGTACTTAAGGATCCTAGAGAATATAGCTGTCAGAAACGTAGCTAAAGATTTCAGGCATCCACAGGAGCAAGCACAGGTTTTTAGGGTCTTACTCCTGTACTGGGTTACCAGAATTTGCCCATGTCCTTGTCCAGACTTGAGCCTTGCTCTATTCGTAGCATAGTAATAGGGTTCCACTACAGATCAGTTTTATTAAGTCTCATCATTTGTTGAATTAAAATTTGCCTGCAAAGCCACTATGGTATAATGAATGCTTATGATATAAGCTGGTAAGCCCACACTGTATGGTCCTTCCAAGAGCAAAATCTTTTCAGTCTGGTAACTCATCTGGAAGTCTATAAATATAGAGGGCAATCCCATATTTCCCCAAACAAGAGATGGGCAAGGGGAGGTTTTTCAGTTCTCTGATGAAAAAAGATGCTTAATTACAGACTGCAGAAAGAACTGAGGCAGCACTGTAGTTGCAAATATGACAAAGAAGATCAGTCTTTCAGAGATGTGGTAACAACAAGCAGACCAGAACGGACCCATTAGCAGCACGAACCCATTACACTTGCCTAAACATTTCTAAAGGAACTGAAAGTGGAAGCAGACTAATAGGCATCAAAAAAATCCTGTGGAATGACTTTGTTGAGCTGGCCACTGCTCTGTAGTTCCCAAATCCACGTTTTCATAAACTGAAGAGGAAATAATAGAGCACTGCAAACATCTGTATTAATTGAGCGTGCTCTGATACTGCAAAGGCAAAGTCTGATGATTTATCCCTCTATTTAACGAGTCCAGGGAAAGTCCTTTCTGGTTTAGCTCTGTTGAAGAGATATTGCAGAGGGATACATTTTAATCTGCAATGAGAATTCAGACCAGACAGTTAATCTCTGACTTTAATGATGAAGATGTGGATAATATTGCCAGCTTACTACTATAAATTGTCAGTGTTGGATGAAAGCTACTATAGGAGAAAAAGTGATGGTATTTTTCTCCCTGGTCAAGTGCTTACAGGAAAATCCTCTGCTGGCTTGCTGGTCACAAATAGAACTTGCACAGGGACCTCAGGAGTCCCAGCACTTAGTCTTAAACTTCAGATTTTGTAGGAGGAAATGTAAAAAGAGAACACTTGCATTTGTGGAAAGAGACAAAGATCATTTAAACCCTGTCTGGGAAAGAGATTAAGTACTTGTTGGGAAGCCAGAACTGCATTAGAACATCCATAATTTTCTTTTTTTCTTTGTTGGTTTTTTTTTTGTGTGTTGTTGGTGGGGGTTTTGTGCCACACATTCACTCCTAATCCAAATAATTATTTCCCTTCTCAGATACTTTTCTCTCAGGAGTTACTGAACATTGCAACACTTTGAGGAAAGGTGTCCCCTCTGCTCCTGCCCTTCCCCACTTCTTTTAGAGAGGTGCTACAGGGCTCCAGAAGTCCCTTAGCCTCCTCACGAAGCAATCCCCAAGTTCAAGCGCTGCTGAGACCACCAAGCACCAAGCAAGTCCTCTGCTGAGATGCTGTGGGCGTTCAGGGTAGGGCTGAGGCTACAGCGGAGCCTGGAAAGGATGCCACATTGCAGCCCAGGAATGCTAAAACACTGCCAAGGAGCTCAGTGCTCCCCAGAGCAGCCAAGGACCCAGAGGACACAAGTGTAACCCATAACCATATTGCTCCCTTCCTTCCCACGTCACCCGCCCACCTCCCACACCCCCTCCGCAGGGATCTGTGTTCATGCGAAGTGACATTATGCTCAGCCGCTTTTTGAATACCTGAATCCCCAAGTCAGACAGACAAACTTGTCTGTAATTTCCTAAGCTTTGCCATGGATGGTTATAACTGTCAGTTGACAGAAGCCCCCTGTGACAGGCACCAATAGACTTTTGCCAGGGCTTATGTTCTGTACTGAATAACCCACGGGAGCAGCTTGGCTATGGGAAAAAACCCACTAGTCTGCAATATTATGGATTTCTCAGAGAAGCTTCCGGCATGCTGACTGGTACCTAGGAGCAGTTACATGCCCCAACAAGTCAAATGCATATAATTATAAAGTAACTGCCAGGGTGAATAATGTATCATTCATCATCGTTTGAACATATGGACTCACAGATTCTACATAACGAGCAGTAGTCTGCATATTGCTGGGAACTCATACAGCTTGGGGAGCAGGTTATATATTCATCTTTAGCTTATATGTCCCCACAAAAACAGAGGTGCTGCTACAGCCCTGCAGTGATGCTGCTGGATGTGAGACTGGTCAGAAACGGACATCTGAAGGAAACCACCAGGTTTAGGTCTATGCGCATCAAGTCCCTGAGCTCGTTCTAGAAATGGCAGCACTAAACCCTGGCTCCACAATGTCCCTAACCAAAAACTGGCAGAGGTTATGTCTCCTCTAGTGAAACAGGCCCAGGGCAGAAGCACAAGGAGCTGTATGCTCTTCTCGGCTCTGTCAAATGGCTCGTATGGGCTCTGGGTAGGTTTTGGTGTGGACTGATCAGAGCCCTTCCAGACAGCGGTCAGGGTCAGTGACTGCCACAGGCCGCAGTGCTCTCGTGGCAGGGCTCTGAGGGGAAAAGGATTTCATTACTCCTGTTTATGCACCTGGCACTCGACAGACGCATCAGCTCAGCTCAGCCCTGGAGCCCTTCTATCCCTACCTGTGCCTTCCTGCTGAGCCCCCTGCCCCAGGCCAGGCCGCTCCACCAGCACAACTGAAGGCACTGCTTCACCTCGCTAACATCCCAGTGGCCACAAAATTCCCCTGGAACTGGGGATTTCTGGGCTCAAGCACACACACCACCAGCTAAATCTGGGTCTGGAGCCCCATCTCGGTACAGAAAAGCAGCGACAGTGAGCAGCAATGTCTTGCATCAGCTGTTTTGCTAGAAGGGGGAGTGTTTCTCTGCAGGTTGCATATGCTGGGCACAAGACGCACACCTCTGCGTTACACACAAACAGGGTGACAGCTGTGACAGCTGTGACCCAACCGTCCGGATCGCCCATGGACTGTGAGTAGTTCCTGGTTCCTGCCCCAGGGACTGAGGACTAGGACGGCCAAGGTCCGATGCCGTAGCACCTAGGAGCAGCTGGACTTTCCAACAGATCCAGTTTGCTGTTACAAATGGTAACCTCGGATTTCTGCTCTCTGTGGGGGATTCCAACATCTTTCATTCACCATTGGCATACACATCCCATACTGCAGATTTTTGTGAGGAAATATAACTGCCGTCAGCTGAAAGGTTTTGATGTGGAGAGCTTTTCCAGTTCTGTGATTTAATTTTTATATATGAATAAAGCATAATAATCTTAATTATAAACAATATCAGGTACGGTAATGCAATAATTCATTAGTATTCTAATTGTTAAATGTTACTGTAACTGGTATTTGCTTTGGTAATTGGTATTTTAATTGGCAATTGCTGTTCCAAATGGCCATTGGGGTAATTCTTACTAGTGACTGGTAATTACAATGGAAATTGTTAATTGGTACTCTAATTGGTTTGGTAATTCATATTTGGTTTTCTCATCGGTAACAGAGCAAAGTGTCATTTATAATAGATAATTGGTTTGGTAATTGATTTAGCACTTGGCATTGTAGACACTGCAAAATAAGTGATGAAAACACACTCATTTATTGATAATGTTAAATATATAACATTTTGAAATGAAAGCTGGTCTAGGAAAATGACAATCGAATGTTTCCAAACATTTCCAAACTCTTGCTAAAATGTCTAATTTTAAGAAAAATGCCTAATTTTAAGGACTTATTTTTAAAAATTTGAATTTGTGGGCATCAACAAGTTCTTTTCAATGTTTCAATTTCAGCAAATAGTTACTTTCTATTAAAGTTTTCTATTTGAAATTTCTATTCTACTTTTCTATTTACTGGCTTAAGTGTACCATCCATCCTGTGGCATCAACACCCAAACCTGCTACAGAGCTGGTCTGTCACCCGCCTGCTACCCCTGTGCAATAACATAGTGAGCTGAAGCATCTCTGCAGGTACATAGGCAGTTTTGTAGCCACTTAGGTCACTCACATCCCCATGGCATCATCATAGATGCCCCTAAAGAAAGTCCTAAATGTTAGTGAACCAAGGGTGAGTTTACAGGGACAACGGGTGAGGAGTCTCCTCTCCTCTTATGAAGATGACTTGGTATGTGCAGGATCACTTGGCAGGGGATCAGCCCCATGGCTGAGCTGGTCCTGCTGAAGCCCAGCCCCAGGAGCACCCACTTGCACACCTCCTGGGCATCGTCCCCAGAGGTGCATTTCCTCATTATCCTGCTTTGAAACATCCCCTCCTGAACTATCATCTGACCATCACATCTCCCTGCAGATGTGGAAGCATTTTCCCCAAGATTGCTCTTCAACCAGGATATTTAATGCTGTATGAAGTCACACAGGGTAGAAGAAGCTGGATCATCAACCACATTGTTCCTCATTTCCTATATACAGGTGACGATTGTTTCCAGTATTGGGGGTCCTTTGTTTGACATTCTGCAATACAGGGAATTCATAGTGCAATCCACTGGGTGGGAAATCATGTGACTTTAAAAAAAAAAAAAAAAAAAAGACTTTGGAATGCTGATATGCTAATGACATCCATATAAAGACAGCAAGACTAAGATCTGAAGGGAAGAGTAACTAAAATTGCTCACTACAGCCTTTGATGCAAAAAATACTTGGTTGCTTATATAACTGATGGTACAAATTTTCACAGAGAAATATCTAGAACTGCCAACGCTATTTCTGTCCTATTATGGCCTTTGGAAAACTATTGATTTTCTTTCAGATGTATCAAGTTGAGCATCCAATGTACATTCTTCCTGGCCAAAATGGTTTGCCTGAAGATGTTTGAATATCTGGCTCATTAAACTGTGTGCTTCCATGATCAGCATAGAAATCCAAGACAGAAAAGACCCCTTCAGTCAGCCCAACCCTCAGCACTGCAAGAGTTCCTCCCTCTCCCTCCTATACATTTTTGAATGTTTTATCCAGCCCAGTTATAAATGCCTCATAATGGAAAACCGCTCACCACCAGTGACCTCTGTCATTATGAACTGGGACTGGGATTACATCCAGTTACAAGAAGGGAGATTTCAATGTGATATGTACAAAAGGGGAACGGAGGAAGCAGCCAAAGGAAAGCTATGAACTGAATACAAAGAGCCTGTGTTTCAAAGTAAAAGATCTACTGCTTCACAAGAGAGTAAATTTTTGAGACTGCATCTATTTCAGACAGTAAGAAAGTAATCTGGACCTTTAACTACGAAACAGAAATTGGTTTTTTTTCCATCAGCCAAACCTCCTTCAGTGGGTAGCAGTTTTCATGAGAGTTCAGTTGCTAAGACAGACATTTTTGAGGGTCTGATCTTCAAACTGTAAAGTTCTGCTTGTAATCTCACCTACCTGAATACCAAGAACTATTTCCTTCTGTTTCCTCTACTTCAAATAATAATAAGGACTGGGAATTATTTTTAAGAGGTTCCTTATAATGTGAAATATGAGGGTGCATTTCTAACATCATTTTTAGGACCGCCTTTATCCTTCTTGAAGTATTTTCAAGCTCTATGAGGGTTTCAGCAAAACAATTCAACATGCTTGCCTCCACTACTGAGTAATTCAAGGTTGATTTGTAAATCCTTACATAATATTTATGACTTTTTCAAATGCTTCTCCTTTCTCCTATTCTTTTCCAAGTCTTGTTTAATTTAACCAACCAAAAATCTATTTATTTCTGACTCTTGAAAATTAGTTAATGCAAATAAAACCTGGCTGACATTTGCAAGTCATTTGCAAATGCCCTTATAGCCTGCAATCACTACTCTCTCCTTTCCCAAAACCACATTTACTCATGTCTCTGATTGATTGTGTGCTGGGTATCCACACTGAAATACATAAGAAAACACAATATATTGCTGCTGGTCAATATGTGTGCCACATACTAATTATTATTCATATTTAAGAGTTTTGGCTATGTCTACACTGGAGCCCACAGCACAGACGCCTTGAGAATTAATGATGAGGATACCTGAAGAAATTCTTCCTACACAGCAAACACACTAGCTGCAGTCAAAAACACAAATTAGTCACCCTGTGCACCACTGTGCCTCATAAAGCCCTTGCGCTCTGAGTTCTGGCTCCGTGCTTTATTGCTACTGGATCTGGCGCAAATATTAGAATGGGCAGATCATACCACATTCCTTTGCAGGGGTGGGCTTGTCCTTCATTAATGTGCATGCAATATTGAAGGACTTGCTACCTTATTTCTGCCACAAGAAAAAGCAAAAGAACCACAAGTTTTGTTAAAAAGTACATTAAAGACCTAGGCTTCTACCTTCCTCCAACTCTTCAGTTCTGAACTAACCTCTCCCCGGGGCATCATCAAATGCTCATCTTCTCTCCTTTTGCATATATTTCTGAAGCTAGTTTAAGATTGAAGTCAATCCTAAAGCTAGTATCAGCCTCCAGCTGGGCACACCTTCCATGCTAGTAACAGCACTAGTCAACTGATTGCTAACATTACTAATTTGCCACTTTTCCTGTTTGGTTTTTTTTTTTTTTTTCCTTTTCCCCAAGAGCAACTGTAGGAAAAATACAAGACATTTTGTATTGGATCCTGACTTACATGTCTGATAGTTTCAGTACCAGTTAAAAAATCACAAGGTTACATCACCAAGTTAGCCTTTACTTCTCCTGCAAAGTGAAGTAGCCTTGTGATCCTGGAGAAGGTGGTTCAAAGCGATACTGAATTATGGAGCAGCAATCTTCAAGTACACTTCCACTGCAGGCAGCGACGCAGCATGAGGATGTCAGACAGATTTAAAAGCATTAACTCAGGTACTGGGACCTGATTTACTGCAGTGGCACAGAGCTCTACATGTGCTAATTGAAGTTGCTTCTCAACTAACAGCTGTGTCCTTGCCATAATTGCTATGATTTTTATCTGTTGTTTTCCAGAGTCCCACTATGAGAGGCCAAAGTGAAATCAACTCCAGGTTAAGACACCTGCATTTTGGTATGTACAAGCAGGTGTTAGGTGTTAACCATAGCTGTCCAAGTCAAGGTAAACCAGCAGAGAGGCAGTCAGTGCAGTCAGTGGAATTTGCAGGGTAATTCAATTAGCTCCAGCTTCAGTAGTGGGTCACCTGAGTCACTCACCATGATTTCTTGGCTGTATTAACTGGGTCTTCATGGGAGCCAGTCACTGTGGAGGTCAGACACACCACCATGCAGACACCTACAAGGAGTCATGTGTCTTAATATGGAGGTGGCCACTACTTCCAGTGTCTGATTATGGAGTACATCCTACTGATGAGCAAGTT
>JAVJGJ010000059.1:5382090-5402061 GCA_035590215.1 Microhierax caerulescens
CGGCCGGCGTCGGTGTGATTAACGCGCGTCTATTCTTCTGTGCGCGGAGCCGGCGGCCTCCCGGGCTCCCACCGGACCTTGTCTGACATCGGAGGTCTGTCCTCCCGTCCTAAGCCAGCGGTGATTTACCGCGGGTGGCATCCAGCCCGGGTTGCCGCTGCTCTTCTCCTCCCCGAACTCTGCCGCGGAGGCTGGCACCGAAATTAAAGGCGGATCGTGATTTTGTGCGCAGTGATGTTCCGTTAAAAGATGTCACTTAGGCATCCAGCATCTTCAGAATATCCCAGGAGGGGTTTTGGTTGGTTGGGTTGTTTTTGTCTGAAATTGGGAGGTCTGGGGGGAAAAGAGCCAAAAAAGAGTGAGCTTTTTAAACTTCACGCGGTGCTTGTCATGTGAAATCTTCAGCTGTTGAGAAAGAATTCTGAGTAACCAGATGGGCTTATTTTAAATGGGCATCTTTTTGTCTCAAAGACGTCTGCAAATCTCCATTGAGAGCACCCCTGGATGAGGTATGTACCAAGCCTTTGGTAGCAGAGAGCTCGTTACTGTGATTGCAGTTTGATTAAGTAAAATGGTGTCAGAAGATGAAGCCCATAGTTTTCCTTCTTTCTCTAAAATTATCATCGGTGTTATTTTCTGTATGGCAGCAAATGATCGTATTAACAGTTTCGGGCATCTGTTTCTTCTTTTAGAAGATAAAGGGACATGCATAGTGTAGAGCCAGATAGCAAAATACTCCTTCTTGAGTATCTACAAGTTCTTTTTTTACAAAAAAAAAAAACCAAAACAACAAAAAAAACCCACAACACAAACCCATAGTGTGGCTTTTTTAATCTGTTAAAGGTGTAGTAATGTTGTTGGGTTTTTTTTTCCCTTAGATGTATCATCTTCTTTTCATTGTTATTGTTCACCTTTTCTTAAAGGAATACAGCATTCTCTGCTGGGGGTGGCATTGATGTTCACATGTAGCAAGATCATGGAAAGGATGAGACCGATATTTAATACCATATTTAATAACAGAATGTGCAACATTGCAAAAATTTCTTGGGTGTGCTTAATTCTTTTCAGGTTACGCTTCATATAAACTGCCAGCATGGGTTTTACCTTCTCAAGAAAGGAAAAAACCCTGTGACTGTAGTAGGAATATTTATTATGCAGGCAGAGTTTATTAAATCAGCCGTAAAAGAAATGAACGTAACATCTTTGAACAGTTTAGAAGATGAATGTGTAATTCCTGATTTGCTTTAGGTTAAAATTAGTTTTGTAGCTACCAGGAACAGCTTTGCCTTATTATCTGTTGGTCTTTGGAATGAGAGGCAGAACCATTTGAATTAAAAACATTTAAAGCAGAATTGATAAAAAGCAGTAATTGTTTGACTGAACCAGCAGGCATCTATTGCCGAAGGGGGGGGGGGGGGAGCGGGAGGGGGGGTGTAAGTTGACTAGGTAAAGAAATTTACTATTTGCTGTGAATTTGCCTCATCAACCATTTGATAATGCCGACACCCACAGTAATCAAATCAAAATACCTATAAAACTCAGGGCGAAGGTGAAAGCAGGTTATAGTATCAGGAGGATGAGCTGGTGGGCGCCTTTGATCCTGGCTGTTGTTCTTTGGTGAATTATGTTCGCTGAGTTGCATAAAGGACCCCATTAAGGGCGTTCATGCTCTGCTGAAGGAATGGCAGGTCTTAGCCAATGCAAGCCTTTCTTTCCCTTTCTATGTTCACAGTTTTATTATTTGGCAAAATAATTTTATAAAATAAATTAACTTTTTTATAAAAAAAAAAAAAAAAAAAAAAAAAAAGTAATTTCTGACTTGCAGCCTTTAATGCAGCCATTCCAAAATGCTTGCAGACCGTCATCCTGCTGGGAATGTTGGTGCTGAAAGTGTTATGCACTAGAGAGAGAGTGCTGGGATGGCTTTCACTGCTACAGAGTAGAGGTAGGTGAGCAGATTAAGAGGCAAGGGAGAACCCAAACCCATGTATTTGTTTAGTCGCCCAAGATTGTTACGAACACGTTGCCATTCGTGGTTCTGCAGGTCTCATGTTGTCTACTTTCTATACTAGTTTCATCCTCTAGTCATCCTCTAGTTTCTTTACCTAGTTTCTCTGCTTCTGCACGTTTTAAGAGAAATTTCTGTAACTTCCGTGATGGAAACTTTGTGACCTCACTCTAGTCATGCAGTGGGCTACCTGTGCATCCACAGAATTCATTTTTCTCAATGATTGCCCCTCATTTCTTTGCAGATGTCTATATTGGCTTTATCTGAGTCTCCTCCTGAAACAGTAAATGATTTTAGATATGTTTCGCAGCCATTTCCCAATTAGTTCAGGCTATGTAAATTAACTAAAATGATGAACGTTCTACAAAACCACTCATCAACCATTTAAGTGAGAATTTGGAGGATTTTTCTCTTATCTAGGAGCAAATTCACACAGTCTGATGCTGATTTAAAATATGTACTGCGGGCGACCCTAGCACTGGGATTTGGCCAAGTTCAAAGCAGCTGTGCAGATGGACAGAGAAGGCAGAAGGCAGAGGGAAATAGACCCTTTTAATCATAACAAGGCTGCTCTTGTTTTCCTATCTATAGTGGGAATGCATGCCAGCCCCTCATACTTAAAAGCAAGCTTGCAAATGTGCCAGAATAGACAGCAACAGCATTTGTTATTAATGCAAAGTTAAAAATGTGACAACCTGTCTTCTCAGTACTGCTCTTTACGTCTCCATTTCTAGGCTGACACTGTACTGCTGCAAAAAGTGCACATCCGATCGCTGTCGGTGGGATAAGCATTTTCACCCCAGAACTCAGGCTCTTTGAAAGTGCTTGGCTTTGTTAATGATGGCTGAAACCAGCCACGACCTGTCCTTTTGAAATGGTTTTAATGACTTATAAATCAATTTCTCGTTAGAAAGAACTTTTTTTTTTTCTTTTTCCCGAAGGTGCCATTGTTGCCCATGAAAAATGATTGGGTTTGTAACATAAGGTTGGAGCACATTTTATTCTGCCGTTTGTGCCTCATGCAGGGGCATTATTGTGATGCACACATGCACACCCCAAGCCCAGTCCTGCCTCTCTTCAGTAGGAACATCCTTTTTTGATAAAGCTATCCACATCCAAATTACAGATAAAATAGGTATTTCACTACTGTGTGTGTTCGTATAATGTCACTCCTTATACTTTGGCTAATGGTTGGTAAAAGTGGGTGTTTTAATACATTTCAGATATCTGGTTTGCGTAGATCAAGGCTAGATGAAATTAAATAGTACCTTGCCATGTGCTAACCCGTTTTATGGCAGTTGAATATTCTTAAGAAAGGTGTGTTTACTCAGCACGGAGTACTGAGCAGGAGCAGTTCCACAGGGAATACTGTCAGTTCCCTTTGAGCCCTCACTGGAGTAATTTTCATCTGTGCATTTTAGGAAACCGTTCAGAGTTTGTGCTTGGGGACTTGGGGGGGCTCCTACCTTCCCATTGCGGTGAATATGTGAAACGTGCTCTCAGAAATCAGTGGGTTTAGTCCGTTCTGTCTCTGTTCTAAACAATGCAGTACTGGAATCCAGGCTTTGCGTGTGCCTGGAAAATTAGGTGGCCTAAGTTTGGAGTGTGTATATAGGTACCTATGTGTACGTTACCTGCAAAGTCATTTTTGCAGGATCTCAGTGATAGATGTACTCATTTTAGAATCTTGCTTTTCCCCAAAAAGGCTATGTGTAAGGGAATTCAAAAAGAGATTCAGCAGTTACCTTGCCTATATTTTTTTGTACCTACACTTCCAGATTGTCTGCTTGTCCTCCAGCACTGGGAGTTTGAGTTTACGCATGACAAACACTACTGCAGCATTTGTGAGACTAGTTGTTCCTCCAGGCGTGTATATGTGTTTGTGTATGTCTATCTGTAAGTTTATGCATAGAAAAAAAAAAAAATATATATATATATACATGCAAACACACACAAATAAAAAGTCATAACTCATCCCTCTGTATCTTTTAACTATTTCTCCAAATCTGGTGTAATATTGGTTGGAGCCTCTCTGCTATTTGTTGTTCTGGCTACTTGGATATCAGATTCTCCTGTAATTCTTACTCACTTCTCCTCTTCTCTCCTCTGCCTTTTTTAAAAAAGAAAAGCATCTGCATATATCGAAGACATGCACCATTGCCAAGCAATCTGGTGTAGTGGCTTAATATGCTGGCAAATAATTTCACAAGTTGTTTGTGTGTGTGAAGGCAGTATATTTGAATATCATTATATTCAGAATGTAGCTATGAAGAGACTTATCTGAGCTTATTTAAATTTTATGAAAGGCCAGACAGCTCCAGAAATGAAAGAATGTTTTACATTTTTTAATTGGAGTGAGTATTTTTGTCCTTTTCTAACGCTGATGGCGTGGGACATCACATTTGCCAAAAGTCTTTCTGTCCTAGCTTCTGAGCACTGCCGATACTTTGTGGCCTTATAACAATTTTCGGGAGAAGTAGACTCCCGAGGACGGAGGCAGAAGGGATGTCGCTTTGCAATGTGTTGCTGAGCTTCCATGTGCTTTACGTTGTTACCTGTAAACCCCCTTCCCTCTTTTGGTGTGTTTATTCACTGCATGGATCACTCAGTGGCTCCATTTGAGCATTCTCTCTTCCTTTCCACCTCTCAGGTCTGTATCCTGTATTTAACTTTCCTTAAGCAGTTTGATTTTTATTAGTGCCCCTGGTCAGATTTACTCAACTGCTCTCTCCTGCGTGTCCCCAGCTCGGTCCCGTGTGCCAGTGCACACAGTGCTGTCCTTTTCTGTGACCTTACTAAGGATGGCTTCTCAGAGCCCTTTGTGTCTTCCTTTGCCGTTTGAATACAGATCAGAAATGGACTTTCAAAAGCAAGTCAGTGCCTGCAGAGCAGTAGGTCTGTTCTTTCTTTACGGTGAGATCTGAAAATCCCGCTAGCTGTATCCTTCTGTTTATGGAGGTGTGTCTGAAGTTCATGTAGCTCAGAAGAGGAGGGAGGTTTTCTCTCGTGAGTTTTCTCCTTCACCTGATCTGTTTTCCCCAAGCCAATCACAAAGGCAGTTCTTCTCTTGCCCTAAAATCAGCATCCCTGCCCCCCAGGGGCTCCTTCCACTTGGGTCTTCCTATCTTACCTTTCCCCGGTTTGCTCCCGTCTCACCTGGAGACGTGCTGTTCCCTGCATGAGGACAGTAGGTACCTCTCCTCCTAGTCCCCTTCACACCGATCCTGAACTCGCATTACCTTTGCTCTCAGCATCTCCTTGCTGTCTCACAGTCATTGATTAAAACTTCTTATGGCCACAGTGTGTTGTGGAGGGAGGAGGAGGCAGACGCGTACTCTGCGTAGTTCATGAGAGCTCTCCCTGGAGCCTGATGTTTTTGCTACCTTTGTTCTCTTAATCCTTACTCTTTTAATAAAGTTCACTAGTATTTGCTGCTGCCACAAATTCTTGACCTTTTTTGTTCTGCTCTGGTCGTTACATGGAAGCTGTTTTCTTGGAATGGTTTTTTTTCTTCATAATAAATGTGTTTTTCCTGCAGTTTCATCCTCCAGATGTTGCACTCTTCTGGGGACCTTTAGTATGTAGAATCCATGGAGCCTGGGTTTTTCATGTCCTGCTCTGCTCTTTCCTATGACTTGTTTCCCTTCAGCTACATTGTGTTCTAAGCTGCTGTGTCTTCTGGGTATTTCCAGGAGACTGAGTGTTCAGCCTCCGTCTCTTTTGCACCTGGCTGGGCTGCTCTGTCTCTGTTTGACATTTATGTCAATTCTGCTCAGCACTAATAGGTGCCTGCACCTTTTGGCATCAGAGAATGGCTAGAAAAGAGGCTAGAAATGAAGCAATTTCTATTGGAATATTGAAATCCAAGATAAACCCTTTCTGTGAAAAAGTTTGGGAGTTCAAAATTGACCAGCTTAATGAGTTCTCTTTCCATTTTCTTTAATATGTAAATACCATAGCACTGAATCAAACTTTTTGTATTACCTGTTTCATTCTACTTTGTTGGGAAATGGGTTTCTAAACTGGAGCTGGTTTTAAGGAAATAGCAGGTCACTCTTGCTTCACTGTTTCGCTTTCATCTGAGCCTTTCATGCTTCAGCTAGCCTCTTCAACCTCTCTCAAAACTCTGTCTTTAGGTGAAATTAAGATATATAAAGTAAACTGTGAAAGATCTTAAAATCCCACATTATTTTAAGGTAGCCACCTCTGCCTCCCCTCCTTTCTCCCAAAAGCTGGACAGACCGGGTAGCTGTAGTTTTCCATTAACATGACCCTGACGTTCCCCTTGCTGGTTTGTGACTTCAGTGATTCATCTTGTCTCTGATTTGGTAGGGAATGTGTGTGTAGGGGGCTGTATTCACAAGCTGAGGGGTTTCAAGTGAACTCGGGAGCTTTGGGGGTTTTTCACAGGCAGGTGGGGCAGCACTTCCCACTCTTCCCGCTGCGGCTGGGTGGGATGTGGGAGACACATCCTTGGTTTGCTTAATTCAGAGAAAAAGCTTGAGGCTAAGCCTCTAATCTATCAGGCATGCACCCTGCCTGCTGGAATGTCAGTTAGCACCTTTATTTCTGCTTATTTAACTCTTGGTCCAACATGGAACAACTCAAGCAGTTTAGGGACGGGCAGCAGAACAGAGAGGCTGCCAGCACGCTCACCTGGCTCACAGGAGAGCAAAGTTCAGGTCCTTCACCTGCACCAAACGGAGCAGGACTTTGGCCTTGCTTTTGAACCCCTGTAATCTTAGACACACGTGTCTGCTCTGGCTGTTTGGGAAGTAAGGCATAGCCTCTTTTTCTCTGTGCCTGCAAGTTATCTGTGCTTGAAACTGGTACACACATCTCACCAACAAAACTTTGCAGGGAGGAAAGAACATTATTTCTTCTAAAAATGTTGTTGGTCACTGATTAACACTCTGTTTTCCCCTTTGTTTTGTTTTTGTTGTTCAGATTGTCAGCGGCTGGATGCAGGGGGGTGTCATGTAGGGGCAAGTTTGTCCCCAGATTAGAACAATCCAGCCCCTACCCTGCTTGTGTGCAATCGGTATGTTAATTAACATAAATAACCATGTATTTCTTACTAATTAAGTTTCAACTTGCCGAAGATACCATGGCATTACATAAGAACAAAATTTGGTTCACTAGTTGCATGCCCTAGTTTACCCCATAGCTGATAGTGCCTTGCTGGAACTAGAAGATGGCATCCCTCATTTGCTCCTCTTCTAGTGTCTGAGCTCCTTCCTGATCCCTCACACTGAGAAAATTCCCACTGAAGCGAATGCAAGTTTTCCTGAATTAGGAGTGACAGCACATTTGCCATTTATAGCCTAGGAGTAGCACAGTGTTGGAGATGGAGTAGTAAAACAGTAAATAGGATAGAGGTAACATTGCTTTCACATTCTTGTCAACATATGTTTTTTCCTTGCTGGGTGTGGAGCCTGAGAGTGCCATTTTTCAGACTGCACATTTCTTTCTCCAAGGCTTAGAAACCTTGCTCTGTCCTCGTAGCAGTATTGTTTGTCGCCATATGGGATAAGGTAATTATTAGCCATATAAATTTTCGTTTTATAGGACAGTTCTAATTCCTGGAGGCCAACAGTTACTATGGTAGATCTAATTTCTCTCACGCTTTTTCAGCTGACTGCACATGAGTATATATTACTGCTGTTTCTCCTGTGGTAGTACTTTGTGGGCCCAGCTTGGTAGGAGTCCCAGTGTACTGGCCACTGTGCGGACTTACCAGAAGGTAAAGCCCTTCTTTGAAGGACTTTGCAAACCTGATAATGTGTAAGCAAGAAGAATGCATTTACATATTCTGGTGCGTTCAGAAACTGTTTATTTCAGTTATACCTACTCGCCCTACTTGCTTTTAATTAGCTGGAGTATCATAGAGGAAATGTATAGACGTGGAGATCAAAGTATTTTCTAAAATAGAAGCTAGAAAGGTTTGGTTGTGGATTTCCCTTTCTTGTTTTGATCCCTTTTCTTGCCACGTCAACATTTTTGCAGTTATCAGTAGCATCATTGTATTGCTCATAATTCCTTTCTGAGGAAGAATGCAGATATTCACTGTTTCTATTCAGGTATTAAAATTGCTCTATCAATCATCCTGGTTTGAAAATGATAATAAATTCAGCCCTTTTTTTAGACAACGATAAAAACTTTCCAGCCCTCCTTCTCCCCCAGAACAGCAGGAGAAGCTAGGTAATAGCATTTTAATGAAGTCACATTTTTGCTCCCCGAGTGAACTGGTCCTGTGGACCGACAGGAGGTCCAGGGGGAGTGTAATCCTCCCTGTTGTCCAAGATGAGTTACCAGCCAATTTTACATATTACATCTTTTACCTGAGAGGTCTTTACATTCTGATAGCATCCAAGTTTTTCTTTTAAGGCGATACCTAACCACGCAGTGGAGGGCACTAGTAAGACTTGCCCCCTCAGCGCTTAACTAACGCTTTTGCTTCGAGGGCAAAGCCTTACACAGTTGTGCCTTCAGCCTTCAGCTGATACTTAACTTCACACGTTTGAACCCCGGTTGAGCAGGCTGGAAGATGGGCTGGAGAAGTTAAATGCAGGTCTGTGCAGACAACTACTGTGGTGCCTTTGTAAACCCCGCTCCATCTAGTGGCAGCACAGCTGGTCTGGCAGTGCCCATCAACAGCCGCTGGCTGATGAGAGAAAAAGTCTAAAATGGTGTTTGGTCATGGGATTTCTGGTTTTGGTCTTCAAGATAAAATAGGCTTGACATTTTTTTTTTCCTATTGTTTAATCCTTATCTTTAATCATAATTCATTGCTTACTGTTAATTGCTGCATGTAGTCGTGGAAGCACATCAGAAATTTCGAGTGCTGGCATCAGCGCAGGCTCTTCCTCATCTTTAATCAATGTTCCAGTTCTTTTTAAAGCAGTTTTAAAATTAGTGAGGTAGTAGAGCTCGTTTAAGGCAGGGATGATGCTGAGAGCTTTGGAGACTCAAAGGCTCTGTTGGAAGGGTGAATTCTGGCAGGGCAGGGAGGCTCTTCCTTGCTGCCGCCCTGCCCGTGAGGGGACCTTGCTGTGGCACATGGCCGTCACCCCAGCCCACTCCAGAGAGGAGAGGTCTGTGCAGGGGACATGTCCTCAAGGGAGGCCATGAGAAGCCACAGAGGCTCCTGGGGTGTTTTGCATAGAGATGGTCATGGGTCCCAAGCAGTATGGGTTTGGGTTGCATTGAAACAGCTGCAAAAAAACAGTGTGGCCAGATGGCGTGGGCTGTCCTGTTTTTGTGGGCAGTGCCTGCTCGCCACTCCACGTTCAGACAGAAGAGCTCAGAGCCAAAATCTGTGTGGCACTGGCACATGTGCTTGACCAAAGAAAAAGACCAAGAACCAGATAGACCACTGCATCTTGATGTTGGCTTTTCAGTCTCTCCCAAGTTGTACACCTCGGACTGTGACGTGGACTCTTCTGATGACCGCAGTGCCAAAGGTCTGGTCTTGTTTTCACTAGACAGCCATGGAAAACCTCACTGATCGCTTCAGTGCATTTCACTATTGTAGCTTATACCGGGGCAAACTAGTATGTAAATTAAAATAAACGAAATTCCAGTAAAGTGCAATTCCAGATCAGGCGAATGTCTGTTTTACTGCAACTTTAATAAAAATCAACTGCTACTTAAATAGGTGCATGCACACATACTGCTAGAAATTTCCAATTATGATATTCCCAGCAGCAAACAAAACCAAAATTAATGTCAGCTGCATCCCCCAAAGTCTAAACTACACCACTAATGAACTCCCAAGTACTCTCAAAGAAAACTCTCTTTGCAGAGACAATAAGGTGGAAATTACTGTAATAATCTCAATGTAAAAATACAGAGGGGAAAAAATCATTGAAATTCAGAGTAAGACTTGCCTGTCCTGATCCCATTAACCATGTTGTTAGCATAGCATATGCATGCATAGTGATATTGTCACATAACTCGCTGCCACCTTCAAAAGAGCACGCAGGAATTTGTGTTCTTTCATTTGTGTTTCAGACAAAGGTAGGGGTTGTGTGGCGGCTTGCACCTTATTCTGAGGAAGTCTGTACTTAACATGACTCCAGCAGGGACCAGCTACCTCGCAACAATTTGTTTGCCTGTCTAGCAGAAGTGCGCAATTGCATACAATTTTTGAAGCTTTACTCAAACATAATCTTCTCGACATGGGGCTGTGGCTTTACTCATTAAAATGGTTGTCTTTTCTTCTGTCAGAAATAAGCTGGAATATCAGAGAATACCACAGCCATCTTCACATGTTTAGAGAACTACTTGATTTATTTAATATTTTTTGGGTGGTTTTCAAATTAATAACACATTCTTCACTCCTGGCTTTAAACAGGTTTTATAATGCCAAGTTTAAAGTTGCCAGACTTCACCTAAAGCAGATTTGTCGGTTGTCAGCGGGGTCATTTTTGCAATATGTAACATCTGCAAGTTCTACTAGAAACAGCTGTAAAGTACCTTCTGGAAGAAAAGTACCTTACGTATTAGATTATTGCTGTTCATTTGTAATGTGTGCTTCAGTGGCATTTACCTCCCTCACTGCTCACACCATCAAAATGAAATTCTTTAATATTGTCTGTCTGTCTAATGATTATGTTGTTACTTGCTGAGCAAATGATGTCTGCAAAAGCAGATGCAGCCAGTATGTGTTGTGTGTTAGACCGTCCCAGTTAGGGTTGTTTGTACTCATCCTTGTTTGCAGCACTGGAGTTGCAGCGTCTTTGGAGGTCTATATTCCCTTTAACACTGGAGGTGCAGGCCTGCTGAATCAAATGCAAAACTTTAGACTATGGGAAAATTCTTGAGCGTTCAGATGCTATGTGTAAGTGCCTATATATTTGAGTATAAACATCTCATCAGCCAAATAATCTCTGCTTCTTTTGGAAATGCTCACGATTTCTTCTGGTTTGAAGTATTGGTATTATTGTAGAGAGGAATGCTTTTCTTCTTTCTTTTAGTTTTCATGGGAAAACCAAGCTGTGGTACGTACTATGCGAGTCTGCTCTTCAGGAGTTGAGGTGATCAGTACTCTGGGTTTTGGCAGATAATCTCTCGTGGCCTTTCTAGCCGTTTATTGTCGGTTGTGTAAAGTGAACAGGTTAAGTCAGTACAAGCATATATATGGCATCTGGGATTTCTTGAGTGTCACAAACAATTTCATCCATTCTAAAAGCGTGAAGAAGCTTGGTTTTGCTCCTGTTGCTGATGAAATCGTCGGTGTCCCGTAGCAGATGCGGAATAGCTGTAGCACACCAAAGCAATGATTCTGGCTCTTATTTACATTCAGACCACCCTCAGTCACTCTGGTGGTGGAAGGGGCCCCTAAAGCAGATGTTCAATGCACATTCAAGGCACGTTTTATGGGCAAAGTCATATAAAGGAGCACAGCGTAAGAAGAGCTGTAAGACAGACCTGTCTTACATGTTGATGCATGTAAGATGCTCAGATGCTGATGAGGGTGCCCTCCCAAGGGTACCCAGGCCAGGAGCTGCACCCTGCAATTAATCACCATCCATGAGCAAAGGCTGGGCATAACGGGAGTCGGAGACCACTGGCAACCTGGGGACCTTCTGCTGCGGTCCCCGTTTCTGAAGGGACAGAATTTTTTTGAGGGTGTCCCCAGTGGGACGAGTTACAGTTCTGTGCCTCTCCCAGAAGCAGTGGCTCCTGGTCCCTTTTGCCTGGAGTTTAAGCCATTTGCACTCTGACCCAAACTTGATGCTGTGTTTTTCTAGGCAAGCATGGACTGCCCTGATGGAGGTTTGTGATGCACTCACTCGCTCAGCGGTGCGGGTCACTTTTCCCAAAGCTGTGGACAGGGCTGGGTGACAGCCCACCTCCCCCACATAGCCCAAACATCCCAGTTCCCTTAGTTCGCCTAACAGAAGGAAGGACTAGAGTTATGAAGCTATATTTGTAGATTAAATACCTTGCTAATAAATTTGCAATAACAAATTCAGGATGTTTGTAGGCTTCAGATCACTGTAACAGGGTAATGATGAGTATACAGGCATACTGGGTGAACTGTGAAACTTCAGAGTGCACGGCTCTTTCCCTGTTCCCTCTCTGTTGTCAGGTTTTCAAAACCCTTGCTGTCTTTTGAAAGAAAGGCAATGAAGGTGATGATTCAATTTAATGCTGCTCCTGCAGTGGCACTTGGTATTACCTAAATGAAGCAAGCCCAAGGAATATTGGTCTGCAAGGTACTTTGCAATCAGAACCCAAGTTCAGATCTAGCGAAAAATATCTTTCTGGTGGAGCAGGTCGGAAGGTTTTGATGAGAAATGAAAATTACTTTCCTGTGGAATACTCAGTTCCCTGTGCCTCCATTTTTCACGTCACTTCTTAGTGCAATTCAGTTTTAGGGAAATCCAGGTGATTTCTTTCTAAGTGCTTGACTCACCTTGATTCCTGCAGGTGGCAAAGGCTAGGCCTGCACTGAATGCAAGAGAAAGGTCAATGTTTGGGACAGTTTGACTGTTTGTGGAGTTTGTCTCCCTGTTTATCTTAATGACATCTGATCTTTTCCCCTTCTAGGGTTTCCTCCGATGCATTTTTCCCTCCCCCAAGTCTCTCTGAAACCAACCAGCCTGGGGTTATGAAGTCAATCCTAGATGGCCTCGCAGATACAACTTTCCGAACAATCACGACAGATCTCCTTTACGTGGGCTCCAACGATATCCAGTACGAAGACATGAAAGGCGACATGGCATCCAAGCTGGGATACTACCCCCAGAAGTTCCCTCTCTCTTCCTTCAGGGGTGATCCTTTCCAAGAAAAAATGACTGCAGGAGATGATCCCCTGTTGAGCATTATTCCCTCAGATCAAGTCAACATCACAGAGTTTTACAACAAGTCCCTGTCCACGTTTAAGGATAATGAGGAGAACATACAGTGTGGGGAGAACTTCATGGATATGGAGTGCTTTATGATCCTGAACCCCAGCCAGCAGCTGGCCATCGCCGTGCTGTCACTCACCCTGGGCACCTTCACAGTGCTAGAGAACCTCCTCGTCCTGTGTGTCATCCTCCACTCCCGAAGCCTCCGGTGTAGACCCTCCTACCATTTCATCGGCAGCCTGGCTGTGGCCGACCTCCTGGGCAGCGTGATTTTTGTCTACAGCTTTGTGGATTTCCATGTTTTCCACCGGAAGGACAGCCCCAACGTCTTCTTGTTCAAACTGGGTGGAGTTACAGCCTCCTTCACCGCCTCTGTAGGTAGCCTTTTCCTCACGGCAATAGACCGGTACATATCTATACACAGGCCACTAGCTTACAAACGGATTGTTACCCGACCAAAGGCTGTTGTAGCGTTTTGTGTGATGTGGACCATCGCTATTGTAATAGCCGTTCTGCCGCTGCTCGGCTGGAACTGCAAAAAGCTCAATTCTGTTTGTTCGGACATATTCCCTCTCATCGACGAGACGTACCTGATGTTCTGGATCGGGGTCACCAGCGTCCTCTTGCTGTTCATTGTCTATGCCTACATGTACATACTGTGGAAGGCTCACAGCCACGCTGTTCGCATGATTCAGCGGGGCACGCAGAAAAGCATAATCATTCAGTCTACAGAGGATGGTAAGGTACAGATCACTAGGCCTGATCAAACTCGTATGGACATCAGGTTAGCCAAAACCTTGGTCCTTATCCTAGTCGTTTTAATCATATGCTGGGGCCCTCTCCTTGCCATCATGGTGTACGATGTCTTTGGGAAAATGAACAAGCTCATCAAGACTGTCTTTGCCTTCTGTAGCATGCTCTGTTTGCTGAATTCAACAGTGAATCCCATCATCTACGCTCTGAGGAGCAAGGACTTGCGACATGCCTTCCGCAGCATGTTCCCCACCTGCGAAGGAACCGCGCAGCCCCTCGATAACAGCATGGAGTCTGACTGCCAGCACAAACACGCCAACAACGCAGGGAACGTGCACAGGGCTGCCGAGAGCTGCATTAAGAGCACAGTTAAGATTGCCAAAGTTACCATGTCTGTCTCCACAGACACAACTGCTGAAGCATTGTAAGTCAGAGACTTCTCAGCATTGTGAGAAAAGGAGTTCGTTTAAAAAAAAAAAATAAAAAAAAAAATCAACAACAGAGAAAACCAAACCCGTGGCTTAACGTGTTTGTACCCTCCTGTAATATTTTTTTGGTTTGTCATTGTAAGCTGAGTGATGATTGTGTTAAGAGCATTACCGTCAGCCAGTTCTTCAGGTTTTACAATTAGGGGTTCAAGCTAAATTTTCAAAAGTTTTTTTCTCAAAAAGCGTTCACTGAATAATAGTAAGTTTCCTGAAAGAACACAGAGAAAATAAGTATCAGGTTAGCAATGGTTCCTTTCGGGGGTGTGAAAAAAAATTGTGAAACCTAATTGAAAACTAATGCATCCTAAACCAGTACCATCAAATAAGAAAAAAAGAAACTTGTAATCATGCTGTTCATTTCAATGTGAAGTGTATTTCATGTCTGTAAGTAATAGGGTTTTTTTGATTTTTTCCAAAAGCGGCAGTGCTGAGTTTTAGAGGTTTTGTAAAATGTGTCGTGTCCTGTGAATTGTATGCTGTTTTATTATGTGTTATTGATATTTGTCTGATTAAACAAAGTGATAAGGTAGACTTCCGTGGAAATAATGTGAAATGTGATATGTAAACCCCATTGAAAACACTTATTGTATTTGAAGAATTCCTATGAGCTATTTTGGAAATTTTACACTTTTAGTGGTCTTCTGTGGACTTAGGGGAGAGGCTTTGTGTTCTTCTACTAAAATTATTTCCCCACTACCTTTTACTTTGACATGCATACGAGAGTAACAGCAACAAAGGAATAGAGGAGGAATGTAAGAGAGGAATGCACTGGTTCAGACTTAAATACCACTGCGTTTATACGGAAGGACATTTGTGGTTGTAAAGACTATCGCCCTGCTCTTGGGCATGGTGTGAATATGAACACTGAAAAGCGAAGGTCCCGGATATTGGCTTCTTTAACAGGCATCTGGTTTTAAGCCACGTGCTGGTGCTGGACCACTGAAGACAGCATGTGTCAGACTCAATGTGCGATGTTATCACTGTGCCGTCGATGTATACTTGAAGTGTGTCGCATTCCTGTATCCCAGGTTTAAGCAGATTCAGAGCCTGAGATGCCAGACTCCTGTCTTCACTAAAAGAGGAGGAAATATTGTCAGACATTTTCTTATTGTGTGAGCGTGTATATAAATAAATATCTATGTGTGTGTACATGTGTGCGTGTGTGCGTGTGTGTGTTAGTATACTGATCAGTGTGAGTCATGGTAGCATAACTAAGATAGGACACTATGACCAAATGTAAACTGTATTTCTTGTTGCACGCTTTGCACACAAATTCTGTTTCTAAAATTGAGTTCTTCCAACTGATTACTGATGAAAGTACCGTATTAAGAACATCCCAACCCACTCTGAGAGGGGTATCCACATGCTAGAGAAAGCAACCTTTCAGTTGTACTTGAGAATAAATTGAAACAAGAGGCAGAGCATGGCATGAGCCCGCACTGACAACGGAAGCGGCTGTCGGTGGTGTTCCTGGAAGCTGAGAAAGCTGAGAAATAAATTATAATTTGTTTTAAGGCCATTAGTGTTCAAATCTGATTGCTTGAAATCAGGTGAGGATACAGATGACAAGGTTTGACACTATCGGCTTCAAGGAAGAAGTTACTGAAGGGAAGCAGTGACTGTTCCGTGGTGGGATTGCTTCTGCGGCCTGGGACTTTGCCAAGGAGCATGTTACTGCATGGTCTTTGAGTCATGGATATTCCTTAATTCCATTCTGAATCAGAAGGTCTGGGGTCCTTTTCTCCGCTGCCTTGCTTTTTTTGGACCGATTCCTAACTCTTATCAAAGGTGGCTTAGCCCATTAGCTGCCTGACGCTTGCTGCAAGAGGGGCGACTCCCTCCATGGCACCGGGCAAGTGGAGCCAAATCCATGCTGCCCGTCCTGGGGGTTACGTAGGGAGCGAGAGGGGGTTGGCAGCCCTGGGTCTCTGGCCATCTTGGTGTCCCCATGGCGTTCCTGGTATCTCTGTGCAGGCCAGAGCAGCCAGTGGCACGGGCAGCCCAGCCGATGTCAGCCAGCGGCTCTGCAGGGCCGTAAGTGCCTCCAAAGTTGAGGCTCGGTGTGGGGTGGCCCATTTTAAAGATCTCATCAGGTGAGGTGCTGAGCAGCAGCTGGAAGACACAGGCTTGCTGTCCTACTCCACCCAGCTCCCCTGCAGCTTCCCTGGCTGGTGGGACAGGGCACCATGCTCCCGAGGGGGCTGCGGCGGTCGGCCAAAACCAGCAGATTGCAGAGGATTCCCGGAGGATGCGCAAGTCCTCCTTCTGAAAGATCTTATATCTAGGTCTAGTCCATCTCCTGAAGCTAAAGCAGTCCTCTTGGAGGCGGGGAGGAAAGCCCATTTGAAATGTAAAGGTATTTTAAGAGCCATTTTTGAAACTGTCTTCTTGTGTTTAAATGCAAACTTTGTGGACTTGCATTATGCATTCAAGTTCTAAATTTTACGTGATAAATCATGGGACAATGGGGCTGTCTTGGCACTTAACTTGGTGCTTACTGATATAATAAGAAATAGCATCCTGTGAAATGTTACCGTCTATCGTCAGTATCTTCATTTGCATAATGAGTTATTCTAAAGCTCTGGGAACTGCGTCAGTTCAGCTAGAACCATTTATTAAAGAGGTGGCAACAATTTCCCTACACGTTGCGCGCTAAGTATAACTACCCTTTCATTAGAAAAAACTCCTGCCATTCCAAGATAAGCTGTACTTAAACTTCAGCTTTAGGTATTCCTAATTTGCAGTTGCCTGCCTTCACTTAGCGATAACACAGACAAACGATACCGTGTTCTGCCGTCATCATCAACCAACCAACAATCGTTGCAGTTACGTATATGTACCAACTCCCAAGTGTCGCACATCTACTGAGAAGATCATCTGTGTCACATGCGTGCAGAGTTAGATTCTCAACAGTCTAATTGTATATTTGTGTAATATAATCTCGATGCTGTGCAATCACTATCCACATCTTCTTGCACTGGCCTTTCGATGAAAATTTTAGTGTGTCTATTGTGAGATAGACAGCGCGTTTTACCTGCTGTTATTGGGCTGAATGTATGTAAATAAGTGAAAAATTTAAAAAAAGTCATCTGTACAAGCAGTGGCCTAAAAAGTCTGTTATTGTAGACTAGGATGATTGTTGAAGTTGCTGTGACATCTCAAATACTACCTTTGAATAAACTGTTTACAGGGTCTCTTGGGATGCTGTTTCATAGTGAAAGGAAAATCTTTCCTTGTGATAATATGAGGTAAAGAAATTGGATTACCTGAGCTTTTTATTTCCAGTGTTTCAAAGTGGAGAACATAACTCTTTATTGTCTGTAAATCTAACATTATTACTTCCTCTTAGAAGAATATTGTATCATTAGATGTTTGTTTGAGCTGGTAACATCCATGCAACTGCTGCAATATTTTTCATTAGCAACTTGTATAATAGTTTGTACACAAGTACTGTTCAGATTGTCATGAAGAGTAGCTTTGACCATTTACATACCAGTAGCAGACTAGTATTTCTGTAAGATTTCCCGTGTATTCCTACCATATCATATTTTATTTCTGTAATGTAATTAAACTGTTATTTATTCAAGGAGAAAAAGTATTCCTCTACTTTTTTGTTTTCCAAATTTTGAGATAACTGAGGAAGCCACGTGATGCTGCTGCCTCATCCCACAATCTGGTGCTCTACGTTTTGTTTATAAGTTTGTCTGTCAGATTCTGAAACAACTGCTTAAACAACTTGACAACAGGTTGTCAAGCTTTGTGGGTTTTAATTGTACGTTGATATGTTTGAAGGAGGAGGTAGATTATGTATTTTATATTTGTGTATTCAGTACTATGGAGACGAGAGAAATGACATAGTTAAAACTGAATCTCCTGTTTCATTATGTAGGCAATTTCCCCTTTCCTCTGTATTAGCCAAAATGCAATAAATCTCTTTTGCCTTCCTCAGATGCATATGTTTGCACAGAGATGTCACATTAAGACAAAGCCGTATACTTCAGAAAAGCGAAACACAAAAGAGCAGAAGAAAGGAATGCAAACCAAACCAGCACTGCCAACAGCAACGACGACCTAAATTAGTTATTGATGGTTGTAAATGTAATCGAAGACATGAGAGAAACAAGAAGTCAGTTTTGGTCAGTGCCAGTGGGAGCAGAGTTATGGGGTTCGGTGGGGGGATGGTTGGTCCGACAGGGCTGCATGAAAGCTGTGCAGGGAGAGCCAGCTCAGCCACGCCACTGCCTACGGGCACAAAAAATGCTCCCACTGCTGCTCATCCACAACTGAAAGGAGGCCTACTAAATGCTGTAGAAAGGTCCTTGCCCCTTTCAAAGGACTGCTTTTCCATATGACTTAATGTCAGATTCATATTGCTTGGGCAATTTTCCTTCTCCGCATTTGTGGTTTGAAAGCACGGGAGGTCCTTAGGGGATGAAGTGAGCGTGTCCTGGGGCTTTGGATCGTGGTTGTGCCACAATATTTGTATTTTTAAAAATCAGGTCACTGATGAATTGAGAAAGTCTTGGCAAACAAAAGCCACTGGAAATGAAAGATTAGCTCATAATCTTTAACTGCGTACTACATTTCAGTGACAGAGTCTGAATATTTTTGCTGAAAGCTGTCACTGCCAAAGCAGCCAGGAGACAATTCCCACTGTATGAGTGCACGCTCACTAGAAAATAAGGGCTATACTGCCACAAACCAACAGTTCCTCTTGACACTAACACCTGACTGCATTTGTAAGTCTGTTCTAAACAACACAAGAAGAAATAATGACAACTTCCCAAGCGCCTGTTTTCCCATGCTATACCAGCTGAGGAAGCGTGCGGGCAAATAGACTGTCATCATTTCAGACTTTCACGTTAACATCCATTATAGTTTCTGCTCTTCTGACAGTTGTTTTAAGAAGTCACAATATCATCGTGCATGCACATCATCAATAAAACATACGTATTTTGTCTTCAGTGAAAGTCCAGCTTTGGCTTGATTTAAAAATGAAAGCATAATATCTGGGAACAGATTGTAAAAGAAGAGAAAAAAATTATTTTGCCTGTGTTTAAGAAGGCATAGGGTCAGGGGCTTATTTGACAGTTTAAAATCCATGTCTTCCTCCATTCTGCCTTTGTCCACTGGTCTTTTTAGGTAATAGATATAAAGAATTTTCTTTAAATAGCACGATGTATGAAGCACATGATTGCCTTCAACAGGGCTCCTTAATATGAACAGTCATCTAATACTAATCTTTAAAATTCAGTTAGGAGAAAAAGTGATAATAAACCCAGGGTAATCTAAATCACTAGGTTTGACACACCCTGGTATTGCTTTCCAATAAATCATCTTTGGTATTCAGAGCAGCACTCAGTTTAATGTTAAAGTATATTAAGGTATGGAGTCCCGTCTAATAAAGTCACTAAAAGTTTTTTATTGACTTCAGCAGATATGATACCTTATCCCAGATTTTCAAACTACGAGTCTGCATTTGGAAAGTGTGATTTTATATTCCATTATATTTGCATTTTCAGGCATTAAAACAAAGATGAGACAGAATAAGTCATACCCTCTGTGTCCGTTAGGGGTTTTTTACCTCCAAGATAACCTATTTTGAATTCTGGTGGGTCAATGCAGAATCATAAAAGTCTGGCAGGAGTTCAATGGACTTGACATGGGAGTGAAGCAATTTATTTATCCATATGTGTGCAGATGGGGTAGAGAACATAATGCACAAACCTGCTTTCAGTAATGCTGACAGCGTCGCTTCCTGACTGCTTGTGGCGATCCGGTTCCAACGCTGCTTTCTTTCCTTCTCTCCATATATATGCATATATGTATGTGCATGGTGAAAACTGGCCACACGCATATTAGA
>JAVJGJ010000059.1:5402161-5415277 GCA_035590215.1 Microhierax caerulescens
AAACTGGCCACACGCATATTCAAAATCTTTCCCCCAAATAAAGGTGTATCTACATGTAGTAGTAGTAGTAGTAATAATAATAACAGCAATAACAACAACATTAATAATGTGAAATAACTTCACAGCCACCGATTTAACAAAGGGGAAACTTATGCCATTCGTAGCCATGTCTGGATGGATCAAGCCCTGCCATTGCTATCTGAACCAGTTCTTCATTTTCCCCATGGATCTCATTGAAAGTCCCCCCAGGGCTCAGCGCCGCAGGGATACACCACTTTCCACCTGAAAGCTGAAGTGAGGGAGAAGGGAAAGGACCTGGAAACTCCGCGGTTCTTGTTTATGGCAGGCTGTTCCTGGAGCTGCTGTGTGTGTAGTGCTGTGTGAGGGTCTCTGGGGACTCCCCCGTGGTGTCCCTGTCTTCCAGGGCAGGGCTCGGTGGTTGTTGTAACCTGGCTGAGAGCAGAAACCTCATTAAGAGGGGTGAAGAATAATCATCTCTGGTTGCAACCCTGAAAAGAAAGGGTTTGAGATGTGGCAGGGGCATGATGCAGGATCTGCTATGCATCATTTCTTAGCTACGGAACAAGGATTAGGGGTATCATTTTTATAAAGGAATGTGGGGGATTATACAGGCTATGGATCCATCAGGTAAACACTCCTCCCAAACTTTCACAAAGGTAATAATAAATGCTGTAAGGCCTCTCAGCAGCAGCCAGGGTGGGGGGTGGGGTGGGGGGGAATCATTGTCTCTGCAATGCTTAACTCACAGCCTAATTCAAAGTAATTTTTCAGTTACACACCTACCTGCTACCAATGCATTCTGAGTAGGCAAAATTAATAACAGGCAATGCTCAGTAAATCCAAGATTTAAAGCTTTAGCTAGAATGTTAATGTCTAAATTGACTACTACTATCAGTCATGAGAATTACAGTTATCTACCTCCTTATCTTTTCCTATTTATTTCAGGGCTTTTATTTATTCTTATTGTAGCACTAGCAGAACCTGGCAGCACAGCTCTGGCAGAGGGAGGGATAGTCTCTCTGCATGCGGCCGGCGGTGGTGCCGAGTTGCCTGCAGCAGCGAGGCCAGGGCACCCAGGTGCTGCAAAACACTGATTTGGGCAAGGAGACAGAGAGAGATTTGGCACTTCATAGCAAGCCTAGTAAGAGATGAGAAAAGAGCGAAGCCTTCCAGGGTGCAGCTCCTTCCCCAGGCACATCCTACATCCCCGTATGGCTTGGGAGGTGTTGGCTGGACACTGCCATAGGGGGAGGAAAGCTTCAGCTTCAAACCCCCCACTCCCACCTTGGCAGCTGATGATGGGCTCCTTGGCAGGGAGGTGGCCAAAATTGTTGCACTCAAGGGTTAGGGCTGATGGCGAGGCATTTTCAAAGGGAGCTGGCTCCTGCCTGCCTGTGCTTCATCAGACTTGAGCATGAATTGTGCATAGCTTGAACATCTGCTTTTTACCCCAAATTATTCCTTAAGAAAAGCTTTCACTTTCAGCTTTGGTGTTCCTCACTTGGGATCCTGGAGCTAACCAAGATGTGGCTATGTGCACACGATAAAAAACTCCACGTTTACAGTCCTTATAGATAGATTACAGGAAGAGTAACCTAACAGCAAAATGTCAAAAAAGACCACATTATCCACCTACAAATTGGGCATTTAGCCCAGTTTCCTATACAAGTGATATATGCAGGTAAACCATTTAACTTCATTTTCCCATGGGAAAGCTGAGAATCTGGTTTAGCTTAGTTAAAAGACAGTTGTCTCACTCAATGGCAATGCAAGCAGCGGTTGCATCTGGAGCTGGAAAGGACCACTCCTACAGTGACCAGCAGCTGACCTCCTAAACACATACTTAAGCTGAGACCTTTTGGGTTCTTTCATTCAGGATATTCAGGCCTGATTTGAAGTGAGAGTCCATCATTTCGTTCCTTTTTAATCCCATTCAAAATACTGCTGGGCCCTGCAGACACTTCATTTCATTATTGCAGACATGGGGAAGCTACCGGCTATCATAAGGAAGGACAGAGGGGGCCTTCAAACTCAGTGCCACTCTATTCTTAACACTTCTGCTCTTTGCCCTTTCTTACTGATAACACAAGGTTTCTAAATAGTTGTTTGGGATCTAATCTTAGCTGCTGTGTCAGCTGGCCCCTGCTGAGGCTTAAATCCTTCTGCTGGCTATGAAAGTGTAGACTGAAGTCTCAAAAAGGAAGAGGGCACTTGCTTTCTAGAGAGCAGCGTGGAGGTGTGAGTGAATAGGAGTGTTTCTTGTAAGAAAGTGAACAATGGCAAAGCATAAGAACACGGGCTGATGTACATTTTCTGTGGTCCCTTGCCCTCTGGCAGTTTGTTCCTTCTCCTCTCTATGCTGCCTCCTCCATAGTGCCAACACAAGCACTTGCATGGCTGCCTGGTGAGTCAGATCCAGCTGAAGTGATCCAGCTATAAAATAACATCATTTTTTTTTATTTTTTTCGGGGCATGTTATGCCTGACAGATCGTTTCCAGACTTCACGACCTGGGTTTCAGCGCTGGGAACTGGTGCAGGATTTGTCACACAGGCAGCTCAACAGCTCCATCAAACCAGGTTCCTGCTGTGCCAAGCATGTAATGGGACCTTCAGGGTCTTGTTGTTCATTACCGGGAAGAGCCTAAAAAAGTGTTCTGCACTTCCACACAGAAGCACTGAGGGAAACCTGAGTTTCAGAGCCCACCGAGACACCAAAACTGCAGGGGCTGTGTCTGTGTCCTTCAAAGGCAAAGTCCTTACCAAAGCTAAGAAAATTCTCCCCATTCTAAGTGCCAGTGACTTTGCTGGCACAAATACACTTTTTTTTTTTCCCCCAACAACAAAAGTAACCACTAAGTTGGAAAATTCCCTTTGTCTTTTGTCGCAGCACTCTCCAGACTATCAAGCTGCAACAAGGTCTTTTACCGCCTCATACTGACACACTCTTCACACAGTCCCTCTGCTGCCTTCTCCTCCTCACTCAGAGCGTGCTCTCTCTCTTCTCTTGCTTCTTCCTCTCTTTGTTGGCTCTCAACCCTTTAACAGAACCAGCCACACCTGCACTTATCTACATCAACCAACCTGCTGCCCCTGAAGCCAGCCCACAGTTGCATATTATCAATGGTAATTAACCCAGCTACATTCTTCTACAATGCCCCCTTTTTTCTATTTTTTCTTTTTAACAATTCATATCTCATGTTTTTACCAGTCATCACTTTTTACAAATAGATACAAACTTTTTACAAACAAACTTTTCATGCAGTCCTCTACAGTCTTTTTCTTCTCTTGAAAGATGCCTATGCTCCTGTTGAGTCTTTGGAAATACCCATGCTCAGGTGGATGGGCAGAACATGCAAGTCCTCCCTCCGGATACGAGCCACGTGGCTGACTCACCGTGGGCACACTTTGCTCTGGGCATGCCACAGTGAGCACCTCTCCACACCAGTGCACAATGTCCCAGAGCAGGCAGGGCGAGCTTGGTGCTTCAGCGGCCCTTGTATCGCAGTGTGAGCATCCCTCGGCACAGGTGCCCATCACCTCTGGGGCAGACTCCTCTCACTGCCTTCTTCATGTTTCCCCTCTCTGTACTGCTGTATCTGTGTTGTTAATACTGGGAATCAAAGTGGTAAATTACTGGGAATTGAAGGAGTTTGTTTCTCATCACTGCAGAGAGACACAGAGATGCTTTGCAGAAGGAGCTGCTGACCAATTGGTGGGGAATCATGTAAGCAGACTACATCTCAGGTGCATCTGCAGCACTCGGGCAGGACAACCACTACAGCCTCTTCAGCACCGCGAGCATTTGGTGCCTCTTTGCTCCTCAAATTTTATTTGAGTACCAATGACAACATGGGACTTGGGAAATGTTCGCTCTTAGAAAAAACAAGTCAAACTTTGATTTTACAGGCCTGTATTGTTAAAAAAAAAAAAAAGAAACCGTCTGGTTCTGTATCAAAAAAATCAATCTCCTCTAGAGGCTAGGTTGGTAAATAAATCAGGAAGAGAAGCTGCTGTAAATTAGAAGAGCTCTACCACATTCACAAGCAGAGTGATAGAGGCCAGTCATACATCAGTCAGTCACACTGCTGAGTTGTGGATGTGTTTACTCCACAAAAGTAATTGCAACCATATCCTTTCACAGGAGGGCAAGGTACCCTGCATTTTCCCTGGGGTGCAAAGATGCGCATGGGAAGCTGGTAGTCATCATCCCTGACAGTCTATACTGCACTTCTCCTCGCACTAACATAACGTGTCTACCTCGCGTATCCGTGAGCCATCCTAACCTAAACTGGGGGAACCAAACAAGCCAGACATTACCAGAATTGTGTAAGCTCTCTGCCCAAAGAGGAGTAGACTCATATTCTCCTTTGCAAGTCACTGGGTTAATCGCCTGTTTTTATATATATTGCTATAACACCTGGCAACTCATGATAATAGGGGCTTAAGGTATTGGCAACAGCACACACAAAAAAAAAATAAGCAGCCTTTATCAAACCATTCCTATGAGCGGGAAAACCAGCACTGCATACATCAAAAGCCTCATTATTAGAGTGGTATTTAGTCTGCAGCTGAAAGGCCACACAAGCCTCTACTGACTGCTAACTCAGGTCTCCTCAAGAGACTTGACTGGGATTTAAAGGGTAAGTATTGTGGAACGGTCTTGCAGAGGACAGAGCAGACCCTTTAATGCTGTCTTTTCAGGACATTATTCTTTCCATTTGTATAGAGACAATTGCTCCAGCTAACCTGCCTGTCCTGTACCCTAGGCAACCTGAGAAATTAAAACTAAGTGCCTAATCCATCAAACAAATGGTTTGCCCTGGCTCCATCAAAAGTAAATAAATAGCTATCCCCCCTTCCCTGAAAAATAAAATGTTTCAATATCAAAGAAAGCTTCTTCCCTGCCTCATCTTTCCTTCTCCACATGCCCAAAGGGAGGACCTTACAGCATGGCCACGAGGTCTGCAGATCTAAGGACCATTCATTAACACGGATATTTCCTCTGTAAAACATCCATGAGCTCAGGGATCCAGGGCAGACTTGGGACTGACACAGCAAACCACACGTCAACACCTCTAGTGGGGCTCCAAGATAAAAACCAAAACTTGAGACTGATGGCTTGTCAGGCAGGGGCAGGTCTTGCAGAGCACTCAGCATCACCTCTTCCTTCCCTGCTGCCTTCAGCAGCCTGCAGTCTTTTCTGGTGCTCCTCACAGTGTCTAACTTTGCTTTGAAAGTCTGAACTTATTTACTGCCTTTGATTTCCTGGCTGGGGGTGTGTGCTTGGAGCCTGCTAATGAAGCTCAAAGAGCAGAGTCAAAGCACTTTCTCAGTGCTGGCTGGCACAAGTGGAAGGAAACTGCCTGGCACCAGTTGCCCTTCTTGCATGCATGCTAGAAGACGATGCCATGAAACACTGCACAGCAAGGACAGGCACAGGGCTGGGGCCGTGCATCCCTGCAGGCAACTCTGCCTGATGCCTTCCCTGTCCTGTACTGCCACGGGTCATAAGCAGATCTGAATCCCACCATATGCCAACTTCAGGCACCCTAAGCTTCATTAATTCAGCATGGAAAGCAGCAGCTAATATCTAAAGGCACTTAAAATCTTTAGCAACCATCATTAGCACCTTCTTTCTGTGGCACAAAGGTTTATATGCACCTAAATGGTAGCTCTGGGGTGGCACCCTGGTCCTGGTCTGAATAGATGGGCAAAGGATGGCTGCCTCAGTCATCTACCCTTCACCTGAAACTCCAGCCTCATCTAACCTCTTGCAGCAGCAGCTCTGAGTTCAGCAGCAGGCGTGACGATGGGGATCACTATCTGGCCAGGATTTAATTGAACACAGATGGGAGTGAGGCAGCCTGAGCCTGATGCAAAGTGCTTCTAGTCCTTGCTTCTCCTTGGGGTCTGCAAGCCGCAAAAGCAACGGTGCTTCCCAGCTCTGTCATAAAACTTCCTTAAAGCTATTTGTTGTTTGGTTTTTGAAGTGAAGCTTTCATTATTTAGAAGAGACATTCAGAGACACTCACAGCTACTTATCGCTAATAAAAATAAACATTAGGCCTGGGCAGTCTGGGTACCTCACTGCACTTGTTCAATAGCTGCTTCTTACTTGGCTGAGTACCAGATGGGAATGACCACCCAAGAGCTTCTTCTCTGGAAGTACCACCATTTGCAGAGAAGTTGCCGGTTCTTGGGAGAGCAAAACACAACACAAAGAACCAAAAAGATTCTATATGGTTGGTCCCCAATGGACCATGCCCAGGAGGCCCATCTGCCACACCGCAGTGTGGCTGCTCATCACCCCACGCTTTGTACCCTGTTACAGGAGGTTTGTTTCAGGAGGAGGGCAGCAGGGACTAGGAGAGTCCCCTGATGCACACATGGCCCCTGGAGAGACATGCTGCCAGGTGCAGCAGGTTTTTCAGCCATCTTGGCCAAGGGAACACATGGCAGCACGGCCAAGGGAATGCATGGCAGCATGGCCCTTCTCGCCAGCCTCACGATGAGCTGGGAGGGCAGGAGGGAGGACAGACATCGGGATAAAGGCTGTGTTACTGTCCTGAGACCTCTTGTCCTGGGAAAGACAAGACATAATTTTCAATCTGTGCTGAACTGAGAAGGCCCATCACCTCTCAAGACTGGACTCAAGCATTGTGTTTATGTGTGACCATGCCTTGAGGGCACCTGGACTATATCCTAAATGGATGGAGGAGAAGGCAGCAGGGCTTCCTCCTGCAGATCACAACCAGACATATGAATGTCATTTCTTCTGAGGGAAAATTGGAAAAGGTGCTGAAAAAAGCCATAGAACTGGTTTAATGGCTTGAGAATCCATTTTTCCGTGAGAGACCCAGCTCATAACATTTGGGGTTTTATCAAATAGAAGACTGAAAGATGATTCTTTTGTAGCATGTGAAGTATTTCCATGGGAGGAAATACCAGCTGCTAAAAGGCTCTTTAACCAGCAGAAAAATGCATAACAAGAGCCAGTGGCTGGAAGCTGAAGCCAGGCAAATTAAAATGGGAAATAACGCATATATTTTTAAGTGGGGGTAATTAACCACTGGAACAAATCCTCAAGGGAGGCCGTGGATTCTTATCTCTGGAGAGTTTCAAATCATGGCTGAATGGATGCCTTTCTGGAAGATGTGCTTTAGCCAAAGAAGCTATTAGGTTCAATACATGGGTAATTGTGTGATATGTAATGGCTTGTGATAAACAGGAAGTAAGAACAGATGATCTAATGTTTCTTTCTGGCCTTAAACCTAAGAAGCTATTCATCTAGATGGGAGCCCTGTGCCTATAGCTGAGAATTTGATCCAAGGCTCCCACTGCAACATTCATAAACCTGTGAAAAATGAGTGCATAAACACACCAAAGAGAATAGAATGAAACAATGAATGGGGAGCTCAGGATGAAGAAACACACCCGTAAAATAATTTATTTCTACTTTTTTCATTAATTATGCTGGAACACAATGAGCACCTATAGAAACTAGGACTGTGAGGCAGTAATTTACACTGGAGAAATTCAAATGAAATGGGAAGACACAAGACTATGTTTGGAGACTGTCAGGTTTCTGCGATAAAATTGCATTAGTAATTAATAATCTCCCAGAAAAGAGAAAGAGAGAGATCATCTGCTACCATGTGTCTATTAGCAGATAAATCCAAAGTGAAAGATATCCCCTCTGGGACTACTTGATGGATTATATTAAATTTAATGGTAATGGAAAGAATACTGTAATTGGAAGATGCTGGAGGGAAAAGATATGGTGGGAGCAAGAGAAGGAGGTACATTGCTGATACGAAGACCGCATGGTATAGGAATGGCTCAGTTCCTGCCAAACTGCACCAAAAGAGCAGAAGGTGCTCCATTCCTCATAGGCAAGGACAGAAAATGTACAGGACGATCTTAGCTAACATGGAAACCAATCTGTATTATCCCCAAGGGAGGTACGTTTGGCAACTACAGTGTTGAAAATAAATATTAGAAATGCCAGAATTTTTTGAATCTGTGAGTACATTTCAGAGGAATAAAATGACAAGTTCAATTAGGTTCCTTGAAGCAGAGGAGAGAAACTGATTAATCAGGCATGGAAGTTCCTAAGTAACCAAAACAACTGTGTGGGCTTTCTCCTCTTGACTCATGTTACAGGAGGAGGGTGTATCTATTTGAAAACGGAATATATTTCCACATGCTCTATAAAGGAATGTCCAAACATATCTAGATAGAAAATGGTTTCTGTTACATAGGTCTCTCCAGAGCCTCTCGTACGTTGTGCAAAGCTCTGGAATACGTACAGGAGTTTTAGGGTGTTTTCTCTGAAGATAAAGTGGCTTTTTAAAGAATATGTGGAGTTGATGGTAACGTCACAAAGGGGCAATATAAACTTCACAAGCAAACTTGTATTGAGCAGAAAGATAACTATACCAAAAGGCAACTTAGAATTTTTTTTTAAAAAAAAAAACAGCAACACATTTATAATACCTGAAGTCCAAAGGCTTCTTGGAAAAAATAGCCGTGTCTGTCAGAAAAGTACAAAGTGGAGAACCATATCCCTGCAAATTGCCAGCAGAATATCGAGAGTTACCATCCTCGGCCAGTAAAACATCAAATTATTATTACATCTGAGCTGGCTCTTTCCCAGAGCACTGGATACCTTCTCTACCAGCCTCAGAAAGCTGCTTTCTGCAGATGGGCTTTTTCAGAGGTGTCATACACCTCACCGCTCAGGGGTGGAGACAAAACAAAAGCCAATGCATGTGACACAGAACTGAACCGTGCAAATGATATCATGCAAGAGGATGCATCCTGATTGCAAAGCTACAGGATGTCTGCAGAGAAATTCACTTTTCCAGTAGTGCTCCGTTTACTCGCTTTGGCTGAAGGCTGAGGGAGGGGGAAGGGACCCCCCACTAATTTCAAAACCTTCATGTTTTCAAAGGGATTTGGGGGTCGCTTTTTATGCCATTTTTAGTCACAGCTGGTTAAATTTGATCACGACAGCGAGTAGGAGGGTGACCAAGGTAGGGCTGTGCTCTTTGGCTGTGAGCACAGCAGAGCACAAAGCCACTGACATGGCTGCCAAGCTCTTCTTGGTTTGGGTTTTTCTCCACCACCCAGCAGCCAGCCCTCCTCTGCGCTGCGCTCCCTGATGCCCCTGCACCTGGGTGCCCCTGCCCACCATTGGAGCCAGTGGGTGCCAGGCTTCCTGGTGCCTCAACACATTTGTGGGTGTTAGCATCATGAGCAACTCAAGCAGCATCGCTAATCTGTGTGCCATTGCCTCTCCTCGACAGCACCAGCCACTCCAACCCGGGGATCACTAGTTTATTTTTATAGAATCTTTTGTGCATGTGGACTTGTAGCTGCTTCCCACAGGAGATTGTCTTGGAGTAGGAAATATTCCAAATAACGTATGAGCTGCTACGGACATCCACAGCAGAGAAGTGAGAGCTAATAGATGAAGCATAAAGCTGGGCACCGAACCCTTGCAGCACTTAACCCTGACTCTGCTGGTGACTTGCTGCAAGAATAGGGATGAGCTATTTATCTAATGCCTCTCTCTCCCGCCTCCAGCGGTTATTATGAGGGTGAATTATTTAATGTGTGTGCACAGGTTTGATGTTGTATGCACCATTTCATACGCACATAAGTGCTAAGGATTATTGGGAGGTTCTGTCATCGCTAGAACACTAAACATGCATTTCTGGGCTTAATTAGGTGTGTAAAAACGGCTGCACGCAGCCACACTGGAAAATGTGAGTCCTGATGTATAAATAATTGTAAGGACATGGCAAAAAGGATCTCAGCAAGAGAAAGCCCATCTGGATTTAGCCTTGGTCAAAGCCTGCTAAAGTGACTCTAATGGCCTCTAAGCTCTTAAGGCACCCAGAGAGGATTCCTACCTCAGTTCTTTCCTGGTCTGCCCGGTGACAGTTTGAGCAGAACAGGACTATTACTTCATTAAAAAAAAAAAATCAAACAAAAACCTGGACAGAAGTCATGAAAGCTTTGCTGTAAGCTCAGATCTTGGGCACAGGCTTATTAGAAGTTTTGCAGAGGCTTCTGTGTACTCTGAAAGGGAAGTTGAATCAATCTCCTGGCCTCTGTGTGTGTCAAGCCACCCTGAAGAATGTTTCATGGCTTGCCTGTCCTCCTCACTGCTCTGCTTTGGGAGTGGTACGTTGCATCCAAACACGTGCTAGCCACTAGCCTTCAGTTGCCCTGGAGAAATGCTCCACTTGCGGAGCCAACAAATTGACACTGGTGAGATATTTTATGCAAGTCACACAATCACAGAATGGTTTGGGTTGGAAAGGACCTTAAAGATCATCTAGTCCACCCCCTTCTGCCATGGGCAGGGACATAAGTCAGCAAGGCGCAGCAAGCTGTGATTTGCATTTGTGCAATTTACTTCTGTTTGGGGGCCGGCTAATCTCCACCAGTGCAAATAGCAGCTTCGCCTGTATGCACTTGTGGACAATGCTGACAAAGCCCCATCAGCGGCTGTCACCAGTAGATATAATATAGCAAAATCCCCTAACCAAACAAGACCTTAATTTCTCATTGAGCTTTGAGTTTCCTGAAATCTCAACTTGAAAGAGGTTTCATCCCTTGCTCAAGGGGTAGAATCCTCTGGTGAGAAAAAGTAAAGAAAGGTTCATAGTGCGCAGACTTTCTGCAAATAAATGCCTTAGTATCTCACCAATGGGATCAACGTGATGCAACTGCAACAGCATCTCAGCCTCATCTCGGTTGCAGACCTTGGGAAAAGTAAGTTCAGCTTTTTCTGATGATCCTGTGTCATCACAGGAATGTATTCAGAGTACATTCTTCATATGTTAATAGTTTCACACAGTATTAAACTGGATCTAATTATGCTCAGTTTGCTATGAACAGCAAATCATATTCACAATTGTGTTTTCATTTTTAATATTATTCTATATAAAGATTCCATTAAGATGTTAATTGCTACTGGAATTATATGTACATAAATAATAAACAGGAATACCCACCTATTATTAGAAAATAATTTTGACATATACCAAGCCATTTACTTTAACGTGCTTTAGATTTTAAGTGGCAAGTAGAGTGCCTGGCTAGAATTAGCAAAAGATCCTCTGTTATGAAAATGTGGCTTTATGTCCCCTGCAGAGTGCCACTTGCCAGCCCACACTAAAAGAATAGGTGATGCCCTTTCAGCATCGATAAAAAGAATGGCTCACATAAAAATTCTAATGATGGGAAACATTGTGCAAGTTTAAATCACTGAAGGAGACAGCACAAAAAAAAGAACAGACTATGAGACAAATGTGTGAGGACAGCAGACACTTTTCTACCTGCGGACCCTGTATTTTAACCAAGCAAGGGCAAACTCCAAACCTTCAAAGAGGCCTGGATGGCGTGACCATGTCCCTTGCCAGAAACCCCCTGAATTTTCTGGTCTGTCTTTGTGGAGGATCCACTGCGAGATGGGAAGTGAGCTCCCCAGCCTGTGGATGACAGCCACCCCCGGAGAGCAAGGGCAGTGAGGACACAACTGTGGCCAAAATCCTGACAGAGGTCCTCCCTCTGCTGAAGTGGCAGCAGCTGGAAATGACACCAGTGAGCTCAGTCACGTCACAGGAAAGTATCTGTGCTTGTGCCTATTGGTCTCGAGGTGTCATGACAAGATGGGGTTTATTTTTGGCTTCTAGAAAGAAGATTTCTTGTTTTTGCAGAGCATATTGGACACTGAGCTCAAACACGCCCTACATAAGGTCTGTTGACATGCCCATTGGGCAACAGTCATCTTCGGTGACACACGGAGAAGAATGAAAAGGAAAATACAAAAAGTCTAGCAGTATCAACAAATTCTCCTTTTTGTGCCTTTCCTCTAGCATCACAGGCTGACTCCACATGTGGGAACAGAGAGATTTCACCCGGGAGAAAAGTGGAAAGAAACAAGAGGAATGTAAATGCAGTGTGAATCAGAAAACACACGGAATTATAAAAAGTCTTTACTTCAAGAGGAGACACAATAGAAGCCTGAAAGCCTGAGCAATAGGAACTAGGAAATAGAAAAAGGAAATTAAATTTTTAAAACCCTGTATGTTTAGATGGTGTTATCTTCAAGACAACAAACAGCAAGGGGCCAGGAAATTCCAAATTAAATCCAACACTTTCCTTATTTCCTGATTTTCTCTTGTTAAGCATAAAAAGCACAGCCAGGTTCAAGTTAACATTATATTTCCTGCCATGTGACTCTATTGCATAACTTTCATTGCTATGTGTATGTGGACTGACCCACTCTGAAAAAAAAACCAAGATACAGTATCTTGACATGCAAAGAGAGCCCAGAATTTCAGAGCCATAGTTCACAAAAAATGCAACAAGCCCAACTGCTGGTCCCAAAAGGTTTTCTGTAAATCCAAGGTGAATGTATCATGGATGGAGTTCATGTCTGATGGCAGGTTCTGTTGTTATTAGATGACATCTATTGATCAGTGTGAGCTATCTGACAAGTGTTTACCCTACCAGAATTTAAATCGTGTAGCTCTTTGGCACTGCTCTGACCCAGCTGCCATCTTCTACAGTGCATTAACTCCTGTGAGTTGACTATGAAAGGCAGCTCACCAAGGCTGCTGGCTACCTGAAGCTTGCAGTGTGTCTTGCTGCAGGGAGGGATCATCTGAGACACAAGTCGATGATCTGAGCAACAGGACATTTCCAACCCTGTAGGCAGTTCCTGTGCATGGAGGTTACATCATGGGAAACAGACCCAGTGGGGCAGCGGGACGTGTGGGGTGGTGAAATGAGGCCCAGCCAGTTCCCCTCCAGCAGAAGGTGTTCGTCCCCCATGGCTGCCCAAGCCCTAGGAGCACACCTACCCATCAGAAATAGAAAGCCAAAGCAGAAGACATACCTAGCACAAACACACAAAACAGAGTTTGTCACATATAGGTGACACCTGTCCCCCGTCCTTATTAGTAGGGTGTGCAAGGCAGCATGTATCTCACTGCAACCCTAAGAAAGGTGCTGAAGGAAGGAGGGAAGGAAGGAAGGAAGGAAGGAAGGAAGGAAGGAAGGAAGGAAGGAAGGAA
>JAVJGJ010000059.1:5426241-5446143 GCA_035590215.1 Microhierax caerulescens
CAGATCCCCTCCCAGTCTTCTCCTCTCCAGGCTACACAGCCCCAGCTCTCCCAGCCTTTCCTCACAAGGGAGATGCTGCAGTCCCCTCATCACCTTCATAGCCCCCCACTGGGCCCTCTCCAGCAGTTCCCTGTCTCCCTTGAACTGGGGAGCCCAGGACTGGGCACAGCACTCCAGGTGTGGCCTCACCAGCGCAGAGCAGAGGGACAGGATCACATCCCTCGGCCTGCTGCCCACACTCCTCCTAATGCCCCCCAGGATGGTCCCTTTGGCCTCCTTGACCACCAGGGCACACAGCTGGCTCGTGGGCAGCTTGCTGTCCCCCAGAACCCCCAGGTCCTTCTCCGCAGAGCTGCCTTCCAGCAGGTCAGCCCTGGCCTGTACTGGTGCAGGGGGTTGTTCCTCCCCAGTGCAGGACCTTACACTTGCCCTTGTTGAACTTCACCAGGTTCCTCTCCTCCCAGCCCTCCAGCCTGTCCAGGTCTCTGAATGGGAGTGCAGCCTCCTGGTGTATCAGCCACTCCTCCCAGCTTTGTACCATCAGCAAACTTTCTGAGGTACACCCTGTCCCTCCATCCAGGTCACTGATGACCACGCTGAACAGGACTGGAGTCAGTACTGACCCCTGAGGAACACCACTAGCTACAGGCCTCCAGCTGGACCCTATACCAGTGACCACAGCCCTCTGAGCTCTGCCCTTCAGCCAGTTCTCTGTCCACCTCACTGCCCACCCATCCAGTCCACGCTTCCTGAGTTTACGTATGAGGATGTTATCAGAGACAGTGTCAAAAGCCTTGCTGAGGTCAAGGTACACAACATCCACTGCTCTCCCCTCGTCTACCCAGCCAGTCATTCCATTGTAGAAGGCTGTCAGGCTGGTCAGGCATGATTTCCCCTTGGTGAATCCATGTTGACTACTCCTGGTAACCTTCCTTTCCAGCACATGCTTAGAGATGACCTCCAGGATGAGCTGTTCCATCACCTATCTAGGGATGAAGGTGAGGCTGACCGGCCTGTAGTTTTCTGTGTCCTCCTTTTTGCCCCTTTTGAAGACTGGAGTGACATTTGCTTTCCTCCAGTCCTCAGGCATCTCTCCTGTTCTCCATGACCCTTCAGAAAGTGACACTGGTTAGCAATAACATCTGCCAGCAACCTCAGCACTTAGGGGTGCATCTCATCAGGGCCCATGGATTTGTGGGTGTCTAGCTTGCTTAAGTGATCTCTAACATGAATCGTTCCCTTCTCACCCACAATCACTGTAACTGCTTTGCAAAGCACTTTTTTCCAGTCTCCAGAAGCTTGTTTCTGTTGTCTTTACCGGCAATACAAATATTAAACTACAGAGAAACTTGTCACATTTGTCATCAGTAATACCATATTTTGATCAAATAAAATGTAAATCACATCATATGCTGTCCACCTACCAGTGAAGAAACATAAAGATCATGGCAAAGATCACACCAACAATCACAATGGTTCCAGTTACCAGGCAAAAGACCAGAATGGCATCTCTTGTTCTCCTTGATTGCCCTGTTTCTATTTTCCTTGATTCTTTTGCTTGCATTTCTGAAGAAAAGAAATACATGGTCATTGTTGTGTTCAAATTGTCAAATGAATCAGGCATTTAATCTGATGGACAGGACTGAAAAGGAGCAGGGCTTGATTATTTACTGTCTGACATCTTTCACAGCCTTCAGGCTTTTACTGTATCAGCAAAATTTAGAATAGTGACATTTTATACCTTCTTTGCAAAGGCCTATCTAACCAAGGAAGATGCAAAGAAACAGAGATCAAGGTGTATGGAGTAGGGGATACATGTCACTTAAAGCCGTGAAACACAATGAACTGCAATTCCTAAAGACAAGGCAAAAATTAAAGTGGGAAAGTATCTATTTGGTACATGTTAAGATTGACTAATATAACAATATTTTTGCTTTAAGAAATGCTTTAATGTTAAGATTTCAAGATGTGTTCATGTAAGACACATGAACGATAAAGACAGAAGAAATACCACAGCCTGTCTGCCACTCGAGGCAGGCTGACTTCTTTGTTTTGTGCCTGGTACCAGGTGCTCCGTCACCCAGGGCTGAGACATCAAGGTACCACTGTGCGACAGAAGAATTCTAACAATGGTAATTGCTGCAGTCATAATGATAATAATGAAGCCAAAAGAGAGTATGCTAACAAAAGACCAGATTCAAGGACTTAAGTGCTGCTTTTCAGTTCCCTGTCTCTATCTAGGTCTGCAGAGCCTTTATTTAAAGCAAATAACCACCGATCATGGAAAGGAGCTGTTCTGCATGGCCCAGAAATATATAGCGAGGAGCAGCTGCATGAAGCTGAGAAATTAAAATGTAGCAAGGACATCAAGTAAAAATGCATTTTGTAATGCTGCAGCCTGTTGAACCATTCACCTAAGAAAACTGAGGGCCTTGCCATTACTTAAGACCAGACGTACTGGTTTGGAGATGACTCTTAACAAACAACCCGGGAAGAGTGAAAAATGCTGAGGATGGTAACCAACGTCCTCCATCTGTTTTTTGACACTGGATAAAGAAATGCCTGGAAATCAAACCCAGTCACCTTGTTCTGAAATTTACTTGACCTTATTTGTTCAGCCACATTCAACCAAAATCAATGAACCATCAGGGATCTTGCCAGATCCTCCAACTTTGACAATTTTACATGAGCCAACTCTAATTTATCTTTCGTTTTCCCTCATGCAGTTTCTAAAACTATAAGGTGCAATCTCTTTGCTGACTGGTATGCAAGATTCATGTTCACACTGGTAGGAATTCTGTGTAGCAGAATGACTGCAGGAAACCCATTTCTATTTCTATTTCATTTCTACTTCTATATAAGGTCCTGTGCCACCGTCATCACTGTAGTATCTAAGCAACTCTTGCATCACATCATTTGGGTTTCACTCTTCTGCATCACAGAATTTTCATTCTGATATTCTTACACCACAGCTCATCTATATGATTCTCCTGATCTTTCTGCAAGATATAGGACAGATAAGAATGGTGAACTGGCTGAGAGTATCATACATAGTAAGTCTGAATACCGGGGTTTTTATACAATGTAAAGGCATTCACTTTTAAGCAAACTGACATCACTGGACTGTGTCTTCTTAGAATTACATGCCATTGTGGGGAATGGAGGTTAATGAAAATTATCTTTGATTTTGTAATTTCATTAATGTAATATATTAGATGTGAACTTAGAACTCCAAGAATATCTGTTTACAGGCTGTAACAGGAGCCTGCTGAAATGAAAAGAAAGTTTTATGTCATCCACAGCTAGTCTACTCAAGTTTTCTTCCCAGGCAAGAAATTCTTCCAATAGCCAAGAACCAGAACTGCCCAAGAGACAACCTGATAATACAGAGGGAATGCATTCCAAGCAAACACACGTGTTTAAAATGCAAGCAGGAAGCAGACAGGAAAGCAGCTTCCCAGTAAGCTGGTTCACAATGAGCAAAGACTGATTCACATCAGGTGCACTTTTAAGCACTGACTGCACTCTGAAGTCCAGGCAACACTCCCAATTAGCCAGTGAGAATTTTTCCACAGTCAGAACATGCCTTAAAAACATCCTCAGCTTACAGTTAAGGTAATAAAGATGTATTTAGTAAAAATAGGAAGAACAATTCTTTTTTGAAACATGTGAAGTCTAGTTCAATTACTTTCAACTTGAAGTCCACAGCCCACTGTGAGTCTGTGGACTACTTTACTATAAAGAATGACAAAAAAAACCACTACCATACCTATTTCCAAATTATATTGTAAAATGATCCCTAAAAGTGTGTGCATTCCATTATAAAAAAAAAAAAAAAGAGAGAGAGAAAAAAAGAGATTGGTAACATATCTCACAGTTTCAAGCAGATTGCCTCCAACCCTTACTGAAAGCTTTGAATTCTTACCTTATCTGTTAATTATTTTATTCATATTTATTAAAAAAGGAATGCACTTCAATGAAAAACAAGGCTGGGATACTGCAGATAGATTGTAGGCACTGTTGGATCTAAACTACAAAGATCCATTTACTTATGAAAGTCTGAAAAAGACAGGAAGGAAGAAAAAGAAAGAATGCTCAAATTTAGCATTTAGCTTCCACCAGGGCTTGCTGATTTGAGGCCAGCCCTGTGGCAGAAACCCTAGAGTTTGTGTGGTCCCAGTGCTGGTCATGGCTTACAAAAGCCTTTCCAACAGCTCAAATGGTCCAAGCAGTGCACACTCCTACCCTAGTGTCTATCTGCTATGCCAATGCAGGGGCAACAGGCTGGATTACAGGAAACAAAAGCATCACCTGTATGACCACTGCCTGCTGCTAAGAAGCTTGACAGATTTTTAACATTCTTTGTGCCATCAGAACAACAGGACCTTAGAAAGTTACTGCTTTCTTATTTGGGCTGAAAGGGATACATCACATACTTCCTTCACACCAAGCACCAGAGCAGGTTGCAGCACATACTTTGATGTGGTGTGGCCCAGCAACTGTATTTGCATTGTATACCACAGTTCAACAAAGCTGTTTTGATTTCTGTGCAGTGCAGTGCATCTCTTGACTGTCCTCTGCCTTTATGGAACCCACTCCCCTTTAATTTCTTAAATCCAAATACATTCAGAAGCATCTGTTGCCACTGCTAGCATTTCCCTTCAGAAAATATCAGCAATACAAATCCTGTCTCTGCATTCCATTCAGTAATTTCTTTAATAAGAAACAGATTCATAATAAAATCATGTACATCAAGAAGTGGAACACCTGCTTTTTCAGCACCATTTCTGTCCAAAGGAAACCCAGTACTTCTGCCAGTAGCACTGTTCCTCTTTATCCTCCTCTTCCGCTGGGTTTTTCATCGAGCTGGAGTTCCTCCTAGACCATGATGTTGACTGTACAGAAGTGTTCCATTTACAAGCCAACGCTCAACCAATTGTTTATATGGTCCAGCAGCCAACAGCAGTTCTTTCCACCACTTTACAGATCCAGAAAGTATGTATCAGTTTGGCAGAAAGGAATGAGATTTTGCCTCTGCAGACTGTTTTATTTCCCCTTAATATAATGGTGATGCATAGCTTTTTTGTTTCTCTTCTAGATTATCTATAAGCCTTTTTCTATGTATCAAAAATGGATGGATATATGCTAATGAGACAGTAGGATTACAACACACAAAGGAGATCCAGGCTATTAATCTTGAGTACTGGGGTTCCCCATTTTATTTCTGTGCAAATGCAAGGACAACATGGCCATGCTGATTGCATGTTTGTACAGCATCCAATTACAGAGCTGTGACTTTTCTGTCTCAGGGAGGCTCTGGCACTGAAGTCATCAGCAGGAAATGAAGAGAGATGTGGGCTAGAATGACCTCTGAAACACAGAAACGCTATTGCCTCCATCTTCTCCACATAAGTGCCACTAGACACACACCCCAACTCTCTCTCACTCATGAGAAGTGTGGAGCTTGGAGCACAGCTGGGATCTCAGTAAGCTGACACCCTTCAAATAGCATCCTAATGAGGATCATTCTCTGTTCTTGCATTCCTTCCTTGCAGAGTCCTCCCTCCTCATGGAACTATTATTAGTACATATGAATAAACCACCTTCCAGTTCCAAAGTCTTTACAAAACGCCAAACAACACAACAGGTGGGAGTGCGAAACAAACACCCTTCAGTGTTTCAGCATAGTGATTTAGTAAAAAGGAAATATAGAAAAGTCAGTTATTAAAGGACGGGATTTTCCTTGCATAGATTCCAATAATATTTGATGAGAATAAAATACTTTCCCCCCCCCCCGTTCTCTTGCTATAAAAGACAAAGAGAACCCATAGGTCTGAACAGTTCTGAAAACAAAAGGAAGAGCCAAATTATGAAAAACAACTCACTTATGCAAAAATGCCATTATGACTGCTCATCAAAAGGTCACCGAGAAGCACAGTGATCACTGGTAAAGGACACATGGAAGTTCTGTGTGCATAGATTTAAAATTAACTCATACGAAGTTTTGCCACATGGCAAATACACACAATGTCCTGTGAGGTTTTATCTGCCCTTTTGCAACATGTCTTCCCTCCTCACGTGCCTCAAAATCTGAAGCAGAAAGTGTCACACTATGTATTTTCAAGCAGTGTCTTTGGGGCCAGGCTTGTAAGTGGTGTTGCTGAATCTGGTTGCTGCTGTTCACATGGGTGAAACATCAGACCACTAGAAAGAGAAGGAAGGATGGGACAAAAGCAAACACATTTGTCCTTTGTCAGCTACCTTGATAATTTTTAGCTCAGTTGACAACTTCAAGGCCTTCTCTCTAGGCAAGTGCCAACAAGAAAGGCCAGTCATGGAGCAAACACGTTTTCACTTCCCCTGCCATGTCCTGTAGTCCCAGCATGAAGAAGTGTATCTCTGTGGAATAGTGGAAGGAGTGATCTAGGTGATGAGAAAGATAAAATACATAAGCTTATTGACTTGACTGAGGCACAGAGATCGTCAGAATCGCCTCAGTTGGATTAAAAAAAAAAAAAAACAACCCAAAAAACAAAACGTAATTTAGGAGGTAATAGAAAGGACCCACTCTTTTCCTAACTAAAAGCAATTTGTCCATTCAGCTGGTTCAAAGACACCTCCCAAAACATATAGAAGACCCTCTCCCCAACAGACAGTTTGGACTGCAGTACTAGGTGCCAGTGCCCAGGCAGCGAAGGGCTGCAAGGTGGCCTCTGTGAGACTCGTCACTTAGGGACATGGTTTAGTGGTGGACTTGGCAGTGCTAGGTTAAGGGTTGGACCTGATGATCTTAAAGGTCTCCAACCTAAGCAATTCTATGATTCTATGATTCTCTGACCCAGCTGGGTGGGACTGGCAGCCAGCCAGGGTCAGCCCACCACATCTGCCCAACTTGGGCTGACTAGAAATCTCTGTAGCCAGTTTTGGATGCTCGAAAAAATCCAGTTCAGTCCTGTAGATTACCTGAAAGGGGAAATTTTTGTCCTATTTCTGATACTAACTTTGTGATTCTGCTCTTCTTTACCTTTCAGCTTGGAGACCAGATAGATAAACGGCAAAGAAAAAGATGTTCACTCAAAGGAAAGACTTAAGATTTTCTGGAGTAGATAGAGGAACCATCTTACTTGACAGGGATGATAAACTTGTCTCGAATTCCCCAACCCTCATTTCAAAATGTCTTTTAATAAGGAACTGGGACAGGCATCATTGTACCATGGGCAGAAATGTTACCCCTTTCCAGAGTCTGAACACAGCAAGCCACGCTCCCAGACGAACAGAGCAGCTCTGCAAATTACAAGGCAGCAGCTAAGAAAATCAACATCCAAACACAAGGAGTCTCACCGCATCCACTGATGCTGTCAGAAGGACCTTTCTCATTTCCTCCCAATCCTGTTGGAAATCCTGATCTGGTTAGACTTCTGATCATCCACAGTGAGCAAAACTAGATCTGGCATATTCTCAACCAAAACTTAAACTAATAACTTCTTCTATGTATCTAATTCAGAGTTAATAATTTCTCAAGTCCAAACAATGTCGCTCCTGGGTAAGCAAAACCCAGAAACTCTTTGTACACCTCTGTACAAAGCCAAAGGATGTTGATCTGGCACTAAGCAGAACAATCCATTCCTTTTAGGCTACTTAGTAAACCTTACAGATTGTCTTCCTCAGATTTCTGTGTAGTCCTAAATATTTTCTAACTCAGTAAATCTCAGTCCTTGTAAGAGGTTCTCAATGGCTATGTCTGTTGGACGTGTTTCATCTGACCACTTTTCACCAAGACTAGTCAGTCACAGCTTAAACACAAGTGTGTTAGTCGTCCTATTGATGACTCACCTACTCAAGTCAATGGAACCACTTGCACGCTTAAATCTAAAACAGATTATGTGCTATGCTAATTCAGGTCTCAAAAAGGAAGTTTTCTCTGTACAAAAAGGAATGTAGAGACTGAACAGTGGAGAAGGAAAAAAGAAAACAGCTTTGGGTGTTTTGTGACTGCCAGATGGATTTAGAAAGTGAATAAACAAATTCCATGTTACTGTACAATAGCAGAAAGGACCTCAATAGATATACAGGAAACAGCCTATCTTACTGAAGAGAAAGGAAAAAAAAGCAGGATGCCCAGGCCACGCAGTTTTACCTGGGTAATCAACATGAAAGGGAGAAACCTGGGGAGGAGTATCTCCAAGGATTTCTTTCTAGTCTGCCATAATTTTGCCTAAGACCTAAATCTACATTATTTCAGGAAAAACTTCAAATTTTGATGAGCAAGGCAATTCCACACTTTCTCTGATTGGGAAAGACTGAGCTTCCATGTGCTGTTCTCATGGTTTGAGAAAATCAGCACACTGCTACCTTTCCTGATGAAGTCAGCAAAAATCCCATTAGCAGAAGAGGTAAGTAGATAGTACTGGGGAAATAGTTTATGATGTATTCTTTTCCATGTTAAAATTTTCTAAATCCATTGTGTATAAGCAAATTCCAGATGACTACTAAAAGACAAACCCAAAAAATTGTTTTCCTGCTTCAGTATAGAAGTGGAAAGGAAACTTAAGTGCACAGCCTGTGCTGCTGGTGCTGTGTTGTTTAGTGAGGCAAAAAATACCCTATGTTAACCAACCTGGGTGCAGTAAAAAATAAGCAGGTAATATGAAAACCTGATTTTAGCTTGAACTTTTACAAAGGATAAAGAAAATACTTATTCCTACCACAAGGAACCTTTTAATTCTCATTCTGTCATTTCCTTTTATATGTCTCTGTTATTGGCCTGCATTTCATGACAGTCGTTACCGCAGTGCACAAGCCCCTACCTATATACTACCAGTGACATGCAATCTTATGAAGATTGAGTACTACATAAAAAAAACCAAGGCCACATCACTACAAGACTGTAAGCATCTCTGTGAACTTACCAGTTGTTGCGTAGACTGTGTATTTTACAGCGGCAATTATAACTCCATTTTCTTGAGTTTCACACTGGAAAGTAACCGAATGGGTACCTCTGCAAACTTCCATAATAGCTGAATCATTGGGAAGAATTTGTGGTGTCTAGCCATATATAAAAGAGAAGGGAAAAAAAGAAAAAGGGTGCTGCTGGTGGTGGTGTAATTTTTCACATAGATCTGCAAAGATGAGTTGCATTGTGTCAGACACACAGAAAAGTGCTTATACTCCAACAGCTTTCAACCTGTCAGGATCTCTTGGCCCCTGGGAAAATTCTGCCATCTCTTCAGCACCTCCTACGCAAACAACTGGGAAGGGCAACGTGGTTGTGACCTGCAGACATGTATATGCTCACCAGCCACTATGCCCCATTTTTCTGAAGGAACAGTAAACATTGCTCTTTAAAATTATTTCCCTCACATGAACAGGAAAGTGAAGCTGCATAAAGAAGCAAAGCTTTGTGAGGCCTTCTATTACCAACTTTCCAGTCAGAAATCAGGGCTTTTTTGCATTATGACAGCAAAGGAAATAATCTGCCCAGAAGCATGTGGTAAATGTATGCAGTATGCAATTTTTCTGCACGAAGTGGGATTCAGTTACTCACCTTGTTTGGAATTAACATCTTCCAAACATATTCAAATCGATTTTCAGGAGATATAGAAATACAAGGCATCTTCACACAGGCAAGGCCCTCAGAAATCGGCATTCCCCCTATAGGAGGAATTTTAAATTAGGTACATCATTACTTAATTAAATAGGTTCGTCATCAACTATACGAAACATCTTTGTATAGATCATAAAGTTCATAATCCTGTAAACCACTGAATGTTACTTGGAAATTATGCTTTCCCTTAAAATTACTTAAAATACTTTTTGCTTGGTCTAATGTCTGGAACAAAGTACACAGCAGAAAAACAGTATTTTCCAGCAACTTGATATCCAGCACACATCAGTACAGAAATGAATTCTGAAACATCACCGGATTTCTTAACAGGGTGATTAGAGGGTGGAATGCAATCATTTCATTCCACTTCCACCATGCTGACAGAGAATAAGGATGTTTCCTTTGAATCAATATATTTACTCTAGCCTACTGTATCACAGTGTTCCACTTACATCCACAGTCTACTGGCCCCCGACATTCCTCCACACGGACAATACATTTTGCTTCAGTCCCAGGGCATCCACGGGTTAACAGAACTTCCCGAATGCCAATACCTATGAGGGGGGAAAAAAAGTCTTTCACTCTGAATTTCTTCATTTCCTTCATACTCTGTTTTGCTTTCTCTTTCTTTATACCAGTGCCTGCTAAATCTATCCCATGTTGGTGTCTAAGATTTCATGACAACATCTACTTCTGTCAGACTCTGCACACCAGAGACTGAGATTCTTAGAGTCATCATGTGTCATCAAAAGAATTTAATATTAATTCAAAACTTTATTTACAGAAAAAGCACTAATATATGTTCTGAAAAACCATTAATCCACTTTAACTACCAAAGCACTCGGGCTTCTGGCCTTTAAATGCTCAAATCAGATGGCACAGAGAATACTGTACAGATGCCGACTCAGTCTGCCTCCAGTCTCGTGACTGAGTGTCTTCAGCTCCCACCAAGGCCAACAGAACCTGAAGGCACGAAAAGCCTCCTGGCACTAGGACTGGGGAGTCTGAACTTACCTAACAGGGACCGACAGTGATACAAGAATCCACCAACAGCCTCCAAAATGAAGCCTCCCAGAGAACAGAGGCTGGTGGACAGTATTATCGGGCTTCTCATGAGAAAGAGGTGAAATCAAGTGTTGACCACCTAAACTCCACCTGCAACATGGAGGGTTGTACTGAAGATAAAGAACTAGAAGTAACCTATTTCAAACATGTAAAGTTAAGGAGAATTCCTACACAATGTTCAAGGAAGCAAAAAACTGTTTGCTCTCACTATCAGGATTTCAGTGAGAACATCCTCGTTTTAACAATTACAAACAAATTCAAAACAAGTGCTATAACTGTTTTTGCCAAACAGTGTGTACACAGTTCACTGGAATGACATAGCTTGTGGGGGAGGCAGGAATAATGTGTTTAGGCCCAGTAAACACTGAAGGTTTTGCCATTTTTCCAGAAGCATTTTGTTTACTAATAGGCATGGAAAGAGAAAGTTAACCCTCCCTTGCAGGAGAATAATAAATAGGAAATTGGTTTGAGCATTGCATTTATGATGCATCTGCCTTCCCTAAATGTGTATTATATAAAACAATGGATTTCAGAATGTCTCAGAGATATCATGCAGCTTGTGAAACAGAACTTCAAGTGACAGAGGGAGACAACACCACTTACTGAAAATGACACAAAACAAGGATTGTTCTCCTCTCCAGAGAATGTCTCATCTCATGGATGCAGAGAGACAGAGGTGTAAATGGCAGTGAACTGACATTTTTATTAAAGGCATTCCTCTTTCTTCAGTGACATGTAGTTTTTTTAGCTAACAAAAAAGACAAGAAACCTATGAAAAGCCAAAAGGCTGAGTACTGGGCTAACTGTAGTCGCATTAATCAGGAAAAATCTCACCATGTCTTATCTATGGGAATAATAAAATATGAGAAGTATATCATACTCAAAAAAGTTCATGAAAAAAAAACTTTAATTACATCTGCAAGTTCTTTTGGTACTCCTCTGCCTCTTCCTTTTGGACAGCTTTTCCTTTCATTCCCATGTTTCCTTTCCCCACCTCTTCTTAGCAGATGCCAAAGCTGATTAAATTAATCTCCTGAGATGCTTAATAAATGAAGCCTTAACTTCAACAAGTCATACAAGTTAACCTAACAGAAAACTGGCCACAATGCAGTAAAATAAATTACCTAAATGAAATTCACCATAGAGAAATGTAAATTAATAGACTGGGTAGAAGTGGTAAAGAAGGATGATCCACAAAGAACTGGATACTTAGCGATACAAAAAAAAAAGCAGTTACAAGAGAAATCTAGAGGTAAGAGTGGCCAAAACAGTTAGACCACAAAGAGAGTAAGGCAAAACTGAAGCAAGTATGACAAGGTATCATTAATTATGTTTTAATTATGCTTTAATGCCTCTGTAAACCTGGACTATGACTACAGGAGTAATGGATCTGAGCCACAGCACTACTGGGAAAAAAATAAGAAAACTGAGTCACTTCAGAAAGCAAGAAATAATAAAAGGCCTGATAAATGAATCTAGAGAATAAGGACTGTGAAGGAGACAAAGAGCTTACAGCTTTACCGGAACAACTAACAAATGTAAAATCATAGAATCATAGAATGATTTGGGTTGCAAGGGACCTTAAAGATCATCTAGTTACAATCCCCTGCCATGGGCAGGGACACTTTCCACCAGACCAGGTTGCTCAAAGCTCCATCCAGCCTGGCCTCACACACTCCCAGGGATGGGGCATCCACAGCTTCTCTGGGCAACTTGTGCCAGTGCCTCACCACCCTCACAGTAAAGAATTTCTTCCTAATCTAATCTACATCTACCCTCTTTCAGTTTAAAACTTTTACTCCTTGTCCTATCACTACATGCCCTTGTAAAAAGTCTCTCTCCGGCTTTCTTGAAGACCCCTTTAGGTACTGGAAGGCTGCTACAAAGCCTCCCTGGAGCCTTCTCTGGGCTGAGCAACCTCAGCTCTCTCAGCCTGTCTTCACAGGCTTTCTAGCCCTATGATCACCTTCATGGCCCTCCTCTAGACTGAGTCCAAGAGATCTATGTCCTTCTCCTGGGGACCCCAGAGCTGGACGCAGGACTCCAGGTGGGGTCTCATGAGAGTGGTGCAGAGGGGGATAATCAGCTCCCTCGACCTGGTGGTCACACTTCTTTTAATGCAGCCCAGGACACAGTTGGCTTCCTGGGCTGCAAACACACATTGTAAGGCCATGTTGAGCTCCTTGTCAACCAACACCCCCAAATCCTTCTTCTCATGGCTGCTCCACATCCATTCTCTACTCAGCCTGTATTTGTGCTTGGGATTGGCCCACTCAAAGTGTAGGCCCTTGCATTTGGCCTTGTTGAACTTCATAAGGTTCACACAGGCCTCCCTCTCAAGCCTGTCAAGGTCCCTCTGGATGGCATCCCTTCCTTCCGGCATGTTGACTGCCCCACACAGCTTGGTGTCACTGGCAAACTTGCTGAGGGTGTACTCCATCCCAGTGTCCACGTCACTGACAAAAATGTTAAACAACACTGCGCACAATACTGACCCCGGAGGAATGCCACTCATCACCAGTCTCCACTTGGACATCAAGCCATTGACCACAGCTTTTTTAGTGTGACCATACAGCCGATTTCTTATCTGCCATGTGGTCCATCCATCATATCCATGTCTCTCCAATTTAGAGACAAGGACGTTGTGCGGGACAATGTCAAAAGTTTTGCACAAGTCCAGTAGATGATGTCAGTGGCTCCTTCATTATCCACTGTAACCCTGTCATAGGCGGCCACCAAATTTGTCAGGCATGATTTGCCTTTAGTGAAGCCATGCTGGCTGTCACTAATGGTGTCCTTATTTTCCATGTGCCTTAGCATAGTTTCCAGGAGGATCTGCTCCATGATCTTGCTGGGTACAGAGGTGAGACTGACTGGCCTGTAGTTCCCTGGGTCCTTCTTTTCTCCCTTTTTAAAAATGGGGATTACGATTCCCTTTTTCCAGTCAGTGGGAACTTCACTGGACTGCCATGACTTCTCAGATTCGATGGATAGTGGCTTAGCCACTTCATCTGCCAGTTCCCTCGGGACCCACAGATGCATCTCATCAGGTCCATGGACTTGTGCACCTTGAGGTTCCTTAGATGGTCTTGAACCCGATCTTGTACAGTGGGCAGTTCATTCTCTCAGTCCTTGCCTTTGCCTCCTGCGACTTGGGTCGTGTGGCCAGAGCACTTGCTGGTGAAGACTGAGGCAAAGTCACTGAGGTATACCTGAGTCTTCTCCATGTCCTGGGTAACCATGTCTCCCATTGCCTTCCAGAGAGGGCCTACACTTTCCCTAGTCTTCCTTTTATCACCAAGGTATCTGTAGAAGCTTTTCTTGTCACCCTTCATGTCCCCGGTAAGATTTAATTCTATCAGGGCTTCAGCTTTTCTAACCTGAAAGACTACTCAAGACAATTTCTCTGTATTCCTCCCAGGCTACCTGTCCTTGCTTCCACCCCCTGTAAGCGTCCTTTTTTGTGTTGAGTTTGTCCAGGAGCTCCTTGTTCATCCATGCAGGCCTCCTGGCGCTTTTGCCTGACTTCTTGTTGGGATGCACTGCTCCTGAGTTGAAGGAGATGATCCTTGAATATTAACCAACTTCCTTGGGCCCCTCTTACCTCCAGGGCTTAACCCCATGGTACTCTACCAAGAAGATCCCTGAAGAGGCAGAAGTCTGCTCTCCTGAAATCTAGGGTAAACATGCCATGCACTCAACAGCTCAGACTAGAATGAAGGCTAGGAACATGATCTGAACTCCAGATAAGAGATGATGCCTTTTTCTTTTTTGTTAGAGCTTTCCTTTCCTGATTCTTCAGTAAGATCATGTAATTTTCAGAATTAAAGTGGTTAAACGTATTGTATTGGGTCTGGCTGGGATGGAATTAATGTTCCCCATAGCATCCCTTATAGCGCTGTGCTTTGTATTTGTAGCTGGAATAGTGTTGATAACACAGTGATGTTTTGGCTACTGCTGAACAGTGCTCCCACAGCATCAAGACTGTCTCTTCACACCCCCTCCAAAGGCCAGTAGGCTGGGAGTGGGCAAGAGGCTGGAAGGGGACACAGCCAAGACATCTGACCCAAACTAATAAACGGGATATTCCATACCATATGGTATCTTGGTCAGCAATAAAAGCTAAAAGTTGCGGGGAGAGGAGGCACACATTTTTATTAAGGTGTTTTTCTTCCAAAGTAACCACTATGAATACTGAGGCCCTACGTCCTAGCAAGTGGCTGGACATCACCTGCTGATGGGAAGTAGAGAATAATTTTGTTTGTTTATTTCCTTTGCTTCTGTGCACAGCCTTTGCTTTTCTTTATTAAACTGCCTTTATCTCGACCCACAACTTTTTCATCTTATTTTTCCCCATGTTCCACTGAGGAGGGAAGTGATCGAGTGGCTTGGTAGACACCTGGCATCCAGCCATAGTTAACCCACCAGAACATTAACTCTGAGGGACCAAAGTTAAAACTGAGATGAAAATTAGTGAACCTCCCTGGAAATACAGAACATTTAAGACATCTGCTAGAGGGATGGAACATCAGGAGCAGTTTCTTAGTATCCAAAAGATGTGTGCATCAGAGCAAGTGAGGTTATTAAGAGTATGGGGATACATATACAGTATCAGTATACAGAACATATAAGCAGATTTGACATTATGAAGTGAAGAAAGAGAAGTATGTAGAAGGAAAAAATCTTTTAGACCCATAACGTCCTAAGATGTGAAACAGGAGGGGATTAAGGAAGTTGTAGCATATGAAAAAGGTTGCTTTTCTTCTGTTTCTATGGGGAAAAAAAGATACTCTAGAAAACATCAGATTGATGGGGGCAAACCCTCACTTTTCTTCTATGAGAAGCTGAATTTGTTCAGAAAAAAATTAATAGCATTTCTGATTCAAGTCTGCTTCCTAAGCAATAAAATTCCCACCTCAGAGCAGTTTCTATCATCACCCCAAACACAGAGATGTCTTCTTAAAGCTCATCTCATCTTTCCTCTCTCCCTTCCTACTCCAGAATGATACCTCTTCTTGCCATCACACAATTTATAAATTGTATAAATGTGGAATACAGAACAGGCTACAGCAGGCAAGCAATTTTTTGGCAATATTGTATGTGGGAAGACATCTGTGAGAAGCATCAGAAGATCTTTCATCTTCTGAACATCTCACAGATGTTCACAAATAGCGAAAATTGTTACTTTGGGGAAGGCAGCTCATGTGCCAATAAACGTAGGGAACTGGTTTAAAATAGGAGCTTGCAGGCTGTGAAATTAATAAAACAACAGATCTGACCTAAACTCCTAATGACAATCAGCCCGATTGTTTTTGTTAATTATAGTTATTGGCAATTGAAACCAATGAGAGGTGAACAAGGGCAAGCAAATTACAACTGTTAAATTGCTACAGTTAGCACTTTTTTTTTTCCCAAAAAAACAAATGACAATATGTTTTATTCATCTGCTTTGCTACTTACCACATGTAACTGTGCACACTCCAAATTCTACTTCTGCGGACACAGTGGCATTCAGACCTGAACACAAAGTCTAAAGTTACATCTCCAATACAATGACAGGGGTGGAAATTCCCAATTAACAGGAAACCCACTCCTTGAAACCTCTGCTACTTTTTAGTTGAAATGTGAAATTTGCCAACATTTTTTCTTTCACTAACTAGATGAGAAAAACAAGACATTTATGAAAAATTTATCATAAAATCCAGTCTGAATAGCATTCATGTTTAAACCTTAAGATGATTCTTTAAAAGGAAAAAAGCCATAATTTTCTTATAAAGCAGACTATGATGTTAAATTAGCCTGCTGAATGCTCTGGGAAGTGCAGTGTCTAGGTTCTACACAAATTATAGGTCTTCCCTGAAAAGAGTTAAGAAAAATTTTCATGAAACAATGTTCAGTTAACTCATTTCCTTGTTCTTTCTGGCTAATGTATGCCTTCCCACATGATTTTTTTCCCCATCACACTTCAAGGTCAAGTTTAGACAGCCAGCACAAATATGAGTCAACCAGGTACAGTGTTTTAATTAGATACTGGGGTTTTAATCACTGTGATTGGGTTCCTTCCATTTTTTAATGGTACTTTGAGGTTATAGAATGGGTTTCACAGAATGTACAAAAGCAAAAGGTTCTCATCTCCATCTGGGATTCAAATCTGGATTATATATTTTATTCCTAATATCATGCAATTTGAAAGTTTGTTTATAAGGATGCTGAGATACAGTAACTGTTTTATAGAGAAACTAACTTAGTGAAACTCCTTTGGAAATTATTCATTAAATAAGCAATAGGTCTTTTCAATTCTTCCAAATGCAAAGAGAAAGTCACTATGACTGCTTTTGCAAGTCTACACTGCCAGTCCCTCCTACTCAGATTATTTTTTTTTCTGATAACAAATACTCACCAATGTAAAGTTTGTTTTCACTGTCTCTCAGTTTTTTATATTCAAGATTTATGTTTACAAAATGTTATTTCTGTGCAGCAATGCAAGTTTATATATCACTTCTTGCTACTAAACCTCTGAGTAACATTTACATTTTTCACACACTATCCAAAACTTTAAATTTCTCAGGTTGAAAGGAATGGATCCATTTTTCTTGCAGTCAGTGATACACAAATATAAACCCTTTATTTCTCCATTGTAAAGGATTTAGACTACAGCAGCACAGTGCATTCTCCACAATAATACGCTGATACTGAACTCTTTTTTCCCAACATTATAAATAAGCCATCAAAATCTTACTTTCCTGTTATCTCTAACTGTCTCTATGGTTTTGACATTTACTTCAGCATATAAGCTGTGCTCGTCAGAACAGTCTTCTAGCGTATGCACAACAATCCTTAAACAGTAGCTATCCAGTTGAATGATAAACCCCACAACTTTAGCCAAAACATAAGGAAAAAAATGATAAGATTAAAATCCTATGAAAACAGTCAACCTTTAAAACAGCTAGTGTATCCTCAAACTCTATCTCTAATGAGCTGTAAAAAATAACAATTTATTTAGAAGATGGTACCCACCATGGACATCCTATCACATTTCCCTTAGCTTCTTTTATATCAGTCATTCAACTGTCTTGTCTAACAACTACCACAGCACAGCAGAGAGGAGGAGGAGAACTTAAGGATCCTGTCTACAGTTTAAATACAGTCCTGTTTGAAAATACCTGTTTTCAACTTGGTACAACATGAACTGCACTTGTTTACCTTTGCAGAACAAACAAATATGCAAAAATGAATGGGAGGGGGGACTAAGACAGCTTCAGATGATGTTAATTCTCAACTCAATAGATTTCTGATGATTCATATCTGCTTATGGTAAACCCCAAACCTCTACCCTGAAAGCAGGCATTATTGTAATTCAATTTTGAGATGACAAGCTGAGTGTAGCCACAGCAGGATGTCATCAGGTCTGAAAGGAGAAGCTGCTATTTCCCATCCAGACACAAATTACAAATAAAAAAAAAAAAAGCTTTAGAAACAAGCAGAGACACAAAATACAAAATTTCAGATATTACTAATAAAAGGCTGAAGGACTTTGCTAACCAGTGAAAGCAAACTTCTAATTATAGGTGAAGATACGAACGTTCAGGATGCTTCTGGCTTCAGGAGCACCACAATGCTCAACATGGCTCTTTGGTCAGAGATTCATAATGACTGAATTTAGAGCTGACTACAGCTCTAAATAAAAAAGATACTGTAAGTAATACCCCAAATAAAACTTTAAACACATCTAAACATTAAAGGCTGACTTGTTCTAAATGAACAAGTTGATCAGGAATCACCAATCCTGGTTTCTGATTTAATGATTTTTTAAAAAAAAGCAACAAAAAGAAACTGAGGGAAACTGGATCAGATTCAATTATAAAGCTCTGGATAGCATAACACTTTTTATATGAACCTTCCATGCCAATATCACAATACAAAGTTTAGGATTGCTTACTTTACTTGCATTTCCTCTGTACATTTTAAATGAACCAAAATGTTAAAGACAGCTCCTGGCAAGAAACTACAGACCCTTCTACTTACATGAGAAGGCTGGTTCTAGTTGCATGGGGTTCAGATAAAAAAAAAATAGTGTCAGCCCTATGCAAAACAAATTATGTATATATCTTCCATTAGCATTAATAGGAGTTATATATGTAAATCCCACACATGCTGAGATAAGAATGTGCTAAGGAACTGCATTTACATTCCTGTCAGGGGGCTGCAATTAGTACCAGCACAGCAAAGCAGTCTGTACTCCTCTCTACATTTGGAAGCCTTGTAAAACCAATGTAGAACAGAAATCTTTGCCATTGTACACCATTTTAATTACAATCCGCATCACCGCATATATGCAGAACATTTTGACAAACACTTTAGAAGCCCACAGAAGTGCTACCAAAAATGTCGAAGAGAGAGCACACGAAGTCACGGTCATGAACCCCGGGGGAACCTGCTCCCTCCTGAGCTAGGCATCTCATTCTTGCCAAGGATTGTGGCTTTAGTACTTCTGGGGTCCTCAAGGTCAAAGTGGAGTGGGGAGGGAGAGCAGCACTGCTCCGTCCCCAAAGTGGCACCCCAAGGGGCAGCTCAGGGGACAGAGGCTTGCCAGGACGGAAATCTTTCCATGGGCAACTGGCTTTGCACCTGACTCCACGTGAAACGTGACCCCGTGCGGTTCGTTGCCCGAGGAGACCCGGAGGGGGCTGCAGGGGTTCCCGGCGGCCCGGAGGCCACCCCTGCGGCTACCGGAGCAACGGGCAGATCCGGCGCCTTCCCCGCCCCCCCAGCACACCCCCGGACCCCGGCGCGCAGGGCTCATGTGCTGCCGCGTTGCTCCACGCAGCGCCGAACCCGCCGTGGCACCTCCCCACCGCCCGCCCGCGGCACCCGGGAGGGGTCGCTCCACCCTGCCGGTGATGACGCCCCGCTGGGGAGGGGGCGGCGCGGCTGCCCGCACCCCTCAGCGCCCGCTCTCCCACACGAGACCTGGTGTCCCCGCGGGCCGGCCGCGCACCCCTGCCTCCGGAGAGGGAGGCCGGGCGGCGAAGGGCAGCTCCCCTCGGCGGGGTGGGCATCGCCCCATCTGCGGGAGAAGCCATGCGGGGAGGCGAGCGGGCAGCCGGCCGGGCTGAGGGGAGCCCACCGCCCGCCCCGCTCCGGGAAGGGCCCGCCAAGGGCGCCCACACCGCCCGGGGACGCCTCACCCGGCTCGGCGAGCCCGCCCAGGGGCTTCGCCACCTCCGCTCTGC